>JAHLJS010000002.1:96336228-97536228 GCA_038502445.1 Eremochloa ophiuroides
CCCCCGCCGTACATATCATCGCCGTATCCTTTCATATCGTCCATGTCCCCTTTCAACCTCTTCTTCTTCCACCTTCCCTTACCAAGCTTCATCAACCCTGGATCGGGTACATAGTCCGCACCCAAATAAGGTGGCCATTGGGTGGGGTCAAGGTACGGCTCGAAGGTTTTCTGCCATATACTTAGGGTGTTCACGCGAAGGTACAGCGGAGACATAAAGGGGAGACCTTTGTGGTCGTATCCGATAACCCTGCAAGCCGTTATCATGTGGGAACAGAGGGCATGCATTATCTGCGGGACATTGCAAGTGCACGTAACTTTCTCGAGGTCTACCCTGTAATTGCGGCCTCTATACGTTTCACCTCCCAGCGTCGTGCCACCCCTCCCCCGTATGTTGTAAACCTGCCTGTTGGGCCCGTAGGCCTCTCCTACCTGCATTTTGGACCAAACTTCGGCCTCATCCAAATATTCCTGCGCTGTTTTTCCAAACGGACCACCATCGTTCGCTAGCCTCCTCTGCGCTTTTCCCCATCTCTTCACAAAATATTCATTGCACTTATGAAACGAGTACTCCACAATTCCAGACACCGGTAAAGCTCGGACACCCTTGAAAACCCTATTGAAAGACTCGGACAAGTTGGTCGTCATGATGCCATACCTGTAACCACCCTCATCGTATGCTAGCGCCCACTTAGCTTTCTCATCCATCTGTTGGGCCAACCACACCTTCCCTTGTGCGTTCACCATCTTATCAAGTTCTGCCTTTGTTTCCTTGAACTCCCGCTCTGTACGCTTGCAACAAAGTTCCTTGACCTTGTCACAAACCTCCTTGTTGCGATGACGCCTCCAATAGTTGGCTGCAAAATGACGCATGCACCATTTATGAACTAGAGGAGGATACCCCGGTATCTGTTCTTCAGCCGCGTTAAGGAGACCCGCGTGCCGATCTGATATCATACAAACAGTGCAGGATGAGCCAAGCACCTCAGTCCGTAGAAGTCGCATGAACTAGGACCATGATTCATTGTTCTTCCCCTCCGCTAAGGCAAACGCCATTGGAACTATCTGATTCTCTGGATCAATAGCAGCTGCCATCATCAACACCCCCCTGTACTTCCCTGTTAGAAAAGTGCCATCAACTAGTACCACTGGCCGACAAAAGTGGAATACGTGTTCTGTCTGCGCAAAGGACCAAAACACACGCCTCAGTACGTGTTTCAGTTGACCTTCGACAATGAAGTACATCCCGCCAGTGTCTACGAACCATTTCATCTCGGGGTTATAGGAGCTCATTGCACACAGAATTCTAGGAACTCTATTGTAGACTTCCTTCCAGCTACCCCACCGTATCTCCAGAGCAATCTGCTTAGCACGCCACACCTTTCCGTACGTTGGCACGTACTTAGTGAAGCCCACTATGCTCTGGATCAATGAAGAAACAGATATGTCATTGTTGTCATTAACGAGGCCCAATATGCGACGGGCAAGATAACGTGCCATGAGCTGAGGATGGTTTTCTTCCTTCTCATTCGACGCGCATGTGTGAGGTTGCACCACTTTAGTTATCTTCCACTTCCCGTCGTTCCTTTTCTTACGAGCATTTAGCCTCCACAAGCAACCTTTTTTGCAAATGACATGAAACAACACAACCTTGTTGAAATGAGTGATGGTGTATGGCCTATGGTGGTAAACAGCATAATTCTCAAGGAACAACTTCAGCTCAGACAACGTGTTAAATAACATCCCTTTAGCAAGGATTTCATTCTCATGGTTGTAAGTCGACTCCCTGCACATTTGCAGGCCTGTGTCACATACTGCCATATCCGTCATGCTGACATCCATATAGTTGGGTACTCCACTAAATTGGATGTTTTCAGCCCTCAATTGCATCAACTTTGTAGCCGTGTACAGAGGTGGTGGAACGTACGCCTCGGCTTCGCTCAAACGAGACCACGAATCATGGGTCACAACATCATCATCCTCAGTTCTAGCCAATCTTCCATGCACCGGCAACGCATGTAGTTCTTACAAACTAACTGGCGTTGGCATAGGACGAACAGTGTTGCCATGCTGTTCAATGCCTCCTTGCTCCTCCTCCGAATCCGATGAATCAGTGTCTACCAAATCACCAATCCTTTCGTCCTCTAGCTCCTCCTCCTCCTCTCGTTCAAATTCATTCACATCGAAGTCATTGCTTATGTGCCCCGGTGACCTCCTCATCGGCTCATCGACTGCCATATCATCGTGATCCTGCGTCAGCACACCATCCCTGTCCATAACACCCTCTGCTTCTACTACATCAGCCCGAAAACCGACTTGGTCACCTTCTAATCCGTCATGGTACGGCTCATCATCGGACTCATCAGCCACCTTGTAGGCATTCTCCACCACAACCTCAGGAACCGGAGAATTCGAAGCCTGAAGTGCTCGATTGTAGCGGCTCCAATCCGAGGGGCCAAGCAAGGGCATTATCACATAGCGTGGCATATTCTTCCCGGCATCGAACCTCGCTTTCAATGTGAAGTTACCCACAAACTTCGACCTCAACCGCACCAAAAGGTCCATCAACGTAGGCGGTTCGTCAAACATTTCCAAATCTTCTTCCATGTCCTCAAACATACAATCTTCTCTACTAATACTTCCCCCGGAAAAAACACGGACAAAACAATCCATCCTGATTCCATGCCTGCGAATCATCGCACCAAAGTTAAACTCTAATATTGCAACCATCTCCATTCACCTTTCAAAACCCACTAAATCAAAATGTACTAACTAACTAACTAACTAAACCATAACTAGTTAATAAATCAAAACCTAACTAGTTAGGTCATACAAACTACATCTTTTGCTAAACTAACTAAATCCCTAAACCTAACTAAACCCTAACAACTGAACTAACTAAAACCTAACTAAACCCTAACTACATAACTAACCAACTAACACAATGAAATCCTACCCAAACCCTAACCAAACACGAAATGGAATCACAAGATCGACAATGTACCTTCACACCATTTGAAGAACGATGCAAGAGCTCCTCTAAAGCGTCGCCGGCCAGCAAGCCGCGGCTATGGCGCCTGCCGCGGCTTCCCTGGCCAAGGGCAGCCGCCCCCACCCGTGCGGCCAACTACAGCTGTGGAGGGGAGGAGAGGATGGATCCGGGACGTAGACGGCCGGCCGGCGGCGCGGTGGCGGCGGAGGACGGTCGGAGCCGAGGACGCGGCGGCGGGGGCGCTGGGCGAGCGGCGGCGGCGCTGGACAAGCACACGAAGTGAGGAGGGAGAGGGAGGGGGCCGCGCGGCCAGGGGGTTATCGCCCTGGCCGCGCCATGCGGGGTAGCGCGGCAGGGGACGCGCCAGGCAGCATGGCGCGGCGGCCCCTGCGCCGTTGCATGTGGCGCGGCAGAGCCAGCCAACGCGGCACCAAGTGGCACCTCTACCGCACCACCCTGGATGGCGCGTCGGTTCTGTTTAGACGTGCCACCCGGGATGGCGCGTCCAAACGTGCTAGTTTTAAAAAAAAAGTTTGCACGTATTAGTTTTAAAAATAGTTTTTAAAAAGGGTTAAAAATAAAAAAAATTAGCAGAGTATACTAGTACGTAGTAATTCATCAGTTATGCAAGTACTCCCTCCATCCTAAATTGTAAGTCATTCCAAGATTTTTAGAGAATCAAACTATTTCAACTTTGACCAAGTTTATATAATAAGATAATAATATTTAAAATATCAACTAAGTATTATTAGATTCTTCATCAAATATATTTTTATAGTACATTTATTTGGTCTCATAAATCTTTGTATTTTTTCTATAATTTTAGTCAAAGTTAAGATAGTGTGACTCTCCAAGATTCTTGCAACCACTTTTACTTTGTCCGCGTCTGGACTTAAAGCCGAAGCATCTACCTATCGGAATCATCCGAATAGAACCAAATTATAAGCAAATACGGAGTATAGTACTAAAGAATAAGCACTACAGCTGCATAAGGACAAGAGTATTGTCTAATAACATAGCGCCATTCACATGTTGTTGCCGTCTCATTTACTGTGTATTACTAGAGTCATCATCTATGATCACTTATATAATCAGGTGACTACTACCTTGCTTGGTCATCCTTTTCTATTTCATTTGTATTCTTCTGTTCGATACACGTGGGGGGGTTTCTTGCATTGGCTGAATAGACACACGTAATCAACCAGCGATAAACGTTTATTATAGTTGCTCTAAATTGATACGAATATAGCTCATTCATGGGGGGGGGGGGGGGGGGGGGGGGGGGTTTGGGGAAGGGAATACAAGTACACGTAGCTCCTCCCCTGCTGCTCCTATATATGAAACGCCACAGGTAGCAGTTCACTCCACTCCCACCAGCCCGCGAACCTGGCATACCGTGCTTGCCTGCTGGAGTGTTTGAGTGACCGAGCCCGCAGCTCGATGTCGATGCGCGCACAGGCGGCGGCGGCGGACGACTGGGCGTGGTGGATCGGCCTCCTCATCGGCGCCGTTCCGCTGCTCGCGCTCGCTGTGTGGCACGTGAACGACCTCAGCCACTGCGCCTTGTTCGCGCTGAAGCGCTGGCGGCGTCGCGCGAGGCTCCCGCCTGGCCACATGGGCCTCCCGTTCGTTGGCGAGAGCCTGTCGCTGCTCTGGTACTACAAGCTCGCGCGCCGCCCCGACGACTTCGTCCACGCCAAGAGGAGGCGCTACTCCGCCGCCGCCGCCGCCGCCGGCGAGGGCGTGTACCGGACGCACCTCTTCGGCTCGCCGACCGTCCTCGTCTGCTCGCCGGCGGCCAACAAGTTCGTCCTGCAGTCCTCCCAGGACGTCACCTTCGGCATCCGGTGGCCGGCGCCGGAGCTCGTCGGGCTCTCCTGCGTGGTGAACGTGGAGGGCAACCAGCACGCCAGGCTCCGCGGCTTCATCCTCGCCGCCATCAACCGTCCCGGCTCGCTCCGGGCCATCGCCGAGGTCGTCCAGCCGCGCGTCGTGGCGGCGCTGCGGTCGTGGGCGGACTGCGGCACCATCTCCGCCGCCACTGAGATCAAGAAAGTACACAGCAGGCTCTCTATTATAATTGCGTTCGAGTTTGAAGCGACATAATTAGTAGGATAAAACTAACGCATGCACATGCAGGTGACGTTCGAGAACATATGCAAGATGTTCGTGAGCATGGATCCGTCGCCTCTCACCGACATGATGGACGGGTGGTTCGCCGGCTTAGTTGCTGGATTCAGGGCGTTCCCGTTAGACTTCCCCGGAACGGCCTACCGTCACGCTCGAGCTGTGCGTGAGGAGATGCTTTCGATCATGTCGATCGCTCTCATGAATTTTTTTTTTTTTTTTGCATGCTTAACTAATTACTCCCTCCGTCTCAAATTATAAGTCATTTCAAGAATCTTGTAGAGTCAAAGTTTTTAAAGTTTAACCAAATTTATATATCAAGATAATAACATTTATGATATCAACTAGATATCATTAAATTCTTTATTACTTATATTTTCATAGTATATCAATTTGATGTCGTGAACTTTTGTATTTATTCATATAACTTTTCGTCAAACTTGAGATGGTTTGACTCTCCAAGATTCTTGGAATGACTTACAATTTGAAACGGAGGGAGTACATACATCTGATCTGACTAGCTTTTTATTTTGCACGATGACTCATAGTATCTATATATGTTTAAGCAGTGCCGCAGAAAGCTGGACGCGGTGTTCAGAGAGGAGGTCCAGAGGAGGAGGAGAGATGGCACGGTGGATGCCAACAAGGACGACTTGATGAGCGGGCTGATGGAGATGGAAGACGAGCAAGGGAAGAAGCTCTGCGATGACGAGGTGGTTGACAACATCGTCTCCCTCGTCGTCGCGGGCTACGAGTCCACTGCCAACGCCATTATGTGGGCGGCCTATCACCTAGCCAAATCTCCCCATGCTCTTCACAAGCTGAGGGTAAGCTAGCTGTACTGTACACGATTCTCTTCTTGAATAAGCTAGCTTTTTGAGGCACCGTCGTGCAAAAGAGTCAATAAGAGGCAATTATTTGCACCGCAAGTTCATGAAGAGACCAATCCTTGAATAAACTAGCTAGTAAAATCCAGCGCAACTATATACTATATGATGTATTTTTTTCTCGATCGGGTTATACCAAACTCAGTGGCAGATCCAGGTAGAAGCTGTGGGGCCACCTGGCCCCATAGCTTTTTTAAAAGTGCACTTAAAACCTCTATCAAATCTGTAATTATATACACAAATTGTGTTAACTGATTCAAAATCAACTAGTTTGGCTCCACATATTTTAATCTTGAATCCGCCACTCCCCGAACTTCTTGGCAACTTGCGTATGTTTTTTTTGGGAACGTGCTTTGTACGTGTTTCATTAAGAGAAGTTAAAAGTTGAATACACGCCCGACAGAGCTACATGGCGAGGTGCTAGCAAGCTCTGTGGGTAGACACAGACACAAGACACCGACCGAGGGTGGAGAATACAAGGTTGTACTAACTAAGCAACTTGCACGTGTCAGGAGGAGAACGACGCTGTAAGCAGAGACAAGAATGGTGGTTTCATTACCCTGGATGACATCCCTACCCTGAAGTACACTGCCAAGGTACATATGACGATGCGTATCATAAGTCACACAATACAACTATATATACAATTATATAACGCAGTAGCCCAAGGATGTGCATAATGCTATTTATTCTGAGCCCATCGTCTTCGCAGGTGGTAGAAGAAACAATTCGAGTTGCCAACATAGCTCCAATGGTCCATCGCGTAGCACTTAGAGATGTCGAGTACAGAGGCAATTAAGGAGTCACGCTATATATATACAATACAGTACCTCTCACTACTCTAGAATGGAAGAATTAATGGACAAGCCAGTGATTAAATTCATTACATGTACTAGGTTATACGATTCCTAAAGGGTGGAGAGTCGTGGTGTGGCTGCGCTCCTTGCATACCGACGCCAACTACTATGATGATCCACTCAGCTTCAACCCAGACAGATGGGACGTAAGTTCTGGGAGCTAGCTATTCCCGTTGCCTTTTCTATCGTTCCCTTATTATTATTAGATATCAGAGTGTACAAATAGCTTGTACCATAGATTAATTAATTGGAACTTGCTGCACTGACGATTCAACATTGAACATTGCTATATATCGATCACTTTATCAGACGCCGCCAAAGCCAGGAACGTACCAGGTGTTCGGTGGAGGGCCCAGGGTTTGCGCTGGGAACATGCTGGCAAGGCTGCAGCTTACTATCATGCTCCATCATCTAGCTGTTGGATACAAGTAATTAACCATCTAAACCATAGTGCAAATTAATTGTTTTTTTTCATATCTGTTAGCTTAGCTAGCACGTAGTACTGGTGCAAATAGAGCTTGTTATTTGGCAGTAAGCTAAGTTATATATACTGAAAATTTCGAATTTGAATAATAATCTTTGATTAATCTTGTCGTTGGCTTACTTCTTTCAGATGGGAGCTGCTTAATCCTAATGCTGAGGTCACATACCTTCCCCACTCGAAACCGGTAGATGGGGCCGCCATGTCATTTAGCAGATTGGACTCTGTTTAAAATGGGCAAGGCGACGTGCTCGATCGATCGTGTCCAGAACAAAGAATAATTAATTGCCGACAACACGTTGCAAAAAGCATCTACTCCAGTACATTTGACCGTGCATGCATGTCCAAGTAGTCCAGCCGCCAACAGCGTAAGGATTGGTCAGAATTCAGAAGTTAGAGAGCGCATGTCCGGCTCTACACATGTACTACTGCTTATTACTGTACCTCCCTCCATCCCGTGTGATGCGCTTTTAAGTGTGTAATGTACTGCTTATTACTGTACTGTTTTTTGAGTAATAATGTTATGTACTATGCGACACCATGTCACACCATGAAAACAAGTTTAAGGACTGTTGTATTCTTAATTTTCTAGCGAGTACTATGAGAAAGCAAAGAGATAAGAGAGAAAATAGCATGTTAACAGATTTGGCATTCTTCAGAGAAGTGGACTTCGCTGACTTCATCAGTGAGGTCATAGATGACGACATCCAAGTACCTAATGGGAGGCAAGGGCAATACGGATTGATCAAGCATCACAAAGAGGCAAAGATGACCCAATCGATTATGTCATTTAACTCTTCAACTCCAGCAATAAGGTCCTGCAATTCAAGTCTAAGCGTGCTAAGTGCGATCACTAGTCCATCCACTCGTATAAATACCTAAGCCGATTCCGATCCACGACGATCTCACCACCGCATCCGCACTCGCGCGCCCATCGCTCGCCAACGCCAGTCAACACTGCCGGCGTCGTGTCTCCAACCAACACGTCTCTCCATGGCCGCAGCCGCAGGTCTCTCCAGGTAGGTGATTGATCGATTGGTCGTCGTACTAGATAACGTGCTCGTAGGTTGCTATAGGATGGTTAAATTTTGTGCGCGCCCCTAGGCCCTAGCTAATGGAATCGAACGCCTGTGTGTGCAGCTCTGTGAGGGAGACGCTCCCGCCGGCCCTCGGCTCCACCTCCCAGCCACCTCCCGTCTTCGATGGCACCACCAGGCAAATCACCATACACTTTACATACCACACTTCCTCTCAATTTTTTCCCGTATAAGTAAAGAAAACATTTTGCGCTGATCAGGACAGTAAATCAGTGAGTAATTTTTCCTCTTTTTTTGGCGTGAAGGCTGTACATTTGCTACTTCTGCCCGTTCGCTCAGCGCGCCTGGGTTACCAGGAACTTCAAGGTTCTGCTGCTTTTTCTCGGTTTTACTAGCTGCCATTGCACAAGTGGGAAAATTATTGCAAAAAAAAAAAAAAAAAAAAAAACCCTAGTAATAGAGCCTTGTCTCGTTTTGCTTTCTCTCCAGGGTTTGCAGGACAAGATGGAGCTGGTGGCCATTGATCTGCAGGACAAACCAGATTGGTACAAGGACAAGGTTTACCCACAGGGCATGGTATGTTGGGTGATCTACAGTTGTAGTATGCATGTATCTGTCCACCATCTTTAGCATCTTAGTGAACAGTATACATCTGTGTTTCTCGGCAGGTGCCTTCCCTGGAGCACGACAACGAGGTCAGGGGCGAGAGCCTGGACCTGATCAAGTACATCGAAAGCAACTTCGACGGCCCTGCGCTGCTCCCAGAGGTACCTACCACTACCAGCTCAGCTACCACCTTCAGTGCAGTGCAGCGGAACACTTGCAATGGTGCAGCGATTTCTGGCAGTCTCCGAGCAGAGTGAGGATGGATGTGAATGTGTTGGTTTCCTGCAGGATGCTGCAAAGAGGCAGTTTGCTGATGAGCTGTTCGCGTATGCCAATGAGTTCACCAAAGCCCTCTACTCGCCGTTGATGTCCCACGCGGCCGTGTCAGATGAAGTTGGTAAGAAGACCGTTGCTTAGACTGAAAGGATTGCCATTTGGATTCATTGACACAACTCGAACTGTGTGTTCCATCATCACCTGCTGACACCGCTCAAACTGCATGTTTCATCATCAGTTGCTGCTCTGGATAAACTTGAAGCTGAGCTATCGAAGTTCAACGACGGCCCCTTCTTCCTAGGCCAGTTTAGCTTGGTAATTCAATGCATATCCGGTCTGAAATGTGGTTTGGTTTTTATCCTTCCGTTTGTATATTTGACTAAATTTTGTACTCTTTCTAATGCTCGATTTCCTTTCAGGTGGATATAGCGTATGTTACAATTTTGGAAAGGGTTCAGATATACTATACTCATCTTAGGAACTATGACATCGCCAAAGGCAGGCCCAATCTTGAGAAATTCATTGAGGAGATGAACAAGATCGAAGCATATAGGCAGACCAAAAACGATCCTCTGTTTTTGCTTGATCTTGCCAAGAATCATCTTAAGGTTAGATACTATGGATAGTGAAAGTATGTTGAGTTTTGTTTTCCTTTTCTTTTATTTGCCAATCGGTACCAACAAGCTTGCTGTAACTTTTCTAGATTGCCTGAAGACGTGACAGAGTCCGTTGATGGGAGACAGATCACTCACCAGTGTTGCTTTGATCAATAAAATACGTCATGCTACATATAAGGGTTGTTTTATGCTATTGATAATATACTGTAGTACTGCTCAGTTACTGTACTCTATTTCTTAGCCAAGTCAAAAGTGCAATGTAAGCTTTTCTTATTTTGAATCTAATGTACCTGCGTAATATTTATTGCGACTAATCACGAGAATGTAAAGGAGGCAATAAATAGTAATGAACTGCGTACCTTTCATTGATTATTGGTTCGGTATTTATACATAGGAAGAGAGGAGGGAAGGAGAAGGGGGAGGAAACTCCCTGTCAATTAACAAGATAACCATGATGAGTATACGAGGGAAACCATGAGAAGTTTTCTGTATACTTCCTCCGTCCCTAAATACATGACGTTGTGAAGTTCAAAATTTGTCCCATAATACATGACGCTATAGCCTCCCCGGTCAAGTCTCAGGCTAGCAGTCGTAGCAGAGATTTCATCACCGGCATCGTGCTTCCTGTCCAGGTAAATAAAATAAGAAAGGAACGGCATGGTGGCCAGCTGCTAGTGGTGATCTCGCTTGGTTCCGTGCTGCTGTAAGTGCATGTGTCAGCAGTTGTCAGTTTCTTGTATAGGGGCTTTTGCGTCTTCATGTCTTCACCTTGGTAGCAGCGACATCACTCAAAACAACTTGTATTACGGGACAGAGGGGAGTACGTCGTTGGTGAAAATAAGGGGAAGGACGTGCATGGTTGTCAGAGCGTGGGGGGATTCCATGTTAGGATATGATAAGATGACCTCCAATATGGCTGTGTTCGGTGAAGCTGAAGTGCTGTAGATAAGCGCTGAAGTGCTGTAGAAGTGCTAAAATCTTGTGAGAGAAAAATACTGCTGAAGTGCTGAAAAATAAGCGCTTATAAGCGCTTATACCCTCAACCGAACGCAGCCTATATCTCGATACATATTCTTAAATAATAATATTAAAGAGACAAAATTTATGTCATCAAATTAAATTTCTGTCCAAAGGTTTTCTGTCCGCCTTTTTTTCCCTGTTCGGACTTTGGATGTGTTCCATGTATCTATGTACCATGTCAAAAGTGCTGCCTCTGTTTTGGCGCCCAGCCCCCATGCGTCCCTTTCTGTGATTTTTTTTCTTTTTTTTGATACTAGGAAAATATACCGTGCGTTGTAACGGGAGAGACAAAAAAAACATTAATTTCGACAACTCATAATTATATATATCACTTTTGTCAAAATCATATAAATTATCAAAATTGATGGCACTTTAGGCCCTATTTAGTTCTTACCGTAAAATTTTTGCACTCATCACGTTGGATGTTTGGAGACGAAAAAATAACTAATTGTGCAGATTGCGTGTAAATTACGAGATGAATCTTTTAAGTCTAATTACGCTTCTCTCACAACAATTCAGTCGTACAACTTAGCCGAACAGACTGAATCCATGATTTAATAATATTATGCACAATAAATATTTGCTAATGACGAATTAATTAGGCTCCCATGATCTTCTCGTAGAGTTGGGCGAGGAGGTCGATTTCAAATTTTCCTAGTTAGGGTGGGAGGGGGGTGGTTTAGATTCAATATTTTCTATTTTTTTAATGTAGCAACGTGCTAAATTTTGCCATAATTGTTTGATCATAACTTAATTAGACTAAAAAAATTCGTCTTGCATTTTTTTATGAAGCTATCAAATTAGTTTTAGTTTTTATCAATATTTAATGTTTTATATATGTGTCAAACATTGATGTGACGAAACTTTTAAAAATTTAGAGATGAAACTTTTAAAAATTTAGAGGAACGAATATATATGGTCTAGTCTAGCTATTGAATCTTTAATTAAACAATGAAGAACTAAAATAGAGGGAGGCACAAGTCATGACCAGAAGAGAGGAAGGTCCTTTTTCTTTCTTTCTTTGTTTTTGTTCTCTCCGCAGAGCTGCACAGTGGTAGCACGACCGCACGATCTGGCTCTGCACTTCAACCAGCACTGTGCACTGTCCTTTTTCTTCTCACCCGCATCTCTTTCCTCTTCCTCTCTCAGCTTCAGTTTTAGCTCCACATGTAACAAAAATACAAATCCAGATTCTGGCTCTTGAAGTCCCAGCAGCGTTACATTCGATTTGCTCGAGATCTAAGGATGGTTCTTATGTAGGGCTGGATTAACGAGCCAGCTCGGCTCGTTTGGGCTCGGCTCGTTTTGGCTCGTTAGCTAACGAGCCAGCTCGGCTCGGCTCGTTATGCTAACGAGCCAGAAGACCTACTCGGCTCGGCTCGTTAGCGAGCTCGAGCTGGCTCGTTTGGCTCGCGAGCCAGACATAAAAAATACAAAAAAATAAATATCTATATTTATCTAAATTTTAATAATAGCAATTATTCAAAAGCAAGCCATAAATCAAAGAGAAAAAATAATATATGATATCTATTATACACATTCATATAATACATAATACATCTATAATCTATTATTGATTATCCATACATTCATTTAAAATAAAGAGAAAAAGTCATAATAATCCTAAGTTTAAAGAGTATAAGTCTAAACATCAACTAATGGCAGAGTGCAAGACATCATCATACAAAATTAATATAACTTTAATACCAACAACTTTGGCTCGTTAGGCTCGCGAGCCAGCTCGAGCGAGCTCGCGAGCTGGCTCGTTAACTAAACGAGCAGAAATGCTGGCTCAGCTCGTTAAAAAATATAAACGAGCCGAGTCGAGCCGAGTCATTAACGAGCCGAGTCGAGCGAGCTACCGAGCTACGAGTTTTTCGTCCAGCCTTATTCTTATGCGATAGCTCGCCAAAGCTCGTTGTGCACATGTTCCTTGAATCGGTTTCAAGCTGGTGGATTCGAGCTTAGGAACATGGTGCAGGTGCTTCATTGATTCAGGCTTGGCCGCTTGGGGACCGACATGCTATGGGCCCACGCGTGCAAACACTGCCGCCGCCGACCTCTCTTCCCTCTCCCATCCTCTGCTTCTCTCCGCGTTATCTCCGCCGCGAGCTCGCCACCATGGCCTATTAAAAAAAAAAAAAAAGTAAAGAAATTCTTCGTCTTTATCCCAACGGCGCGCACGCCCGCGGCCTTGTCTCTTCCCTCACCTTGTTTACTTCTCAACAACACGCATGGAGACGCCCTGCGCCTCCTCGGACGCCTCCACCGCGTCAGCCCTCTAGCTTCGGTCCGCGCTGGCGTCGCCCTCTGTCGTCCGCTGACGGCCATCCCTGTTCCTCGTTGTGCATGCCACGGTCGGATGACTGTTCCTCGGACCAACTCGGCTCGCACCTCCGTTTCCCTGAGCCTCGCTGGCCTCGCCCGCCGAGGCTAATCGGACTTCGTCTGAGCGCCGGCGCCCACGGGATCGCGAGGAAGAAACGGCGCAGGCACTGGGGCCTCTCGCCGGCGCGCGCGCCACACGGCTCCATCGCGTGGCTCCATCGAGGGCTCCCGGCTAGTGCCCAGGAGGACGGCACGCGCAGGAGACAAACTCTATTTACAAAATTTGAGGGCTATAATTTATTTCGTGACGACGTCAAACTATAAGTAAATGTTGGACTGTGACACAGTCAAACTCAATAAATCAATGTGACATGAAATAAAATGGAATATCCAGGTAAATATACTTTTGGTCGAATCATCCACAACATTCAATTATGAGATTCAATGGTACAATTCCATCATGCAACACTTGTATTTAGATTTAGTCCAGACTCAAGACAAAATAACACTGGACAAGAAAGACCTCAATCTCAACTTTTTAAACACCAAAACGACATCACTTGGGAAAATGCCGGCGTCGCCTTTAACTATTCCACCTACAGACAAAATCATACTCTGGTGTTTTGTTATGATCAGTTTAGATATCGTAAACATGGTTTCACAACCATTTGTCCAAATCAGTGTCATACCCAGATTAATACGAGGGAAAGCTGCTTTTACAACGAACCGGTGTTTCAGCTTTTCTTGTTCAGATCCGATACAAGCAGCGCAACTTTGATAGGGCATCCTGCTCCTGGTACTTCTATCTTAACCTTGTTCAGAGGCATAGTACGCAATGCTATTGAAATCAAAGAATTAATAAAATAATGGCTATATAGTCACCATTTGGTCAGGTCTCAATTTCCATGATTTATATTTCATTTGATGCCTCGGTCTGATCTCCTATAGTAACTGAATTTCTATATTAAAGGGAAAGGTAATATAACGAAAGGGTTTTATATGGTCAAGCCAATAATTTAGTAAATCCATACAGTATTTGTAATTAATACGGAAGACTGTCCATCATAGGAGTACTGCTTTATTTCCCCTTTCATTCCGAGGCACATTGTATCATCTTTAGCAATTGCAGGGTATCCATGGATGGATGTAAGTGTAAGGCCCATGACATACTCTAGCAGTTAGAAATATGACTTAACTCCAGTTGCTAGTGCAAGGTATAAAGGCAAGGATGACAGCCATGATTCGTTCACCCCTGCCTTAAAAATTCATAACATGAATATAATAATTTCTTCAGATGTTTTCTAGCACATGTGCATCCATTAAAATTAAAAGTGACTTTAACATCCAATTTGGATGAGACATCTTTGTCACCCTTGCTGTAATGTGGAGCAAGATTTTTTGCCAAAATATTTTTTTTGGATTTTTGTCCACTTCTTAATCAATTCAGGGTTAAGGCAGAGTTCCATGCCTACATGTTTGAAACAAAGATAAGAACTCAAAAATTAGCACATAAAAAAAGAAACTATTCATAGGGAGGAAAACTAAAATTACCTAAAGTTGTCCAAAAGAAAGGTTGTTCCACAGCTTTTGGCTTACTAACTGAAGTATCGTTTCCCAGACAAGCTCGTCCTTCAAACCCTGCACCGAAGCATAAAATACATGTCAATATGCCACTGTATGATCCCAATGTGTATACACAAGAGTAAACCTAGCATAACTAAATCTAAAGTTATTAGGGCAACATGACAATTGCTCATAATCTTGAAAATTATAAAATAAATCAGTGCACATATCAATTCAATAAAGAACTCATATCTCCATTTAACCTCAAGATCCAGTATGTAGTGGTTGTCTAGTTGAACAGAGGTTATTAAACATGGTATATTGAGAAAATGAAGCATCTGCAATCGAAATTGAAAGAAGATTTACTTTTCAAGTTTCTGCTTTGAAAATACTGCACAGTGCAAACCTGAATAGTGAGATGGCTTGTGCATTGCCGAACAGCTGCTGCTACTGAAGCACTCACTGAACTGATACTCTTGTTCTGGCAAAACTAAGACAAAATGGAAGACACAGGAACACGAGCTACAGAAAATAATTCTTAGAGGAAAACACGACTGCAGATCAAAGCAGTCAATAGTATTGAAAGGATTGGGCTGAACTGAACGAGATATTTATAGCCTGACCAAACTACAAATGACTCAAGCAACTTGCTGCTCCTCTGAACTGAACCAATGTCGTTCTGTTGTTATACTGCTAATGAAAGCTTTTCTGAAAAAATACAGGAAAGGACTGGACAGAGAGCTTCTCGAAATTGCACACAAGGAACCATATCAAAACTGAATTAGGAAAAGGCTGCAACATCTCCGGGCATGATGGCAAACAGGACCCTGGCCCAAGAAGCGATCTTGTTGTAGGTTATTCTTGCAATGTTAAATAACCGGAGAAGAACCACATTTTAATTTCAACTTAACTCAATAGCAAACAAAAAAACAAGTTAACAACAAAATCATAGCCTTTGGGTCATAAGATCAAAGCAGGCAGAAGTAATAGGTCCTCCGAGGTGGCCTCTCAGACCATCACCAAATTCACCATCACGGTATCCACCGCGTCGGAAGAGAACCTGAACTTAACAGGAAACTTTTCTATTGGACAACCAAAAAAGAAAAAATTCAGGCTTGCTCATCTTCTTCATGCTCTAAGGCCTCCTTTGGAACGCACATATTTGACCAAAATTTTGCAAGAATCAATCCAATTCCAGCAGAATTCTAGGGTGGAAAACACAATCAAAAGGGGATGTATTGTATTAAGTGAAATCATAAGAAAAAACATGGTGAGGTCGGCACAGCAAAGTTGAAGTAGAATAATCTTCCAGGTCCTCTTGCTACGCATCAATAATTCAATATTGAGTGAACTAAATTCCATCGATAACTTGGCGTGGGTATAATTTTGATTCAATTTTCAACTTCCATATTAACAACAAAAGGAATGAGCTTCAACTTGTTTCTTCATTCTAAACACGCTGAACATACGTAATAGCATACTTCTATCTGATTAGACCATAAAAAGTCCAAGCAACTGCAGAAAATAAATAAGGAGACATAATTGGTAGTTGAGGATTCTAATTAACAACAACAATTTTGCCGATAAAAGGAGAGAGCAGATTTTTTTTCACACACCAAACTTGCGGAGGGCAAGCTTGCGCTTGTTGGGCCGGGGCTGCGCGGGTGCGTCCTTGGCTTCGCGGGCGGCGGGCTTGGCGAGGTTGGTCTGGTGCCACTTCCCCTGCCTGTGGGCCAGGTAGTTCCCCTCGTTGTTGTGCAGCGTCTTGCACTCATAGCTACAAACAAGCAGAATCAGCGAATAGATCGGGCGCGAGTTCGAAGAAGAAGCTAGGGTTTAAGGCGGGTTACCTACCGAGGTGGTTGCGCATGAAATAGGGGTCCTTGGCGAGGTCGATGGTCTCAAGGGCCAGGCGGCGGAGGCGCTCCCGCCGGTCGATGGCTTCATTCTGGACGGAGGCGCCGCCGCCGCTACCGGGCTTGGAGCCGCACTCGCAATCCATGGCTTGCGCTCGGTTTGGCTCGGCGCCGTCTCTTCCCTCCTCTGTTCCATTTTTATTTATCAGCAGCAAAATGACTGTGAACATCTCTTTGCTAAAAAAGCCAAAAAATATATAAGTTTTCTTATCAAAATATCTCTTATTTTATTTATATCTCACCTAATTTTTCTTGTTCGCTTTACCATATTATACTAATATTAACCAGACACGTAAAACTAAATTGAAGTACACGTCTTGTGAAGTTAATTAATATCAAATAAGAGAAGCTCTGTAGTAGAAGCGGCCCAACAACCGGCCCAGCTGGTATGGGGCGCGTATGCGGACTGCAAGTTGAAATCGTGTCTAAAAATAGCATGGAGTCTATTCAGCATCGCCGGTCTACACGTCGCCGCTCCTACGGTCCATATGTGCCGGCGCGAGCGATGTCCGCGATTGGGCCGATGGCAGATGAAATGAAAATAACCCGGAAGACACTTTAGTATTAGTATTACATATAGATATAGAGTATTAGTATTAGATATAGATATAGATATAGATAGATTTATTTAATATACGGCTCTGGTCAGTCATTACTATGTCGGCTAAATCAAATGGAGCCCAGCTCTGCTGTTGAGCGAGTGGCCGGTAGTTGGGTCCTATTTTCTACACGGATTTTCAAACATGAACCACTATTAAATAAAATAATATTTGGTTACGAATAAATTATTATTATAACATGGTCTAGGCAACCAGCACTTTCTTCTTCCACATGGCATCATTGAAAGCTATCTATTAGAAACTCTTGGACATGGCTTTCTTTTTTCCTCTAATAATATCTTTTTTGGAGTTACTAAACTATACTTTTTGTGAGGAAAAAATAGCATACACTAGAAGATACTCAACTAATCAAACTGTAAGCCGAAATCTTGATCCGTTTGTTGTCCATCCAATCTAATGAAATTGAATATTTCTCCAAATTATCAGCATATAGCAGTGTAAATCTGCAAGTTGTTCGTACACCACTGCACCTCTCGACAGATATATAGAAATTGAGAGAGGTCTTGGTCGTAGCTACTTCTTACTTATCAAAAAAAAGATCCATTCTTGACACGATGATGATTAACTCATTGTCGCCTTTAATAAGATATTAAAACATACTCTCTCCGTACTCATAAAAAAAAATCATTTAGGACAACGATACGGTCTCCTAAGTTTGACTTTGTCTTCATATTTTTTATATAAATATTTATTGAAAAGTAATATATGCATACTTTTATGAAAGTATAATTGAAGACAAATCTATTTATATCGTTTTCATATTTCTAAACTAAAAAATCTAAAAGTTATTCATGATTTATATTTCTAATGTTTGAGCAAAGACATTGTCCAAAATGATTTCTTTTACGAGTACGGGGGAGTATATATTTATGGATCCTCTGAAGAAGTCATGGAACTTGACATCAAACTCTATCAATACATGAATATTATGAAAACTACAGTTATGATATATTTAAGAGTAAATATTCTGTGTCTTACAACAAAAGAAAAAAATATATCAAGGTTATATTTTAATTAAAAAGTGAATAGATATGTAACATTGTCGTCCTTATTCCACTAACAACCGTTAGTTGTGATTGGTGGAGAACCACTCACATTATCAAAAGTAGCACCTATATGAATTTACACGGTTGGAGCATAAGCAGCTGTGTAACAACCTGAGGTAAACAAGTCAAACATTTGATAGTTTCTTTTGTCTCCCGTTAAAACACATAGACACATTTGTTTTTCTTTTTTGAAACTGCACGAACTTTGTTACTTAGATGTTAACAAATCATTAGCAACAATTATATGAAGACTTTCAGTGATAGAGCACATAATTTTCTCCTCTCCCTGGTTACATAGAAGGCCCAAAGTAGCTAGCTCATGAGCAGCTTGATTGCGTACTTTTAAACACACACTCAAAGCTAAGGGAGCATGAAGAAACTAGAAACTATCTCTGTTACCACAATCTCGACAGCTGCATCATCAAAGTCATTGGTCGAGATAGCGACCACCAACTTGGTAGGTGTCCAATGCCTAAATCAAATGAACTGTCGTTTGAATGTCATAGAGGCAAGTAACTAACTCAACATGTAATACATTGAGGAGGTGATCGACCCTCCCACGCCTAGTAACAACCACATCACCCGCATCATCCCTTATCAAGAGGCCCTAGCTGCATGATGGTGAGCTAGGTAGGAATGAGGCAAGACAAATCCTCCTCCTCCTATTGCTTCTTCTTCTTCTTCTTCTTCTTCTTCTTCTTCTTTTGCTTCTCCTTCTTCTGCTGCTGCTGCTTCTTCTTCTTCTTCTTCTTCTTCTTCTTCTTCTTCTTCTCCTTCTCCTTCTCCTTCTTCTTCTCAACAAACTTTAGAGGAGTTATGAAGCCATGGATTTTTTATTTGTCAAAACAAGAATATCCAAATCACTTGATTAGAAAGATGGATTTGTCTTGTCATCACTATATCACATTTCACAATAACATAGATAATGTTTTTCTAATCAATAGAAATCCCGCAAGATAAAGTGCAATACAAGGAATAAGAGTTATGGAAGCCAATCTCATAACCTTAAGTTATGATCAAACTAGCTCTAGACAAGTTTAAAGATATGAAACAAATGGTTCATGGATTGAGTAATCAAACATATCCAAAACCCTGTTTTGGTCCAAGGTTTAGAACTTTTTCTAAGGATTAGTTTAGAATCTGCTTGGCTGTAGAAATTTGTTTGCCTCACCTTGCTCCGCAAGGATAGCAATTTGACATGTTTACAAACTCTTATTTTGCCTGGCAACCTAGATCCCTCTTGGCAACCTAGATCACCTTAGGAGGGATTTTATTGTCAACGTAGAAAAGCCAAATTGCTGGCCCCATAAACGATGGATTTTCTTAGGAGCTATGGGTCAAATTATTCACCAGCTCCCCTTTCCTTTCTCTGGTCAAGCTTGCTCGTCTCGCCTAACCAAGCAAGAGCTTCTATGCTCATAATACAAAACTAAAACAAGTTTAATCTCCCTAACTTCTTGCTGAGCTTCTATGCTCATACTCCCTCTGTCCCAAAATTATTATCGCCGTAGCATTCAAAATCAGTTCCAAAAAGAATATCGTCCAAGCATGTAAGGCCCTGTTTAGTTCCAAAAATTGGCAAGATTCTTCGTCACATCAAATCTTTGGACGCATGCATGGAGCATTAAATGAAGTAGCAGTTGTTGCATGTTTGTACAGTTTACCTGTCTTTCTTGAGATGAATCTTTTAAGTCTACTTAGACCGTAATTGGACACTTATTGAAAAAGATTCTCTTGGTGCTACAGTAACTTTTTTCTCCACTTTTTTCAAACTAAACAGGGTCTAACTATATAGCACATGGGTCATACGGCTATAGGAATTAATTGCTCTGTACCTCCACTAGTGTTCCATTGGCAGTCCATCTCTTCGCTGGCACATGAGCAGCTACTTTTGCTCCCTATGAAGCAGGATGCAAATGGTGTAATGATTAGAATTGTAGGTGTATATGGTTTTCTTGGTACCAGCATCAAAGTCTAAAACGACTGCAATTTTAAGACGGAGTGAGTATAAACCTAAGACAAGTTCTTGCCTGGTGAACGGAGCTCCCCAGGCGTCCAATTTTGAACGTCTGAGGTGGAGATCGTTGGACGAAGACCTGTCTAACAGGCTTCGATCCAAACAGCCCCTTGATATCCTCAACTTCTTGCTTGATGAAGCAACTCTCAGCAAAAGAAATCCCTAGTGGCCCAAGCAACCTCTCGAAAGGAGTAGATAGATGACCAGAGACGGTTTTGTTGACTTAGCAGAATAGCCCCTGTTCGCTTCTGCTCGTAAGCATTATAGCTACTCTCTCCGTCCACAAATAATTACATTTCTTTGACTTTTAGCATTTTTATTGACCATTTGTCTTATTTAATTTTTTTTAATAAATAATATTTGTTTTGTTATGACTTATTTTATTATTAGAGATATTTTTTCATAATGATTTATTTATTTTATTATTTGCAAAAAATTTTTAAATAAAACAAATGGTTAAACAAGAATCGTAAAAGTCAAAGAAATGTAATTATTTGTGGATGGAGGGAGTAACTCCTTGCTCGCTTCACTTGGACCGACCGACGCAGATCCACAACCTACTAGTAGGGCGTGATTAGTTGTTCCAGGGGTGGCCATCCGCGATGGAGGCCCTATTCCAGCTCTTCTCCCCCCAGCTGATTCCATTGCAGTGCTTGTATTTGGTTGCAATTTAGATTTCGATACAGGATGAAGATGATTGTGTTTGGTTGCTCACTACACAGATAAGATGAATGGACAGAGTCTCTCGGTCATTTCGTCGAACACTCACCGTGCACACCATGGCGACGCCGAGAAGCCAAGTCCGGTGATGCCCATGCTTGCTTCCCTCCCGCTTAACCTCTCCTCGATCACCTGCTTGCAATCGACACCGGCGTTGCCCACCAAACTGTGTAGCTACCGGTAGTACTAGCTAGGATAGATCGGATGGGAGCAGTTTCTTCTCCTCGGAGCGCATGCATGCATACTCTGCCGCGCGCAGGAACGAAGCGGCGCGGCCATGCCTCTATGGCCGGGACTCACTGGAGTGCATGCATGCATGCCCTACCGGCGCCGCGGAACACCTCGTCGCCGCCCATCCTGGTCAAGCCGCCGCCGCCATCTCTCCTGTCGAGCTCTCCATCAGGCAGCAGCAGCCCGCCGCCACGGCGAGCAACTTCCACCGCCTGCGGGCAGGCACACGCGGTGCAGGGCGCCACGCGAATGACGCGCGGGAGCACAACGGTGTGTTGTCGATGGTTTTTTTAAGAACGAAGCAAACCGTCCTGGCTCGGTTGCGAAGGTGGCATGGAGAAGACGGAGTGAGATGGGATATAAGAGGGCAGAAGAATGGATGGATACAGACAAAACATACCGACATAATAACCAAACAAAAAAAAGTACATAAAATAGTGCTGGATAGCTCTTTGCACGGTTCCATCACTGGCAACCAATCACCCCGTAGTCGCCAGAATCCTTCCCTAAAATCCTGAAGGCTCCGGGCCTGGAGCACAGCCAGGCACAGAGGCAACATCGCACCTGCACCGCGTTCGCGTCCAAGTGAAGCGACACCGGCCGCCGGCTCAGCCGGACGGCGCCCTGTCATCCAATCAGGCAGTGTTTAGGCCCGTTTAGATCCCAGTTGTAATTGTAATTCTGCACTGTAACACATTCGAAATTTGTATTTAACAACTTTTATCTAATCATGGTCTAAGTAGGGTTAAAAGATTTGTCTCGTGATGTATATATAAAAAGTACAAATATACAAATATTTCGTTTACATTTAATGCTCCATACATGTACCGCAACGTTGATGTGACTAGTTATAATTGCAATTTGCAGTGGATCTAAACAGGGTCTTAGTTCATAAAATTTCCTTCTCTCTCCTCGTCATATCGATTGTATTTTTCATCTGTATAGAGCACTAAATGAAGTAGCACCTATTATATGTTTGTACTTTTTGTCTAGATATCTTGAGATGAATCTTTTAAATCTATTTAGATCATGATTAAATAAAAATTATCAAATACAAATAAAAGTGATACAGTTACAAAACTTTGCAAAACTTCTAAAGTAAACGCAGGCTCAGTCCGTCCTCGAGAGGCTCGATCACTTTCCCTGGCTGCCCGTCATCACTGACGCCTGCATTCACAGGCCCCGCTCCCCATCCCATCATCCATCGCCGCGTATTAAAGATTCGCTGCTCGCGACGAGAAGACGCAGCTCATCACCACCTCCACCTCCGCCCTCGAAGCTCCTCCCGAACCCGCATCGTCGCCATGGCATCCGCCTTGCCTGTAAGGTGAGCACCGAGCAGAACCAAGCGGCAGAACGGGAGCCTGTCTCTGTCGGCTGTCACCGTTCGGATTTTGGATCTAATTTCCCCCCGTATAAAAATGATGCTTCGTTGAATTTTTCTTTGACGGGAGATTCTTTATTGATGTTTTTTAATGGAACAATTCTGCAGCTCCAAGGAGTTGCTGCCGTCTCCCCTGACCTCCTCCTCCGAGCCCCCTCCCCTCTTCGATGGCACCACCAGGTAGGTTTCGACCTATCAATTAGTCCAAATCTTCACCTGTGCAGACTAGGAGCTAGAAGTTATAACCCCCTTCTTTGAGTTTCGTGAAGGCTGTACGTTGCCTATCATTGCCCGTTCGCGCAGCGCGCTTGGATTACCAGGAACTACAAGGTGCCACCATCACCATCACCACTGTTCTTTGATTTGTTGAAGCGGTTCTCTTTTGTGGTGTCTTCCTGGAAAGGAAAACTTATTTTTTTTTCTGTTCCTCGTCGTTTGTCCAGGGTCTGCAGGACAAGATTAAGATAGTTGCCATCGATCTTGCTGACAGGCCAGCATGGTACAAGGACAAGGTTTATCCAGAAAACAAGGTGTGTTTGATTAGTCTGCTATCCCCCTAGGAGCTAGGACCTTTCATGTTCAGATTTTCAAAGGTTCATGGATACTTTGTTTTACATTTTTCCTTCGATGCATGATTTACGCTTGTTTCCTTTCCCTGTAGGTGCCTTCTCTGGAGCACAACAACCAGGTGAAAGGAGAGAGCTTGGATTTGGTTAAGTACATTGACAGCAACTTCGAAGGTCCATCGTTACTCCCTGAGGTAACATAAGATCGCCATCAATGTATCGCTTGGGAAAAAAAAGTGTTTTTCAGGTTTGTTAACGTTTGGACTCTGGATTCCTCACAGGATCCTGCAAAGAAGCAGTTCGCTGAGGAGCTGCTTGCATATACTGATGCATTTAACAAAGCGTTATACTCGTCTTTACTCAGCAAGGAAGATGTGTCTGAGGAAACTGGTAACAGGACTTGTTCACATGTTTGATTTGTTTGAAAAAAGCCTTTTTTTAATACGTAGTAAGATGCTAATTGTCTCATGCATTGTCTTTACATCAGTCGCTGCTTTGGATAAAATAGAAGACGCCCTGGGAAAATTCAACGACGGCCCATTCTTCCTTGGTCAGTTCAGTCAGGTATGTCACTGAACACTAGGAATCATTCTCCCTGCAGCTTGGTTCAAAACCAAGTCTCTATTAGAAAGAGTTCATATTATGAATATGGGCTTCGGTTGACATGTGGTTTTGTCGTGATGCGTAATTTCACTACAGGTGGACATTGCGTATGTACCATTCATCGAAAGGTTTCAGATATTCTATTCCAACATAAAGAACTATGATATCACAAAGGGCAGACCCAACCTTCAGAAATTCATTGAGGTAATTCAGACGATGGCATTAAATAGGCTAAAGCTATTTGTAGTACATTCACTCACCTTGTTTAAAATGATCCTTTTATCCTAAATGATCATGCTGCATGGCCCAATGCAATCCAGTTCTCTTGATAATGCTTTCTTGGGGAGAAATTTTAAATCATGGATTGGTGTATTTGTATTTCAGGAAGTGAACAAGATTGATGCATATACGCAGACTAAACTGGACCCACAGTTTTTACTTGAGCAGACAAAGAAGCGGCTTGGGGTAATGATATTTTTTTTAACTTTTTTATTGGATCTCTTTGTTCAGCTAATTTCAAAACATTTGACCATCATTTTAACCTCCAGATTGCTTAAAGCTTGTGAGCCAAGGATGATACTCGCGTCAGAAGTGCCAGCATAGTAGATCGAGACTCGTTTAGTCATTTGTGTGCCTGAATATTACATATGGTTTTCAATAAGACATGGCTTTCTAAACTGGTTGTGCTTCTGATAATAAACTAGTCCGGAATCCGGATATTAGCTTTGGTAATAATGTGTTGATGTTACTGTATATGGAGGTATGGAGAGAGATCGAATGATATGCAGTGTGTTTTGTCAAATGTTACCGAGTTCAATGGATTAATGATTCAATGTTCGTCTCATACCAATATTCTAAATCACACCAAGTGAACAGAAAGAAAAATATATGTAACATTGTCCACAAGGATTACCAGCAGACCTGGGCCCTGTTTGCATTTGTTTCTCAGCTTTTTTAATACAGAAAAGGCAGAAGTTGTGCCATGGAACACGAATATGCAATTCAGTAACTTCTCCAATAAATAAACCACCCAAAAATTTCTTTCGCTTAAATGTGACGGCCAACTTCCATATTAAAGAATAGAGAGAGAGAGAGAGAGAGAGAGAGAGAGAGAGCTTGTGGCCTACCATCACGTAAGTACGTAACAGTCTGTCGAGCAGTTAATTTAAGATCGAGGTGGCTCACCCGATCGAGAAAAAAATGATCGAGGTGGCTCAAGGTACAAAGAAGAGAAGACTCGAGATGATAGGGAAAGAATAATGGAATCCAAGGAAAAGTGCTGTTCAATTATACAAGTGTTAAGATACAAACAAAAAGATTGAGGTTCTGGTAAGGATCAGCTGCCAGAAAATTTTAAACTTTCTGGTCGATTTTTATCATTGTTTTCTTTTTTTTTAGAAAAAGTGCTATGCGCATATTTCACTATGAGAAGAAAAGAGACACGCTATTAAAACATTGATCGTCATGTCAACTTAACCCAAACTCTAACAGCAGCACACTTAAACGAAAGTATAGTACTTGCAGTGTAAGATATAACCTATGACAGCAATACAAATAATAATCTAAACGGTCTGCATTCATCCATATATCATCTTCAGCTGGGCCTTATTACTCAAGCTTCCTAAAGTAGAAAGCCCTCAAATCCTCTTCTACTGTGGTCTGGATGCAACCGTTCACAATGAAAAACGGCTACAAATCAGTACAGGATATACTCAAAGGCCGGCCCATTTTGCTAGAAATCAATAATCGTCTGGTAGGAACTATGAAGAACTGTTAGGTGTTTGAATAATAACCTCCAACTTCCAATGCATGTATTGCTCATATTGTGCCACGGCGCATGAAAGATATGTTTTCGGCCATTACCGCTCATTTTTTTGGCTACTCGTCACTGCTGACGCTCGAACTGAATTGATTTTTCTTCGGCTTCCCTTTCACCTCTGACTGGCCTTGTTGCTGCCATCTTGCATGCTCTCGTTTAACAGCACCAGAGTTTTTCCCGTCACCGCTGGAGGCAATTGTAGCATCACCAGCCGACAGGTTCTTGACAGTTTTTTTTTTTTTCCCTTTTTCCTTTTCCCTTTTTACGATGATCATGTCATCGCTAATTTTCCTCTCTTGAGTGTAGCTTTGATATGGAAGCGCTTCCTGCTACCTTGACATCTGCTTCTGAGCAGCCACCTCTCTATGATGGCACAACCAGGTTGATCATTGCTTTGCTCTCTGAAGTTGGGTTTGGATATGACCAAATATAAAAGACCACAGACTGCATATGCGATTAAGCACCGTTCAATGTTCTTGCTATTTTCTCGGGCGAAAAAAAGAGAAATTGTTCATACTACTTAATGTGTCTCTGACTGTGCTTTACCAACCTGGCATTTGCGTATCTGAAACTGGAACTGCAGATTGTATATGTCGTACGTTTGCCCATATGCGCAACGGGCATGGATCACAAGGAATTACAAGGTATTCCATTCGACCTAGTTTTGATCCGTTTGTTTGTGCATGCTTTTGAATTTTCATTGTTTGCTCTGGGGAATCAGGGTTTGCAGGAGGAGATCAAGCTAGTGCCCATGGACATGACAGATAAGCCTCGATGGTATAAGAAGGTATACCCCAACAACCAGGTGTGGCTAGTTTTCCAGCATAAAAAAAATTAAGTTCGAGATCATATCCTGCAACTTGATGAGTTTGAGGTTCTTCCGGACAGGTGCCTTCCTTAGAGCACAACAAGAAGATCATAGGAGAGAGTTTGGATCTGATAAAGTACATAGATAGCAACTTCGACGGACCCAAACTTATCACCAACGTGAGTTCATCATAAGTCCATAGCTGTACTTCACCGCATGATGGCAGTAGCATGCCCTTCTAAGGTTGCTATTTCAACTGGTCATCTCAGGATCCTGAAAAGCAAAAGTTTGCAGAAGAACTGCTGGGATATTCAGATACTTTCAACCGGGCATTGCTCGACCCACTTAGATCTAAGGGGCCCATGACCGCTGAAGCTGGCAAGAACTTAAAAAATTCATTTATTTTTATTCGATTTATGATCGTGCTCAACTGGTTCTTGACTCAAGAAACTTTCTTGATCGTCAGTTGCTGCTCTGGACAAAATAGACAGCTCCCTGTTCAAATTCGATGATGGTCCTTTCTTCCTTGGCCAACTTAGTCTGGTAAATTTGCAGAAATGTTTCTAAAGCCCTATGCTAGTTGTTCCCTCCTTTCTAAAAAAAAAAATAGTGTTTCAGACAAGCTAATTGGTTTACTTTGAACTAGTTATCTTGTCATAACGCACTTTGTTAACTATGTAGGGGGACATTAGTAATTCACAAGCACTAATGTTGTTTGCTCTTGGCATAGGTGGACATTGCATACGCACCATTCATCGAAGGGTTTCAGATATTTTTTGCTGGCATAAAGAATTGTGACATCACCGAAGGGAGAGTTCATATACATAAATTCATCAAGGTAGTTTTCACTGCATGTTCATGTCTTTATTCTAATCATTTATATAATGAAGCCAGAACAATGTGATAGGAAATGAACAAGATTGACGCATACACGCAGACCAAGCAGGACCCTCAAGTGCTGCTTGCTCTCACAAAGAAGAAATTGGGGGTATGAATTAACCTTTTACTTTTATACGGCCGTCTTGATCTGAGATACTACTTGCCTTGCCTAACCAATGGCAATTCCTGCCATGTATTAATACTTCTCATGTCGCTGAAAGGGTAATTGTGTCTTGCCTACAGATATAAGGATGCATGAAGCACTTAATCTGCTTGATCTGAGCTCCACAAATAGCTATTCATACGAGTAAAATGAAGGAGAGTCCGTCCCACAAGGTTTTAGCAGTTTGGAATTAAGATGGCTATGTATATCTCTATTGACAGGCCTCGCATAGGAATAGTCAGGATGAGATCAACAGCTTGACTGTTGAATGCTGTCAAAATGTTTTGTTCTCCAGCATCTCCCTTTTTTTATTTATTTTAATTTCACTGGGTCAAGGCCCTCCAGATTCCTAAAACTATTGCCATAGTTCTTAAGGAGTAAAGACGAGGCATAGTATGTGCCACCTTCCAGACGCCTAGATGCCCGCCTTGCACAGGGGGGTCGCCTGGACGCCTTAAGAACTATGACTACTGCAAATACTTCGCTATTTTTTTAGATGTGTTACCTCCACCAAATCGTAGTACTACAACATCTCTAAACATTCCACATGGTCAGTGGTCAAGCATCTAATGTTCAGGTCTTCAGGAGTTCTCTTTAAACGTAACTAGCCATCAGCTCTTGTGCTACCTCTTCCTGATTGCGTTTGAACTAGCGCAATTTAGTGGAGCAAATTTTTGGCATTTTCGACGACTCAGCCTGAGTAACTGAGTAGAAGATGGAACCATCTTCAGTAGTCTCCTATATTTGCACCGACCGCACGGTGTACTCAGCTACGAGCTCTGAGAACAGAGACCACTAATCCTTCAGCAATTTCGTCGGCCTGTCGTGCTCGACGGCCACCCCTGCAAATAACAGCACAAGTGTCATCACAATTCACAACTGGAGCGCCAAAGGCATCACATCCACATCCAGTAGTAACCGCTGCTTGTGGCACTAACCGTTGTCAAGAAGCAGAACCATGTCGCTGTCAAGAACCGATGTGATCCTGTGCGCTATCGTGATTCGTCTCTGAAAACTGCTGCCTCTGTTTCTGGATCAAGTTGTCAGTTGCAATATCAACCGAAGCAGTGGCTTCGTCCAGAATAAGGATTTTCCTACGTTTCAGAATTTACTCTACCAAGGCACACAAGCTGACTCTAGCCCACGCTCCAGTTCTCACTTGACCATTCTCTATCACAGTATGACTGCAATCCATGATGTATCTAGACAAAAAAATTAATATTAATTTAATACCGATAATGTACATAAAATTTGAATTAACTTTTTAAAATTTAGTTTAAGCATAATACATTTTTTTCCAAATCATTTTAATATTTTAACTTATTTTTTCAGAATGTAAATTATTATATAATTTATAATTTCATGGTAAATATTTGAGATATTAA
This sequence comes from Eremochloa ophiuroides, assembly GCA_038502445.1. Classification (NCBI taxonomy): domain Eukaryota; kingdom Viridiplantae; phylum Streptophyta; class Magnoliopsida; order Poales; family Poaceae; genus Eremochloa; species Eremochloa ophiuroides. The sequence continues at coordinate 96,365,176 of JAHLJS010000002.1, forward strand.
ATTATCAAATATTTATTAATAGTTATATTATGAGCTATTCTTGTTTGTGTTACTTTATTCTCTACTTGTGCAATAATTTTGTAATTTGAAAAAAAAATGCTAAAGAAAAAAAGGCTACTTATTGCCTTCTATTCTCCGAATGTACATTATTTATATAATTTATAATTTCATGGTAAATAATATTATATAAATAATGATTGAATATTTGAGATATTAAATTATTAAATATTTTTTATAGTTATATTATGAGCTATTCTTGTTTGTGTTACTTTATTCTCTACTTGTACAATGATTTTGTAATTTGAAAAAAAAGGATAAAGAAAAAAGGCTACTTATTGCCTTCTATTCTTATTTATATTATTCGTTTAACCTATTATTTTATTAAATATTATCTATTATAATTTAGTTTGCTTTGAAATAAACTACTTATAAAGAATAAACAAATAATTCTTCTCTATGCTCTCTCTTCTTTGTCTCTCACATATGGATAACCCAATCCATATATATTATGGTGTCGTCGTGGGCTGACAAGTATGGGCGCATGGTCTTTGTAGCGTGAGAAAAACCTGTGCTAACTAGCGAATTCAAATACAAATTACAACCCCATCCCCAACCCTTTGGCACCCGCTGCCTGACATTGTGGAGCGTGTCGGCAAGGGACTTGGGGCGACCACAGTACTCGTGGATGATCATGTCGCCTTGGTACAGGTTGCGATACTCAGCCTCCAGTACACACCGCAATGAAGCTCATTGTCACGGAACTCATTCTCGACCGTGCACCAAACGGTGTAGGTGGTGTTGCGGGGACGGCGAACGACATCGAGAACGTCAGTGGAGATGGAGTTGAAAATCCAACTAAGGAAGCACTGATCGACCACCTGCCACTTCAGATCGCAACGCTAGGCGGAGGTAGGGGAAGCAGTGTCATGGACGTGGAGTCTGAACTTGCCGATGACGATGTCAAAGAATGTGTGCCATTGAGTATAGTTGGGATAGACGAGATCAAGGACGATGGGGACGTGGGACTTGAATTGACGTGACGGTTTGAAGAACCAAAGCAGGTGGAGTAACGACTAGAGTAGCATCCTTAAGATCGGTGGCAGAGGTGGATGAAGAAGAGCGAGGGGAAAGGGGAGGCGAGGTCTCCTGATTGGAGAAGAGGTGGTTGACGTTCATGACGTTCATGGCGTCAGGAGCGAGCGTAAAGAAGATGAGCGGCGAGAGACAGAAAGGATCAAGTTTCGCTACTGATAGCATGAATGAGTGAACAATGTAGCCAACAATCCCATCTGTGTTGATCTCAGTGTATTTATACTTGTTTTTCAGAAAGGCGCTGAAAGCCCTAGTTTGGTTTTGATAATTGATGACACCCTAAAGACTAACCTACTTGCTAAGTAATAGCTAAGTGTAGGTTATTCCAACCATGATGAGTGGAGCTAAATAATGTTGATCAAGTGAGCTCAACCATGGATCAAGTGTAATGGATCGAGTGGAGATGATCGAGGTGAAAAGAAAAAAGTTTAAAGGCAAAGGTATAACCTCATTAGGGTTTTTCTTTTGGTGATCAAGACACCAAGTGTGTGTGATTACGTTTAGGATAGATAGCCGACTATTAAGGGGAGAACAAGTGTTGGATTACCTTCAAGTGCTCTAGGTTGCATTCCATTGCATTAACTAACACATCCTAGAGATCAACTTAGAAACCCTTGAAAAATTGTTTGCAAAATGCTAACACACTGTGCACAAGTGTTGAGAACCTTAAGTGTTAGCACATAGAAGCAAGGGGTGTGATAAAGACTTGAAAAATCCTGTTTTCAGAGCGTCGGACGTTGGGTTCCTAGGGCGTCGGACCATTGGTCGCGAGCGTCCGACGGTCCCCAGCACTGTTTCTAACCGTGCAAAAGCGTCGAACGGCGTTAGTTTGTCCGACGGTGAGCGTCGCACACCGTCCGACGGTCGTTTAGCGTTTCTAGACCTCTCTGGAAGGTCGGACGGTGGAACTCATTAGTCTGACGCACTAACACGTGAGCGTCCGACAGTGTTCTAACTTGCTGGCAACTGTGAGAGTCGGACAGTCCGACGAGTGGTGAAGGGTGAGCGTCGGACTATTGGCTGTCGGTCCGACGGTCTAGCAAAGTAGCACTGTGCTAACAGAGCGACACGTGGTGAGCTGCATGTGGTGAGCTAAGGATGTGTCGGACGATAGGCGTTAGTCCGACGAAGTTTTGGCTCTCTGCTAACTCTCTAGAAGCGTCGAACGCTGGGTTGGTTTAGTCCGACGCTGCGCCGTCCGACGGTTTGTGAAAGTAGCCGTTGAGATCTAGCGGGTGTGGTTGAACCCTGTTGACACGTGGCACCAATCCGTGCGTCGGACCGTGACCATTAATCCGACGCTTTGCGTCCGACGGTTGCGTCCGACGCCCCGAAAAGAGTGTTAACGGCTGTTTCTTGTGGGGTAACGGCTAGGAGTGCATTTGAGGGTATTTATACTACCTCCCTGGTCACTTGGTGACTCTCTTGCACATTTGATTCATTGCCATACACTTGTAAGCACTCTCTAGCCTCCCACTCACTCACTTGTTTATTTTTGATCATCTTTGAGAGTTGAGTGATCCTCAAGTGCATCATTGCTAGTGATTTGCATTTTAGAGCATTTGAGAGCAAGACATTGCTGAGTTCTTATTCTCTTAGGGCATTGCCGTGTCCCTAGCGGCTTGGAGGTGATTCCGGTGTTGAGGTTGATTGGTGATTGTTCAAGCCCACACCGAGGTGATTGATTGTGGCGGGTTCTTGCGGTTATTCCCCGGCGGAGTGCCAAAACCGACTCTAATGGATCGCTCGTGGTTGATAGCCACTTCTCTTGTGTTGGTGAGCTGCTCCCGGTGAGGTATTGGCGTGTGAAGCCTAACTCGCAATACACCAAGGAAGACTGGTGCCACAACGAGGAGTAGCGTGACGGCGATCACGTGAACCTCGGTAAAAAATCGGGTGTTCATTGTTTTCTCCACCTTCGAGTGGATGATTGGGCTTTCCGGTCTTCTCCATTGGTGATTGATCTTCATTGTATTTATTGACCATCTCTTGGTGATTGGGTCTTCACGGCAAGCGAACTTCACTTCTACGAGCCCATTGGTATAATCTTTCTCGATCACTCCTCCGTGCGATTACTTTGTGTTTAGGTGCTCTCCCCGTAGGTTCGTGGTGAGGGTTTCTTGCGCTTGCTTACTTGTTTAAGTGCTTTCTCCTTAGGTCTCGAAGGAGTGAGTTTCTTGCGGTTGAGTGCATACTTGTGATTGGTGTTTTGTGATAGGTGGCTTGCATAGAGTAGCCTAGAGGTAGTGCTTAGCATCGCTTGTTAAAATTACTAACTTGTGGTCTAGTGTTTTGTAGAATTTTTAATAGGCTATTCACCCCTCTCTAGCCTATCCGGTCCTTACAGGTGCCAAGAGTTTTGCCAGATTTTTATTAGATGATAGTAGTAAAAACAAAACGACAACACAATAACGACCCCAAAGACACAACCACACTACTTACAACTATCAGAGAAACGATAAACAAAAATTCCTCTTTCCGCAGAAAAAGCGCCACTGAAAGAGACTAAATAAAGGTTCAGCCTCCTGAATTGCTCAGACTAATCGTGGTCATCGCGAAAAGGAAACTCTGAACATCATCCTTGCATAGGAGTGCTACTTGTCTCAGATTTAGGCTTTTCTGTTGGAGAATTCTTCTATTCCTTTCCTTCCAAACATGCCATCAATGATAAATGATAATACCATCAAAACGACTCCTTTATGCTCTGTCAAATTTCACCTACATCTGCGCCAGTAGCCATGTATCCTGTCATAGTCATCTGATCTATAACTGATATGTGTAGCCATTGTTTGAGGTGGTTCCAAACTTGTTTTTTTATGAAACAGGAGCAGGGTGCTCCTACTGGAATTTTATTAAAATTTAATAAAGATTACAGAGTTTCCGCTGCCACTGTCTCTGTCTCAGGAAACGAAGAAAATAAGAAGCAAAATACAAAGGCAAATTGCCAAAGCTAAAAGGAAGATTGCAGCCATAATTATAATTGGTGCCTTATTGTGCTTCTTGCTGTTAGGATAACCAGAGTAAATTCTGGTTCCAAACTTGTTGCGTGTATGGGAAGTCTTTGCATAGATGACGGTGTTCCTTGTTCCTGAGTCACATAGCTTACAGATGGTGTCGCATGGCCAGTTTCTTTGGAGCATATTGTTTCCAGTTAGTATTTTCCTGTGTAGTAGTGTCCAGGCAAAAAATTTGCACTTATGTTCTGCTCTGGCCCTCCAAATTGGCCTCAACTTGAGCTTGGTATAGTTAATCAGAAACTGTATCATGTATGCGCTTTTTGTTGTGTATTCTCCATCTGGTGTCCACCACCATGTTATCTCTCCTTCTCTGTTCTCTTGGAGTTTTGATTTCTTAAACATCATGGGAACTGTGTTCTTAAGAAGTTTATTCCCATTTAGCCAAGAGAAGTCCAGAAGAAGCTTGCCGTCATTCTGTCCTCAAGTGTCACTAGTGTCGATGACGCAAAAAGCTCTTTGTCTTTTTTATCGCAAGGTAACTCTAGTTCCGTCCATACCCAATCCTTGTGTTTCCATTTAAACCATAGCCATTGCAATCTCAGTGCTGTTGCAAAGCGCCCCAAGTCTAGAATTCCCAATCCGCCTTTCTCTTTTGGGAGGTATGTAGTTTTCCAATTTATGAGAGAGTGACCCCCCATAAACCTTTTCCGGTGTTTCCCCTCTCCAAAGGAAGCTTGTTCTAAGTCGGTCAATCTTGTTAATCAGCCATTTCTGCTCCGGGAATGCTTTCATGTGATAGATGGGTTGAGAAGACAACACTGTCTTCACTAACATCTATCTACTCGAGGATGATAGAAGGCGGCCTTTCCATCCTGGCAACCGTGCTCCAATCTTATCAATAAGTGGTTGCACTTCAATTCTTTGTAACCTTCTGGTGTGTAGCGGTAGTCCAAAGTATCTGCCAAGGAACTTTCCAATCTTTCCAAGGTAATTTTGTAGTAATTGTCGTACCGTAGTCTCATCCATTCTAATAGGGAAAATCTCGGTTTTGGCGATGTTTATCTTGAGCTCAGAACACTTCCCAAAGAAGGCCAAAATCCGGTTTAGCCTATCTAATTCTGAGGCCGAGGGTGATGCGAAGATAGCTGCATCATCCATGTATAAAGGAGCACCTGAATTTTGCCCCTTTTGGCAGTATCGGGTGAAGAACGTTTCTCTCTGCAGCCATGTCCATGGTCCTCTGTAGGGGATCTATCGCCAAAAAAAATAGTAGGTGTGAAAGTGGGTCTCCTTGTATTAATCCCCTTCTGTGCTTTATGGGTCTCGTGAGTATCCCATTTACTAGAATCCTAGATTGAGTTGAACCAAGTAACGCTGTAATCCACACTCTTCATTTGTTGTTGAATCCTAATGCTTGCAGAACTTCCAACAGGAAGGACCATCCTATCGAGTCAAATGCTTTAGAAATATCTAACTCGATGAATAGAGCCGATTTGTTTTTACGGTGGTGTTTGGATGACTTTCTGCACATAGACAAAATTATCATGTATGCATCTCTTCTTGATGAAGGCGTTTTGTGCTTGTGACACTATATCGTTTAACCTGGTTGCTAGTCTTGATGTCAAGAGCTTCATGATTATTTTGATTGCGCTATTGACTAGGCTGATGGGTCTATATTCAGTTATTGTGCTTGTTGTCGAATTCTTCGGTAAAAGTACAATATTAGCTTCATTGATGAAGTCAAGGTTTGTCATTCTGTGATTATAGAAGCTCCAAATTACTTGGTGAGATCAACTTTAATTATTTCTCAATATTTTTTTAAAACAAGCCAATAAAGCCATCTAGTCCCGGAGCCTTTTCTGAAGGCATTATTATTAGGTTCCTTAAAACCTACTCCCGTTTGCTCGCACCATAGAATTTGTAGCATTGGTGGCTTCTTCGTGTGCTAACACCTGTCTCTATCTATTTTACAAAAAGGCCCTTCAGGTTGTCAGAATCAACCCGCGGTCCAGCCCTTTCCGCTCCCAGCCTCCCACCCCGCAACCCTAGCCCCGACGTCTCGATCCCTCTCTCCCTTCTCCCAGCGCCGCCACCGCCTCCACCCCTCACGCCGACTCCCCACCCGCCGCCTTGCCTCCGCCCTCCTCTCCTCTTCCTCCGCACTCCAACGCGCCGCCGCCATGTACGCTCCTCCTCTGGAGCGCCATCTCGGCCTCCTTCCGCCGTCACGCTTGCCCCCGTGGCAGCAGGTGCCGCGGTGTTTCTTCCTCGGTATTCGACCGGCGACACTCGATCTCCGGCAGCGCAGCGCTGACTGCACATCCGCATGAGCGAAAGCCAGAGGCCCAGTAGAAGAAGAGAGCCCATCAGCCCAACATCCAACAATCACCGGTCACTGCCTACCTCTCCATCCCCAATCCCCCGACCGTAGTCACCACGCAGTTCATCGGACCGCCGCCGCCGCCGCGTAACCCTTAGCGCGCTGCTGCCGCATCCTTGGCCAACCTATAGCTCGCTCCGTACTACGGCTGCTGTTGCCTGCTGACGCCCCCTTTTGCCTGTGCCGCCGCGTCCTAGGCCTAGCTGCAACTCGCCACCTGCTGTAGCTGCCACTGACTCTGTCTGCCAGTGCCCTTGCTGGCTTGCTGCGCCAGGCTTGAAGGATACATGTTGCTGCTCACAGGTGCCTCTCTCTCAGCGGCTCAGTGCTGCAGCGCAGGAGTAGTGCAGCGACCAGCAGCTTACGGAGAACGGAGTGGGCCAGGTTTTGCTGGTATGGTGTAATAGTAGAGATTAATTAATTCTCTAATATGTAATAGGAGTATGGTACAAGGTTTTTTAGCTCTTAGGTTATTGGAGTTTGGACTCTTATTTAATTAGTATGTGTTTGTTGAATTAATGGTTTATATTAAGTTGATATAGATTGCTATCTTCTAATGTGAGGCACCACCGTCTATCAATTCTTAAATGCATCATATATTAGATATTCATGTGTGTGATTAAAAAGATTGTGTCCATAATTCGCCACACCTAAATTTCGGTCCGAGCTCCGCCACTGATGGGAGCCATGGCTGCGACTACAGCTAGCTAGCCAAAACTTATCTCTGCTTGGAACCAGATTTGGTTTACTTGAGCATGCATGGTGGCCTGGATGAAATTTCTTTTGTTAAAAAGGGATGTTGCTCATGTAAACCTGTGTAGTGCCTGATTGTCTTCTGTAGTTGAAGTAAAAAATAATCTTTCTTCATGGATCGATGCCTTAGAGACCAAATTTGGTTTGCTTGACCATGCATGGTGGCCCAGATGTCTTTTTTTTTTGTCTTTTTAGTCGAAAACAGAGGTATTAAAAAAAGGTGTACATGATTTGTTTACTGCACAACATACAAAAAATAAGTAGTTCTATATATGCTTAGTTACATGCCCTTCTAACAGTCTGTCTCTGCTAAAGTGCTAACCAAAGAAGTAGTTCTATATGTGCTTTGTTTACTACTTGGATTATGCATGCTCAGTGTGTCCTCTTTTTTTCAGGATCCTCCAACGGTCTTTCTCTGCTTACCACGTCGGTTGTGCACCGCACAAAGCTTGAGAAGGTAGACTCAGTGACAGTGAAAGGCTTACAATTGGATTTTTTTTTCCTTCTGTGTGATTATGTGTTGTTGGTGACGAATTACAGGTTTACTCTTTGGTTGCGTGCCACCAGGAGATATTGCTTGGCTGTTGACAGAGAGGCACTAGGTATCTGCTGGTCAGTGGTTGGCTTTGTTGAAATCCTCCTTAATACTTCCCTATATGTTCTTTATGGCTTGGGTGAATTTTCTCCTGGAAAGTTTATGGTTCAAATGTTTGTATTGTGTTCTGTGGTGCAAGGTGTACATAGGGTCTCTTCTGGTGTCTAACGTGGGTTGTGTAAAAAATTATAAAAACTCTATGTAAGGGCTTATAGGTGTTCATGTGTGGATAGAAAGTTCAAATTTACTGTTTTATTTTATATAGTCACTGAGAGTGCAGTTTTGAAATGATGTAATGCATTTGCATAGTTGAGAACAGAGCAAATTATATTGGACTTCCTTACACTTAGTAAGACTCTTTTTGTTTTGATATACCTTAGTTTCAGAACTTGGGATGCCTCATTGCATGTGTGTTGGTTGTTCCATTGGTTTGCCCTGCTGATTGACTGAAGCCGTGCTGATCAGTGGTTGCTTCTTTTTGCTGTCTTTATTTCCCTGGTGCCCCATTGCATGTGTTGGTTATTCCATTGGTTTGCCTGTTTACACTTGATGGAGTTAGCATATGTATCGCTTTTGTAGTATTATGCTTGGTTGTTACTTCGTGGTGACGATTAATTCCTGCTACTATTGCAGTTGATTGGATATCTGGATGATTGTGTAGGCCATGGACTGTGTTTCTTCTCGCTATTAGCATCGCAACTTATTATAATGCTTTGGATGTAAGCTTGAACTATTATATTCTAGGCTGCCTTCTAAAAGATATTGGTAGCAGCAAACTCTACCATTGGATGTAATGTGGGGAAACATAAACTTTCCTTCATGGCACCTGGTATGTTGTATTTGACAAACTGCAGTGCTTTCCTAAATGCGTGAAACCAAATGTGTGCATGTATACTCCAATCAATGGTGTTCCGTTAATTGTGTACATGATGTCGTACGTAGAAAATCGGCTGACTCTACCCTTTAATGTTTTGTATTGTCTGCACCTGCTTAAGCTATTTTTTCTTACATTCTTGATTGACAAACGCCGGTAGGGCGTCGCGAAGCGCGCCATCTTTTCTAGTATCCTTTATTGTTGCCACAATTTCCTCTTGTGTGAAGATTGCCCACCGGAGGTATTTATACTTGTTGCAGGCAGTAGAACTACCCAGCGCGAGGCGCATCTGCAGCCGAGCATGGGCGACGTCATGGGCTGATCAGCGTGAGCGCATGGTTTATGCAGCGCGAGAAAAACCTCTGCTAACTACCGAATTACACTTTATCACTCCTGCTACAGGGAGGGGTGCTCCACGAGGGCCGATTGGGGCTTTCGTGGGCGTGCTGGTGAGCAGATCCTTGAGCCGCGTGGCCACGACCAGGGGAGCGCTGGTGGGCTCGGTGGATGGTGGTGGTCAGCAGAGGAACTGTAGAATGGGCAATATAGAAATACCAGCGTCATCCAAACGGTACAAAATGGCTTGCTTCTGTGAAGAGCAAATATTCAATAGTATATTCTCAAATAGCTTAATTGTAATGGTATATATTTTTTTGACCGGGAGTTATACCCGTATGTCATTAAGAGGGAAGGAGTTTTCAAACAATATAAAGGTGTGTACAGGGTGGCGAGGGGCAATGAAGACACACCGAAGCGCTTAAACTACTGGATATACATGTTCACTGCGTTACAAAGTTTGTGGCGCGCGACCATAGTTGATAAGCTTCCCTCAGCGATGCAAAACCAGCGCTCGTCCAGTCTTTAGCCTCACGGTCTCACGGACAATGGCCTCACAGATGTTCACTGAGAAGGAGCGAACGACGTGCCTGGTGACGGACCAAGCATCCTCGGCACCAGCCAATGATAATGCCCCCCAGGCTCCTACCAATGGCAAGTACTCTCTCCGTTCCATTGAAACTGTCGTTTTTAATTTTAAACTTCTTGTTTGACCACTCGTTTAAAGTGACAATCTCAATAAGACGAAGGAAGTACATATAGTCAAAGTCAAACTGACATTCCCATTGTCTCAACAGCCGCGGCTAGAGAAAGGACATCAAGTTTAGACTCGAGCAAACAGACAACCGAGAGTCCGAGACGGTAGGAACTCACGCACAACCGACGCGGCCAAGGGTGCACGCGGTGGGGACAGAATGATTGGCTGTTACAACGGCTTCCTGGAAGCATTCACAAAGTCAAAGCAGCCCTGGCCAGCCGGCTGCAGAAACTGAGTTTTTATGATGGTGTGGATCCAATTAACAAAAAAAAAAAAATGTTTCAAAAACGATTCACGCCTTTTGACTTGACTCGCCTGTTGCGTTCGCGTGCCTTTGAATTCGCTCCCTTTCCCTGGCTGCGCGTCACCACTGACGCCCTCCTCCCCTCCCATAGCCACGTATAAACATTCGCTTCCCGCGACGAGGAGCAGATGCAGCTCAGCAGTCACCTCCGCACTCTAAGTTCCTCCCGAACCCGTAACGTCGCCATGGCAGCCGCCGCTCCTGCAAGGTGAGCACTGAGCAAAACCGAGAGGCAGAACGGCATTCGGGCACTCGGCCCCTGTCTCTGTAGATTCATTATTAAGGTTTTAACTTTTAAATGGAACGATTATTCTTCCTCCTCTCTCGTGCAGCTCCGTGAAAGAAGTGCTGCCGTCTCCCCTGACCTCCACCTCCGAGCCCCCTGCCCTCTTCGATGGCACCACCAGGTAGGTTAATTACCGACCTCTCGATTGTAAATCTTCACCTGTGCATATCAGGAGCTAGAAGTTAACCCCCTTTTTGGAATCTCGTGAAGGTTGTACGTTGCCTATACTTGCCCGTTCGCGCAGCGCCCTTGGATTGCCAGGAACTACAAGGTGCCACCATCACCATCACCACTGTTCTTTGATTTGTTGAAGCGGTTCTCTTTCGTGGTGTCTTCCTGAAAAGGAAAATTGGAACCTTTTTTTGTCTCCTGTTGTTTATCCAGGGTTTGCAGAACAAGATTAAGATAGTCGGCATCGATCTTGCGGACAGGCCAGCATGGTACAAGGAGAAGGTTCATCCGAAAAACAAGGTTTGTTTGGTTAATCTGCTTCACCCCATAAGAACTTTCATGTTCGAATTTTCCAAGGCTCGTTTCATGTATGATTTACCCTTGTTTTTTTTTTCGTGCAGGTGCCTTCTCTGGAGCACAACAACCAGGTGAAAGGAGAGAGCTTGGATTTGGTTAAGTACATTGACAGCAACTTCGAAGGTCCATCGTTGCTCCCTGAGGTGCATAAGATCACCATCAATGAAAGAAAAAAGTGTTTTCAGGCTTGTTAACGTAACGTCTGCACTCTGGATTCTTCACAGGATCCTGCAAAGAAGCAGTTCGCCGAGGAGCTGCTTGCATATACTGATGCATTCAACAAAGCATTATTCTCATCTTTACTCACCAAGGAAGATGTTTCTCACGAAACTGGTAACAAAACTAGTTCGCATGTTTTATTTGTTTGTAAAGGTCTTCTTTTAATAAGATGCTAATTGTCTCATGCATTGTCTTTACATCAGTTGCTGCTTTGGATAAAATAGAAGATGCCCTGGGGAAATTTAATGACGGTCCGTTCTTCCTTGGTCAGTTCAGTCTGGTATGTCACTGGACACTAGGAATCATTCTTCTCCTGGAGCATTGCTCAAAATCAAATCCCTGTTTACAAAGATTTCATATTTTGAATGTGGGCTTCGGTTCGTATGTGGTTTTGTCGTGATGCGTAATTTCATTACAGGTGGACATTGCGTATGTATCATTCATCGAGAGGTTTCAGATACTCTATCCCAACATAAAGAACTATGATATCACAAAGGGCAGACCCAACCTTCAGAAGTTCAATGAGGTAATTTAGACTGATGGCATTAAATGGGCTAAAGCTTTATGCTTGTAGTACGTTCGCTCACATTGTTTGAAATGATCCTTTTCTCCTAATGACCAGGCTGCATGGCCCAATGCAAACCAGTTTTGTTGATAATGCTTTCTTGAGGAGAAATTTTAACTCATGGATTGGTATATTTCAGGAAGTGAACAAGATCGATGCATATACACAGACTAAACAGGACCCACAGATTTTACTTGAGCTGTTAAAGAAGCATTTTGGGGTACTGATATTAATTTTTATTAATTTTCTCTTGTTCCTTGACTAATCTATTTGTTCAGCTAATTTCAAAACTTTTGGCCATTATTTTAACCTCCAGATTGCTTAAAAGCTTGTGAAGGATGAAACTCTCGCAAGAAGTACCAGCATAGTAGATCAAGACCCGTTTAGTCGTTTGTGTGCTTGAATATTGCATATGGTTTTCAATAAGACATGGCTTTCTAGACCGGTTGTGCTTCTGATAATAAACTAGTCCGGATATTATAGCGTTGGTAAGAATGTGTTGATGTTACTGTATATGGAGGTACGGGGAGAGATCGAATGATATGCAGTGTGTTTTGTCCAATGTTATGTATATGGAGGTATAGGGAGAGATCGAATGATATGCAGTGTGCTTTGTCAAATGTTCTTGTGTTCAATGGATCAGTGTTCGCCTCATACCAATATTTTTTTCTTTTGAAAGACCCCGTTATATTTTTTGCGAATTACTCTGTATAGACAGACGCTCACAATGTACGCACATTCAGTGGCGGATCTAGGATAAAATTTGACCTATGGCGAAATTTTACTATTAATTTGAGTGACAGAACACTCATAAGTGATTTTCCAAATACACTGAAGATGTCATTCATAATTGGCGATACATTTAATAAGAAGATATAATTAAAATTAGATAATACTACTGATTAGTCAATAAAAATACTAGCACTAATGATGTCGCAACCGTCGTTGGCCATCGCCCATCCTGTAACATGGATGCAGCTGGTTAGCTTTACATGGCCGGCCCATTAGGCCAAGCCGTTCAGGTCCAAAACAGCATTGCTCCTCACGTAATCACGTAAAAAACCTAAAAGTGATCAAGGCAAAATCTAGCACCGATACATGTATGCATATCCTATTCCTATGAGCATCTTCGAATGACTACGCCAACAGATCTCGAGATTGACGAAGTCATATAGGCGCATCACTATCGACGGAAACGTCGCCTACCACTGAAAGCTTTCTCGTCGGCTACCACTGAAAGTATAACGCCGTTAAATTTTAAAATAAATCTTGAAAATATAGTAATAAGAAGATTACATAATTTTCTCTTCGAAGGTCAATAGGGGGCAGGTGTTCCCCACCTGATGTTATATATTGGACCAAAACGCTCTTGGATCGTTTACAGTTTGGTTTTGTACAAAACATCACTCAAATGGCGGAGATTATAGAATTTGCTTCTTTTCATGCGCGAGGGGAGCGACCATGCAAATGAAACTGCTGTGCGTGGGTTGGAAACTGCAGTTATCTATTTTACTCATAGCGGGGTTATCTATCGTTAAAGAGTGAAGGACCTTCCCTCCTGCCAACGCCCATGTGGAGCACTCAACGCTGTTTGTGGCACTAACCGTTGTCAAGAAGCAGCACCATGTGATGTGGTCCTGTGCGCTATCGTGAATTCGTGATGACTGTCGTCTCTGAAGACTGCTGCCAGTATTTCTGGATCAAGTTGCCAGTTGCAATATCAACCGAAGCAGTGGCTTCGTCTAGTCTAGAATAAGGATCTTCTTCCTACGTTTCAGAATTACTCTACCAAGGCACACAAGCTGACTCTAGCCCACGCTCCAGTTCTCACTTGACCATTCTCTATCACTGCAATCCATGACTATTTACTAGTTTTTTAATTTCAATATTATTAATGATCCATTCAAACTGTTTAGTAGTATGTCTAGAAAAAACATTTAATATTAATTTAATACCAATAATATACATAAATTTTAAATTAACTTTAGTATTTTTTAATTGAGTTTAAACAACAAATTTTTTTGTTACAAATCATTTTAATATTTTAAATTATTTTTCAAAATGTAAATTATTTTATATGATTTATAATTTCATGATAAATAATATTATATGAATAATGATTGAGTATTTGAGATATTAAATTATTAAATATTTTTTGACAGTTATATTATGAGCTATTCTTGTTTGTGTTACTTTATTCTCTATTTGTGCAATAATTTTGTAATTACAAAAAATAAGAAAAAAAGATACTTATTGCCTTCTATTCTTATTTGTATTATTCATTTAACCTATTATTTTATTAAATACTATCCATTATAATTTAGTTTGCTTCGATATAAACTATCTATAAGGGATAAATAAATAATTCTTCTCTATGCTCCCTCTCGCTTGCCTCTCACATATGGACTACTCAATTCGTATACATTACGGTAATGTCGTTGACTAACCAGCGTGGGTGCGTGGTCTGTGTAAAAACCTGTGCTAACTACCGAACACTTTTATCAAATTACACTTTTATCAACACCCCGCCCCCACCAGCTGCCTGACATTGCACAGTACTCGTGGATGGTCATATCGCCTTGGTAGAGGTTGTTGTACTTAGCCTCCAGTACACACCGCGATTAAGCTCATTGTCGCAGAACTCGTTCTCGAGCGCGCGCCAGACGGTGTAGGTGGTGTTGCGGGACGGCGAACAACATCGAGAACTTCGGTGGAGATGGAGTTGAAGATCCAGTTAAGGAAGCACTAATCGGACACCTGCCACTTCGGACCGCAGTGCTGGGCGGAGGTAGGGGAAGCAGTGACATGGATGTGAAGGTCGAACTTGCTGATGACGATGTCGAAGAATATGCGCCATTGAGGGATAGACGAGATCGAGGATGTGGGACTTGATATCGACAGTTTGAAGAACCAAAGGTGGAGTCATGTCTAAATCAGTATCCTTGAGATTGGTGGTGGAGGTGGATGAAGAAGAGCGTGTGGGAAGGGGAGGGAGGTCTCCTGATTGGATGAAGAAGAGCGAGGGGGTTGACGTTCATGGTGTTCATATATAGCGTCGGGACTCGGGAGCGAGTGGAAGAAGATGAGCGGCGAGAGACAAAGAATCAAGCTGCGCTACTGATACCACGAATGAGTGAACAATGTAGCCAACAATCTCATCTGTGTTGATTTCAGGGGGTGTTTAGTTACACTCAGTTAGAATTTGAAAGTACTGTAACATCATTCTAATTTTTTATAATAGGTATCTAATCATGATTTAAGTAGGTTCAAAAGATTCATAAGACAATATTTTACGAAACTGTCAAATTAGTTTTAGATTTTATAACATTTAATGTTCTATATATGTGTTAAAAATTAATGTAACCGTTTTGATCGGAGGTTGAAAAAGAACTAAACGGGATCTTACATGTTACATGCACTGGAACTGCCGAGCGCGAGACGCGTCTGCAGTCAAGCATGGGCGACCTCGTGGGCTGACCGCTGACCAGCGTGAGCACGTGGTTTGTGCAGCGTGAGAAAACCTCGGCTAACTAGCGAATTTAAATATAAATTACACTTTCTCACTCCTGCTATAGGCTGTCGAGCAGATCCTTGAGCCGCGAGGCCACGGCCAGGGGAGCACCGGTGGGCTGTGGGCTCGGCAGATGGTAGCGGTCAGCGGCGGCAAGCGGAGGAACCTTAGAATGGGTAATACGGAAATACCAGCGTCATCCAAACGGAACAAAATTGCTTGCTTTTGTGAAGAGCAAAGTTTGTCAAATAGCTGAATTGTAATAATTATTTTTTCCTCGATCAGGAGTTATACGTGTATGTCATTAAGAAGGAATGAGTTTTCAAACAATACTCTGTTCGCTTGAACTTACCAGCCAGCATCAGCCAGCCATTTAGCAGTATTTTTCTCTCAGAACAATCAGCCAGCCAGCCGTACAATCTAACCAACCAAACAGAGTGGTGTGTACAAGGTGACGAGGGGCCAACAAAGACACACCGAAGCGCCTAAACTACTGGATACACATGTTCACTGCGTTACAAGGTTTGTGGCATGTGACCATAGTTGATAAGCTTCCCTCAGCGATTCAAAACCAACGCTCGTCGACCATAGACTCACACATGTTCACTGAGAACATCCCGGCACCAGCCAACCATAATGGCCCCCGAGGCTCCCACCGATTGCAAGTACACATAGTCAAACGACATTCTCAATAGTCGTGGCTGGAGGAAGTACATCAAGTTTGGTATGTACATATGAGTCTGGCATCATACGCCACGCAGCCCCGCGTCGCTCCTTTCGGAGCGACATGGGCGGAACCAACGAGCCGCAGCTCACCACCTCCATCCCCGCCGCTCCCCTCCTCGCAGCCGCCTGAGCGCTTGGCTGGATGCCCGTGCTGGCGCAAGGACAGCGGCTGCGGGGCCTTTTCTCTCCTCCACGCGAGTTTGCCTCGTGGTTTCATCTGGGCGAGGCGACATGCAGCAATGGCAACCGGCGGCGGCTCCACGGTCCCGGCGGCTGGACCCGGTGATCCTAGGGCCGGATCCGCCGGAGATTCGACGTTCGGCCTGGACAGGGCCGCATCTGCGGCGGCGGCGGCTGTTCCGTCCTTGGGTGCCCGGAACGGCTCCGTGGCGGCGCTACGCCCTGGTGAAAGCTCTATGTTTGGTTGTGGCTAATTGATGACACCTAGTATCTAACCATTGTGTTTAAGCTTTGTGATTACAAGTATGGTTAGAAGATCAAGTGTGGAGCTATGACGACATCCAAGTCTTTGGAGTAAGCCTATCAACATGAAGATCAAATGCTTCAACACTTAGTGTAATGGATGGAGCTCAAGGTAAAGGTGAAACTCGTAGGGCTTTTTCTATTTTGGTGATCAAGACACTATAGAGAGTGTGATCACTTTTAGGTTAGATGACCGTACTTTTAAGGGGATGAAATTTCGTTAACAACCTCGGTCATCAAGTGCCTCAAGTTGACATAGTTGAGCATATGCATTTTGATCTAGAACACTAACCTAAAACCTTGCAAATGAAGTTAAAAATGAGCTAACACTCGTGCCTAAGTGCTTATACACTTAGTTGTTAGCACCTAGAAGTAAGGTTGTTGAAGAGAGGGCAAAAACAGCTCTCAGAGGTGCACCGAACGCTGGGCGTGTCCGGTGGGTGCGCACCGGACGCGTCCGGTGCAGCCAGAGCCTCTCTGAAACCTCTCTGTGTAAGCACCGGATGCTGGAACAGTTACTCCAGCGCGTCCGGTGAAACTTCGTGCTTTCTGACTGAGTGAAAGCACCGGACGTTGTCAGCGTCCGGTGATCTAACAACGGACGTGTCCGGTGCAACATTGAGCTTTCTGGATGCTCTCTGTTCGCGCACCGGACACGGGCGTCGAAGCGTCCGGTGTGACATCTCCGCGTCCGGTGAGTTGGCGCGCTGAGGGAAGTTTGAAACGACTAGTACATGTGTCAGCGGATAGTACACCGGAACCACCGGACGCGTCCGGTGCTCACTTAACCAGCGTCCGGTGTGCACGCAGAAACTATAAAATGGCTAGTTTTTCACCCTCACTTATAAATAGCTGATCAACCGGTTTGGGGAGCCTCTCTTGCACATTTCACTTATTGGTAAGCATCTCTTGAGCCTCCCAAACCTCTCCCACTCACTCTAGAGCTTGATTCTCATCCATAGTGAGCTAGGGAGTGATCCAAATGCATTATGTTCATCTAGATCATCTTTGGGAACTTGTTGATCGTTGTTGCTGTGGATTTTCATCTATCCTTTTGGTGATTGCCGTCACCTAGACGGTCTTGGAGCAGCGGAGGAGTTGGCGGAGTTGGAGATTGTCTCCGGCCACTCCCGGAGGTCTTTGTGAGGGGTTTGCACTTCCCCGGGGGAGAGCCGCAAGGTAGCCTAATACATTGCTCGTGTGATTGAGTTACCTTGCTCGTGGTAGGTTCTAGTGGCACTCATTGGTTGAGCTTGACATTGATTGTCAATTAGCCACCGAACCATAGAGTAGTGGTCGACACAACGGGGACATAGCGTGCCGGCAAGCACGTGAACCCCGGGATAAATTGGTGTTCTTTTGTGTTGATCTTAGACCATCACCTTCGTGTGTATTGGTATTCTTCCCGGTGATTGGTGAACTACTCTACTTGGCGGTATATTCACTATACACATTCTCTCCCTTATTTTCGTGTATTTACTTGTGTAGTTGTAGTAGTGCTTAGTTTGCTTGTCCACCTAGGAGTAGTGTAACTCAACCTAGACTAGCTTGTGTGTGCTTCTAGAGACTTAGCTAGAACGGTTAGGAAGGCTTGCATCTTGAGTAGGCTAGCGCAAAATTCGCTTCGCCGTTGTTATTACTAATCCTTTGGTCAAGTGTTGTTTGTAGATTTTTAAATAGACTATTCGCCCCCTCTAGCCTCTTTGGACCTATCAATTGGTATCGGAGCCGTGGTCACCATTGTTGCAAGGCTTAACATCCTTCGGTGTTAAGTATGGCTCACAACAACTTGATCAATCATATGGGCAAGCCACCTTGGTTTGATGGCACAAGCTATGTCTATTGAAAGAAGCAAATGAAAGCTCACTTGAAATCAATGAATAAAAAGATGTGGGAGATTGTTGAGAAGGACTTTGTAGTGATTGACATGAATGATCCCACTCCAAGAGAAGAAGAAAAGCTTCAATTCAATGACATTGCTCTCAATGCAATCTATAGTGCTCTTGACGAGAAGGTCTTTGAACAAATCAAGGACTTGGAGTATTCATATGAGGTGTGGAAGAGATTGGAGGACGCATATGAGGGCACCACCGCCGTCAAGAGTGCCAAGTTATACATTCTCAAGGATAGATATGCAAGCTTCAAGATGAAGGATGATGAGAGCATACCGGAGATGTTTCATTGATTGAGTGTCATCATTAGTGATCTCAAGGCTCTCGATGAAACAATTAGTGACAAGGACTTCTCACATTGCTTCTTGAGATCTCTACCTCCCCGGTTTGAGACCTTGGTTCTTATTCTTGTGAGAGAGGATCTCTCAAAGGTGACTCCAACACAAGTGCTTGGTGATGTCATGTCACATGAGGCATACCGAGTAGAGAAGGATGAAGGAGTCAAGGAAGAGAAGGAGGATGAGAAGAAAGACAAGAATGAGAAGAAGAGCATTGCTTTCAAGGCAACCTAGGCAAAGCTAAGAAGCAAATCTCAAGTGATGATGAAGATAGCTCAAGTGATGATGATGATGAGGAGATGACACTTCTTGTGAGAAGATTTGGAAGATTCATGAGAAAGAAGGGCTATGGTGCAAGGAAGAGAAAGGACTTTACCAAAGGCAAGGGTCCAACCATGAGATGCTATGAGTGCAAGAGCAAGGACCACTTAATAGCCAATTATCCTCACAAGAATAATAGTGATGATGAGGATGACAAGAAGAAGAAGAACAAGAAGGACAAGAAAGACAAGAAGATGCAATTCAAGAAGAGGAGGAGGCATTCTTATTGTGTCACATGGGATAGTGATGCTTCTTCTTTCGATGATGATCACAAGATCACCAAGAAGAAGGCCATTGCTAGTCTTGCTATTCCTAGCAAGTCATAACTATTTGACTCTTCACCGACATGTCTCATGGCTAAGCCATGTAAGGTACAATCCGAATCCGATGAGAGCGGTAGTGAGAGTGAGGAGGAGAACTTCTCTAAGGAGGAGCTCCTTAACATGTTGCGTGACACACACTCTTATCTTAAGAAGAAAGTGAAATAGAGCAAAGAATTGAATAAGAAAAATAAAATTCTTAAGCAATCTTTTAATGAGCTAAGTGCTTCTCATGAGTGTCTAAAGGAAGACCATGAGAACCTTAGAGAAGCTCACTCCAAGCTTGAGAAGGCTCATTCTTCACTTTTGGAGTTGGCTAAGATAGAGGATGTGCCCACAACATGTGACGTATGTGTTACTTGTGATATTTTTAATACACCTATTGTTGTTGCCTCCACTAACACTTCTTGTAGTACATCCACCTCGATCTCATCTAAGAATGTTGGTGTCACTTGTGATGCCACAATCTTGGTTGAGAGCAAAAACCTCAAGAAGGAGGTGCATGAGCTCACTTTAGCATTAGGCAATGCCTATGGTGGAGATGCCTGCTTGCTTAAGTGTTTGGGTAGTCAAAGGTTCTCCATTAACAAGGAGGGTCTTGGCTATACCCCCAAGAAGGGTAAAGCTGCCTTTGTCCCTCACAAGACTACTTTTCTGAAGGGCAATGGTGTGGTTTGCTATAATTGCAAGCAAGTGGGATGTTGACAGTTACTAACGCTATCAAAAGAGTATAGCCAAAACTATCCTCTAGCAATGATAACAATACTTCTCAACGCAATCACTGGGGTTATCAATCCCTATGCTCAAAGTATGTGATTGTTGGCCAAAAATGCTATGGGTAGTTCTATAGGATAGGTGATGGGATTCTACAAGCGCACAGAACTATCGTGTAGCACTTTACCTGGGAGTACCAGGTGTCGAATTTATATTTTCCCAAAGGAAGGCGAGGTTTGTGATTCCAAGGATCTGATAATCAAGGATCTAGATATGGATAAATGGGATAATAATCTTAGTAAGGATAAATCAATAAAGTATAACTAAGGTGGAAACACGCTAGGTAGCTCTAGAGTTTTGGGGAAGAACTCTATCTCAATAAAAGATCAAATGATTGTTATACCAAAGAGACTGCTATACTCGGGACACGCAAAGTCCTAAACTCGCCGGGGTTCAACTGATTAGGCACCGTACGTCCCAAAGTCCTACGATGATAAAACTAGACCGAACATGGTGGAATCCAGAGGATTCTAGGGCTGTCACCACCTAGAACCTACCACTACTATCCGTGGGTCTAGCCGCATTCAAGGGTAAGCTATAGCCTAAGTACCACGCTTAATCTATAAAACTTACTACTCTAACTCGAGCTCAAGAATTAGAGCACTCTAACCAAGTAATGAGCAAGTATGCAGCTATTTAAAGTATAACAATAAGTAAATGAAGAAGGGGATGTTTATTACCGATAAGAGTGAAGAATACCGCAGAGGAGGTCGCCGACAAGCCCGGCTCCTCCACAGACTTCCTCCTTCTCCCGACTTCTCTCCACCACTCTACTCTTCTCTAGCTAGCACTATTCCTAAGAGCAGAGCTTCGAGAGAGAGAGAGGAGCTACTACTGACTATGAGCTGAATCTCAAGTGGTTTCTCTAGTGTTTTCTAGTGTGTTTCTTCTTACAAGTGAGGATTCAAGTCCTATTTATAGTGTAGGCGTGCTCCAGGGATACTTGTAGGAGTCCTGGAGGTCAGTGGTGCGAAGCAGCAGGGCGGGCGCCCTCCTAGGGGGCGGGCGCCCCCTTGGATGCACCGCCTTGCATCCTACAGCTCTCCTTCCTCCCCTATGGTGGTTACAAAGTCGGCTGATGTCCTGAAATGATAGTTTGCAACCCCTGGGAGTATGACATGTGGGTCCTTCAATCCATGGCACATCACTTGATTACCGTTGGATGAAAACCGACTTCATTTGATGGTGTAGATGACTCCTGGACACCTTCCCTCGGATTGTGGATGTGTCACTCAACTTGGACAGGGCGGGCGCCCTATTGATAGGACAACCGGATCCTCGTGCCTTGTATCTGAGCCGTTGATGTTGTTTCAACGTGCCACAGACCATTTAGGAGGATGGCACACGGATCAGTGAGGTGGCAAGTGCCATTTGGCACTGTTGACAGGGCGGGCGCCCTACTTGGTAGGGCGGGCGCCCCCCTCTGGCCCCCATGTGGCAGCTGAGGTGTCAATCTGTCTTGCCTTGCTTTGTTTTTCCTTGTTTTCACCATTTTTCCTGCATACACAATATTTCTGTAAGGACATTTGGAACTACGTAAGTTTCAAGGTGAGTTCTTTGCATTTCATGTGGTTTTACCTTGATTATGGGTGAAATGTTGATGGTAAAATAGGGTGTTAGCGACCGTCAAGAAACTCCCCCAAGCTAACCTTTTGCTTGTCCTCAAGGAAAGACATGATTTAACATGGCAATGTTGAATCAAGAATTTCTTTAATGAAATAATTCACAAGGATCTTGCATACAAACCAACACTATTCTAGTATTGAGCATGATTCAGAAATTCATCTTATGTCTTAACTATATGGGGCTTTTAGCTTTTTCACCATGGGTTATGCAAAAACAAGATAGCATAGATAAGTAGATACTTCATCCCTTACTTTGGTAGAGTGAGACCATTTACTAGAGAGTTTTTATTCTTTTGAAAAAGAAAATCTTGCTTTGGTTCCTTTAATGGTACTCTCAACCACTCCTTAGTGTGATGGGCCTCACAAGAGCTCAAAGGAGCTTTTCATGTCTATCCTAAGCTTATGTGGGGTTTATAGGATTGGAGCAAAAGCATAATTGAACTAAATGTATTGCAAGATTAGACTCTTAGATCACAGGGAGCAACAAGTCATATAAAATGATCAAGAAGTGCAAGTGTAAATTATTTGGTGGGCTCCTTGAGACTTATTCCTTTGCCATAGACAGGGGAGAGCAAGGTTACTTGAAAGGACCATGACGCCTAAGAGGGGGGGTGAATTAGGCGACTAAAAACTTTACTTCTAATCTATGGCCTCTTTTTCTAAACCTTAGCAAAACCTATTTATGAAATAAACTATCCAATGTGCAACTAAGGTTTTGTTAAGTGTGTTGCTATCTCTACCACAAAAAGGTATGTAACCTAGGTTCCAACCCTATCAACTAGCCTATCAACTAAGATAGGAAAGGTAAAGCACACAACCAAGGAAGCAAGTAAATGTGGAAGGTAAAGATGAGGTAGAGATGCAAACTTCCGTCGATGACTCCGGTATTTTTACCGAGGTATCGAGAAGCGCTCAAGCTTCTCCTTAGTCCTCGTTGGAGCCCCTCGCAAGGAATCCCTCGCAAGGGCCAAGCTCCCGGTTGGGTCACTCTGTGGATAGCACCGGTCCTTTCCCACACGCAAGTGGGTCTCCGGTGTGCCTCGCAAGGCAAGCTCTCCTCGGATGCTTCCCGCCGTCTTCACTATCAGGCTTCCGGCTGAACCGCCGCGGGCCTTGTTCCCTTTGGTACACGGTGGTGGCCACACCACAAGCGTGGTTGGTGTGATCTCACAAGACTACAAGCCCCGCCGAGTACAAGCACGGTGCACGCAAGCACCTTAGATCAAGAGGTATGGAAACCTCACTAAACACTAGGCATAACCTAGAGCAAGCGCATAAGTGGTGGTCTAATCAACCTAAGCACTTCGCAAAGCACTTATGCTAATCACCAAGTGTATCACTAAGCACTATGCAAGTGGAGAGCTCTAGAATGGTGTAGCAACAACCTTGGAATGATTCCTCACTTCTCCACACCCTCCATAGCCGGTAGGAGGTGTATTTATAAGCCCCAAAGCAAAGGTAGCCGTTGCATCATTCAATGGGCTTCTCTGTGAACCGTCGGACCGGATGATGCAGGGGCGTCGGACCATTCCTCTAGCGTCCAACGCTTCTCCCAATTCGACCGTTGTAGCACGCGATGCAGTCGCTGACAGGTGGGCCACCAAATCGTTGGACGATAAACATTGGTCCGACGCTCTCCGTCGGACGACGTCCGACGCCTTTTTTTCTTCTCTGATGCTCTCTGGAACCGTCGGACTGAGACGCCGATTGGTCCGATGCTCAACTGTTCACACCGTCCGATGCCTTCTCTTGCTCTCAGGCACCGTCGGACGAACGTCCTTTAGTCCGACGGTCTTCAACCTCAGCGTCCGACGCCTTCCGCGCCAGAGGAACTGTCTGGGGCCATCGGACTCCAAACATTGGTCCGACGCCCTTGATCCTTAGCGTCCGACGCTCTTGTTTTGTCCGGTTAACGCTGTTTCTTCGTGATCTTGTTGTCCGACTTGGTTCCATCTCGTGTCTTGGACTTGTGCATGATCTTTGAGGTCCGGTGCATGTTTTCCATAGTGACACCTCTAGAAATCGCTGAATCCTGCCTCGCAAGCTCGGCAGGAGGGAGAGGGAAACCAAAACCTCTCTTCACTTGACTTCGGCACGCCTTCTAATGTCTTGCTTGAGATGTTGATCACTTGGATCACACCGTTGCTTAAGTCCAAAACATTTTTGCATCCTATTGAACTTCAAAACAAACACTTGTAAAATAATTAGTCCAATATTGGTCATGTTGATCGTCAAACACCAAAATCCATTATAAATGGGCCTAGGGTCCATTTTCCTTACATTACTGAATACATAGTTTTTTTTTGAAGAAGATATATGGGCACCTGCCCATGGGGCATTTGTCCTCTTTTGTTTTCCTTGAGCACTTGCTCTTTTTTTCAGTAACCTATACTCCCCATCTGTCAAAAGGACAAAAGTTGATTGTGATTGGTTATCTCAATTGGTGTGTGGAGCATAGATGTATACTTCCAGTGTAGAAGTAATACATAGGCGGAATGTGTATGTGATCTTGATCAAAGAGTATGACTAGTTTCTCTACCTAGATCAAATAAGGTCTAAGCAAGCTCAAAACAGACAAAAGCTCTTTCTTTTGGTGGTTTTAGTTGGTTGTGGATGTATGGCTTGATGGTAGGTATTTAACTCCATAAAGGAACCATGAGCAAGAATTTGAATTTTATAAATTAAAAGCTCTAGCTGGTTCTCACTCATTCCTTAGGTCAGGTAAAAGTTCTACTTATACCAATTTAAATCTTGCAAGAGCATAACTTAGGTTATTAGCATGTGCAACCCAAAATAGTGTTTGACTTAAGACCGAATTCAGATATCACCCTCAAAACTTTCATAGTAAGGATTATATAATAAGATTTTGCAAATCATCAAAGAGCAATTGTTCATAATTTCCAACAAAGACATATCATAATCTTTTTCTCACCTTATTATTATTCTCATTTATTTATTATTATGCAAGAATTTAGAATTGCTTTTCATATTATAACTCACAGTAATAAGAAAAAAATAGCTGGGGTTGGAAACCATACCTTGGCGAGGATGATGGCTCCCCCAAGCTAGCTTCTTCTTCATGATCGGATTCTCCTCTTGGTCGGCTTGTTTCCTCTTTTGCATCACTAGGCTTTGCTTTTTATTCTACTTTTATTTATTGCTACTATGATAAAGCAAATTTATATTATATTTTATTATTTTATATTATTATTATTCTATTTTTTTATTTAATCTCTCTTTTATCATGTTTTTTATTAAATGCAAGACATAAATTTAAACATGCTTCTAACAATTAATTGATTCAATGCACGAAGAAGGGAAATATGCCAATGCAGTAATTAAAGAGAGAGATAGAATACTTACTCGCATAGCTGTCCTTCCTCGGAAGGAGGTTTTTTCTTGACCTATGTCTTCTTCTCATCTTGTCGTTCTTTTACGGTAGCGGGGTCTGGTGTAGAGGCTGTAGATGATGGTTCCTGCTTAACCTCATCTCTGTCTTTTTTGTTTCTTCAGGTTCTTGGTTTTTTCTCATGGATCGACTCTTATTTTCCTGCATGTTAGTTGCATGGTGCGGTGCACAAGAGAAAATAAATCTTTCTTTCTTCCCATTTATATAGAAATCCATGCTACTACTAGCAATAAATATGCATGCATTCACAGTATTCAAGAAAGGTCAGTCAAGAATGAGGGGTAAGTTGTTCCTATTACCCATGTCTAAAATCATGAAATCGGCAGGCACAAAGTTGTTTCTTACTTTTACCAGAACATCACAAAGTACTCCTTCTATGTAGCAAGTTGTTTGATCAACTAATTGCACATATGCAGAAGTTGGTACCAGTTTAGTGTAAAACAGCTTTTCATAATGTTCTTTAGACATGATATTAATGTTAGATCCTAGATCACATATAGCATTATGAAACTTTTGAGATTGAATAGAACAAGATATGACAGGGGTTCTAGGATCTTCCGTTTTAGTTGGAAAATTTCATCCGTCTAGTTCATAGCCATTATAACTAATAGTAACAAGATTAGCAGATTCCATGGTTATTTTAGGCTTTCCTGGTATTCTATCTTTTTCAAAAGATGGAATTGCAGCAGCTAGTTGTGCTAATTGGGTTTCTAGCATCTTATTGAAACTAAGTTGATTCTTAATTGCAGAAGAGAAAGCATCCAATTTAGCATTTATGCTATTTAGCATCCTATCATTAGCATGGAGCTTCTTGTTTATACTATCAGTCATTCTACCTTGACCATAGACAAGATCTTTAAGAGAAGGTAGTTATTACCTTGGTTGTCCGGACGTTGCGAAGAATTGAAGGTATTACCTTGAGAATTAGAGCGCTGAGTCCATCCTTGATTTAAAGAACGAAAACTATTATCATTGCTGATGAAGTTGAGGTCTTCATGTGTCTCAGGACAATGGAGTCCGGAATGGCCAACTTCTCCACAGACTTCACACGTCATGTGAGTCTTCATGGCTTGCACGGTCTCAGGTGTACGCATCCTCTCGTAATTTTCTAGCCTTTTGGCCAGCAGGTCCACTTTAGCTGCAATCATGTCAGCTTCCTTTAAAGAATGCATACCTCGCTTGGGTGGTTGCAGACGTTCCTCGTTCCATCCTTGATCGGACACCATCTTCTCGATCAAAGCCTTCGCATCTGAAACTTTAAGAGAAAAGAATGCTGCACCAGCGGTGGCATCTAGATGGCTTCTATCAAAAGGGGTTAATCCATGGTAGAAGTTTTGGATCAAAAGCCAATCCTCCATACCATGGTGTGGACAGGCAGCGACATACTCTTGCATTCGTTCCCTAGCCTCGGGAATCGATTCATCGATTTGTTGTTGGAAACTAGAGATCCTATTGAGAGGAGCATTGGTCTTGTCTAGAGGAAAGAATTTCACTAGGAAAGAGTTGAAACACTTTTCCCATGTGTCCACATCGTTTCGATTCGTATAGAACCATTGCTTAGCTTTTCCTAACAAAGAGAAAGGAAAGAGTCGCAAACGAATTGCGTCTGCGGTTACTCCTTTAATGGCAAAGGTGCTGCATATCTCCAAGAAGTGTTGGAGGTGTGCATTAGCATCCTCGTGAGCTTTGCCACAACATGGGCTAGCTTGAACCATTGTGATCAATGCGGGCTTTAACTTGAACTGAGTGTTCGCCTCGATGACACCAGGGCCTGTTGCTATATTAGCAGCAGAAGGTCCTTTCGGCCATATTCGTGATTCTAAGGATAACTATCTAGATTTGACTCAAATTAGAGGAATTCAACAGTTGCCTTCCCCGGCAATGGTGCCAAAAATGCTTGTTGACAGTTACTAACGCCATCAAAAGAGTGTAGCCAAAACTATCTTGTTGACGGTCGTTAAGTACCAATTTTATACCGTCAACTAATGCCTAGGGAAGGACAATAATAGAAGCATATGGATTATTACTGACAAATTCCACGAGTTTTGGTGAATTATGTATTTTTCAGGGATTATTCTAGAAAGGCTTAAAAGAAGGATTAAAGTGCTTAATTACCACGAAACTTAACCGCCAAGGAAACATCATCACGAAGACCCTGGAAGAGTGTAGAACACACCCGAAGCAAGCGGAGGCCCGCACCTGGCCAGGTGGGGCCGGCCGGCCCTAGGGTGGGGCCGGGCAGCGCCCCCCCTAGGGTTTCGCCGCCGCCTTCTGGAGTCTTCCTCCACCGCCTCCAAGGAGTCATCTGAGCCCTTTGTTTAAGTCGGTTTGATCCCATGGCGCACGTTCATCCCACCGGGCTATAAGTAAAGGGGCAGACCCCCTCCCAGAGCACCAATTCATTCCTCCTGCTTTATTTATCAAGAGTAGACAGAAGTTAGGATTTCCAGAGATTAGAAATAGGGCTATAGTTCTTCAAGTTCATAGTTTAAGCGTCTAGCAAGGTTCAAGTAGAGTTAGGTGCTACGCTCGGGATTCCAGATCTGTTCGTCTGGAGATCGGTAATCTTATCTTGTATCTCATTATGACTTTGCTTTATTTTAATATATTGCTACTTATTCAGTTCTTAGGTTATTCTATTTGCATATTCGATATAGTTGTGATTGGTGATGATTATTGTCATTTGATCGTAAAGCGCCTAATTCAGTACTCGAATGAGTTAGGTGGTATACATTATGTAGACGTGGTGTCTAGATATATTGTGTACCTACGGAGGCACCCTGACGTGCCGGGTCATGTGGTAGTCCGCGTAGGTGACAGCTGCGTTGGTTCCTCTGTAGTCCACCCCCTGTACGTAGAACGAGCAGAGCGCGGTCGCGAAGGAGGTGACCCTACAAACTTCTAACCCTTGTGTAATGACGAGAAAACGTTGCAAGAGGGCCAATTCTGTTGCAAATGGTGGTTCATACCATGAAATCGCATTCGTTGGCAATGGTTGCAGAAAGTCACGTTGCAATAAGAACTTGCGACCTTTGCTAGTTTGGCGTTGCAAGAGTTAGCTTTTCTTGCAACGTTGTCGAGCATTGCAATAGGACGTTATCACAACATTCATTGGCGTGGCAATACGAGCATTTGCCACGTTCATCTTCGTAGCGAGAGGTAGTAAATACAACGAGAGATAGTGTGGCAGTAGCTTTTTATTGCCACGCTAGAATTTTGTTGCCCAAGGTGTTGTTGCCACGACAGTTATGTTGTGGCAAGTAAATCATTTGCCACGCAAATGTATTTGTTGCAAGAGTATACATTATTGCCATGCTTTTCTTGGTGTGGCGATAGTATCATTTGCCACGCAAATTTATCCGTTGCAAGATACCGTTCATTATTGCCATGACTGCATTGCCGTTGCAACAATATCATTTGCCACACAATTTTATTCGTTGTGATAGACTGTTCATTATTGCCACGACCTCGGTGTCATTGCAATAGTTGAATTTGCCACGCAATATTATTCGTTGCAAAAGATTAATTATTATTGCAACAATAGTCATGTCGTGGCAATAGTATTCTTACAACGTAAATAAGTTTGTTGCCATACAACATATTGCACGCATCACGGCTCGTAGGTATAATTATTGCAATGTTAGTAACATTTAATTTATAAATCAATGTTACAAGTAAATAGACCGTATCAAAAGCAATTGCACTCACATATATTAATTATAATTAATCATTCAGAGGGTTGCCAAACCCATGAAACAGTAGCTAAAATCATAAACGAGTTTACAGTTAACTCATTATTTGATAATTTTTTACAAACTTCCTAATATCTATGCAACACTTGAGAAATTCCTAGCAGCCCAACATGTCATCTCCTCGGTTATGTCCTCGCTTGTTTCTGAGCCCCCCCACTGAAACCTTGTCCAACTACTGCCAAAAGAATATGATTGGGGTATTAGAACAATATTAAGTTTACTAATTTTTGCACAAATATAAAGGAATGAAGATATAAAATGGTTCTAATTTCTAATTTCTTGCACAAATTAAGTTTACTGCATACGTTACAGTAGCAGCTGCCTTCTCTGAAGTTTTAAGGCAGCAGCAGTTAGTTGATTGGAAAAATCATAACTAGACCTATTGACAACGAAATATTATACTCTTTACCAATACGGAAAGCCCATGAAATTCTCTACACCTTTCTAGTTATTTGTTAAAGAAGATTATACAGTTATCATGGTAAAAAAAAAACACAAACACCCACTGCTGTCCAGACCAAGGTCAAAACCTGACCGGCTACTTTCAAAATTCATAACTCTGAATTCTCTATGTCTAAAATTATGAACTTTCATGATGACAAACACCTCTAAACCCTCTACAACATTTTTATGATCAAGAATCACAGAAAAGGTAGATTACTACTCACAATAACTCACCCAATCAAACCTGCACAAGCTGCAATTTTCAGCACGCTTGTTCAATGTATTTTCTATATTTCCTAGTTCAACAAGGAAGGTCACATATGATAAAATTTCATTAAATCAATCATGCAAGAATTTAGATTCTAATTGGCTGTTTGTTACCTTCCTCCTTTTTGGATTATTTCTTGTCCTATTCATCAGCTGCTGAGAAGTGATATATGTCTTCGATGCGGTCACATTTGCAGTGTTTTCGTTGAAAAGAGCTCTGCCGGGAAGTGTAATACTTCTAGTAGACCAAGTTGGTGCTGGTGCATCTTTTTCTATGGTGACAATACTTCCAGGCTGAGTATACAAACATCAAGTAGTTTGTTCTATTTTCTCTAGAGTTCAAGGTACATAGCTCAAGATACATGGAACATAGTGAAATAATGTCATTACCTCCTGTAACTCATCTTCATTTTCATTTTCATGTCCACCGGTCTCATCTTCCTCTTCTATGGTTGGTGTAACTTGTGGACTGGCATTGTTTTGCAGGGTACTCTATACATACAAATATTGGGGGTGAAAGATTAGACATCACAATCATAAGATTATCAAGGGTACAAAGGATAAAAGATTATTCTAATACCGTAATCATAGCTCCTTCTTTGTGCTGCGCTAGCATATTAAGAAATTCTTGCTTCATTTCTTCTCTTAACTTTATCTTAGCATTTTCTAGCTCCTCTTGCATGCTCCTCCTATTTTCTTCTTTCTCCCTTTCCCTTTCTGCAGCTTCTTGCGCAATCTGTTCTTTGAGCTTGTCAACCTCTGCTTCTAAAGCAATGCTCTTCTCCCTAGCTGCAGCTTGAGCACATGCATGTACTTCAAAGTTCTCTTTCATAAGTTCTCTGCGAGTTCGATACGTAGCCAAATATCCATGCCCATGTAATTTGGATGATTTGGTTTGTGTTGTTTCTTTGTAGCATGATTAGAAAATCATGTTCTCCTCAACAGTTGTAAGTGTTGGTCTATCAGGTTCTAATCCAATCTCACTAATTTTCATGGTTGCATTTTCCTAAATTAAATAACAGAACCAATGTAAATAGTTGCTTGACACTACTAGCAGCTATAAAAAAGATTGACAAAACATTTACTTACATATACTGAAGCTGATACAAGATTTGACCATACGCCATGTTTTGTGTAAGTGGCCCTCCAAAGAAGAAGATCACTTGGCTCTTCACCCGATTGGTCTCTCTAGGATGCCAAAAAATTCAGCACACAAGTATTGCATCATATACAAGGGAAGGACTAGTTTGGTGTATCTAATGATTACCAACTCAAAGCTACATTGTGAGAAGTTCTTTGAACCCATCACATGCTTGGTTCTTTGCTGCTGACGGTTGGAGGAGTTCTGACTGCTAAGTTTCTGCAGAATGAGAACAAGTGGTATGCAATAATGAAACTTTGGTCCATCAATTTTGTTTGACAAAGTATATTTTACTAGCATTGACCTTGAATTTATCAGATCCAAAATACAACTGCAAGTAGTGCCACTCAAAAAGGTCTATTTCTTCGGGTTTATTTCGTATCCTCTCACCATAACTATTGTAAGCCCTATATGTGGCACTCAGATCAGATCGCCATCCTCTATAACGCTCCTTGGCAATTTTTCATATTTTCTCTTGTTTTTTATCCTTATCATCAATGTTGATGAAGTTCCACCTAAGCTGTTTACAATTAAAAAGCAATGAAGTTCCAACTAAGTTTTTTATAATTAAAAAGCAATGAAACATACTACATGACAATTTCTACATCTGTACGCTCACTTTTTTGGACAGTAAAAGGGCAACAGCAATGTTCCTTAACAAAAAAATAGTACACATCATACCAGTATGTCTTCTGCTATATTTAGTTTGACTTCTTCAGTTATATCCTTCCAACTATTTACTCCAATTAGTGGAGCCCAGTCTCTTGTAAATATAACAACCTCATGGACAAATGCACGGGTATTTGGTCCAATGGGTCCTCCACGGCTTTCTGAAAATTCAATTGGGAGTGTGTGAATGCGTTCCTTAATTCTCTTGTTGCCTATTGTGAATCCTTTAACTGTGCCACGACCTCTTTTCTTGCGTTCATTGGAGCCATGTCCTTGTGAAAAAGGCAATAACAATCTTGAGCTGTAGTAGTCCTCAATTAAGATATGTGAACCCAATATTAAAAGTATATGCATTATCACAAACCGTTTCCCTCATCCCTTGCCTTCCTTGCATGGCTTGGCCTATTTGAGGGTGGTGTCGCATTGCTTCCATTGCTTTCGTCGCCTTCGTCTATGATTGCGTTGGTGTCACGTTGCTCGACAAATGCCACTGCACACAAGGTTAAAGGTTCAGTTTTAAAAGAATAGTACTAAACAACATTGGTTGAAGAAGGAAAATAAATTACTAATTTCTGGAATGTCCCCTTTCATCCTTAAAAATTCCTTGTACGTGTTGATTGGTTGTTTCCTAGTTTCATCCTTCAATTCTGTTAGTCACCAAAAAAAATGTAAGATGAGGTGTAGTTTATATAAAGGTGCTAATATTATGCTTAATACGAAAACATATGCAAAAACATAGACGATATACTTTTGGATTGTTCCGGTGGTAGCTTCTTTAGCCAGTGCTTGTATGCATAAAAAGGCTCATCCATAAACGGATGCTCATCTTCTTCCAGCTGCTGCCTTGGTCGCTTGAGGGGTGTTATGCTGACTTGATGTGCTGTCTCTTGTTCCTTTGAGAGTATTAATCTGATTTCCTTCTCACTCTCATTGTCTTGTAGTATAATCTCTGCATGTCTGACAAAATCGAGGGGATGAAGACTTGCAACATCTCTTCCACAACGCTTCTTGTAGTACAAGAAGTCCCGGGCATTATACCCAAGCTGGTCCTTAAGAGATGTCAATGTTGATAATTTTATATGAGGCCTTTCCAATTTGAACATTACATATTCCTGATTTGGAAGTCCATTCTTGCAATGAACATAAAGAGTCCACTATTCACCCATGCCACTGCATAAATAGTACAATGGTTGATAAATAAACAAGAATAAAAAAGGTAAAGTATTATATATATATATATATATATATATATATATATATATATATATATATATATATATATATATATATATATATATAAGTAATTGAACTAAATATCATTGAATTTTGGATTGTATTTTAGATGGTTTCTGTAATCCGATTATAGAGCAGTCATGTGCAACATGAGAAATTCAATGCGTGATGCAGAGAAAGGTTAACTACATCCATGCAATTTTGTAGTTAAATTTTGATATTTAAGCATAGAAAACGATCTCAGAATTTGTATTCCCGAATCAAAACAGACAGGTTTACTCTCTGTAATTTCAGACAAGCAAAACAAATTACTGAACAAGTAATTGCCTTTTCTTAAACATATTTTTTACTGGAGGCAGCAGTAGCAATATCAATTTGTCAAAACTTACGAAACTGCTTCCTAGAAATTATGCAGCTTGGCTACAATAGAAGATCTGAATAATGTGTGATTCGAGTTTAGATATAAGTGGACAGAATTTTTCAGGCACGATATGCAAGTTTGCGCTGGCTGTTTCGTCCAGCATTCTTTTAGATTTAGCTCTGATCCTCTTCTCCTCTATGTGAAAAGCTTCAACAAACTTGAAATTTTTTTGCAGTGGAGAGATCTGAATGATATGTGGTTCAAGTTCAGATATGAGTATAAAAAATTTGCAGTGGAGAGATCTGAATGATATGTTGAAAGCTCACACCATCACTTTAGGATTCATGAAACACACATATAAAAAGAGTAAATGGTGCATATCTTTTTCTCTGACAATAAGGAGGCAGTGGTTTAGTTCAGAAACATGTTTTGCTAATTTTATAAGAAGTTCCACGCAATTGGATCAGTGTTGCCTGCATATATAAATGATGAGCAATTTTAAACCAGTTTGAGCTCTATTGTTCTTGTCTCCTGCCTACAAACTGATATAACAAAGCTTTTGTGCTTCCATTCCAGCTACTACAATAAGTTAATTGCAATGAAGCAGGAAGTAGTCGCTTAGAGATAAGAGGTACGAATTGCATCCTTGTTTTGGACAGCAAAGCATCTCCCACCTTTCTCTGCTCGCAGGATGATTTTTTCCTACACCAAAGGTAGATGAACCAGAGGTATATATGCCATGGCACTTCACACTGCCAGAATGGGTGATTTTTCTTTTCGTGGCTTTGTTATCTACTACTGAATGTACACTGTAAGCTGGCCAGTTTCTTCTTCATGCACTCATACTGATAGTGCAAGGTAATGGCAATGCAATGTTTTTATTTATTTGTTTCTTCTTTTCTTAATTATATTACTTTGACAAAAAAAGTCTGAATTTTATGCCTGAACATTATGCTGACATTTGCGACAAAAGATACAGTGGTTTCAGGACAACTCAAAGGACATCAAGAGCCCAAACCCTAATAGATTGAAAAAAATTTCTGCTTTTATCATGACCAAAATTGTTCTAGTCGATGACACAATCAGATAATTCCATCCTCAGAGATTGAAAAAAATATGTGCTTTTATCATGACCAAAATATGCAAGCAACAAATCCTTGAAAACCCTAAACCCCTCACAATTTGCAGAATTTGCTGTGATGCGAGATTAAACATGAACAAAAAAAACCTAGATTAAGTAATCAAAGTACCTGGGGACATATGGAGAAGAGAAACCAAGATCGTCTTCTACTTCAAGGGTTGCCTCAGTATATCGATGGCGATGGGTACCCAAGGCGGTGGAGTCTGTGCTGGTGCTGATGCCCTGCGAACGAAGCGCCATCCTGCCTGAAGGCGTTGCCAGTGGCATCCTCGATGGAGGCGATGTCGGGGGCGTCCTGGACCGAGGTGGCGTCGGCGGCAGCGCCATGGCCCCCACACGATCCTGGGAGATGGATCGCGATCTAATTGGGGGGAGGTGGAGGGATACATGCAGTCTGGTCTTTTGGAGCCTTGGAGGGATACCGCGGTCAATTTGGCGCGGTGTCAAACCTGGTTTTGGCGCGGTCAAAATTTTTGGCGGACAAATTTGGGGACGCTCCTAAAAGGAAAACATTTATTATTAGCCTTTAATTAATTTATTTATAAAAATAACCAAACAACAGACACTTGAAAATATACTAATAATATTTCATTAACTTTAACGTCACAAGCCCATCTAGAGTAAATAATAATAAATAACATAAGTATTAATTGGACATAGATATTAGAAAATTTATTAATTTCTACATATTAGGTCAACAGACATTATTGATTAGGATCATGAGTCATACAAGTCGTGCCGATGGATGGTGTAGTGCCGTGTAGTGATGAAAAACAATACGGATATTTTCTGACCGACCGAATCCGTTTTGAGGAGTTTTTTATCCGTATCCAATTTTTCGACCACAATTTTTGGGTTCGCGTACCCAAAACTTATTAGGTTCGGTTTCAGGCTTTGGTTTTCATCCGCGGATACACAATGAATGTCCGAAATATAACATTTTGAATAAAAAATCTAGTATTTTTATTAATAAATTATTTATGTATGCTATTAAATTTGTTCTAAGTTGAGTCATGAAATTATGTATTGTTTATTGCCTCTTGTCTATACGTTTGAATATGTAATATATATCACACATATGTTGCAAAAAAATCTTTATTGTTTTTCTTATTGTTATATAGTGGTGGGTTTCGGGTTTTGAGTTCAGTTTTGGGTTTAGATCTATGAAGGCTCCACCCGATCCGAATTCACCCTGATGCCATCCTTACACGTAGTGGTTGTCGGAAGGAGACGGTGGACATCGGGCGGCCTTGACGTCAATGCGGAGCTGGAATCGGAGGCTAAGGCAACTCTGCCGGTAGCTGGGGCAGCTGCCCGACCCCACCCTTATGCAGCTCTGTCGTTGTATTACATGTCACAAGTATAATCCATTATATGTACGTACTAGCTACTGAGGCATAGGCAATGAAGTGCTATCCAGTGGATGAGACATAGGCGATTACGTGCCCCTATGATCATGATGCGGCACTCGGTGGCATACGACATCGCACTTGGTAACATATGACATGGTACTCGAGAGGATGAGACTACATATCAGGTTGTTGTTCGATGTGGCATCCTAGCTACGAGAAACTTTAATATTTAACATCGAATTGGTGTGCCCCTCCACATTTGGCGGACCCCGGCCATGAAAAGAGGTGGCATGTCCCACTATGGCCTTCCCTAAGCTCGGTCACTAAAGGTTGTAGTTCAAAGATGCATACTCATGGGTTGCCTGACACAGTGACACTAGTATTTATAAAATTGTAGAATTTTAAAATTATAGAACTTAAAAAATTGTGAGCATCCACCCCATCTCATGATCTTTGGTTTAAAAAGTTTAAATCAAGTTGCGATATTTAATTTGATAGGTTTAAATAAATTATAGAAATTTAAAAGTCGTCTGCATTTTAAAAATTATAGAGTTCAAAAAATATGCACTATCTGGGAGAGTCCAAATTCGGGCCAGCGGCCTCTTAGGCTCAACGCAGCCCAGCAAGAACATCACCGGCCGAAACAGACTCGAGATTGTGCCCTGATGAATGGGTATACATTGCGCGGAATTCGGTGTGGATTGGTCTCTTCAGCTTTTAAGGTGTGTTAATCTTCTCAGCATTGGCGATGTGGTTCTATATGCCAATGTCGCAACCATAGGCACCAGATGGCCAACATCATTTGCTAATGGGCCGGCCCATTGTGCCATCAAAACCCCCAGCAGCCGCTTCCTTCTCCCCACCAGTCCACCACTCTCCACGAGCAACGGCAGCGGCGGCGATTTGAAGCGGCGACGGAGGCGGCGGGGGACTACTCGACCATGGCCAGCAAGCGCAGGCACAACTCGCGGACTCAAGCGCGTAACTCGTGCGGCCAGTTCGCCCCAGGTACTGCGGTGGTCGTCATCTCCGACTCCGACGACAACCGGATGGCGTTGGAAGCTCCGGCGACCGGTGCAAACCGCTTCAAGGGGAAGGCTCCCATGACTCGGGCGAGAGCTTGCAAAGAGTCAGTGCGCACATCGTCGAAGAAGAAGGTACCCTTTCGATCCCATTCGCAGTTAGGGTTCCGGTCTCCTTTCACTGTTGAGATGGCATTTTATTGAGGAAGATTAATCTGCTTTGTGTACAATCCAGATCCAAATCTGAGAACTTCATTCATACGTATCTATAGCTAGTCTGAGAATTTCATAAGTGGACTCAAAAGAATATTATTTGTACACTGAAACCTTCAGTCAAGAACCAATACTGAAAGCTGTGTGTTGTGTACATAAACATTCACTCTTTGATTGATTGTTAAGATTCACTTGGAGGACTGTCAAATTTCAGGTGGGCAGCTGCTGGATATTTCCCTCCAAACAAAAGTCAATGGTCATCTCTTTGTATGATGGTGACTGTGGATGTTGCTGTGCAGTCTCATTTGTATTTAGGATCTGTTTATATACTGTATTGATGATGAAATTCAGTGTAATAGCTTTACTACTAGGCTCTTCCTGTTTGTTTTAGGAGATCTGATTTATATATGAAGTGTCTATAACAGCATAACAAGTCTTCATTGTATATTACTGATATTTCTAGCAATATGGCATCATCAAATAGCTGAAATACCATGACGCTGCCCATTACATATTGTTTTCTCCACTTCTTACTTTTATTCTCCCCTTCTTACTACTTACAGGTAAAGAGGAGTGCTTGGTTCCATTAGTACGTCTTTTTGTTGAATCTGAACTGTGCTTATACAATTTGTTGTTAAATTGAGCACTGAAAGTGTAATCATTAGCTGGCACAGGTGATATTTCAATTTTTTTTTGAAGATTTGGCTGCATGCTTTCTTATGTGCCTTATTTTTTATTGGCGAAATAGTCAAATTCGTCCTTAAAGTATCACCGAAAGCTCAGTTTAGTCCCTGAACTATGAAAACAGCCGTTTTAGTCCTCAAACTTTCACTCAATTTCGTCCCTAAACTATGAAAACGACCGTTCTCGTCCTCAAACTTTCGTAGCCGGCTCAATTTCGTCCTTAAACTATGAAAACGATTGTTCTCGTCCTCAAACTTTCGCAGCTGGCTCAATTTCGTCTCTGGTCCGATGTGAAGCGCCACGCTGCCTCGTTTCTGTCATCGCCTAGTCAGCTAGAATCAGTATTTGAAAGTCTGCAACTGATTTATTCTTATTTCAACTAGTTGCAACTACTTGTAACTCTTCAATACAACATTGATGAAGATGATTTTTAATTGTAGATCTCAATAAAATCTACAAATTTTTAGTTTTAATTTTTTTTATTTAAGGATGTTAAGATGCTCAAAAAGTTAATATAAAATTTTAGCACCATAATAATTACCAGCTGCTGCTTGTAATTAATATAAAAGTTAATATAAAATTTTAGCACCATAATATGAACTTTTTGAGTATCTTAATGTCCTCAAATAAAAAACATTAAAACTAGAAAGTTGTAGATCTTATCGAGATTTATAATTTTTATGAAAAAATCATCTTCATCCCATTTTGTATTGAAGAGTTACAACTAGTTGTGACAAGTTGGAATAAGAATAAATCAGTTACATGCTTTCAAAAACTGATTCCAGCTGACTGGGAGATGACGAGACAAGGCAGCGTGGCGCTCCATATCAGACCAGAGACGAAATTGAGCCGGCTGCGAAAGTTTGAGGACGAGAACGGTCGTTTTCATAGTTTAAGGACGAAATTGACCCGGCTGCGAAAGTTTGAGGACGAGAACGGTCGTTTTCATAGTTTAGGGACGAAATTGAGCCGGCTGTGAAAGTTTGAGGACTAAAACAGCCGTTTTTATAGTTCAGGGACTAAACTGAGCTTTCGGCGATAGTTCAAGGACGAATTTAACTATTCCGCCTTTTTTATTTAAGAAAAAATAATATACGTGAAATGGGATACTTGATGGGATGGGCTAATTAGCTATGAGAAGAATTATAAATTTGATGTTAGAGCTCTTTCCGTTGCATGTTTATGAATGTACATCTCATGCTAGATTTTGGTTTGTTTTCCCAAATAGATGTTTCATCTGGTTGGGACCTCTGGCAAGGTTTTCTTAAACTTAAACAGCCGACGATGTCCAAAATCTATAATTCGGAGCAACTGAAGCTGAGGGTTACATATCTTGTGCACACAGGGAGATGAGAAGCACATTTTCTGCTGGGCGTGTGTGGCCGACTACTGCATGATCTGCAGATGGAAGATCCAGAATAGGAAGGTGGGGCACACATACATCTGAAAGACAGCATAAATGGGTAATTGATGTAGGCATGGCCGGGTTAGAAAAAAAACGTGGGCATATGACTGTCCTCTGGTCTTCGTGCTCAGGACTTGATGCAGCAGGCAGCAGTTTATTTGTGCGATTTGTATGCATACTTGCCTGTTGCTGGCTATTGACATGAGATGCATCACTTCTATAATGCCATCACTTATAGACAGTATGTCAGTCTTTGATACATTATGTATGGGTGTGGCTTCGATCACCAAGTCTTATTTGGCTAAAATCACTAGACAATAGAAACGTTTATCTTCATGAATGATCTTCAATAAGCTATGATGAAACAGTTTAAACTCCCGAATCAAAATATAACTGATCGGCACAGGCACCTTATAAAAATGGCCCTAGTCACCTGTAACACCCTAAAATTTGATTTAATTAAAACATAGAAAGAAATTTAAATGTTTTAATAACATTTTTTTAGCTATTTGATTAATAGGCAAAATAATAATTTTTTGAATTGAAATGAGATGTGAAAATTTGAATTTATGTATGGATGCATACATGCTGCTGCGTATTGTTTTGGTTGGTCTAGGTCTTATTTTATTTGCTGGTTTTTCAAGTTATTTCTGGGAAGTTTTATTTGGAAAAATCAGTTTATGTTAAAAAAATATATTTCTCTTCCATGTGCTGGCCGAGAGCCTGCCTTTCCTTGCCCTCTCTATTCATCCAACAGAGGGGATGGCTTCAGGGCACCAGGCCACATCGCCTCCCCTTCCGATTTCTCTCCCTGGCCGTAACAGCTAAGCCGCCCTTTCTGATGATCCTTGCGCAAGCTAGCAAGCTCCTATCTCATTGTGTTCGGCTGACCAGCGGGTCCCACGCGGCAGCCTTCCCGCGTCGTGAGCAAGTCGGGCAGCGCCGCAGGCACCAAATTGTTCGATTCCGTCTCGGGGCTGGGTCTTGTGACCCACGTACGTCCTCTAAGGCCTATAGGGTCTTCTCTGCTCTATTATTTTCCCATCTAATCTTCTGCACGCTGCCTAGTAAAGCAGCAGCCGCCGCATTGCTCGCCGTGGGGTTCACAGCAAGGCGAGATCCTCCTCAACGTCGACTCCGTATCTCCGACGCACCTCCGCCACAATTGAACTTTCCCGAAGCGTAATTGCAAGGTGAGAAAGCCCCCTGCCACGCCAATTTGGCGTAATCGCCCCCCTGCTATACCCGCGACCTCACCCGCAACTCAAAGCCGCCATGGCTCGCACGGCTCTCTCTGTAGATCGTCGCGGCCCTTCCTGATGCCCTAGATAGGTTTCTGGCAGGAGCCTTGAACTCTAGGACCTTTTACCTTGCGAAACTATGGCCGATAGGGCCAGATTACAATTTTCCAGCGAGGTTTGCTCGCCGCCGGCAATGGAGCAGCCGGCCTGCTCTGTTTCCCGGCTGGCCAGCCGGTTTTGCAGGAAACCCCCTGCGAGTTTCCAAAGTCCTAACCATCAGCCCTTGGGGTGGATCTATTTTGGGCCGTCCATTTTAAATCCGACGATCCTCATCCCTAGATACCCTTTCGATTGGTAAAATATGTAAAGAGCCCCTCTGTTTCTTCAATATCAACCCGCCATCCTTAGCGCCCTCAGCTCAGGGTGTTTCGCGGTTGGGAAAGCGTATTGTTCGGGCTGCAGTCCAAAAGACGTTTTCATATATATTTACAGATTCGCCATTGTAGTATGTTTTGCCCATAAAAACTTCATTTCAAATCCGTTTGAATTGATTCAAATTGCGTTAGCTTCGTATTTTTGAACCCTACGTAGTAATACCACTGTACAGTCAGTTTGGCATTTTTTAAATTTTCGAGCTGTTATTATATTAATTATTTTTCTATAGCAAATCTTCGGAAAACCATATCTTTTACGTTTCAACTCCGTTTTTGGTGATCTTTATATCGATGTGATCATTGGAACGAGTAGAATATTTTTATAACATTTTCAAACTGTTTTTGTTCTATTGGTGTACTGTTCTAATTATTTTCCCTTGATTGCTTCGTGTATATCTGCCCGTTGCTTGTGTGGTGATGTGGTGATCGATCGAGTATAGACGGTGCGCAGTACGTGGAAGATCAAGAATACTTCTACGAGCAGGACCAGCAAGAACTCTTTGATCAAGGCAAGTATAACATGGACCATCCTTGTGTCCTGTTCACGATAAATTCATACTACATATGCATGTGTCCACCTTGACAACCTTAGAGATCATAATTTAGATTTGTTATCTTGATTCCTTGTTTACCTATTGAGATGTGCATTGGGTAGCTTTTGCTAGTGCTTTATTAATGCCAATGATCTTGTGATATGATTAATGGATTGTGCAATGAACATTTAATATGATTTTTATTACTGTTCAAAAGGGAGCTAGAGCCTTGAGCTGGATGGTTTGTCTCTAGTTTCTCTCCATAAGATTTCTAAACCTGATGAACCGGGATTTTCCGTACAGCTGTGAGGGATATATGGCTCTGACTTTAGTCATTTAAAAGACCTTTTCTAACTTGTTAGAGGTTACCTGAAAGGGCGTAGTTGGGTGTTTGCCACCTTGGGTGTAGTACAGCTTCTAGTCTTATGTGTATAGCCGAGAAGGAATGTGTCATATTGAAAAGGGGATTCCTACATCTCGCTGCCATTCACCCCTTGCGGCCCTAACTTGTTAGACGAACCTTTAGATGGTTTTATATGGTTAGCTGGTGTTTGCGTCCGATTAACCCAAGCATTAGAAAATCATGACTCACAGGTAAAGTGTACACCTCTACGCAGAGTTTAATAATCTATCATGATAGCCGTGCTCACGGTCATGAGCGGCCTTGGTCACACGTTCTGCTAGATGGTTACTATAAATTATATTGTGTTGGTTATTGCTGTTAATATCTTTGCTGTTTATTAACCTTATTACAATTGATCATGGCATTAATTATGGGCTTGGGATCTTGATGCTACTCAACTGCTAAAATAAATATGAATATTAAAGCTAAATGCAGTCAAACAGTGTCTAGCCTATTTGTGCCTCATGAACCCGTGTTGTACTTGCGGAGTACGAAATGTGCTCACCCTTGCAAATTCACCACCACAGATGAAGATTAGAGTGAAGATTACCGTATTGAGTATTAGGCTTGGTGTCTCCCAGTCGACGTGTCCCTGTGTTGGAGCTTCCATGAGCATTTCGACATTAGTTATTATTTATCTATTTGATTTATATTTGTTCGAGACTATGTAATAAATAGCTATTTGGATTGTAAACACTGTGATGGTACTATTTATAATTTATCGGCTTATATGTGTGACTATTCTTGGGGCATATATGAGTTATTTATATATCCTATTTTGTTTTTAAAATATGGGTGTGACATCACCCCATTATCCCAACCGAGCGAAATGGAAAGAAAAAACAAAATCTTTAGTAGTTGCAAACCTGCAACCCGTGCAAGTGCAAACATGAAGACGACCTGTGGCACAGACCATGTTATTATACATAAACTTGAGAAATCAGAAACCACATCAGCACAGGCAAATAGAAGACCTAATATGCATTAAAAGTAATAATCTAATTAATACGATAGTCTGCATAAGTGTTATATATCAAAAGTAGATTGTATCCACGAAATATGTCTTCAAAAATATTAAATAAATGTGCACAAGTTCACAAATGCCTCACTTCTTACTTGACAAAAATTTAGACAAAAAAATCATCATCAGAATCGTCTCCCAGATTACTAAATGGAGGAAGTACTCCGTCATTAATGTAAGTGTCATCTGGGTCTTCGTCTTCATCAGACAGGTCATCGGTTTTCAGGTTCCGGCATGGCTGTTGCAATAGCATGTTCAATAACAGAAGCATCAACAGTAGCTCCATCAAGGCCAGACCTATTCCAAGCTGTGGCATCTTCATTTTGTTGTTGAACATTCATATCTTCCACTCCTACAACAACTGAGTCTAGATCAAGCTCGCCCATATTGTTAGTGCCTTCTGCTTCAGGCATGGCAAAGAGATTTCTAGGCTGCACTCTAAGGACAATGCAGCAATTTGGTTTCTTTATGTTTCTCACATAAAAGACTTGCTCGGCTTGTGTGCTCAGGATGTAAGGTTCATCTGAATACCTAAACCGGGTGATATCAATATCGATGACCCCATATTTATCCTTATTGTAACCTCTCGATCTGCTACTACTAGCTGCCGGGACATCAAACCATACACACTGGAACAACATCACTTCCTTGCCACCATGAAAATCAAGGCAAATGATTTTCTTCAGCACGCCATACCAGCCCATGTTTCCTGTATTTGCATCGCCCTTCAAGAAAACACCACTATTTTGAGTAGTTAAGCAGTTCTCTATGGAAGAGACCCGAAAAACAAAGCCAATAATGAAACACCTGTTGAACACACGAGCCCGAGGGTCTGGACCGCGAGATAGATAATAAATCATGTCTTCTATTTCCCCTTGTGCACGCAATGTGCTGATCTGCATTTAATCATTTTAAAAATATATTAGGGACTAATAAACCGACAAAGTGGCTAGCTATATTATCACAGACTAATAAATTTACAAGAAGCATGCGGAAACTACAGAAATAAAAAAATGCATAAATATATTAGGGGCGACTCACTTTATGCTCAAACCATGATAAAAACTCCTCCTTGTGTCTTTTATCAACATGCCTTGAGCTGATTTTCTTCAGCTCATCCATATGCTCACTGTGCACAACAATTGAAAATACGTTCATTAGTTACAAATATATTTTAAAAATTCATGACCACCATAAAAAAAAAATTAAAAATAGCTTACTTTATCCATGGAGTGACCTCGTCACAGTTGCTTAATATGTAATGCCTCATCCTATGCATTTCAATATCAGAAACTTTCTCGAGAGTACATCCTTTCCTGCTGTAGCTAAGGCTCCCAAATATACTTAGCCCAGATGGTGGTTCACTAGCAGCAGCGCTTTCATGACGCTCTGGACGATTAAGCTTGGTACTAATATTTTCAAAAAAACGAGAGCAAAATGTGAGGCACTCCTCAGATATATACCCCTCTGCAATTGAACCTTCAGGGCGCGCTTTGTTCTTCACATAGCCTTTAAGAGTACGAAGGTACCTCTCAACTGGATACATCCATCTATAACAAACCAGGCCTCCAAGTCTAGCTTCGTCCGCAAGATGAATCGGTAAGTGCATCATAATATCAAAAAAAGCTGGTGGAAAAATCATCTCCATCCGACAAAGGGTCTCCCTAATGGAAGTGCTCAGTTTTTCAATTTATGAAAACTCCAACTCCTTTGGACACAGTGAGTTAAAGAACCTACTTAGCTCCATCAATGGGG
The DNA here is from genome assembly GCA_038502445.1 of Eremochloa ophiuroides. Taxonomy (NCBI): domain Eukaryota; kingdom Viridiplantae; phylum Streptophyta; class Magnoliopsida; order Poales; family Poaceae; genus Eremochloa; species Eremochloa ophiuroides. The sequence continues at coordinate 96,409,292 of JAHLJS010000002.1, forward strand.
TCACCATATCTTCAGACAATATGTTGCGCACCACTAAAGGCAAAAGTTTTTGCACGATTACGTGTAGGTCATGAGTTTTAAGTCCAGACAGCTTGCAACTATTGACGTCTACACATCTCTGAATATTTGCAGCATAACCATCAGGGAACTTGACACCATGTAAAAATTTGCACAGAATTTCCTTGTCATCCTTACCTAGAGAGTACAGCGCTGGTGGCAAGGTGTACTTACCCTTTTGGAGCACCGGATGCTGATATGGCCTTATACCTAAATGTTGCATATCAAGTCGAGACTTCTCACTGTCCTTGCATTTACCTTGTAATTCCAGCAAAGTCCCCAGTAAGCTCTCACATATGTTCTTATCGATATGCATGACTTCCAAATTATGTCGTACTAGCAATGATTTCCAGTAAGGAAGCTGAAAGAAAATACTCTTCTTCCTCCAGTTGTGCCACCTATTTTCTTCATCACGTTGCTTCCTTTTCCTCGACTCCTTTCCAAAATTTACTTGCTGGAAACTTTCATAGTCCCGCAGCACCTGCTCACCACTGAGCGGCACTAGAGCTTCCCTAGTTTCAGCCTTGTTATTGAAGCTCATCTTGTTCCTTCGCCACTTTTGGTTCATGGGCAGAAATCGGTGATGTCCCAAGTAGCAATGCTTTGAGCCATGTTTTAACCGCAAGTAATTAGTATGCTTGTGACAATAAAGACAAGCAAACTTACCTTTTGTGCTCCAACCAGATAACATCGCATATGCGGGAAAATCATTAATTGTCCACAACAGAATTGCATGCAGAGTAAAATTCTTCTTCTCCTTCTCATCCCATGTTAAATCTCCATTAACCCATAGATCATGTAGCTCATTGATCAGAGGTTGCAAATATACATCAATGTTCACTCCAGGAGATTTAGGCCCAGGTATCAACATCGACATCATCCAATAAGGTTGTTTCAAACACAGCCAAGGAGGCAGGTTATAAGGAATCAGTATCACTGGCCAACAAGTGTAATTAACATTCAACATCCCAAACGGATTGAAGCCATTGGATGCAAGTCCCAGTCTAACATTACGTGGATCAGAATCAAACCACTTATATCTGTCATTCACGTGCTTCCATGCTAATGAGTCTGCTGGATGCCGCATTTTCCCATCACTAACTAATTCTTCCTTGTGCCACCGCATCAATGATGATGTTTCAGTTGACATATATAATCTTTGCAATCGAGGAGTAAGTGGAAAATACCTTAGAACTTTGCAAGGAGTGCGCTTCTTTGCTCCACCACTTTCGCTAGACTCACCAATCTCATCAGAATTTGTGTCGTCTTTCTTCCACCTACTCTCTCCACATGTTGGACATGTGTCCATATCAGCCAACGGCCCACGAAATAACACAAAGTCATTCAAACAAGCATCGATCTTAATATATGTGAGGCCAAGGTCGCGGATAATCTTCTGTGCTTTCTTGATAGTGTCTGGGATGCAATGTCCTGGGGGAGCGTATCTCTCCATAAGCTAAGTGTTTGCTCTGCGTTCTCCTTACTCCATCCACCCATGCACTTAAGTTGAAAGAGCTTGACCAAGAATGATACTTTGGTAAGCTGTGAGCCTGGCCACAACTCTTGCTGCGCATCTTTCAACAAATCAAAGAATTTCTTTGCACTCTCACAAGGCTCTTCATTGGAATTGCCACTGGTCGCACCCCTAATTAATGCGGACAACAGATTGTTGGCGGATGATGCATCATCTGGTGGGCCTACATTCATATCCCTATCATCATTCAAAAAAATGCCAGAGTCACCTTTCTCTTTGACAAAGTTCTCATCAAACCCTTTAGTTAGCAAGTCCATTTGAACCTCGGATTTTCTTTTGTACACGACTCCGCGACACCTTGAACATGGACATGGTGCAGTTTCTGATCCATAGGTGCCTTCGAAAAGAGTGTCAATAAATTTGTCCAGACCTGCTTGCCACTCAAGCGATGACCGAGGCAACAGCATCCAACTATGATCATCATCAAGTGCCATTATATCACAATGATTTCCTGCAGCACGTTAAATTGAAAGGATCATGACATTATTATAAACTTTATTATCAGAGATGAAGAAAATAAAAATCTATCGATTTTCTGAGCCGAACAAAGTATTACACATTAAGTCATAATAACTAATCAACGCTGCTAGACCAAGCCAAAAATGATAAACTAGACCTCAGCATAAATAGAGTACCATTGGCTAGGAATGGAACGTTTTTGCACTGAATCAGACAAATAAAAAAAATAGGTGGATTAGCCAATGCATCTGAATAACAATCTTGCAAAAATTTGTATAGATTATCAACAACAATGAGTAATTTGATCTAGTCAAGTACCAAACTTAACAGTAATATTTAGAGAAAAACTTGAGCAATAATGCAAGCGTACGTAATTCTTTTTTTCACGTCGATAATCGCTGGCCGGTCGCTGATGGTGTCGGATGATGAAGGGTGTAAGGTGAAACTGGTTCAACGTGCTGTCCCTCTCGCACGCCAAGGAAAGACTAGACGGTGCTCGCTCTCCTTATCTCGTCGATGATCAGGAACGAACTAGGGCACCAATATCCCCTAGTTACTGCAGGGGAATTCAAGGGCCGTGATGACTACGGCCGTAAGGAAGGGGCGCCGCGACGACAAAAGCTTCAGAGGCCGTGGTCACGCTAGCTATTGGTGCTGGCCGTAGGGATCAAGGGCGTGGCCTCCACCACGTTCTTCGCAAGGAGACGGCGCGTGGAGGAAGAAGAGAGGCCGCGGGAGAGAAGGAGCCGTGACGGGAGCTACAGGCCGTGGCCTCTACGTGATCTGTAAATTAGATTAGATCCTTTTCCAATATAACTGGTCGACATAATTAATATAGCGTTCTTTTGCCATTATTAACACAAACATTGACTGGTGGTAAGCTCTTGCGCTTAAGACCAGCAGGTTGCAGGTTCGAATCACATATTGTGTTGCATTTTTTTGAAAACTTTTTTATGCAACCATTAAAGAGGAAAGGCGTAGATATTGCAACGATGTAATTTTTTGTTGCAATATTATAACCTTTTTGCAATGAATGACACTGCTGCATACAATGAAACCATAATCGTTTCAACCTTAATGATTGCAATGAACTCTTTTTTTTCGTTGCTATATGTACCAATTTTTTGCAACGCAAGCGACTATTATATACAACGGAACATATTCGTGGCGATATAGATGGGCTATTGCAACCATCAAATAAAGAGTCGCAATATCACCTAAGTGTTGGAACGAAAATAAACTTGCCCGCAACGCAAATCAAATCGTGGCAACATTCATCCCTTATTGCAACAGTTCAATAATTTGTTTGAAAAAAACTTACTTTTTGCAATGACCTCCACACTTATGGCCACAAAACAATCTTCATGGCAAAAAACATATCTATCGCAACAAAACGTGAAAATCGTTGTGACAATAACCCTTGTTACAACAAAACCTTGCCGTTGCGACAAAAACGCGTGGTATTAGGGTCAGAAGTTGTCTTAATATCCTCATTGGATGATGCTCCTTATGATGTTTTCTGAGTTGATTATGCTATAGATGAAAATGTGTAATGTGGCGTAGGCTGTAGACTTTGTATTTAGTAATTACATAGGTTTCCTTTACTTTAGCCGAATCTCGAGATTGTCTTACTACATTAATGAGTCTCTATATTCTATCTCTGGAATACCATTTACCTCATTTACTCAGTTATCATTTACCATTTATCATTGACTTATTTATCGCTAAAGCACTAGAGTTATGTGTTATCATAGGTCTGCCATTTATCTTTCCAATCATTATAGTAGATTATCCTAATGAGTAGAATGCCTCTTTATCCTTTTGGCATAAAATAAATCAACGGTACTCGGAATACTTATCGGGTGAAGTGCTACAATGAGAGAATTATCTGTGCGCTTGCGGATATATTCTATAGTATTATTTTTAGGAGGCAAGTGAAGATTATTTTACTAATGGTTTTTGGCATCATGTTAGGGATGACAACTTAACGTGAAGTGATGTTAAAAATACCAACAAGCATTTCTGGCGCCGTTGCCGGAGAAGACAATTGTATTCATTAGGATAATTTATTGAGTTCGTTGATTTTATTCGCCAGGATATTCTAGAATTTCATATAGGAGAGTTCTTCATAGATAATATTATAGAAAAAACATAAAAATAACTATAGACATAAATACTTATAGATAACCATAACCTTTTGCTTTAGCAGACTTACCCGCGTTTTGTTTATATTTAAATATATTATATAGGGTAAGTGCAGGATTGGTTGTGTATTTTAACTCTTATCAATCAGGAACAACCATAGGAAGAAGACTCTACGTGAATTCTCTGCCCCAAGCACTGAGAATATTCGCGTTGGGCCAACTTTTAACATTGGAGATCATGATTATGAGATCGAGCCAAGCCTCATCAAAATGGTGCAAACTATCACATTTAGTGGAAAGAAAGATGAAGATGCAAGTGTCCATCTGCAGAATTTCCTGGAGATTGGCAACACCATCAACATCAAAGGCATTCCTCAAGACGTCGTGCTACTTCATTTGTTTCCGTTCTCGTTGGAGGGAAAGGCGAAGCAGTGGTTTTATCAGAATAAAGATTGAGTGAAGACATGGGTAGAATGTTCAAAAAATTTCCTAGAAAAGCTTTTCCCCGTAGGCAAAACCAATGCTCTACGAGGAAAGATTTCAGAATTTTATCAGTAGAAGGGTGAATCTATTCCAGAGGCTTGGGAACGTTTTCAAGATTACATATCAGATTGTCCCCATCATGGAATGGAAAAGTGGTTGCTCATGCAAACATTTTATCATAGACTAATTCAAAAGTCACGTGAGCAACTAGATGCCACTGCTGAAGGATCATTTATGTCACTCACCCCTGAAAGAGCTGAAGATATTATGGCAAAGATAGCAGAAAATCAGAATTGGACAAACAACACTCAAAGATGCCATAAGAGTGAAGAAGTTCTAGAGGAAGTGTGTGCACTGTCAACCAAGATGGATGTACTGTTGAACTGGTTAGAGCAAAGAGCCAATCATAAAAGAGATCGTCAAGCTATTCAAGATGCATTCAATTCCCAGAATCAGTATGAAGGATCTTTAGGAATTGAGTTTGCAAATCCCCAGAAGATATTAGTACATTTATCAAGACCACTTCTCAGAAGTAAGGATGGAATCAACCTCGGTCAACCAGTCAAGGTAAGTACCAAGACAATACTAATTTTTAAAATCATAGACAACTACCCTTGAGAGAATTAATATTAGAACAAGCTAGAATTAATGAAAGTATTTATAAGAAGCTTGCTTTTAATGATAAACTTTTATAAGGAATTAATTCTATGTTAGATAATTTCTCTTCTGCTGTTAAAGATCAAATATTGTTTAATAAAAAGATAGAATTACAAATTGCACAATTATCTTCTACTTTGTTTACCACTAACCATGAACAAATAAAAGGAATATCTAGTAGAGGAGGTAAGTCTACATGTGATCCACCTTACCCAAAAGGGGCACGTAGACCGTCACACTTAGTGCAGGTAGAAGAAGAGATTGAGAAGGACAACAGAGAAGAAAAAGTTATACCACCTTCACCATTAGTTGAACTACAAGATCAAGAATTAACTCAAGATTTTCATGACACAACCCTCCTACCATTTCCACACAGAAGAAGAAGAGCTAAAACGGATGATCAATTTGGTAAGTTTGTAGAGGTAATTCAGAAATTATATGTCAATATTCCGTTGTTAGATGCCATGTAGGTACCTACATACGCGAAGTATCTTCGAACCATCCTCAACAACAAAGGACCACTACCTTCTACTAAAGTTGTCAAGCTAACGGAGGAATGTAGTGAGGCAATTCTGAGTTCTTCTCCTACTAAGAAGAAGGATCCAGGGTGTCCCACTATTGATTGTTCAATAGGAGACCAGATATTCAAGAATGCTTTATGTGATCTTGGAGCAAGTGTCAGCGTCATACCCAAAACTGTCTTTGACAAACTCAACTATTCTACGCTCACACCAACCACGATGTGTTTGCAATTAGCTGACCAATCGGTCCGCTATCCCGCAGGAATCGCAGAAAATATTCCGGTAAAAATCCGCAACTTTTTTATTCCTGTAGATTTTGTAGTACTTGACATGCAGGAAGAGAGGAAGATACCCCTCATCCTCGGGCGACCATTCTTAAACACTGCAAATGCAACCATCAACGTCGGAGCTGGAGAGATCACATTCACCATCAATGGGCAAGAAGAGCGATTCGCATTCAAACCAAGACTGGAGCAATGCCAAACGTTGAAGTGTCATGAAGAACACGATGCAACACCATCTCCGACACTAGAGATGAATCATGAAGAATAATTCAACTGGAGAAGTCCGGATCGGCGGACTTAAAAACCCCAAACCATCGCCGGGAGGTAACTCGGTAGTTATCGGTAATTTAATTCTTGCATTGAAATTTGCATATTTACTTTCTCATAAATTGCATTATTAAAAAGAAATAAAAATAAGCATAGCATGATTAAAGCTTAAGCCCCATGTGATTTTTACTAACGGAGTGTTAAACCCCCGTCGGTAAAATTTACTGTGGTGGCAGAAAATTATAAAATGACCATCATTAGAATTCTAATTTTTCATAGATGCATAAAAGTAATTTAGTTTTTCATTCTTGTGTCATTATACGGTATAAATACGAGAAACATGTGGGACCCACCATCATCACATCAAGTCATTTCAAGTTCCATCATCGACCACCACCTTTCACTACCATCCAAACTCCATTATTCACACATGCGCTACCCACCATTCAGCCATTTCACCAGAGAAAGCATACACACACATGCATTTGGAAGAGCATCTAGGCAATCTCGACACCAGCTAAAGAAGAGGGCCAAAGCACACCAGGTGGGGCCGGTCGGCCCCATGCCAAAGCCGGCCGGTACCCCTCCTCCTCTTCTCTGCCTCTCCTTTCTTTCTTTCACTCACTCACTCACTCATTCACACACCAGAGAGCACATAGCCACGTTGCCTTGCAGCTCATGACTTCAAACTTTCACAAATCCTTCATTTGATTCAAGTTTAAGCAAGGAAAGGGGTAGAGAAGAAGATTAGCAAGAACACCTAGTAGAGAGATTGCCACTTCAATTTCTCCTCTCCACTTGTTCTTGCTTGTTCTTGTTTTGTTCTTATGTTCTTGTTCGTTCTTGCCGTGTTCTTCGTGTTCTTCATTTTTCAGGCATGATGAGCTATAGAATGAAAGGTGCCATTCGATCTCTTGGAAGAGCCTTCTCACGCCGCACAACACGAAGTCAATCATCATCACAAATGCCATCGTTCGTCGGCTCCGACATGAATATCGATCCTCCGTCACCCTTCACGTATGACAATCCTTCATCCTCTTCCCAATCGGAAGAGAGGTATGAGCTCACAAGCATCACTCAAATTTCATTACCAACTAGACCGCAGAGGGAGATATTAAATGTGGTTAAAAACAAGGAATTTACGCATACTCCAATTTTTGATGCCACTTTGCTCCATGAAACCGGAATGGATTTCGAGTTTGAGCTTATTTTTAGAAATGTTGGATGGAAAAATGCATGGCAAATTAATGAGCAGGGTAGCAAGTTACTCACTATAGAATTTATTAGCACCCTAGACTTTGATGATGAGGAGGTTAATTTTAGAATGTTTAATAAACCTTTCACCCTCTCATGAAAACTCTTAGTTTAGCAGTAGGGTTCAATAATCAGTGCGTGGTCACTATAACTGAAGCTCTTCAAGACTTTGATAAAGATGATTTTTGGGAGAGCATAACCGCAAAGAAACCAGACAGAAAACAAAAATATACTACTGAAGAAGTTCATCACCCCACACTGAGATTCATGCTTAAATGGCTAGCTTTTACATTCTTTCGTAGAGAGGAGTTAAATACTATTAAACAGGATGAGTTGCATTTGTTATATATCATGATTAAAAAGTGGAAGGCGTCACCTATAAAAATGATGTTGAATTATTGGAGAACTGTCCCTTCCATAAAAAAGTGCAGTATTTCTTTTACTTCCTGGATTACACGTTTAGCTGCAGGGCTAGGTTTATTATCAAATGCTTCACTTGTTTACATTTCTGATGCCCGCAGAATTATTGGTTATGATTTTTTCTTTCGTGCTCACATGCTCAAACGCCAAAATAATAAAATAGTTATGATTTATAGAAATTATGATAATAAGTACGTACCAGACAGGGAGTTAGGAATTTATTCTATTCAGAATTTTATTTTTCCAGCTATTAGAGCTAATGTTGGCAGGTGTCCATCCGCGCGCATCAGTAGGACGCCGAGAACTAATTTCACTGGAGCTGACCCAGCACCATCTAGGCCAGCTTATTCCCACTATGTTAATTTTAGTGAACAGGAATCGACGCAAAAGCCATTAAAGATGGCAATGGGAACCCGATCCCCGATTCTCCGCGGGGAATTCCCCTATTAGGGGACGGGGATGGGACAAAATTTATCCCCACGGGGATCTAAACGGGGAAAATATGCCCCCCGTCGGGTCTGGCGGGGACAGGGATGGGGATCCATCCCCCGTCCCCGTGTCCCCGATCCGCTAAGTCGCTGGTGTATAATTCTACAGCTAGCTGACCCATGAAAAGCCCTTGTGTGAAGTGCCGTATATAAAATAGCCAACCCTAACTCATACCCCCCAGTTCCACTTCCACCCCACGCACCGCCACCAAATGCAGAAAGCAGCCAGGGAACGGAGTCACCGACGCCCGTGCTCTGCATGCCACTCGCGACGGTCGCGAGCACATCCCAACCTTCCCTCATCTCCTTCCTCGCCAAGCAGAATAAGGCCAACATGCACGAGCATCTCCATCGCCTGCAGCAGAGCTGAAGCGAGCAAGATGGCTATGTGCTAGCTTGCTCCGAATATGCAGATATCCCTTCCTCTCTCTAACTCTCTCTCTCTCTGAAGGATATGCTCAATCTGCAACCTCTCTCTGCTGCTCGATCTGTAAGAATGCAACATCTAGTTGCTTTTCCCCATTCTTGATCTATGGGATCTACTTTTTTTCTTTTGGTCGCATAGCTAGTTTTGACATGTAAAAGGATTTGTGATCTGTAACTTGTCTAGTTCTTTCAATGTGTTTTTTTTTGTATTTTCATGTTGCTAGATTACTAGTTGTTACTTGCTCTGTAGCGGGGATGAGGACCCCGACGGTACGAAATCCCCGCTCGGGGACGGAGATGGGGTGAAAACATTCCCCGTGAACCTTCACGGGGACGGGGACGGGGAAAATCCCCCCGTGGGGACGGGGATGGGGAAGCAATACCCGACGGGGAATTCCCCGTTGCCGTGCCAGGAAGCCACGCCAGCAGTGGACTGCACATGTAGGATGGGAGGAATAGCCCACATTTCAGTAAGGAGAATCTTCGTCAGCAGCAGCAGCAGCGGGTTGGGGAGCAAATGATTTTCATGGAGGACGAGCATCTTTTTCTGTACGCGGGAACACGGACTTCACCACCGGTGGACCGTATCCGTTCCACGCACCACCAGAAGATGGCTACTATCGGCCACCTGAGCAGCACTTTACAGCTACCGCTAATGATTTTTCATGTGTCTCACTAACATTGAACAGGGACAGAACGCAATAAATGACACACTGCACTAGCACGAGCAGTGGCAGCAACAGGTTGATGACTGGTTCTACCAGCATGAACAATGGCAGCACAGCACGGACCAACGACTTGATCAGATCTATCAGGGACAGCAGCAGACGCAGAGCGGATTAGAGTATTTGATACATCAGATGGGATACCCGCCGCCACCTCCACCACATTACTAAGCAACATCCAGCTTGGGGGAGATCCCCGCTAGGTGAGTACCTCTCACCTTTATATATGTTCTTTATTTCAGTATTTAATTCAGTCTTTAATTCTGTCAATTTCAATATTGTTAAAAAACAAAACAAGAAAACTAAATAAAAATTTATTTACCGCTTTCTTTAGTTATTGCATTAAATTCCTGCTTGTGTAAAAATAAAAATCTAAAAAAATAATAGATTGTACAATTAAGTTTGTTTTAAATTCCGCATTCAATTTGTCTTTAGAATAATTAGAACTTGAAGCTAGAGAAAAATCAAAAAGATATTTAAATTATTTAAATGTAATTTCCTGCAATTACTTAGTGTTTAAATTTAAATTCTCCTACGAATTACATGAAGTTTATCTACCATAAAAATTTATTCTGAAACTTGATATCAGTGGGTAGCATAAGCTTTTCTAAGTAATTGATGGATATGATATATGAAGGTTTGAGTTGCTATTTATTTCATTCTGAGTAATACCTAAGCTCCAGACATTTCAAAAATTTAAAAGTCAAAACAAATATAATAATAATTTGTTCGGCTAATATGATTTAAGTAGACTATTCTGTTATGCATTCATGATTGAATTCACAGGCACAAAATGTTTTCGCTCTATGCACAAGTCTCTCTCTTAGAAGTCCAACAGAGAGTGTGGGTTATAAAATTAAAAGATGCTATACCAAAGAAGTATGAGCCTGAAAGATATCGTATCAAAAGGGTATGTGCCAAAAAAAAGAGAGAAAAACAATGGGTGCAAAGACACCCGCCTGAGAGAAAAAATGGGTACAAAAAGTATCCGCTGGGGAGATAGCCCACACTCTTCAGAAAGACAGAAAAGAGAGGATAATACATAGGAGTTCAAAAAATGAAATTTAATCACAATCACACATTCAATCATGATGTATAGCTTAGTAGTCCTCTGCAATCTTATTAGTAGACTCTCATTATTTTCTAAATAAAAATTATATACTTATTTAAAAAAAATATGGAGCAATGGTTGAAACAAAGGATGAAAGACTTAGTGCTTGCTTGATTATTCTGTCTCTCAATTACCCAAGACTTAGCTTAAAAGCCCCACGATTGAAAAGAATAGGAATAAGTTTGAAAGGTGGATTAATGAATTTCAATCCAGAAAAGAATTTCTGTTTAAATATTTAAGTATTTGTTGGGAGTTATACATTTTTATGGAACCCTGAATAAGTCATTTCAAGTCAACTTTGCTAAGGGACTAGCAAAGACTTAGCTTGGGGGTGTTGTTGACGGTTGTTAAGTACCAATTTTATACCGTCAACTAATGCCTCGGGAAGGACAATAATAGAAGCATAGGGGTTATTACTGACAAATTCCATGAGTTTTGGTGAATTATGTATTTTCCAGGGATTATTTCAGAAAGTCTTAAAAGAAGGATTAAAGTGCTTAATTACCACAAAACTTAACCGCCAAGGAAACATCATCACGAAGACCCTGCAAGAGTTAGAACACACCCGAAGCAAGCGGAGGCCCGCACCTGGCCAGGTGGGGCCAGCCGGCCCTGGGGTGGGGCCAGGCGGCGCCCTCCCTAGGGTTTCGCCGCCGCCTTCTGGAGTCTTCCTGCACTGCCTCCAAGGAGTCATCTGAGCCCTTTGTTTAAGTCGGTTTGATCCCACAGCGCATATTCATCCCACCGGGCTATAAATAAAGGGGCTGACCCCTCTCCCGGAGAACCAACTCATTTGTCTTGCTTCATTTGTCAAGAGTAGACGGAAGTTAGGGTTTCCAGAGATTAGAAATAGGGCTCTAGTTCTTCATGTTCATAGTTTAGGCGTCTAGCAAGGTTCAAGTAGTGTTGGGCGCTACGCTCGGGATTTCAGATCTGTTCGTTTGGAGATCGGTAATCTTATCTTGTATCTCACTATGACTTTGCTTTATTTTAATATATTGCTACTTATTCAGTTCTAAGTTTATTCTAGTTGCATATTCGATATAGTTGTGATTGGTGATGATTATTGTCATTGTTGACAGATACTAACGCTGTCAAAAGAATGTAGCCAAATCTATCCTCTAGCAATGATAACAGTACTTCTTAACACAATTACGGGGGTTGTCAATGTCTATGCTCAAAGTATGTGGTTGTTGACACTTCTAACGTAGCTACTAGGAATAAAGTTATTTCTAGCAACGGCGCCAAAAATGCAATGGGTAGCTCTAAAGGATAGGTGATGGGATTCTGCAAGCGCACAGAACTATCGTGTAGCACTTTACCTGGGAGTACCAGGTGTCGAATTTATATTTTCCCAAAGGAAGGCGGGGTTTGTGATTCCAAGGATATGATAGCCAAGGATCTAGATATGGATAAATGGGGTAATGACCTTAGTAAAGATAAATCAATGAAGTATAACTAAGGTGAAAACACGCACTAGGTAGCTCTGGAGTTTTGGGGAGAACTCTATCTCAGTAAAAGATCGAATGATTGTTATACCAAAGAGACTGCTATACTTGGGACACACAAAGTCCTAAACTCGCCGGGGTTCGACTAATTAGGCACCGTACGTCCCGAAGTCCTACGCTTATACCGGATACTAGGCCGAACATGGTAGAATACAGAGGATCCTAGGGCTGTCACCACCTAGCACCCACCACTATTATCCGTGGGCCTAGCGGCACTCAAGGGTAAGCTATAGCCTAAGCACCATACTTAATCTATAAAATTTACTACTCTAACTTTGGCCAAGGAATTAGAGCACTCTAACCAAGCAATGAGCAAGTATAGAGCTACTTAAAGTAAAACAAAGTAAATGAAGAGGGGGATCTTTATTACCGATAAGAGTGAAAAACACCGCAGAGGAGGTCGCCGACAAGCCCAGCTCCACCGCAGACTTCTTCCTTCTCCCGACTTCTCTCCAACACTCTACTCTTCTCTAGCTAGCACTATTCCTAAGAGCAGAGCTTCGCTAGAGAGAGAGAGGAGCTACTGAGTTGAATCTCAAGTGTTTCTTGTGTGTTCCTAGGTGTTTCGACTTACAAGTGCGGATCCTAGCCCTATTTATAGTGTAGGAGTGCACCAGGGATACTTGTAGAGCTCCTGGAGGTTGGTGGCACGAAAGAGCAGGGCGGGCGCCCTCCTAGGGGGGCGGGCGCCCCTTTGATCCACTGTCTTGCATCCAGCGGCTCTCATTCCTCCCCATAGGCGGTTGCAAAGTCGGTTGGTGCCTTGAATCACCGTTGGATGATCACCGTTGGATGAAAACCGACTTCAATTGATGGTGTAGATGATTCCTCGACACGTTCTCTCGGATTGTGGACGTGGCACTCAACTTTGACAGGCGGGTGCCCTGTTGAGAGGGCCACCGGATCCTCGTGCCTTGTATCTGAGCCGTTGATGTTGTTTCAACGTGCCACATACCATTTGGGAGGTTGGCACACTGATCAGTGAGGTAGCAAGTGCCATTTGGCACTTTGGACAGGGTGGGCGCCCAGTTGGCTGGGCGGGCGTCCCCCTCTGGCTCCCACGTGGCAGCTGAGGTGCTGAGGTGTCTTGCCTTGCTTTGTTTTGCATTGTTTCCACCATTTTTCCTGCATACACAAGATTTTTCCAAGGACATGTGGAACTAGGTAAGTTTCAAGGTGGGTTCTTTGCATGTCATGAGGTTCTACCTTGATTATGGGTGAAATGTTGACAGTAAAATAGGGTGTTAGCGACCGTCAACAGTCATTTGATTGTAAAGCGCCTAATTCAGTACTCGAGTGAGTTAGGTGGTATACATTATGTAGACGTGGTGTCTAGATATATTGTATTTCTACGGAGGCACCCTGACGTGACAGGTCATGTGGTAGTCCGCGTAGGTGACAGCTACATTGGTTCCTCTATAGTCCACCCCCGTACGTAGGACGAGCAGAGCGCGGTCACGAAGGAGGTGACCCTTGTGTCTTAATATCCTCATTATATGATGCTCCTTATGATGTTTTCTGAGTTGATTATGCTATAGATGAAAATGTGTAATGTGGCGTAGGCTGTAGACTTTGTATTTAGTAATTACATAGGTTTTCTTTACTTTAGCCGAATCTCGAGATTGTCTTACTACATTAGTGAGTCTCTATATTCTATCTCTAGAATACCATTTACCTCATTTACTCAGTTATCATTTACCATTTATCATTGACTTATTTATCGCTAAAGCACTAGAGTTATGGGTTATCATAGGTCTGCATATTTATCTTTCCAATCATTATAGTAGATTATCCTAATGAGTAGAATGCCTCTTTATCCTTTTGGCATAAAACAAATCAAGGATACTCGGAATACTTACCGGGTGAAGTGCTACAATGTGAGAATTATCTGTGCGCTTGCGGATATATTCTATAGTATTATTTTTAGGAGGCAAGTGAAGATTATTTTACCAATGGTTTTTGGCATCATGTTAGGGATGACAACTTAACATGAAGTGATGCTAAAAATACCAACATATCCTCTAGCAATGGTAATAATACTTCTCAACGCAATCACTGGGGTTGTCAATCCCTATGCTCAAAGTATGTGATTGTTGGCAAAAAATGCTATGGGTAGTTCTATAGGATAGGTGATGGGATTCTGCAAGCGCACAAAACTATCGTGTAGCACTTTACCTGGGAGTACCTGGTGTCAAATTTATATTTTCCCAAAGGAAGGCGGGGTTTGTGATTCCAAGGATCTGATAATCAAGGATCTAGATATGGATAAATGGGATAATAACCTTAGTAAGGATAAATCAATGAAGTATAACTAAGGTAGAAACACGCTAGGTAGCTCTGGAGTTTTGGGGGAGAACTCTATCTCAGTGAAAGATCAAATGAGTGTTATACCAAAGAGACTGCTATACTCGGAACACGCAAAGTCCTAAACTCGCCGGGGTTAGACTGATTAGGCACCGTACGTCCCAAAATCCTACGATGATAAAACTAGACTGAACGTGGTGGAATCTAGAGGATTCTAGGGCTGTCACCACCTAGAACCTACCACTACTATCCGCGGACCTAGCCGCACTCAAGGGTAAGCTATAGCCTAAGCACCGCGCTTAATCTATAAAACTTACTACTCTAACTCGAGCTCAAGAATTAGAGCACTCTAACCAAGCAATGAGCAAGTATGCAACTACTTAAAGTATAACAATAAGTAAATGAAGAAGGAGATCTTTATTACCGATAAGAGCGAAGAACACCGCAGAGGAGGTCATCGACAAGCCCGGCTCCTACACAGATTTCCTCTTTCTCCTGACATCTCTCTATCACTCTACTCTTCTCTAGCTAGCACTATTCCTAAGAGTAGAGCTTCGCTAGAGAGAGAGAGAGGAGCTACTACTGACTATGAGCTGAATCTCATGTGGTTTCTCTAGTGTTTTCTAGTGTGTTTCTTCTTACAAGTGAGGATTCAAGTCCTATTTATAGTGTAAGAGTGCTCCAAGGGTACTTGTAGGAGTCCTAGAGGTCGGTGGCGCGAAGGAGCAGGGCGGGCGCCCTCCTAGGGGGGTGAGCGCCCCCTTGGATGCACTGCCTTGCATCCTACGGCTCTCCTTTCTCCCCTATGGCGGTTGCAAAGTCGGTTGATGTCCTGAAATGACGGTTTGCAACCTCTGGGAGTATGACATGTGGGTCCTTCAATCCATGGCACATCACTTGATCACCGTTGGATGAAAACCGACTTTATTGATGGTGTAGATGACTCCTGGACACCTTCCCTCGGATTGTGGACGTGTCACTCAACTTGGACAGGGCGTGCGCCCTGTTGATAGGGCCACTGGATCTTCGTGCCTTGTATCTGAGCTGTTGATGTTGTTTCAACGTGCCACAGACCATTTGGAAGGATGGCACACGGATCAGTGAGGTGGCAAGTGCCATTTGGCACTTTTGACAGGGCGGGCGCCCCTGGCCCCTATGTGGCAGCTGAGGTGTCAAGCTGCCTTGCCCTGCTTTGTTTTTCCTTGTTTTCACCATTTTTCCTGCATACACAATGTTTCTCATAGGACATGTGGAACTAGGTAAGTTTTAAGGTGAGTTCTTTGTATTTCATGTGGTTTTACCTTGATTATGGGTGGAATGTTGACGGTAAAATAGGGTGTTAGCGACCGTCAACATGGGGCACAAGGAGCAATATTGCAAAAAGAGGATGATGAAGCAAAACAAGCCTAGTGTTTCTTCCATTAGACTTGATTCTTGCTATGTGCTAACAAATAGTGCAAAGGGAGTGAGAGTCAAGTATATTGATGCACCTAAGGAGAGCCCAAAGAAGAAGGCTATATGAGTGCCCAAGAGCTTGGTCACTAACCTCCAAGGACCCAAACAAAATTGGGTACCAAAGTCTAATTGATTTCTTTGTAGGTGAACTACAAGTCCGGAGGGAGGCATTGGGTGCTTGATAGTGGGTGCACTCAACATATGACCAGAGAATCAACCATGTTCAATTCAATCAAGCCAAATGAAGATGGGAATCTTGATAGTATTAGATTTGGTGACAACAAGAAGGGCAAGGTTATTGGTCTTGGAAAGATTGCAATTTCAAATGATATGTCTATCTCTAATGTCTTGCTAGTTGAGAGCTTGAACTTCAACTTGTTATCCGTGGCTCAATTGTGTAACTTGGGATTCAAATGCATCTTTGGTGTTGATGATGTGGAGATTGTTAGTGTTGATAGAAGCAACTTGATATTTAAGGGATTTCGGTATGGCAATCACTATTTGGTGGACTTCAATGCTACAAAAGCTCAATTGTCAACATGCTTGTTCACCAAATCTAGTATCAGTTGGTTATGGCATAGGAGGCTTGGTCATGTTGGAATGAAGCAACTCAATAGATTGGTAAAGCATGACATGGTGAGAGGATTGAAAAATGTGCAATTTGATAAAGATAAGTTGTGTAGTGCTTGTCAAATGGGAAAGCAAGTTGGAAGCACACATCCTAACAAGAGCATGATGAGTACATCTGGAGAATTTGAGTTATTGCATATGGATGTATTTGGCCCAACCACTTATGCTAGTCTCGGTGGAAATAAGTATGGCTTTGTCATAGCGGATGATTATACAAGATACACATGTGTCTTCTTTCTAGTTGACAAGAGTGAAGTGTTTGGCATATTCAAGACATTCATCAAGAGAAGCCAAAATGAATTTAAAGTAACAATCAAGAGTGCGAGAAGTGACAATGGAAGTGAGTTTAGAAATGGAAGAGTTGATGAGCTTTGTGATCAGTTTGGAATCAAGCATCAATTCTCGGCCAAGTACACTCCTCAATAAAATGGCCTTGTTGAGAGAAAGAATATAACAATTATTGATACGGCAAGGTCTATGCTTAATGAATACAATGTGAGTTTGGACTTTTGGGCCGAAGCAATCAACACGACTAACTATTGTAGCAACAGGCTCTATTATCACCGCCTCTTGAAGAAGACACCATATGAGCTATTGAATGGAAGAAAGCCCAACATTGCATACTTTAGAGTGTTTCGTTGCAAATGCTATATCTTGAAGAAGGGTGCAAGATTGGGAAAATTTGAGAAGAAATGTGATGAAGGCTTCCTAGTTGGTTACTCCACCAAAAGCAAAGCATATAGAATGTGGAATCACACCACCAAGCTAGTAGAAGAAGTTTATGATGTGGAATTTGATGAAACCAAGGGTTCTCAAGATGAGAAAGAAAATCTTGATGATGTGAGAGGAACTCAATTGGTAAATGCAATGAAGAACATGGACATTGGTGATATTCGGCCAAGACAAGTGGTTGATGTGGAAGATGAAGATGACAAAGATCAAGTGCAAACTCAACCTAGTGTGCAAGCAAATCAAAATGAAGCAAGCTCTAGTGGTTATCAAGATCAAACTCAAGTGCAACATGATTAAGATCAACATGCTAGTCCATCTCAAGTGGGTCAACCAAGCTCAAGCAATCAAGTTCTCCAACCGGTTCATATTGCAAGAGATCATCCATTGGATCAAATAGTTGGGGATATTAGAAGTGGTATCCAAACAAGATCAAAGTTAGCAAATTTTTGTGAGCACTTCTCATTTGTCTCATTTGAAGAGCTAACAACTATTGAGAAAGCCTTGAATGATAGTGATTGGGTAAATGCTACGCATGAAGAGCTCAAAAACTTTGAGAGAAATCAAGTTTGGGAGCTAGTTGAGAGGCCCAAGAACTACAATGTCATTGGTACCAAATGGGTGTTCAAGAACATACAAGATCAAGATGGCATTGTGGTAAGAAACAAGGCAAGGTTAGTTGCACAAGGATACACTTAAGTGGAAGGATTGAATTTTGGTGAGACTTATGCTCCAGTTGCAAGATTGGAAGTAATTAGGATCCTTCTAGCTTATGCATGTGCACATGATATCAAACTTTATTAAATGGATGTCAAAAGTGCTTTCTTGAATGGATACATAAATGAGCTAGTATATGTTGAGCAACCCTCGGGTTTTGAAGATGAGAAGAAGCCCAACCATGTTGTTGGTATTTTTAACATCACTTCGCGTTAAGTTGTCATCCCTAACATGATGCCAAAAACCATTGGTAAAATAATCTACACTTGCCGCCTAAAAATATAACACTATAGAATATATCCGTAAGCGCACAGATAATTCTCCCATTGTAGCACTTCACCCGGTAAGTATTCCGAGTATCGTTGATTTGTTTTATGCCTGTTGGTATTTATTAACACAGACAGATTAATCGGCAAGCGCATGGATACCGCTGTACCTTTCACCTAAGAGTATTCTAAGGTATCGATTTTCCACGGGAAACGCGAAGTGTACTAGAAACAAATCAAGAACGTCCAAGGATAGGTGAGATATATATATATTTTTTTAGGTAGAGTAGAGTTATCTAAAGTCAATTAGATGAAAAAGGGTCAGACCTACTATACTAAACCAACTTTGGAGCTACAGTACCTTTCCAACTCTCAAAAAGATGAGAAAGAAGTAGCTGGGGAAGGCTGCCAAAAAGCTCTACGAAACACCAACTCCGACGCGGTAGAAAACGAAGACCGACAGAGCTGTCACCTCTGGGGCTACCACAACTAACCGTAAGAATTGGGCGCAAACTTAGGTAAACACTAGCCTAGACACCACGTCTACACCAATGAATACTACTCTAATCATGTACATTAACTAGAGCACTCAATACGAGCGGAGATCCCATAAGCAAAGTAAAGAAAGAACTGAATTTAATTAAATAGGAAACTTAGAATTACCGACTGAAGAACCTGAACATGAATCGATAAAGAATTGTCTCCGTAGAGGTACAGAGTTGAGGAAGATCCGACAGGCCGGCTCCTCCTCAGATCTCTCTCCTCTCCTCTCTCCCTATTTTCTAATTACAACTAGATGAATTAGAACTAGAACTAGATGAATTAGAACTAGATCAACTGGAGGGACTCTACTAGCCCTAATTTATGTAGAGAATATGAGGCCCTGGGGTGTATAATGCCTCCAGGATGGGCCTTGGGGCGTCCTTATATAGCCCAGGTGGAGTAAGGGGCAAGAAACTGCCACGTCATCGATCCACGCCTCCGTTTGATGCCCACCATCGGATCAAACCGACGTTGTACAGACGTGGGAGATCACGGGAACCTTGCTGGCATATTCCTCTGCAATCCTGCGCAAAGAACCGGTCATGAACCGGTCGTATAGGCCCTGAACTAGAGCTAAACCGATGAAACCGCGCGTCTGCAGTGTTTCTGGGGAATTCTGGAATCTTCTGGTCATCTGAACCGGCCGGTTTGGGCGGTTCAGCCGCGCGCTGGCCAACTGGACCGCGCCACCGCCGCTGGGCACCACTCCGCCACCACCATGTGTCCTGGGCAAAAAGCCGCCCGCCTCCGCGCGCGCTCCCCACAGCTGCCACGTGGTGCTACCGGATTGGCCGCCTCGGGCACCTGCTGGCCTGTCCGCCGACCGCGCCTGCCGCCTCGTCTTGCTACTTGAAGTAAGAAGTTCGTGTTCAACTTTGGTTTGATTCATTAAGCATGTTACTTTCATAAAGCTACTTGTTTGTGGGATCGTCGTTCGTCCTTTGGACGAATGCTCTAGTAAGAGAACTCCTGATAGAGACGGATGTTCCTGTACGCCGCTAGAGTAGTAGTCGCCATCGTAGACGTGGTGTCTAAGTCGGGGTCTACCTTTGTATGTTGCGCGTGCCCACGGGCAGAGGGGTAGGTGGCAGGTGGTGACGGCCCTGTCCACTCGTATCTGAATTCTCCCACGTTCGGCCGCGGAGTAGCGCTGATACAGGTATCGGCTAGCAGACCAGCTGCGTCAGTGGGCCTGAAGCAGACAAGTAGTGGGAAAGTTACCATCGCTTATATGCGTTTGACCTTAGAAGAACCTCTCTACCTAAGCTATCCCTTCCGTCTCTTCTGAGTAAACTAGTTTAAAAGACTAAGTACAAAGACCGTTCCTCTGAGAAATTACGATACCCTGAATACTTTCGGGTGAAGGCTACAACGGTACTTCCGTGCGCTTGCAGACTTTTCTGCTGACGCTAAGAAGCGCCAACAAGCTTTCTGGCGCCGTTGCCGGGGAACGGTTGTCGTATTTATCTCCGAACCTAGTTCACTCGTGTGTCCTTGTGTCTAATAAAAAAAATTATTTCTTCTATGTTCATGACCCTCCTTCATGAAGCTTATCTTTCAAAAAGAAAAAGGGCATTATTATTTTTAAATTGCATGTTCAAATTTTTGCACATGGACAAAAAGATTTCTATTCACTCTCGTATCATCTTCTCTTATTTTCAAAAAGCATTTTAAAAAATAAATAGTTTTTATTATTCTTGTTCTCTCTTTCTACAGTAATGCCCTTTCAAAATTTAAAATCAAAATATTTCTCCTAAGGACAAGTTCTTGTAGCCACCATCGAAGCCAACCATAGCTTCTGGCTTCAATCTTCGCCCTAGTTTTGGCGGTCAAGCTTATGACCATAAAGAAAGCACTACCGGGAAACACCCCGGATTTTTAAATATATATATATTAAAATTATTTATAAGTTGTTGTCCTCTTACAAAATAAAAATATAAATAAATTTTTGCTAAAATATTTTTAATAAATGCTAGTTTGCTTTCAAAGTTTTACATACAGCATGTTTTGGTTTGAAGTATGATTGATCATCGTATCTTCATAAGCATTTTAATTTAAGCATGGAGCTTAGGTTAAAATTGCCTACCTTGATTAAACGACATGTCTAATCATTGTTCCAAAACTGCTGGGTGTAGGCTTTAAATAAAAAAATTGAGTTATTTTATTTATCAATGAAAATATTCTATAAAATGGTTAAAAAATAAAGAGATATTTTGAAAATCTAAAATTTAAAAACTTATCTTTAAAATAAGTTCTTTTTTTTGTTCTTACACAATAAAAATGAATCTTCATTAAAAGGAATTTGTTAATAACGTCCTCCCTTGCATAATAAAGTTTCGATAAATTTTTGAAAAAAACCAACTAGCTCAATTTGCTTCCTGCATATCTTTTCCAATTCGGTGATCACAAGAGAAAGAAAAGAGCCCTTGCGATCTACCAAACCATAACCATGCAGGAAAACCAGAAATGCTGGGTACAA
Source organism: Eremochloa ophiuroides (assembly GCA_038502445.1). Taxonomy (NCBI): domain Eukaryota; kingdom Viridiplantae; phylum Streptophyta; class Magnoliopsida; order Poales; family Poaceae; genus Eremochloa; species Eremochloa ophiuroides. The sequence goes on from JAHLJS010000002.1 coordinate 96,430,753, forward strand.
CCCTGATCCTTTGGCTTTGAGTTAGCTTGGGGGAGGACCGTAACAAGGTAACATGTATCTCTATCCCTCTCATATCCTTTTGTTACCTTGCAAAAAAAAGAAACGAAAATAATAATAATAAAAAAAATTCTTTTTTAATTAATGTAAGCACATGTTGTCAAGTTAGTATGCACCTTCGGGTATTCTTGTCACTAACCATTTCAGGTTAACAAAGAAAGGACATACGAAGCTTGAGAACATGATAGCAACATCAACAACACACATTAATGATCTTTGGTGATGGAACAAACTCAAAAGGAGGCCCTAACTCTGCACTTGATTTTTATGCAAAAGTCCAAGTGTGAGGGAGGACTGTGAGAAACCCAAGTTCCATGCACACCAAAGGATCATTAAAAAAAATGATGATGAAGATGTCAGCCTTCCTTAAAAAAAGAGAAGAAAAAATGAATGAAAGAAAAAAAAGAAGAGAGATGAGGGAGACTAAAAAAGAAGAAGAAAGAAAACGACGAAAAAAAAGAAAAAAAGATTGGGAGTCTCCCTCTTCTGAACCTTTGCTAGTATCATAGGGCCCATGGCCCATGCACATTGATGTGTGTGTGGCCTGGCTTCGAAGATGACCTAAGCAGAACCATCATGCTAGCCGCAACAACAACTTCAACGCCTCATACATATATGTTACCGGTACATATACTCAGGTATGCAAAGGTAAATAAATGTTTACCAACTTCTTATAACTGTCTTCATTTGATCAATGAACTTTGAGTTGTTGACATAATCAATGAAAGTAATTTGATATGGAGATAAACCAAGGCATATCTTTCTCTGCATCTTTATCTTGGCCTTGTTTATAAAAAGTTGAGTGAACAAGTTTTCAATAAAACTAATAAAGAAATAATAATAAAATCTTTCTTGCTCTCTAGTCTTATAGCCAATAGAGTCCTTGCTTGTTGTTGTTGCTCTTGTTTTGTTTTCTTTTTATCAAAATAAAGCAGGTACAAGAATAAGTGTGGGGGAGATCTCTCAAGCATACCTAACACACCTTCAAGATCTCCCCTGCAAGTTGCACAACACCGAGTGACTCATCACGCAACCAGGACAGGATACATGACTTCCATAAACTTCCTTCATCTTCAACGGTGGTTTGTGCAACGCCTCTCTCACTCCTTTGACCAACCATGACTCCATGCATATCTTGGATCACACTTTGTTTAAAGATTCTAAAAAAACACAACAAAGGGGAGTCATGGTCGCAATATTCCTTTTAGTTAGAAGCTTGCATGAGTTGTTCTTCCTACATTTGTCGTGTATGCGAGTCACTAATATGTAGGAGTTACCAATAAATGACTTGCTACACGACGACATGCCACTAAAAGTGATGGACTCCAACCCACGCCTTGGTAGTCACCTGAGATGGAAACTGAGCCACCCCAGCGACAACTCTGATGCTTCATCCATACATGCTGTTGGTACACACATTCAGGTATGTCAAGGTAATGTTGACCAACTCATTCACTCATATTTGTCTCCATGAAAATATAATATCATGCTCTTCCTCTGTTCATGCCATATGCTCTAAGTTTGGGTGTATTCACATGAGTACACTTGTGGTACATCCATAGGCTTTTTAATTTAAGCATGGTGCTTAGGTTAAACTAGGCTTTTTAATCAAAATTGTGACATTGTGTTGCATTTTGATTAATGAACTTTGAGTTGTTATCATTAATAATGGAAGAAATTCATGTTGGAGATGAAGCAAGGCATGTCTTTCTTTGCTCTCTTATCCTAGCCTTCTTTGAGTTTGAATAGATTGGCTGAGCAAACTTCTGACTAGGTTCCTTTGTTCAAAAATCTGTCTCCGTTGAATGATTCTTGGTTATCTTGTCATATTTCTTTTCTCTATGCTAGTAAGTTTTGGTTTAGAAGTGTTGGTCTTACATCTTTTTAACTAAGCACAGTGTTTAGTTTGAAGCTGGGATGTGAGATCATGCCTCTATAGGATTTTAAATGTAAGCATGGTGCTTAGATTCTTAAGCCTACCTTGACAAATTAGACGTGGTGTCTAGTTTGATCTTGGAACCAAAACTGCTAGTATAGATTTTGGTTAATCTTATGGACTAACCCCTTGCAGAAATTTATCAACTCCATGAGGGTAAGTCTTTGAGGTGGTCGACAGCAGTTACGACGCGATGCCACGGCGTTGTGGGCACGGCGACCGTGTCCACGGCCATGGTCATCTGCGGCCCGCGGCAGGCAGCAAGGGCACGGGGTGGAGAGGAGCTGCGGCTCACAGCTGCCGGCGATGACGACCAGCTTCGGCTGCGCGGGCGAGCAAGAGACCGGCAGGGAGGGGAGGCGAGGGCGTCGGCTCTGGGGAAGAAGATAGTGGCGGCGGCTCTGGCAGGGAACAAAGGAGTGGCGGCCGTGGCTTAGGGAAGAAGATGAAGACCGGCGGCTTGGCTTCTTATACCCGCGACGAGTTAGGGCTCCCATGGATGGACGGCGTCGATCCTTGGCTTCCGTGTCGAGGACACGCGTCGGCATCCACTCGGTTGAGATGGAGGGCACGGTATCAGGGCGCGGCGGCTTCCGCGTGCGTGCTGCGAAGCTGGGTGGTGATGGCGGCCTGGGAGGGCGCCCTTGCGCTTTGGGTTCCGGGGGGTGGCGATCGAACGGGCCGCTGGCTGGGCCGGCTGAGCTCACGTGTGGGCCTCGCAGGGCACTGGTGGGCCGACTTCAGCTGGGGAGGGGGCGAGCAGGGGCGCATGGGCCAGAGGGAGAAGCGGGCCGCTTGGGGTGAAGGAAGGAGAGGAAGAGGGGTTTCGGCCCAAGAGGAGGGAAGGAAATTTTCCCATTTATGTTGCCAGGATTTTGAGGTGAGATTTGAGAGGGAAATTGAGGTGAATCTTGTGAGAGATTCGATGAGGAATCAGAATTACTTCAAGAAGATTAGAAATGGATTCACGAGGAATTCGCTAGGGATTTGTGCTCTCCGACACGAAACCGTAAACCGAATAAAGAACTCCATCGAGATCCTACAAGCAACTCTACATGCATGCAACGGTTGTTAGCGTGTTAGTCGCGTTTAAACTGAGAAACTACATGCTGCACACATTTGCAAGAAAAGTTTTAAAAAGTTTGTATTTTGGCTATCCAAAAAACCCGGGTTGTTACATCGTCTTGCTACTTGAAGTAAGAAGTTCGTGTTCAACTTTGGTTTGATTAATTAAGCATGTTACTTCCATAAAGCTACTTGTTTGTGGGATCGTCGTTCGTCCTTTGGACGGATGCTCTAGTAAGAGGACTCCTGATAGAGACGGATGTTCCTATATGCCGCTAGAGTAGTAGTCGCCGTCGTAGACGTGGTGTCTAAGTCGGGGTCTACCTTCGTATGTTGCGCGTGCCCATGGGCAGAGGGGTAGGTGGCAGGTGGTGATAGCCCTGTCCACTCGTATCTGAATTCCCCCACGTTCGGCCACGGAGTAGCGCTGATACTGGTATCGGCTGCCAGACCAGCTGCGTCAGTGGGCCTGAAGCAGACAAGTAGTGGGGAAGCTACTATAGCTTATATGCGTTTGACCTTAGAAGAATCTCTCTACCCAAGCTATCCCTTCTGTCTCTTCTGAGTAAACTAGTTTAAGAGACTACATACAAAGACCGTTCCTCTGGGAAATTACGATACCCTGAATACTTCCGGGTGAAGGCTACAACGGTACTTCCGTACGCCTGCGGACTTTTCTGCTGACGCTAAGAAGCCCCAACAGGAACCGATCGTCAAACTGCCGAAGGATGTCAAGCTCCTGCCACCGAAGGCGAACAAGACGCTGACGGGGGTGAAGCTCGATAGGGATGGCCATGTCTCATGTGCCAACTACACCAATCGTCCCACCTTTGATGGAGTCCGTGCTGACCCGGCTAAGGTCAAGTACGTGCCACCCAAGGAAGCACCACGTGGAGAGCAACCTCCACTGAAGGGTTCCAAGGTCACCACGGCAGAGCTTTAGAAGCAGATGGAGCAGATGAGACATGAGATGGAGATCATGAAGAACTAGGATAGGCTCCTTGCTAGGACTATAGCTGATACTAATCTTAGGATTGATCTGAAGGATGGAAAGCAGAGGGAGTTAGAGATTAAATTTGAGCTTTTCAACCAGAAAAATTCTAGGAAGTATTAGAGTTGTGTATCCATAGGGCACCCTTAGTTTGTTTAGTTCGCTTAGCTTGATTAGTTCGCTTAGTTTTTTATAGTTTGAAAGTCTTGTGTAATAAAAGTGCCCTATTAATAAAAGTTAGTTTGAGTCAATGTTATCTCGCTTGGATATATTTGTGCTTGTCTCCACTTTGTTGTGCATAAAGGAAAACATGAAACAAGTGTGGGGGAGGGGAACGTGATAGAACGACGAACACCGAAGACAAAAGTACACCAAAACAGAGGCAACCGATGCACAGATCACACACGACGAGACAGGGCACGCACGGCCACTAGGAGGGGTCGCCCGATCCACCCCAGTGCCACCTCACCACGAGCTTCGTCCACGGTCAGGTACACACCCTGAACTTTCTATTTTTGCGTACGCCGCTCATTGTTTTGCACTGAATTGAAGATCTTATGATTAAACAACTTTAAAACATGAAAGGATTAACTTGAGTAGCCTAGACTTAAGGATAGACGTGCATAACACTTTTTCTGAAAGTCTTGCTACTGTTGGGAACTTAAAATAGGGACCCCATGTTGCTTAAGTTGTTGTGGAATATGAGATAGTAAGAACATTGAAAGCTTGATTCTTGATATCTAGTTGTTGGAGAACTTTTATTTGGAAAACTTAAAACCAATAGCTATGCTTCTCCTTTGTAGTAAAAGCATTTATCTACCAGAGCTAAATATAGGATAGAATCAACCTTCTACATTTACTACTTGCTATTGCTTTGAGTTTTGTCAAACCGAGTGACCCTTGTTGAGAAATTTATCATGCTCCCAAGATCAAGATCACGTACACTCCACATATATCTGCTATTTCTACACTAGAAATACGCAACAACATGCCTTTCTACCCAAAAATGTTTCACTCCAATATTGGAGGAACCATAAAAAGAAGTTAGGAATAAGTGCTCTAAAGTTCTTGTTATCATCTCTCTAAAGTATGCAGAGAAGAGGCATGTGGCTATGCAAAAGTGTGAGAAGAGAGAAAACAATGGGTATAAAGATGCCCGCCTGAGAGGTAAAAATGGACAAGTGTCCAGAATGACAAAACAATGGGTACTCAGATGCCCGCCTGGAAAAAAAAGAGAGAAGAAGAAAGATAGCCCATGTTATCCTGTAGAAGCAAAAGAGAGAGAAAATCCTCAAAAGGAGCATAGTAGAATTAGGTTAGCCACCATATATTCCACACACATGCATATCTTGATCTAAGAGTATGACATCTTTCTCCTTGGATCCTTGTTTTAACTTTACAATATATGCAATACAAGTATGTTTTCACTCTACCCCTACCTCAGCTGCACATAAGCTTTGGAAGTAGGCAACAGAGAAGACAACAACATCTATGCCTTGGTAAGGATCAGCACCACCACATATGAGTGACATGAGAGTACTACAAAGAAGGAGAAGGTAAGCTATGGTTTCAAAAATATTCAAAAAACTCCATTGATAGAAGAAGGTAATTAGTTTCTGGCTGTTCTATTCTTCAACCGCTCAAAGTTTCATGGTAGATACAATAAATCCCGTAGTGCAGGTATGACTAGGAATGGTGAAATGTTGATGTTTAGTGCTGAAGTTAAGATTGCTTAATTCCATCCTTTACTCGGGACGAGCAAAGATCAAGTGTGGGGGAGCTTGTTGACGGTAGTTATTGTATGATTTTACCCGTCAACCAATCATGAAAAAGAATATAAATCAGAGCCAACACCTAGAATACGGTTTAAACTGATAGAATTCCACTAGTTTTGGTGAATCAGTATTTTCTAGGGACTATACAGGAAAAGAACCAAAGAGGACCCACACCGCAGAGAAAAATACCGAATTACGCCGCGGCAGGAGATCAAGAATATTCTAGAAGACACCAGAGACACGCCTGCCGAAGCGGGACCCGTAACTCAGAGAGAGGGGGCCGGCCGACCCACTGACCAGGTCGGCCGACCTGCCAGTGAGCCACCTCGGCCTCCGCTTCAACGTGGACCCACATCTCGAAATTTCACGCAATCCTAGCCGCCCGTCGAAGTCGGTTTGATCCAAGGGCTACGGTTCATCCCACTGGCCTATATAAGGACCCCAAGACCCCCAAGGTTTTCAGACGATCTAGAGAGAAATCAATCCAGGGTTTCAGAATTCCACCGACATATCTCAAATAGAGTAGAAACCCAAGATAGGATCTAGAGCCAAGCATCAAGTAAAAGATTAGCCTTGTAGTCTCTCTAGATTAGGGCTATTCTTGTTCTAGAAGTGGTGTGGTAGTAGAGCTGGAGATAGTTGGGGGAGTTGCCGGCCTGTCGGTGACTGCTCTACGACTTGTACCCGCGGATTCAAGCCCTTCTTTGGGACTTGTTTCTAAAGATTTCTTCGGAGTTCAACTTCTAATCCAAATGAGTAACGTTGCTATTATTGTTCTTGATGTTTACGATTCTTTTGGGTACTTTAATATTTGTATCTCCTTGATTGAAGTAGTTATTTATAATTTAAGCGTGGTGCTTAGATTATATTTACTCGTAAATGCTCTATACTGTCCGGATTAGTGGTAGATCGTGAGGGTGACCCAGCCTTGTTGAGTCTTACACAGTCCACCTCCCGTCAGTAAGACCGTAGGATTCCATTACTAAGGAATTTACCCTTTGTTGGGGTATTCCTATCGTAATTCCCCTTGAGAACAATCATATCATATCTTGTGAGGATTAGAACTAGAAGCCTTAGCAATCTCCTATATCACCTATTTTCTCCATCCTTGATAGCAGCTCAGGGGTTAAGTCTAGATTCTAGTCATCCCGTTTTCCCTTTGGTAAAATATAAATAACGATACCAGGAATACTCCCGGGTGAAGTGCTACATCGATATCTATCCGCTTGTAGATAATCCTAGTATTTATTTGTTTGAGTTATCTTATACCAACAACCACGTTTACATAATACATACCACCTAATTCACTCGAGTACTGAATTAGGCACTTTACGATCATATGATAATAATCATCACCAATCACAACTATATCAAATATGCAACTAGAATAAACTAAGAACTGAATAAGTAGCAATATATTAAAATAGAGCAAAGTCATAATGAGATACAAGATAAAATTACCGATCTCCAGACAAATAGATCTGGAATCCCGAGAGTAGCGCCCAACTCTACTTGAACCTTGCTAGACGCCTAAACTAATGAACTTGAAGAACTAGAGCTCTACTTCTAATCTCTGGAAACCCTAACTTCTGTCTACTCTTGACAAATGAAGCAGAAGGAATGAATTGGTGCTCTGGGAGGGGGTCTCCCCTTTATTTATAGCCCAGTGGGGTGAACGTGCGTTGTTGGATCAAACCGACTTAACATAGGGCTGAGATGACTCCTCAGAGGTGGTGGAAGAAGACTCCAGAAAACGGCTGTGAAACCCTAAGGGGGGCACCGCCCGGCCCCCTAAGGGGGGCACCGCCCGGCCCCCCTTGGGGCCGGTCGGCCCCACTACCTGCCAGGTGGGGCCCCGCTTGCTTCGGGTGTTTTCTAGATACTTCTACCTTGCCGATGACGTTTGTTTCCTTCGCGATCAAGTTTCGTGGTAATTATGCACTTTAATCCTTCTTTTAAGCTTTTCTTGATAATTTCCTGGAAAATAGACAATTCACCAAAATTCAGGGTTTCATCAATATGTATAACTTCCAACAAGTACTCAAATATTTAAACAGAAATTCTTCTCCGGATTGCAATTCATTAGTCCACCTCTCAAACTTATTCCTACTCTTTTCAACCATGGGGCTTTTAAACTAAATCTTGGGTAATTGAGAGATAGAATAATTAAGCAAGCACTATGTCTTTCATCCTTTGTTTCAACCATTGCTCCAGAGTTTTTTTTAAGTATATAATTTTTATTTAGAAAACAATGAGAGTCTACTAATAAGATTACAGAGGACTACTAAGCTATACACCATGACTGAATGTGCGAGTGTGATAAAATTTTATTTTTGGGCTCCTATGCATTATCCTCTCTTTCCTGTCTTTCTAAAGAGTATGGGCTATCTCTCCAGCGGATACTTTTTGTACCCATTTTTCTCTCAGGCGGGTGTCTTTGCACCCATTGTTTTACTCTCTCTCTCTTTTTTAGGACATACCCTTTTGATATGGCATCTTTCAGGCTCATACTTCTTTGGTATGGCATCTTCTAATTTTATAGCCCACACTCTCTTTTGGACTTCTAAGAAAGACTTTGTGCATAAAGCAAAAGCTTTTTGTGCATGTGAATTCAATCATGAATGCATAACAGAATAGTCTTCTTAAATCATATTAGCAGAACAAATTATTATATTTATTTTGATTTTGACTTTTGAAATGTCTGGAGCTTAGTTATCACTCAGAATGAAATAAATAGCAACTCAAACTTTCTTATATCGTATCCGTCAATTACTTGTATTTAATCCAAAACTTATGCTACCCACAGATATCAAGTTTTAGAATAAATTTTCACGGTAGATAACTTCATGCAATACGTAGGAGAATTTAAATTTAAATATTAAGCATTTGCAGGAATTTATATTTAAGTAATTTAATCATATTTTTGATTTTTTTCTCTAGCTTCAAGTTCTACTTACTCTAAAGACAAATTTAATGCGGAATGTAAAGCAAACTTACTTAAATGCTCTATATTTTTTAATATTGAAATTGATAGAATTAAAGACTGAAATAAATACTAAAATAAATGGTAGAAAATATACAAAGGTGAGGGGTGCTCACCTAGCGGGGATCTTCCCCCAAGCTAAATGTTGCCACGCTCAGTACTGTGGCGGAGGTGGCGGCGGAAATCCCATTTGATGTATCAAATACTCCAGTCCACTCTGTGTTTGCTGCTGTTCTTGGTATAACAGATCAAGTCATTGGTCCATGTGGTGCTGCCATTGCTCGTGTTGGTGCAGTGTGTCGCTTATCGTGTTTTGTCGCTACTCAATGTTAGTGAGGTATGCAGAAAAAGATGGAAAATCATTAATGGGAGTCTCAAAGTGTTGCTCAAACGGCCGGTGGTAGCCATCTTCTGGTGGTGCGTGGAACGGATACGGTCCACCAGTAGTGAAGTCAGTATTCCCACGCACAAAAAATGATGCTCGTCCTCTCTGAAAGTCATTTGCCGTGTTGCCCGGTGTAACAGAACCTCCTAAATCACGTGGCCCACAGGCACCTGTCATCGCCACTAATGACATCTGACAGTCGGGCCCGTGTTCTAGATGACCTAGGCAGCTCTGCCGGGCTACATAAGCACCCATTATCTCTGACAGGATCTCATTGCGAAGCCATTACAGGATTACAACATTTCATAACAAAATACATCAGAATAAAAGTGCGGAAGATTAAATAGTACTTAGTTTACAAACCGGTTGTTCAAATAGAAATTAAGTGCAGTTATTACAGACCATAATTAAACGTGGTAACAGTACCGGTAGAACAATATTACAACAAGATAGATAGATAGTACACGAACCCTGCCCACGGGTTCAACTTTATTCTTCCTCGCTCTCTTGGATGATAGTGACATAGCACGGAGCAAGACAGACTTCAGGCTCCTGCTGACTACCTGCAACGGGGTTAACAAACCCTGAGTACATGGGTACTCCGCAAGACTTACCCGACAAAAAGGTGTAAAATTAGACTCAGGAATGCAGGCTGAGGGGAGTCAAGGTAAGGCTTTAACAAAAGTTCAAGAGTTTTGCGGAAAAGCATTACTACTCTTGTTTCAATATTTTATTTCCATAATATTATTAATCATTATCAGATTTTAAGTACTTTCCAATATCCATCATCATTCTTTCAATATATATTTATTCATTTCAAAAACATCCTAGTTCTGAACCACTATTCGCTGAATGGTCGAAGGATCAAGTCTCCATAACCGAGGAGCAACGACGATTAGAATCGATTAATACCCAGCTGGGGATCCCTATCCACACTGCGTATATAGCACTTAAGCTTGCATTCGCCAACCCCGCCTACCACGGCTTTTCATACCCCGGAACCGGTCCTGCGCCACCCGAGAGCACAGTACTCCTCTCATCTCTAGGCACAACGGCCATGAGGGTACACGCTACTCTCGCCATCTCTCCACTCCCAGTGCGTGGTTGTCGGTTCCAGCAGTAGAGCCACCGGAGTCAGAGGCTTCCCGTAGTATGTGGCTAGTTGCAAAGTCTCGATCCAGCAGGCCTACAACGAAAGGTCCCTAAACCTTTTTTCCGACGGCGACAGTGCATTGGGACTCTAACCCAAATACCCCGTCCCTTTGGTTTTCAAATCCCGTTTCCGTCGGTGACAATTATTGGGACTCTGACCCAATGCCACGATCACCGAGCAGGAAAACCCTTCCTCGTTGATGACAATGAACTAGCTAGGAACACAGCCAACCAACAAGGACATAACCAGTCCCATAAAGTGATTCTTTTGCTTTATATCATCACAAATTAAAATAGCATTTTTGCAAAACTAACCATTAAGCATGACTAAGCATTTTTCAATACTTTTAATAAATCAGGTTCTCAGGTATTGACAGGTATTCAAGGATGGTAATGCATCAATTGGTTGTCACCCAACTCCTATTAACCTAATGCAATCAATTAACTCGAGTGATAAATATTTTTAAAACAACAAGGATAGGGGCAAATGCACCGGGGCTTGCCTTGGATGGTATAGAGAGTTGGGTCTGGGTCATTGCCACAAATATCAAAGCCCTGCACAATCTCCGGAGCAACTTCCTCAGATGTACCCTCAGATTTTATCTCCGGATTCTCGGTCACTACACGTTGGCAATAAGGAATGTATGAATGCGATGCACATGAAATGACAGATAGAATTCAATAATACGTAACACAGATCCAATCATATTCCTACCGTAGGCTAACCATGATTATTCTAATTCATCATGCCCTAGGTCATAAAGCTGATTGACCTAGAATCTCAATCAATCCAAAAATCACACCATTCAATAATTATTTCATTTCCTATTCCTTTTATTAATCATTTAAACCAACATATAATTTAATAAATATTTAAAATATTTCCATTTGATGCCAAATTCCACCAACAGTTAGCTCTAGGCCCAAAACAAAACCAAATAAATTTTCATGATTTTTGGATCTACAGAAAATTTATTAAAAATCATCAAATTCCCATTTAGTATTTAATGTGCTGATTTTTAGTTGCTATAGAAACTACCCAAACATCATTTTTAGTATTTTTATTAAAGACTATAAACTGCCCAGAGCCTACACCATTAATTTCATAATTTTTGGCGTAGTAAAATAATTCTACCAAAAATAACAAACTTTAACACTATTCATTCTAATTAATAAGGAAAATCCCTAGAAAATCTCTCTGAAAATAGAAAAACAAATTCACCAGAGTCGGCCCAGCTAACCCGAGCCGGCCCAACTCGGCCCACCCACGTGCGCGCACGCACTTCCACTCTCACACCGAGCGCTGACAGGCGGGCCACCCCTGTCAGGCCCGTCTTCCTCCTCCCGCCCTCTCTCTCTCATCCGCGCGACGGCACGGCGCGGAACCTCGCCGCCGGCGACCCCCGGCAACGAATCCGAGCGGTCCTACGCCTACCCTAGAGTCTAGCCTACCACCGTACACACCTAACCTACACCCTACTCGCCTCCGGCGAGCTCGTGCCCGCCCATGGCGGAACGGCGGCGCGGCAACGAGTGTTCCGGCCGGTGGGACGCGGTAAAGCCAAGAAAAAGGGTGCGGGAAGACTCGGGAACTCACCAAGAAGCTAGCGGACGGATTGGCTGAAGGAGCGGTACCGCGGTGAGGGCGGGTTGACAACGACGGCGGTTGACATGGCTCAGCAGTCGATGGCGAAGGCCCGTTCCGACGAACCTGAAGCGCCATACCACACGACATCTAAGGATCAGAATCACCGAGCTACCAAGAGCTCGAAACACCCAGCGAAAGGACTAGGCCCTCACCACAGAGACACGAACTCGACGACGAGGCCCGCGACGGCGCTCTGCGCACCCACGGAGACGGCGACGGCGTTTTGGGACCCTCGGACTGCTACAGCTCGCACCAACGGGTGCAGACGAAGCGCAAGGGAAGTGGCTAATTGTCTGTGAGATAGAGAATGTGGAGGTGGAGCACGGGTGATGAATTTCACCGGTGACCGCAATCGTCGCTTGCTTTCCCAGCGGCGACACGGTGCTGCCCTGGCCGTGCGACGCCGGCGCGCGGCGCGGCGCACGCGTGCGGCGTGGCCAGTGCGGGTGTAGGGGTCCGGTACAGTAGCTAGGTCATGTAGGTCAAAAGCTATTTGAATTAAATTAGGAACCCTACAGTGTGAATCTGAAGAAGTGGCAAAAACGAAAGTTATACCAAATTTCCAGTGGAACATTTTTTTCTTATGGAACCATATTCAAATTCGGTCAAATTTTCAAACTACAGCAAAGGGGGTAAAAGTAGGGTTTGAATTTCAAACTGGAATTTTAAAATTACTTTTGATTTTTCTCAACAACTAGAAAAATGGTCGAAATAGAAGTTATTCCTCTCAGTGAGCTCTACAACTTTTATTAAGGAAGTTTTATCAGATTCTCAATATTTTTGATATTGAAGTTTTAAATTTAAATTTCAACATAATAATTTGAGTTAAATTTGAATTTCTGTAATATAACTTCAAAATATCCAAAAATAAAAGTTGTTCCATTTTAAAAACTCTACAACTTTTATCAAGACGCTTTCATCAAATTCATTGTAGATTTTGAATTAGGGTTTTAGGTCAACTCTAGGGCTTAATTTGATTTCTTATTTAATTTTTATTTTTGACTTTTAATTAAAGGCTTAATTACACAATCCACAACACATGAAATCAAAGCACTCTAGTGACCCTAAGCACAATCATATGCAGATGCTTAAATGTAAACATGATGACATGGCAGGTTAATTGCTTTGTAATACCAGAGGTATTACACCTGGTGCCTCTGTGAGAAATGCTTCCCAACCTGTTACTGTTGCGGATGAAGACTCTTCTTGCTGAAATGTGGGCTGGTCTTCCCATCCTACGTGGGCGGTCCACTGCTGGCGTGGTTCCTGCGATGATCCCTGCTCACCAAATTGACAAAGTAGAAATAAGCTGGCCCAAATGGTGCCGGGTCAGCTCCAGTGAAATCAGCTCTCGGCGCCCTGCTGATGCGTGCGGACGTACACTTGCCAACGTTAACTCCACTAGCTGGAAATATAAAGTTATGAACAGAATAAATTCCTAACTCATTGTCTGGCAGTTCATACTCATTTGCATAGTTTTTATAAATCATAACTATTTTATTATTTCGGTGTTTGAGCATGTGAGCACGAAAGAAAAAAATCATAACCAATAATTCTACGGGCATCAGGAATAAAAAAAAAGCGTAGCATTCTGTAATAAACCTAGCCTGGTAGCTAAACGTGTAATCCAGGAAGTAAAAGAAATATTGCATTTTCTCATGGAAGGGACAGTTCTCTAGTAATTCAATATCATTTTCACAGGTGACGCTTTTCTCTTTTTTATCGTGATGTATAATAAATGTAGCTCATCTTTTTAATAGTATTTAATTCCTCTATAGGAAATAATGTAAAAGCTAGCCATTTAAGCATGAGCCTAAGTGTGGGGTGATGGACTTTTTCAGTAGTATATTTTTGTTTTCTCTCTGGTTTCTTTGCAGTGATGCTCTTTTAAAAATCATCTTTATCAAAGTCTTGGAGAGATTCTGTTATATTGACCACACACTGATTATGGAATCCTAGTGCTAAACTAAGGGTTTTCCATGAGAGGGTGAAAAGTTCATTAAATATTCTAAAATTGACCTCATCATCATCAAAGTCCAGGGTGCTAATAAATTCTATTGTGAGTAACTTGCTACCCTGCTCAGTTATTTTCCAAGCACCTTCCCAACCAACATTTCTAAATATAAGCTCAAACTTGGAATCCATTCCGGTTTCATGGAGCAGGGTGACATAAAAAATTGGAGTATGCGTAAATTCCTTGTTCTTAACCACATTTAATATTTCCCTCTGTGGTCTAGTTGGTAATGAAATTTGAGTGATGCTTGTGAGCTCATACCTCTCTTCCCTTTGGGAAGAGGATGAAGGGTTGTCATATACGAAAGGTGAAGGAGAATCGACATTCATGTCGGAGCCGACAAACGATCGCACTTGTGATGATGATTGACTTCTTGTTGTGCGGCGTGAAAATGCTCTTCCAAGGGACTGGATGGCACCTTTCATTCTATTGCTCACCTTGCCTGTAAAATGAAGAACACGAAGAACACGGCAAGAACAAACAAGAACACAAGAACAAAACAAGAACAAGTGAAGAGAAGGAATCAAAGTGGCAGTCTCTCTACTAGGTGTTCTTGCTAATCTTCTTCTCTCCTTCTTTCCTTACTTAAACTTGGACTAAATGGGGGATTTGTGAAAGTTGGAAATCTTGAGCTGCAAAGTAGCGTGGCTTGGTGCTCTCTGGTGTGCAAGTGAGGCAATGAGTGGGTGAGAGAAGTGAGAGGCAGAGAAGAAGGAGAAGGGCACCGGTCGGCGTGGGTATGGGGCCGGCCGGCCCCACCTTGTGTCTTTTGGCTCTCCACTTTGAATTGTGTCGACATTGCCTACATATCTCTTCAAATGCATGTGCGTGAGTGCTTTCTCTGATGAAAAGAATGAATGGAGGGTAGTGCATGAATGAGTGAATGGAATTTGGATGGTAGTGAACGGTAGTGGTTGGTGATAAGACTTGAGGTGATGATGGTGGGTCCCATATGTCTCCTGTATTTATACCATATAATGACACAAGAATGAAAAACTAAATTACTTTTATGAATCTATGAAAATTAGAATTCTAATGATGGTCTTTTTGTAATTTTCTGCCACCACAGCAAATTTTACTAACGGGGGTTTTACGCTCCGTTAGTCATAATCACATGGGGCTTAAGCTTTAAGCATGTTATGCTTATTTTTATTTCATTTTAATGATGCAATTTATGGAAAAGTAAATATGCAAATTTTAATGTAAGAATTAAATTACCGATAAATACCGAGTTACCTCTCGGCGAAGGTTTGGGGTTTTTAAGTCCGCCGACCCGGACTTCTCCAGTTGAATTATTCTTCATGATTTATCTCTGGTACCGGAGATGTTATTGCATCTTGTCCTTCATGACACTTTAAAGTTTGACACTGTTCCAGTTTTGGCTTGAATGCAAACCGCTCTTATTGCCCATTGATGGTAAATGTGATTTCTCCAGCTCCAACGTTGATGGTTGCATTTGCAGTGTTTAGGAATGGTCACCCAAGGATGAGGGGTATCTTTCTCTCTTCCTACATGTCAAGTACTACAAAATCTACAGGAACAAAAAAGTTGCGGATTCTTACCGGAATATCTTCTGCGATTCCTGCAGGATAGCGGACCGATTGGTCAGCTAATTGTAGACACATTGAAGTTGGCGTGAGTGTAGAATAGTTGATTTTGTCGAATACTGTCTTGGGCATGATGCTGACGTTTGCTCCAAGATCACATAAAGCATTCTCGAATATCTGGTCTTCGATTGAGCAATCAATAGTGGGACACCCTGGATCCTTCTTCTCAGCAGGAGAAGAACTCAGAATTGCCTCACTACACTCCTCCGTTAGCTTGACAACTTTAGTAGAAGGTAGTGGTCCTTTGTTGTTGAGGATCGTTCGAAGATATTTTACGTATGTAGGTACCTGCATGGCATCTAGCAACGGAATATTGACATATAATTTCTGAATTAACTCTACAAACTTACCAAACTGATCATCCATTTTACCACTTCTCCTTCTACGTGGAAACGGTAAGAGGGTTGTGTCATGAAAATCTTGAGTTAATTCTTGATCTTGTGGTTCAACTGGTGGTGTGAGTGGTGTGACTTCTTCTTCTCTGTTGTCCTTTTCAATTTCTTCTTCTACCTGTACTAAATATGGTGGTCTACGTGCCCCTTTTGGGTAAGGTGGATCATTTGTAGACTTACCTCATCTAGTAGATATTCCTTTTACTAGTTCAGGGTCAGTAGTAAACAAAGTAGAAGACAATTGTGCAATTTGTAATTCTATTTTTTTATTAAATAATATTTGATATTTAACAGCATAAAAGAAATTGTCTAATTTAGAATTAATTCCTTCTAAAATTTTATCATTAAGATCAAGCTTCTTATAAATACTTTCATTCATTATAGCTTGTTCTATATTAATTCTCTCAAGGGTGGTTGTTTCTGATTTGAAAAATTATAATTGCCCCGGTATTTACCTTGACTGGTTGACCAAGGTTGAGTCCATCCTTGTTTCTGAGAAGTGGACTTGATGACTGCACTAATATCTTCTAGGGAATCAGCTAACTCAACTCCTAAATATTCTCCACATTGATTTTGGGAATTGAATGCATCTTGAATAGCTTGACGATCTCTTTTATACTTTGCTCTTTTATCAAACCAGTTCAACAGTACATCCATCTTGGTTGACAGTGCACACACTTCTTCTGGAACTTCTTCACTCTTATGGCATGTGTTGACGGTAGTTATTGCTCGTTTTTATCCATCAAATAAACATGAATCAAGGGCATAAAAAAATACACAACTTAGTTATGGGGTTTGATTCTAACAAGTTCCACGAGTTTTAGTGTTCTCACTTGTTTTGCAGGGTATAAAAGGATATTCAATTTTTCACCGATTAAAAGTATCTCAAATGAGAATTGGAGTTCACCAATGCATAGAGCTCATCGAGACGATCGAAACGGACCTATGGTTTGCTATTTTTGGAGTCCGGAATAAAGAGATATGGATTTTACAAACACTAGAAGATTCTAGAACCTGAACCACGGGATTAATTAAAGGCTGCGGGATTAATTGGGCCTAAATCAGAATTTAGCCCATTAAAACCTATGTGTACATGGTGGAAAGGCTTAGTACCATGTTGCTTGCCCAAGGTGGAGGGGACGCCAGCGCCCCCATATAAGGAACCTAGGACCCCCGAGTCAAGGGCACCATTATGGAGTTGTAGAGGCATCCCTCGAATGGATAACCTCTCAACTCTAGAGAATTAGGGCTAGACTTTCCAATGTAGTAGATTAGTTTTAGTTGAGAGTTAGGGAGAGCGGAGCTGCGCTTTGGTTATAGAGAAGTCTTCAGGGGTCTGGTATATCTTTGTATCTCATCTTTGTAAGACTTATGCTTTAATATTTATCTTCTTCATTTACCTTTATGCCTTTTATATATCTGGTTAGTATAGTTGTTACATCTTGGCATGGGATCTCCGCCTGTATTAGGTGCTCTAGTTATTATATGTGATTAGAGTAGTAATCGATAGTGTAGACGTAGTGTCTAGGCTATAGGTTACCTGACGTTGCGCCCAATTCTTACGATTAGTTGTGGTAGCCCCAGAGGTGACAGCTCTGTTAGGCCTTCATATTCCACCACGTCGGAGTTGGCGTTTCATAGAGCTTTTGGCAGCCTTCTCCTGACTACCTTTTTCCCAATCTATTCGAGAGTCGAAAAGGTAATGTTGCTCCAAAGTGTTATTGTGTGATTGCTTTATCTACCCATGAATTAGTTTTATAGAACTAAGGTAATAGAGAAGTACTTAAGAACCTTGAACTCTCCCGTTGTCCTCTCACTTTAGCTATCTGCTCTTTTATCATAGAATTCTCCTGTGTGTGTCAGATATACATAACTCCTATCATTTATCACTTACCCTTACTATAGTCTAGTAGGTATACTAAGTTAGTAGATGCATGATGGTAGCTATCATATTCTTTAACCATTGCTTCCCTGTGGTAAAATATAAATAACGATACCTAAAATACTCCCGGTAAAATGCTACAATGGTATTCTGTGCGCTTGCGGAATCTTTCATATTTTAATTGTGCATAGGAAATACAAATAGCATGTCTGAGTGTTGTATGTCCAACTCTGATTTTCTGCTATCTTTGCCATAATATCTTCAGCTCTTCCCGGGGTGAGTGACATAAATGATCCTTCAGCAGTGGCATCTAGTTGCTCACGTGACCATTGAGTTAGTCCGTGATAAAATGTTTGCATGAGCAACTATTGTTCCATCCCATGATGAGGACAATCTGATATGTAATTTTGAAAACGTTCCCAGGCTTCTGGAATAGGTTCACCTTTCTGCTGACAAAATTCAGAAATCTTTGCTCGTAAAGCATTGGTTCTGCTTACTGGGAAAAAAATTTTTAAGAAAGCTTTTGAATATTCTCCCCATGTCTTGACTTGATCTTTATTCTGATAAAACCACTGCTTCGCTCTTCCCTCCAGTGAGAATGGGAATAAATGAAGTAGCACGACGTCTTTGTTGACACCAGAAGTGGCAAACGGATATACCGCAAGCGTACGGTAGTCAATGTAGCCTTCACCAGGAGTATTTCAGGTATCGTATTTTCCACGAGGAACGCGATGTGAACTAACTAGGTTCAAGGCCGTCAGCTAGTGATCAAAGGGTATGGTGATCAAAGGGGTTTGGGATATAGGTATAGAGAGATCCTATGTAGCAAAAGATATCTGGTCTTGGCTTTCTAAGTATAAAGAGGTTTACCACCTCCTCCCTTTACAAGAGGTGATAGGCGAAACAGGAGGAGATATATAACTCCTCCCGAGACGGCTATGCTATTGTATTGATGCCCTGCCATTTTAATAACTTGTCTTACACACGTGGAGGGATACTAAGACCAGACGAGGCTGTCACCACTTGCTGGCACCCACAAACAATCCGTGCGACAAGCGGCCCACACTGATAAGATATAGTATAGACACCACGTCTACACTATACTTACTACTCTAATCTTAGCTAGAGACGAGAGTACTTTACTAAGTAAAGCAATGTGGGCCGCTGAGGTACACCTTAGAGAAGACTCCCGATAGGCCCGGGGCTTTCTCCAGAAGACTTCCCTCACTCTCTTCCCTCTTATTCTAACACTAAAGCTACTAAGTAGTCTTTCTTCCTATGATACACTTGATACTTGATGTTTAGAGTGAAGGACTAGGGGGTATTTATAGGGGGATGAAGAGGAGTGCCACATCATCAATCCATGTGCCTTTCCACCTTGGCCCTTGGATAAACCGCCCTTGAAACCGCCTTAGATGGACGGCAGCGATGAAACCAGCACAGGGGAAGTGTGCACAAGTCGGTGGGGAGCCAACCGACCTAGCTGGCCACCAGGAGTGGGTCAGCCGACCCCCTATGACAGGTGGGCCTAGCTAGGATCTTCTAGAATGTGTCCCCATCTGTCACAGGAAGTGGGTCCATCATTTGCTCAGTGGTTGCTTCCTATGGGCCAATGAATCCATGTGCTTTGCTCTTTAACCATTGATTGGAAGCACACTCATGATCCAAGGGTGGAGATGGACTCTAGGAGGTGTGCCAGGGATCATGTCACGTCAGCAGAGCCAGGATGGCCCCCTACATGGTTCGGCCAACCCATGTAGGGGCTCTCCCTTGGTTCTTCTTCCTTCTACATGATGTCCTGCATTATTCCTTTGAAGGACATGTCCCGGACCCTCCAAGAATGGGTCGGCCGACTCATTGTTGGTGGGCTCCAGGGGTCCTCTTGCTCATGAAGCCAAGGTCTTGATGATTGTGATATCACTTTGTCATTTTGTTATATCTTGATTTGCATAATAGTGTCATTTGAGGCTTCTATACTCTGAAAACTCCTGGTTTGAGTTTCTGCAAGCAAATAATGACATGTACATGTGGAACCAAGTTATTTGTACCTATTTCACTATGTGTTTACTTGTTTTTTCCCCAAAAACAGTGTTTTGTTAACGGTTATGACAGTGGAAAACATGGTATAAATACCATCAACAGTCTCAAGGAATGCCCTTAATGTCGATGGTGTTGCCAATCTCCAGAAAATTATGCAGATGGACACTTGCATCTACATCCCTCTTTCCACTAAATGTGATAGCTTGCACTATTTTGACGAGGCTTGGCTTGATCTCGTAATTATGATCTTCAAGGTTAAAAGTTAGCCCAACGCGAATATTCTCAGTGCTTGGAGCAGAGAATTCACGCAGAGTTTTCTCAGCCATGGCTTCACAAAATAATGTAAGACCCTTCTTCCTATGGTTGTTCCTGATTGATAAGAATTAAAGTACTACAACCAATCCTGCACTTACCCTATATAAAATACTTAAACATAGACAAAACACAGGTAAGTCTACTAAAGCAAAAAGGTTACGGTCTATCTATAAGTATTTATGTCTATAGTTATTTTTTATGCTTTTCTATAATATTATCTATGAAAACTCCCTTATATGAAATTCTAGAAATATCCTGGCGAATAAAATCAACGAATCAATAAATTATCCTAATGAATATAATTGCCTTCCCCGGCAACGGCGCCAGAAATGCTTGTTGGTATTTTTAATATCACTTCATGTTAAGTTGCCATCCCTAACATGATGCCAAAAATCATTGGTAAAATAATCTACACTTGCCACCTAAACATATAACACTATAGAATATATCCGCAAGCGCACAGATAATTCTCCCATTGTAGCACTTCACCCGGTAAGTATTCCGAGTATCGTTGATTTGTTTTATGCAATAAGGATAAATAGACATTCTACTCATTAGGATAATCTACTATAATGATTGAAAAGATAATTAATAAATGTGCAAACCTACGATAACCAGTAACTCTAATGCTTTAGCGATAATAAGTCAATAATAATATGATAAATGATAACTGAGTAAATAAAGTAAATGGTATTCCAGAGATAGAATATAGAGACTCACTAATGTAGTAAGACGATCTCGAGATTCGGCTAAAGTAAAGGAAACCTATGTAATTACTAAATATAAAGTCTACAGCCTACGCCATATTACACATCTTTATTTATAGCATAATCAACTCAGAAAACATCATAAGGAGCATCATCTAATGAGGATATTAAGACATAAGGGTCACCTCCTTCGTGACCGCGCTCTGCTCGCCCTACATACGGGGGATGGACTACAGAGGAACCAACACAGCTGTCACCTACGCGGACTACCACACGACCCGACACGTCAGGGTGCCTCCGTAGCTACGTAATATATCTAGACACCACGTCTACATAATACATACCACCTAACTCACTCAAGTACTGAATGAGGTGCTTTATGACCATATGACAATAATCATCACCAATCACAACTATATCGAATATGCAACTAGAATAAACTAAGAACTGAATAAGTAGCAATATATTAAAATAGAGCAAAGTCATAATGAGATACAAGATAAAATTACTGATCTCTAGACGAACAGATCTGGAATCCCGAGCGCAGCGCCCAACTCTAATTGAACCTTGTTAGACGCCAAAACTAATGAACTTGAAGAACTAGAGCTCTACTTCTAATCTCTGAAAACCCTAACTTCTGTCTACTCTTGACAAATGAAGCAGGAGGAATGAATTGGTGCTCTAGGAGGGGGTCTACCCCTTTATTTATAGCCCGGTGCGGTGAACGTGCGTCGTTGGATCAAACCGACTTAACATAGGGCTGAGATGACTCCTCGGAGGCGGTGGAAGAAAACTCCAGAAGATGGCGACGAAACCCTATGGGGCGCCGCTCGGCCCCCATTGGGGCCGCCCGGCCCCACTACCTGCCAGGTGGGGCCCCGCTTGCTTCGGGTGTTTTCTAAATACTTCTACCTTGCCGATGACGTTCGTTTCCTTCGCGATCAAGTTTCGTGGTAATTATGCACTTTAATCCTTCTTTTAAGCTTTTCTGGATAATTTCCTGGAAAATAGACAATTCACCAAAACTCGTGGAATCTATGAGTAATAACCCCTATGTTTCTATTATTGCCCCTTTTTGAGTGTTAGTTGACGGTATAAAATTGGTACTTAACGACCATCAACAATACCCCCAAGCTAAGTCTTTGCTAGTCCCTTAGCAAAGTTGACTTGAAATTTATTCAGGGTTTCATCAATATGTATAACTTCCAACAAGTACTCAAATATTTAAACAGAAATTCTTCTCCGGATTGCAATTCATTAGTCCACCTCTCAAACTTATTCCTACTCTTTTCAACCATGGGGCTTTTAAACTAAATCTTGGGTAATTGAGAGCCAGAATAATTAAGCAAGCACTATGTCTTTCACCCTTTGTTTCAACCATTGCTCTAGAGTTTTTTTTAAGTATATAATTTTTATTTAGAAAATAATGAGAGTCTACTAATAAGATTACAAAGGACTACTAAGCTATACACCATGATTGAATGTGCGAGTGTGATAAAATTTTATTTTCGGGCTCCTATGCATTATCCAAGGGTTTCAAAATGGGAAAAGTTGACACCACTCTCTTCACCAAAAGAATTGGCAAAGACTTGTTTGTGTTGCAAATCTATGTTGATGACATTATCTTTGGGTTAACCAATCAAGATTTTTGTGAGGAGTTTGGAAAGATGATGGCAATTGAGTTTGAGATGTCTATGATTGGAGAGTTAAGTTATTTCCTTGGTCTTCAAATTAAGCAAATGAAGAATGGCACTTTCATAAGCCAAGGCAAATACACTAGGGACATGTTGAAGAAGTTTAGGATGCAAGATGCAAAATTCGTTAGCACACCTATGGGCACAAATGGTCAACTTTGATGAAGACAAGAGTGGAAATATGGTAGATCAAAAGAAGTATAGGTCTATGATTGGGAGCTTACTCTATGTGACCGTTTCTAGACCAGATGTGATGTTTAGTGTTTGCATGTGTGCAAGATATCAAGCTTCACCTAGAGAGAGTCATTTAAAGGCAACCAAAAGAATATTGAGATATCTCAAGCACACACCCGATGTTGGACTATGGTATCCTAAGGGGTCAAACTTTGAGTTGATTGGTTATTCGGACTCCGATTATGCGGGATGCAAGATTAATAGAAAGAGCACTTCCGGTACTTGCTAATTGTTAGGGAGATCAATAGTATCATGGTCATCCAAGAAGCAAAACATGGTTGCACTATCCACCGTCGAAGCCGAGTATGTTAGTGCGAGGAGTTGCTATGCACAATTATTATGGATGAAGGCCACATTGAGTGATTATGGAATCAAATTCAAGAATCTGTCATTGCTATGTGATAATGAAAGCGTCGTGAAGATTGCCACCAATCTGGTTCAACACTCAAGAACAAAGCATATTGATGTGAGGCATCACTTCATTAGAGACCATCAAGCCAAAGGTGACATTCAAGTTGAGAGTGTGGGCACCGATGATCAACTCGCCGACATTCTCACCAAGCCACTTGATGAAGCAAGATTCTACAAATTGATGAAAGAATTGAACATCCTTGATTTCTCCAACATGAGTTGAGCTAGCACCCCCACTATATGACTTGCCTCCACTCCGACAAAGCAAAGATATCATTATTTGACATGGCATTCATATGTTGCTAGAACTTGTGTAGAGCATATAGACATATTTTTTTTCAAAAAAAGGCTCATTCATGGAAAACTAAATGCTTTTGAGATCATATGCCACTTCTATTGCTTCTATGTCTTGTTTGATCTAGTTGTGACATATGACTAGCTTGTGGGATTGTGAACCTAGTGTTTACCTAGAATATGAGCATTATGGTCTATAATTCAGTTTTGTCAAGATAACCCCTAGTGGCGTGAAGAAGCTTGCCAAAGGACAAACCGGGTTATATATTTGTGCAAGTAATCTAGCTAAATGTTTAAAAGAAGGAAGACAATGGTAATAATCTCAATATCTAACAAATGGTTCCCTCCATTGATTTCAAATCATATCCTACCCATGTTACCCTTTTGTGGTCTTTGATGACAAAGGGAGAGAGAATGGTACAAAGATATGGAGGCGGTTGAGCGATGAACCATCATTAGGCCGATGATGGGAGAGCTATAGGCCAAGTGAGAGGGATCACAAAATTTTAAATTTGGATCTCACACTTAGGGGGAGTAAGCTCACAAGCATGTTTACAAGCATTTGATTGTGCATTTTCATATGATTGTTGCATTGCATTTGTACTTAAATTCAATATATTTGCTTGCTTGGTGTATGCTAGACTTAAACTTGTGTGGTGAATTGAAGTACTAGCATGCATAGGAAGTGGTAGCTAGCTCCCGGTCTTTCCAAGTGACTTTAGAACCTTGTTTCTAATGTTGATCTCACGAGGTATTCTAGTGTCTTTGGTTACAAGAATTCTTTCAAATGGAATCTAGCTATCCCTGGTGCTAAGGATGATTTATATATGCACTCCGATGGTATCACGCTTCAAAGGTCCAATTTTATAAACCTTAGCATCAAATTGGTAGTAGTATCTCTTTCGCACTTCTAATCCAATGCATATGTGCAAAGCCTTTCAAATCCAAACACTTAGCACATATGTAGGGGGAGCTAATATTACCAAATTGAATTCATTGAATATCTTTGTAGAGGTTATCATCAATTACCAAAAAGGGGGAGATTGAAAGCTCTATGTTTGGTTTTGGCTAATTGATGACACCTAGTATCTAACCATTGTGTTTAAGCTTTGTGATTACAAGTATGGTTAGAAGATCAAGTGTGGAGCTATGACGGCATCCAAGTCTTTGGAGTAAGCCCATCAACATGAAGATCAAATGGTTCAACACTTAGTGCAATGGATGGAGCTCAAGGCAAAGGTGAAACTCATAAGGCTCTTTCCATTTTGGTGATCAAGATACTATAGAGAGTGTGATCACTTTTAGGTTAGATGACCGCACTATTAAGGGGGATGAAATTTTGTTAACAACCTCGGTCATCAAGTGCCTCTAGTTGACATAGTTGAGCATATGCATTTTGATCTAGAGCACTAACCTAAAACCTTGTGAATGAACTTAAAAACAAGTTAACACTCATGCCTAAGTGCTTATACACTTGGTTGTTAGCACCTAGAAGCAAGGTTGTTGAAGAGAGGGCAAAAACAGCTCTCAGAGGTGCACCGAACACTGGCCGTGTCCGGTGGGAGCGCACCGGATGCGTCTGGTGCAGCCAGAGCCTCTCTAGAACCTCTCTGTGTAAGCACCGGATGCTGGAACAATAACTCCAGCGCGTCCGGTGATGTTTTTCGTGCGTCCGGTGAGACTTTGTGCTTTCTGATAGAGTGAAAGCACCGGACGCTGCCAGCGTCCGGTGACCTAGCAGTGGACGCGTCTGGTGCGACTTTGAGCTCTCTGGATGCTCTCTGTTCGCGCATCGGACACGGGCATCGGAGCGTCTGGTGCGATGTCTCCACGTCCGGCGAGTTAGCGCGCTGAGGGAAGTTTGAAACGGCTAGTGCACGTGTCAGTGGGCGGTACACCGAACAACCACCGGACGCGTCCGGTGCTCACTTAACCAGCGTCCGGTGTGCACGCAGAAACTATAAAACGGCTAGTTTTTCACCCTCACTTATAAATAGCCGATCAACCGGTTTTGGGAGC
Source organism: Eremochloa ophiuroides (assembly GCA_038502445.1). Classification (NCBI taxonomy): domain Eukaryota; kingdom Viridiplantae; phylum Streptophyta; class Magnoliopsida; order Poales; family Poaceae; genus Eremochloa; species Eremochloa ophiuroides. The sequence continues at coordinate 96,456,354 of JAHLJS010000002.1, forward strand.
CTCTCTTGCGTATTTCACTTATTGCTAAGCATATCTTGAGCCTCCCAAACCTCTCCCACTCACTCTAGAGTTTGGTTCTGATCCATAGTGAGCTAGGGAGTGATCCAAGTGCATAGTGTTCATCTAGATCATCTTTGGGCACTTGTTGATCGTTGTTGCTGTGGATTTTCATCTATTCTCTTGGTGATTGCCGTCACCTAAACGGTCTTGGAGCAGCAGAGGAGTTGGCGGAGTTGGAGATTGTCTCCGGCCACTCTCGGAGGTCTTTGTGAGGGGTTTGCACCTTCCCCGGCGGAGAGCCGCAAGGTAGCCTAATACATTGCTCATGTCATTGAGTTACCTTGCTCGTAGTAGGTTCTAGTGGCGCTCATTGGTTGAGCTTTACATTGGTTGTCAATTAGCCACCGAACCACTGAGTAGTGGTCGACACAACGGGGACGTAGCGTGCTGGCAAGCACGTGAACCCCGGGATAAATTGGTGTTCTTTTGTGTTGATCTTAGACTATCACCTTCGTGTGTATTGGTATTCTTCCCGGTGATTGGTGAACTACTCTAGTCGGCGGTATATTCACTCTACACATTCTCTCCCATATTTTCATGTATTTACTTGTGTAGTAGTAGTAGTAGTGCTTAGTTTGCTTGTCCACCTAGGAGTAGTGTAACTCAACCTAGGCTAGTTTGTGTGTGCTTCTAGAGACTTAGCTAGAACGGTTAGGAAGGCTTGCATCTTGAGTAGGCAACCGCAAAATTCGCTTCGCCGTTGTTATTACTAATCCTTTGGTCAAGTGTTTTTTGTAGATTTTTAAATAGGCTATTCACCCACTCTAGCCTCTTTGAACCTATCACCTGGCCATGGCGACGGCGGCCTGAGGGCGCTAGGGTCACGGGAGCGGGGTCTCCGTCTGCTGCCGGTGCATGTGCTCCCCGTCGTGGTCTTGGGCGCGGCTCCGGCCGTGTCTTTGCCCGATCTGCGGCGATGACGGCCCTGTCCAAGGGCCTTGGACGGCGTGGCGAGCGGCCTTGGTGAAAAACCCTAGTTTGGTTTTGGTAATTGATGAAACCTAACTACTAACCTAAGTGCTAACTGTGTGTAGCAAAAGAAGTTAGTAGAAGATGATGTGATGCTCAAGTGAAGATCAAGTGATGGAATAAATAAAAGGACTTAAAGAAGGAAAGCAAGAGGCCAAGGTATAACCTAACAGGGCTTTTCTTTTGGTGATCAAGACTCCAAGTGGGAGTGATCACAATAAGGATAGATAGCCGACTATAGAGGGGAGAATTGAGTTATGGATTACCTTCAAGTGCTTTAGGTTGCATCTCATTGCATTGAACTAACTCAACCTAGTTTGTGACTTGAAAACCCTTGTAAAATTGTTTATAAAATACTAACACATTGTGCACAAGTGTTGAAGATCATGAGTGTTAGCACATAGAAGTAAGGGGTGTGAAATTAAATTGAAAAACAGTGTAAACCAAGCGTCGGACGCTGGGGATGCAGAGCGTCGGACCATTGATTGCTAGGGTACGATGGTTCCCCAGCACTGTTGCTAACTGTCAAAAAGGCATCGGACGCTGTGGTTGGTCCGACGGTGGGCGTCGGACCATATCCGAGCATTCCTGAAGCTCTCGGTGTAATTTTGCTGAGCGTTGGACACTTGGGATCTTTGGTCCGACGCACTAACGCGCGAGAGTCCGACAGTGGCGAGCTGTCAGCGACACTGTGAGAGTCGGACAGTTCGACGAGTAGAAAAGGGAGAGCGTCGGACCATTGGCTCTCAGTCCGACGGCTTGGCGTGGCGAGTTCACGCTCTGTCTAACTGCGCGGCAAAGTGAGTTCATAGCATCGGACATCGTCTAACAAATTATTTCCTTTCTGCGTAGTTTCTGTTAGCGTCGGACTCTGGTGAACTTTGGTCCGACGAAGTGGCGTCAGATGGTTGGAAGTAATGGCGCGAGCAGTGACCGTTGAGATCAATCGGCTAACGTTAAACAGCGCTGACACGTGGCAAGATCTGTGAGCGTCGGACGTTGAGGATTGGTTCGACGGACTTGGTCGACGCATCGTTCGACGCCCCAAAAAAGTGTTTAACGGCTGTTTAACGGCTAGGATTGCACTTAGGGGTATTTATACTCCTTCCCTGGTCACTTGGTGGCTTTCCTGCACTTTTGGATCATTGGCATACACTTTGGTTGCATTCTAGCCTCCCACTCTCTCACTTGTTCATGTTTTGATCATTCTTTGTGAGATTAAGTGAATCTCAAGTGCATCATTGCTTGTGATTTGCATTCTAGAGCACTTGAGAGCAAGCCATTACTGAGTTCTTATTCTCTTGGGACATTGTCGTGTCCCTAGACGGCTTGGAGGAGAAAAAGGTATGGAGAAGCTTGGTGATTGTACTTGCCCACACCGGTGATTGTGAGGGGTTCGTGCCTACCCAAGCGGAGTGCTCAAAGGTAACTCTAGTGAATTGCTCATGTCATTGAGTTACTTCCTCTGTGGTAGGTCCTTGTGGTGCCTTGTGTAGTGTCGATGTGTGATACCGATTAGCCACCGGACCACCGGTTGAAGTCGACACAACGGGGACGTAGCGTGCCAGTAAGCACGTGAACCCCGACGATAAATCTTGGTGTTCATATTGATATCCTTACCTTCGAGTGAGTGATTTATTGATTATCTCGGTGATTGACTTCAACTCAAGGTAAAGGTATAACCATCTAAGTGCTCCTCTTCGCTTTGTGCAAAGTAGTTAAGCTTCTAGCTTGTTTGCCTTGTGTAGTTGTGTTGTTGCTTTGCTCTTGCTAGGTAGTTTGTGTGACTTAGTGCTTAGATTTACTAAACTTGTGTAGGTGGCTTGCATAGATTAGTTGTTGCCTTAGCAATTGCTTTTATAGCCTTTTATTGTACTAATTACCTTGGTCTAGTACTTTGTAGAATTTTATTTTAGACTATTCACCCCCTCTAGCCAACTTGGACCTTTCACTTGTTTGGCGTGCTCCACTTGCCGCCCTGCTCCTCTTCCTCGACGATGGTGGCACGGGGCGGTGGTGGAGGTGTCGACTTAGGCCAGCCCTGGCGGCCTGGGCGCGGCTGGGGGCCGGCCATGGACCGCCTTGTTCTGCAGCGAGATGACGGCGGGGTCACGGCAGTCCGTTGGCGAGCTCTTGGTGGCATGGCCGGTGTTGACGGTCGCTAACGCCCTATTTTACCATCAACATTCTACCCATAATCAAGGTAAAACCACATGAAAAGCAAAGAACTCACTTTGAAACTTACCTAGTTCCACATGTCCTTGGAGAAATCTTGTGTATGCAGGAAAAATGGTGAAACAAGGCAAAACTGAAGCATACCAAGACAGCTTGACACTTCAGCTTCCACATAAGAGCCAGAGGGGGGCGCCCGCCCTATCAAAAGTGCCAAATGGCACTTACCACCTCACTGATCCGTGTGCCATCCTCCCAAATGGCCTTTGGCACGTTGAAACAACATCAACGGCTTAGATACAAGGCATGAGGATCTGGTGGCCCTATCAACAGGGCGCCGCCCTGTCCAACTTGAGTGACACGTCCACAATCCGAGTGAAGGTGTCCAAGAGTCATCTACACCATCAAATGAAGTCGGTTTTCATTTAATGGTGATCAAGTGATGTGCAATGGATCGAAGGACCCACATGTCATCCTCCCAGGGGTTGCAAACCGCCATTTTAGGGCATCAACCAACTTTGCAACCGCCATAGGGGAGGAAGGAGGGCCGTAGGATGCAAGGCGGTTGTTGACGGTCATTAAGTACCAATTTTATACCGTCAACTAATGCCTAGGGAAGATCAATAATAGAAGTATAGGGGTTATTACTGACAAATTCCACGAGTTTTGGTGAATTGTGTATTCTCCAGAGATTATTACAGAAAGGCTTAAAAGAAGGATTAAAGTGCTTAATTACCATGAAACTTAACCGCCAAGGAAACATCATCACGAAGACCCTGAAAGAGTGTAGAAGGCACCCGAAGCAACCTGGGGCCGAGCCCTGGCCCGGTGGGGCCGACCGGCCCAGGGGTGGGGTCGACCGGCGCCACCCTAGGGTTTTGCCACTGCCTTCTGGAGTCTTCTTCCACCACATCTTTGGAGTCATCTGGGCTCTTTGTTCAAGTCAGTTTGATCCCACGACGCACGTTCATCCCACCGGGCTATAAATAGAGGGGCAGACCCCCTCCCAGAATACCAATTCACTCCTCCTGCTTCATTCTTCAAGAGTAGATAGAAGTTAGGGTTTCCAGAGATTAGAAATAGGGCTCTAGTTCTTTAAGTTCATAGTTTAGACGTCTAGCAAGGTTCAAGTAGAGTTGACGCTACGCTCGGGATTCCAGATCCGTTCGTCTGGAGATTGGTAATCTTATCTTGTATCTTAGTATGACTTTGCTTTGTTTTAATATATTGCTACTTATTCAGTTCTTAGTTTATTCTAGTTACATATTCGATATAGTTGTGATTGGTGATGATTATTGTCATTTGATCGTAAAGCGCCTAATTCAGTACTCGAGTGAGTTAAGGTGGTATACATTATGTAGACGTGGTGTCTAGATATATTGTGTACCTACGGAGGCATCCTGACGTGCCGGGTCGTGTGGTAGTCCGCGTAGGTGACAGCTGCATTGGTTCCTCTGTAGTCCACCCCCCCCCCCCCCGTACATAGGACGAGCAGAGCGCGGTCGCGAAGGAGGTGACCCTTGTATCTTAATATCCTCATTAGATGATGCTTCTTATGATGTTTTCTGAGTTGGTTATGCTATACATGAAGATGTGTAATGTGGCGTAGGCTGTAGACTTTGTATTTAGTAATTACATAGGTTTCCTTTACTTTAGCCGAATCTCGAGATTCTCTTATTACATTAGTGAGTCTCTATATTCTATCTCTGGAATACCATTTACCTCATTTACTCAATTATCATTTACCATTTGTCGTTGACTTATTTATCGCTAAAGCACTAAAGTTATGGGTTATCATAGGTCTGCACATTTATTTTTTCAACCATTATAGTAGATTATCCTAATGAGTAGAATGCCCCTTTATCCTTTTGGCATAAAACAAATTAACGATACTCAGAATACTTACCGGGTGAAGTGCTACAAAGGGAGAATTATCTGTGCGCTTGCGGATTTGTTCTATAGTATTATTTTTAGGAGGCAAGTGAAGATTATTTTACCTTTGGTTTTTGGCATCATGTTAGGGATGACAACTTAACGTGAAGTGATGTTAAAAATACCAACAAACATTTCTGGCGCCGTTGCCAGGAATAGCAATTGTATTCATTAGGATAATTTATTAAGTTTGTTGATTTTATTCGCCTAGATATTTATTCTAGAATTTTATATAGGAGAGTTCTTCATAGATAATATTATAGAAAACATAAAAATGACTATACACATAAATACTTAGAGATAACCATAACCTTTTGCTTAAGCAGACTTACCCGTGCTTTGTTTATTTTCAAATATCTTATATAGGGTAAGTGCAGGATTGGTTGTGTACTTTAACTCTTATCAGTAAAACAAAAGCCCTATTTGAATATACCTTAGCCTCTAGCTTTCCTTCTTTAAGTCCTTCTCTTTCTCCTTGATCATTTCATCATGATCTTCACTTGAGCTCATGTCATCTTCCTCCTTATCACTAATCTTCTCTTGGCTACACATACTTAGCACTTAGATTAGTAACTAGGTTTCATCAATTACTAAAACCAAACTAGGGTCTTTCACCCGCTCCCCACTTGGCGCCATCTTCACTCCGCCACGTCATGGATCCGTGCCCTAACCTCCTAAACAGAGTTTGGCACGTTGATTCAACATCAATGGCTCAAATTCACCTCACCTGGATCCGGAAGCCCTGTTGGACACAGCGCCCGCCCTGTCCATTTGGCCTGCCACGTCCACAATTAGGCGGAGAGGCATCCAAGCACTTGTGGCCATCCATTTGAAGTCGGTTTTCATCCGAGGAAGATCAAAGGTGGTGATAAGGATTCATGGACCCACTTGTCATCCTCCAAGGGCCACAAACCGCCTCTCCAACTGCCAAAACGTGCACAACCGACCTTGCAACCGTCATTGGGGAGGATCCTGGAGCGTTGGATGGCGAGGCGGTGGAATCTACCGAGCGCTCGCCCCCCTAGCAGGGCGCCTGCCCTACAAGTTAGGGCCACCGACCTCCGGCCACCTCTATAAGTACCCCAGGGGTCTCCAAGTGCTATAAATACCCCATGAATGATTCAGTTGTAATCAGCTTAGGAAAAATAGAGAGATTTGGAGTTTAGTCCATCCTAGCTCATCTAGTGAGAGCCTCCTAGCAAGGCTAGTAGTGTGAGTGTGAGTGAAGAGAAGCTGAAGAGTAGGAGAGCCCTGCGAAGGTCTCTCTCTCGGGCACTTCCTCTGTAAGGTACTCTTTGATTCGGTAATATAATTTTCTTTCTAGTACTTACATTTCCCGCATTACTTTCAGTATTTACTTCCAAGTACTTACTTTAAGTATTACTTTGAGTGCTCTAGTTGCGGTAGTACTAGGGGATTAATTATCGGTTTTTATACACTTAGTGCGGGATCTTCGCCGCTAGTCGGTGCTTTAATCTTAGCGCGAGGTTAGAGTGGTAGCCTATAGTGTAAGCGTGGTGCTTAGACTAGAAGTTACCTTGGATTGCGGCTAGACCCACGGATACTAGTGGTAGGTCTTAGGTGGTGACAACCCTAAGATCCTCTGGATTCCACCACGTTCGGCTAGTAGTTGGCGTAGGGCTTTTCTGTTTGTGAGTAATCCCAATCCCTTGGGACCGCGCATTTGCCCCGAAGTGCTAAGTGGAGTTAGCCTACCGTGTTTCCTTGCATTCCACTCTTGAGCTCATCACTGTCTGTGCCGTTGCTTGGCTCTATCTTGAACTAGATTATTTGGATTAGTTATCACTACACTAGTTCATTCTTATCATAAGTCATGATTGTTCTTAGCGTACTATTAGATAACTCTAGCCATTAGAAGCTTCCCTGTGGAAATAAATACGATACTTGGTTACTCCCAAATAAAGTGTTGCATCGATAGATTCTGTGCGCTTGCGGAATTCTGCAATAGTCATAGGAATTATCAACAAGCATTTCTAACGCCGTTATCAGGAATATCTATTCTTGGTAGTGAGCTTAGAAATGCCAACAAGCATTTCTGACGCCGTTGCCGGGGAAGCAATTGGCCTAGATTTTCTTTTGTGTTTGCTATAGAACTAACCCCGTTCTTTAGCGGGATCACACCTATCTATCTTTTTGTGGTGACTGTTTAGCTAGATAGCTAGAATGGCTAGATTCAATCTACCTGAAGACTTTCATGAAGACCCTGAGTCAATCCTTAGAAGAGCGAGAGCTAATCTCACACCTCCAAGAATGACTTCTGGATCTCGTCCGTCTTCATCGAGGGAACCTACATTGCAATATCATCCATCAGATGAGTCCGAGTATCCTAGTACTTCAGAGCCGACCAGTTCATCTACATCAAGAACAATCTGTGAGTATTCTACTCCATCTATTTCCAATATTGCTACTATGCCTAGTGCTAATAGCGGAAGTAGAGAATTCGAGCTTAAACCCGCATTGATCATGATGGTGCAAGCAATTGCATTTCATGGCAACCCTTTAGAGGATGCCAATGCTCACCTCCAGAATTTTCCGGAGATATGCAATACAATCTCTATTCCAAGAATTTCGCAGGATACAATCCGTCTGCGCCTATTTCCTTTCTCATTACTTGAGAAAGCAAAACAGTGGTTCTACATCAACAAGGGATCAATGAACACTTGGGAGAAGTGCTCCAACCACTTCTTGATGAAATTCTTCCCTGTTGGTAAGACAAATCTTTTGCGTAGCAAGATTTCTAACTTTCAACAGGAGATTCGCGAATCCGTCCCCGAAGCATGGGAGCGTATGCAAGAGTACATACAAGCCTGCCCTCACCATGGCATTGAAGATTGGCTGTTAATCCAAAGCTTCTATCATGGACTCATGATGGATTGTCGACAACATCTTGATGCTGCCACCGGAGGTGCATTCTTGTCTCTCAAGGTGAGTCAAGCCAAGAAGTTGATTGAGAAGATGGTGGATAATCAAGGATGGACCGACGATCATCTCAAAGGTAATTCTAATACTTTCAAAGTTAATTCTTTATCTTTTGATTGCCTTTTGAAAAAGTTAGAAGATAGAGCTAATTGAAAAAGAGATCGTGTTGCTATAGAATATTATGCAAATGCTAAAACACCATGTGCATTATGTGGAAATAAAAATCATAACATAGATATTTGTCCAATAAAAGATGCTAAATCACTTTTAAATGATGGCGGATATGATCCCCCACCAATTTTACCTTATCAAAGATGGAATCCACGTAGGGAGGATAATGATTCTTTACATGCTAGCAATCATTCTCTTAAGGAACTTGTTTTAAATTAAGTTAAAATAAACTCTGGTTTAAGTTTAGTGTTGATTGATCAAGACAAAATCCTAGGAGACATAAATGCTAGAATAGATAAATTTCATGAGCTGTTAAGAGAACAACTTAACTTTAATAAAATGGTAGAAAATTAATTAGCAAATATTCATGCAAAACTTTCATGCCATAATGAAAAAGTTAATGCTGTGACCACGAGAGGTGGTAAGACCACTCGTGATCCCCCTTTTCCTGATTCTACGCCCAAGAAGAAGGTGGTACAGGAAGAAGCTGAAAAAGAAGACTCCACTGCGTCTCAAGAAAAGGTAAGAACTTCTCCTCATGAATTTTATGATACCGAGGTGTTGCCTTTTCCTGACCATAACAGGAAACCAAAGGAGGATGAACAATTCCGGAAGTTCGTGGAGGTAATACAAAAATTATATATACATATACCTCTAGTTGATGCGATGCAGGTACCTACCTACGCAAAATATTTGAAGGACATCCTCAACAGAAAGAAACCAATCCCAAGCACAGAAATGGTGAAATTGACGGAGCAGTGTAGTGCTGCTATCCTCAATGATTTCCCTGAGAAGAAGAAGGACACCAGAAATCCTACTATCTCATGCTCTATCGGAACTCAACAATTTGATCAAGCTCTATGCGATCTTGGAGCAAGCATCAGCGTCATGCCCAAGGTGATATATGACAAACTTAATCATGCATCTTTATCTCCAACTACTATGTGTTTGCAGCTCGTCGATCAATCAATACGATATCCGGCGGGAATAGCGGAGAATATCCCTGTTCAAATTAAAAATTATTTTGTTCTCGTGGATTTCGTGGTGTTAGATATAAATCCTGATTTTAGAACACTACTAATCCTAGAAATACCATTTTTAAGTACTGCAAATGCAACCATTGATGTGGGAGCCGGAGAAATCCGACTCAACATCAATAGAAAAGAAGAAATCTTTCATTTCAGGTCACGTCCGGAGCAGTGCACGTCAGTGGAGGACGCACCTGCCGACACCACCATGCATGATGAAGATTCTCTGGAGCACGAAGACAACGTGAAGTGTTGATCATCATGCAAGCATCCGATGCACCTAACAAAGGTAAGTTAAGCTAAGGTAAGTCCTAATCCCGCTTATTTTATTAAGTAATTTCACTTTCCCTTCATGAACTAGCTTAGTATCTTGCTTAAGATAATTAAGTAGGGGATTAGAAGGCTAGTGGCCCACTTTGATAGGGCGGCTACCCTGCCCCCTTTGGCTTTTAGCTCCACTAGCTAGCCCACTCACTTGTCACATGGAAATAGAGAGCAAGGCACCAGGTTTTGGCTGACATATCCATCCATCTTTCACTTGCTTTCTTTCTCATCTTGTCTCAAGTCCTTCCAACCTCTCCACTCACCTCTCTGGCTGCAAGATGCGCTTTCTGATATTGCAAGATGCTCTAGAGTGGATACACTAGCATGGGAGAGAGCAAAGTCGAAACTTTGGTAGAGTAGTAGGGCGGACACCCTGTCCCTGGCCACCTTGTGTCCCCTCTGCTGCCCACTTTGCCTATTTACACTCTCTCATGCACGAGCAAGTGCTGCACCAGGCATCCAAGCTCTCACTCTTGCTTCAGATTCATTTTCCTTCTTCTGAGCAACTTCGTAAGCGCTAGCCACTAATCGCTAAGCAAGGCAAAGCAAGGAGAGCCACGGGAAGGTAGAGCGCACACTCCCGAGAGGAGTGGTTTGTTTTACTAACCTTAATCCTTGCTTTGTTAGTGCTTTTGTGTTTCATCATGTTGAAGAATTTGTTTGGGAAGAAGAAGAAGAAGAAGACAGGAGGGAGTAGTGATGGAAACAATAGTGGAAGGCCGAACCAACATCTACGCTTCTCGTCCGGAAGCCATTCAAGTTCAGGAAGTCAGCACTCCCGAAAAAGCAACATGTTTGTTGATCAATCGAGCCATGGCGAACCTCCTGAAGAACAAGGCACTCAACATCCACCCATCCATATTCTTGTGGATGAGGCCTAGATTATTTAGCTAAATAATCGGAAAAGAGAAGCCTACCGCATGCTACGCGAGCGCGCATTCATCCACACCCCCGAAATCGACCGCGACTTACTCAACGCCACAGGTATGATTACTGAATTTCAAACTATATTTCGCACTTTGGGGTGGGGAAATGCATGGATAGTTAATGAACTGGGTGTGGAGAACTTACTTTAGAATTTTTATGCACCCTAGAAGTCACTAGTAGCCACTGCAACTTTCGTGTGTTTAATGAAAATTATTCTTATACATGGACACAATTTAGTGAGCTGCTAGGATTTAATAAAAATTGTGCAGTAGACTTAAATAAAGACTGAAAAGATTTTAATAAGAAAACCTTTTGGTATGAAATTTCTGGCCGACATGATGCAGCATATCCTAAAACTTCTCAAATACATAATCCAACACTTAGGATGTTGTAAAGATTTATTGCTATAACCTTGTATCCTAGACATGATCCCAGGAAGGTTAGAACTGATGAAATGCAAATTTTGTTTGCCGCATTAAAAGGAATTCTTGTATCACCAGTTAAAACTATGATGGATTATTGGTCTAAAGTGTTTACACGGGTAACTGAAACAACCATTGAAATGACTTCACTTGTGACTAGGATAGTCAGTAACATGGGTTTGCTGGGCAGTGCACAAATTAATTTCATTAACACTGAGAGGGTAATTTTAGACACAGAGCATTTCAGGCAAGCACACATGATGAAATATGATGTGAAAAATGAAAAATATATCATAACATATCAAGGTTTTATTAATGAAATTCCATTGCCTGACATGAGTTTATGCTTAAGAAATGTGAACTCTTTGCACTTACCCCTCGAGACCGAGGAATAGCACGCCGCAAGGCTGGCACAAGAACATGCTGTGCAGGTTGCAGGAAGAAGAACAATGGCCCAGATGAAAGCTGCTCAGGCTGCAGCACAAGAGCAAGCAGAGTGGGCGGCACAAGAAGCATTCCACCAAGGAGCCATGCCACACACTAGTCAGTGGGGTGCATAGATGGCTCCTGGCTCTCAACAAGCAGAAGGTTCCAACTGGTACCAGAGACCCTCGCAGCAGCAGCAGCAGCATCAGTCGACTGACCCATGGGATCCCTATGGACATGCGTCTGCACACATCAGCCGTTCCGGGAGTACCCAACACTTGGGTGGCTCTTATAGATACACTGGTGTGGAAGGCTCACACTCATCCAACACTGAAGGATACCCTCCACCGAGACACTCAGTTTCAGTGCATGGATGGGAGCGAGACCATGGCTATGTCCAGCATCAGATAGAGGGCCTGCAGATTGGTCAAGACCAGCTTCACCAAGGATTACAAGATTTCATATGAGTTCCGGCAATACAGGCAAGAGAATGAGGAAGAGACAAGGGATATGCACTACCTCGCTCGTCGCAATGGCCGCCGCTGGGACGATTTCTATCGTCGCTAGGGGTGGGATTTCCAGTGATACTTTCAAAACCAGTTTGGGGGAGGTCCCCCGCGAAGGTAAGTACACACAGCCCCATCCTTTTATTTACGTATTTATATTATTTTATTTCTAGCATGCTAAAAAAATAATAATAAATAATAATAATAGTAGTAGTAGTAGTAGTAGTATTTGTTATGTTAGTATTGTTATGCTTGAAAAATAAATAAACACCCACACTTTCATACTATTAGAAACAAGAGAATGAAAATGCTTATTGCCTATAATTACTTCAAGTTAGTAATTCGCTGATGATTTGGCTGTTAATGTGATTTTACTTATACCATGAACTTAAACTCTGTGGGTTGCAAACGCTAGAACAAGACTTGAAAAATTTAAGTATCATGATTTAGCAAAGAAATGAGTAAGTTTCTATCCTTTCATGAGTAAGGTTAATCTATGGAGAATTTCTTTAAAACAATGATAAAACTTGCTTAAGATCTTCTGTGGCAAAAGAGAACACCTACCAGAGCCATATTTGTTAGATAGGAAAACTCCACTTGCTGCCTATATTTATGTTGAGCCTTGTCAAGCTTTTGTGAATCATAGTAGAGAAACTAGTCATATTCTCATGACCGAGAATACGAACACCCACCTTCATATTGCTATTCTTACACTGAGAATAAGCAACAACATGCCTTTTATGTAGGATCTACTCTATGGCATTATCATTTGTCCCTCTGAAATATTCCTCAAAAAAGAGGCATGGCTAGTCTCTAGTAAAAAAAAGAGAGCAAGTGCTCTGATGAAAAAAAAAGAAAGAAAAGAGAGCAAGTGCTCTGATAAAACAAAGAGAAAAGAAAGAGCTAGCCATGTTTCTAAAAAGGAAAAAGCCATGAAAGGAGTAATTAGCACCACCACCATACACATGCACATTCTCGGTCTAAGTCTATGACTTGTTGCTCCTTTGATCCAATTGTTTGACTTAACAATTTTACATTATATATGGTATGCCCCATTTTCCTGTGATCCCAAAACTCCACATAAGCTATTAGAGATAGAATGTGAGGGCATTACAAGCTTTTTGAGTGTGATCAAAAATTCCACACACATATTAGAGATACTGAGAGTGCCACAGAAGAGTCTAAACCATGATTATTGCAAATATTCAAAAACCTCCGTAAGATTTAATCAGGCAAAAAGGGCATGGAGAACAAACCCTCTTTCTAGCTAGTATGTGCTCTATTTTTCAGGTTAAGGGATAGATAAAAGCCCCATGGGTAATGGTGATTGGATATGGGTAGCTGCATTAACATGTTGAATCAAAAATGAGTCATTAATGAGAAGTTAATTATAAGCATAACATCTTGAGTCTTTGCTCAGGGATGAGCAAAAGGTAAATTTGAGGGAGTTTGTTGATGCTCACTAAATGCACATTTTAACCATCAACATTGACAAAATTGAGCAAGAAAATGGCACATAGAAGGTAGGAATTTGGTTTAAACTAATGGAGTTCCACTTGTACTTGAAGAATTGTGGTTGCAGCTGAAATACAGGTGAAAATGAAGCAAACAAAGGCATATCTGAGCAGTACACGTGACAAGAGCCACATTGGGCCCGAGTCATAGGGCGCCCGCCCCCTAGTAGGGCGCTCGCCTCCCACTTGGCGCCTTCTTCACTCCGCCACGTCATGGATCCATGCCCTAACCTCCTAAACAGAGTTTGGCACGTTGATTCAACATCAATGGCTCAAATTCACCTCACCTGGATCCGGAAGCCCTGTTGGACAGGGCGCCCGCCTTGTCCATTTGGCCTGCCACGTCCACAATCCGACGGAGAGGCATCCAAACACTTGTGGCCGTCCATTTGAAGTCGGTTTTCATCCAAGAGAGATCAAAGGTGGTGACAAGGATTCATGGACCCACTTGTCATCCTCCAAGGGCCACAAACCGCCTCTCCAACCGCCAAAACATGCTCAACTGACCTTGCAACCATCATTGGGGAGGATCCTGGAGCGTTGGATAGCGAGGCGGTTGAATCCACCGGGTGCCCGCCCCTTAGCAGGGCGCCCGCCCTACAAGTTAGGGCCACCGACCTCCGGCCACCTCTACAAGTACTCCAGGGGTCTCCAAGTGCTATAAATACCCCATGAATGCTTCAGTTGTAATCAGCTTAGGAAAAATAGAGAGATTTGGAGTTTAGTCCATCCTAGCTCATCTAGTGAGAGCCTCCTAGTAAGGCTAGTAGTGTGACTGTGAGTGAAGAGAAGCTGAAGAGTAGGAGAGCTCTGCGAAGGTCTCTCTCTCGGGCGCTTCCTCTGTAAGGTACTCTTTGATTCGGTAATATAATTTTCTTTCTAGTACTTACATTTCCCGCATTACTTTCAGTATTTACTTTTAGTATTTACTTCCAAGTACTTACTTTAAGTATTACTTTGAGTGCTCTAGTTGCGGTAGTACTATGGGATTAATTATCGGTTTTTATACACTTAGTGCGGGATCTTCGCCGCTAGTCGGTGCTCTAATCTTAGCACGAGGTTAGAGTGGTAGCCTATAGTGTAAACGTGGTGCTTAGACTAGAAGTTACCTTGGATTGCGGCTAGACCCACGGATACTAGTGGTAGGTCTTAGGTGGTGACAGCCCTAAGATCCTCTGGATTCCACCACGTTCGGTCTAGTAGTTGGCATAGAACTTTTCTGTTTGTGAATAATCCCAATCCCTTGGGACCACGCATTTGCCCCAAAGTGCTAAGTGGAGTTAGCCTACCGTGTTGCCTTGCATTCCACTCTTGAGCTCATCACTATCTGTGCCGTTGCTTGGCTCTATCTTAAACTAGATTATTTGGATTAGTTATAAGTCCTGATTATTCTTAGCGTACCATTAGATAACTCTAGCCATTAGAAGCTTCCCTGTGAAAATAAATACGATACTTGGTTACTCCCAAGTGAAGTGCTGCATCGATAGATTCTGTGCGCTTGCGGAATTTTGCAATAGTCATAGGAATTATCAACTAGCATTTCTAACGCCGTTATCAGGAATATCTATTCTTGGTAGTAATCTTAGAAACGCGAATAGGCACAAGATGGATTTCTGAATCATGCTCAATACTAGAATAGTGTTGGTTTGTATGCAAGATCCTTGTGAATTATTACATTAAAGAAATTCATGATCCAACATTTGTCATGCTAAAATCACATCTTTGCTTGAGGACAAGTAAAAGCTTAGCTTGGGAGAGTTTGTTGACGGTCGCTAACACCCTATTTTACCATTAATATTTCACCCATAATCAAGGTAAAACCACATGAAAAGCAAAGAACTCACTTTGAAACTTACCTAGTTCCACATGTCCTTGGAGAAATCTTGTGTATGCAGGAAAAATGGTGAAACAAGGCAAAACTAAAACATACCAAGGCAGCTTGACACCTCAGCTGCCACATAGGAGCCAGAGGGGGGCGCCCGCCCTACCAAGTAGGGCGCCCGCCCTATCAAAAGTGCCAAATGGCACTTGCCACCTCACTGATCCATGTGCCATCCTCCCAAATGGCTTTTGGCACGTTGAAACAACATAAACGGCTCAGATACAAGGCACGAAGATCCGGTGGCCCTATCAACAGGGCGCCTGCCCTGTCCAAGTTGAGTGACACGTCCACAATCCGAGTAAAGGTGTCCAGGAGTCATCTACACCATCAAATGAAGTCGGTTTTCATCCAACGGTGATCAAGTGATGTGCCATAAATCGAAGGACCCACATGTCATCCTCCCAGGGGTTGCAAACCGCCATTTCAGGGCATCAACCGACTTTGCAACCGCCATAGGGGAGGAAGGATGGCCGTAGGATGCAAGGCGGTGCATCCAAGGGGGCGCCCGTCCCCCTAGAAGGGCACCCGCCCTGCCTCTTCGTGCCACCGACCTCCAGGACTCCTACAAGTACCCCTAGAGCACTCCTACACTATAAATAGGACTTGAATCCTCACTTGTAAGGAGAAAAACACACTAGAAACACCTCTAGCAAATCACTACAGATTCAGCTCATAGTCAGTATGTAGCTCCTCTCCCTCTCTCTCTCTCTCTCTCTCTCTAGCGAAGCTCTGCTCTTAGGAATAGTGCTAGCTAGAGAAGAGTAGAGTGGTGGAGAAAAGTCGGGAGAAGGAGAAAGTCTGTGGAGGAGCCGGGCTTGTCGGCGACCTCCTCTGCAGTGTTCTTCACTCTTATCGGTAATAAAGATCCCCTTCTTCATTTACTTATTGTTATACTTTAAGTAGTTGCATACTTGCTCATTGCTTGGTTAGAGTGCTCTAATTCTTTAGCTCGAGTTAGAGTAGTAAGTTTTATAGATTAAGCGCGGTGCTTAGGCAATAGCTTACCCTTGAGTGCGGCTAGACCCACGGATAGTAGTGGTAGGTTCTAGGTGGTGACAGCCCTAGAATCCTCTGGATTCCACCACGTTCGGTCCAATTTTATCATCGTAGGACTTTGGGACGTACGGTGCCTAATCAGTCGAACCCCGGCGAGTTTAGGACTTTGCGTGTCCCGAGTATAGCAATCTCTTTGGTATAACAATCATTTGATCTTTTACTAAGATAAAGTTCTCCCCCAAAACTCTAGAGCTACCTAGCGTGTTTCCACCTTAGTTATACGATTTATCCTTACTAAGGTTATTACCCCATTTATCCATATCTTGATCCTTGACTATCAAATCCTTGGAACCTCAAAACCCCGCATTCCTTTGGGAAAATATAATTTCGACACCTGGTACTTCCAAGTAAAGTGCTACATGATAGTTCTGTGCGCTTGCAGAATCCCATCACCTATCCTATAGAGCTACCCATAGCATTTTTGGCGCAGTTGCTAAAAATACCTTTATTCCTAATAGCAACGTTAGAAGTGTCAACAACCACATACTTTGAGCATAGGGATTGACAACCCCAGTGATTGCGTTGAGAAGTATTATTACCATTGCTAGAGGATAGATTTGGCTACATTCTTTTAATAGTGTTAATATCTGTCAACAGCCGGCCCTGGCTGGCCTGCCTGTGGTCCATGGTGTGGTGGTGGACGGTGCTTGGCTAGGGTGGGGGCTGTCATTTCACTGCCCCTGTCTCCCTGTGGGCAGCCAACTACCTCGTGGGGGTGGCAGCCCCGGGTGGCCAATGTCCGGATCCTTTGGTTCCGGTGGTTAGTCTCTGGGCTGGTGGTGGTCACAGCTCCCCCTGGTAGGCGGTGGTGGTGTGGGGGTGAGAGGTCATGTGAAAGGTCCTAGTATGGCTAAAGGGGGTGAATAGTCTAAATAAAAATTCTACAAACCACTAAACAAGTAATTAGAACCACAAGAGGCTATAAATGCAATGCTAAGGCAACCACTAACCTAGGCAAGCCACCTACACAATTCTAGTTAAACCTTAGTTCTAATCCACACAAATGAGCTAGCAAAAGCTAAACAACTACACAACTACTCAAGACAAAAGAACAAGCTACTTTGCACAAAAATAAGAAAGAGATGATCGTCGAATAAACCTTTGCCTTGTGAAGAAGCCAATCACCGGGACAATCAATAAGTCACTCACTCGAAGGTGAGGAAATCAATAGAGACACCAAGATTTATCCCCGAGGTTCACGTGCTTGCCGGCACGCTACGTCCTCGTTGTGTCGACTTCAACCGGTGGTTCGGTGGCTAATCGGTATCACACACCGAGCCTACACTAGGCGCCATAAGAACCTACCACGGAAGAAGTAACTCAAAGACACGAGTAATCCACTAGAGTTACCTTTGAGCACTCCGCTCGGGGAAGGCACAAGAACCCCTCACAATCGCCGGGTGTGAGCAAGTACAATCACCAAGCTCCTTCACACCTTCTTCTCCTCCAAGCCGTCTAGGGACACGGCAATATCCCAAGAGAATAAGAACTAATCCAAGGCTTGCTCTCAAGTGCTCTAGAATGCAAAACACAAGCAATGATGCTCTTGAGGTTCACTCAATCTCACAAGGATGATCAAGATGATGAACTAGTGAGAGAGTGGGAGGCTAGAATGCAACAAAGTGTATGACAATGATTCAAGTGTGCTAGCTGGTCACCAAGTGACCAGGGAGGGAGTATAAATACTCCCAAGCCAACTCCTAGCCGTTACACTCTCTGAAACAGCCGTTAACCTCGTTTTTATACCGTCGGACCGACCGTCGGACCGACAGCGTCGGACCAAATGGCAGCGTCCGACGCTCGGATGAACGCCACTTGTCAATAGGTTTAAACGCCGTTCGTCCGATCTCAACGGTAACTGATTTCGCGCGTTTGACTACCGTCAGACTAGGGGCGTCGGACTAAACCGCAGAGTCCGACGCCCTCTCTCAGCTCACTGCGCGCGTATCGTCGGACGATCGCGCGAGCACCGTCGGACTAAAGAAACTCAGCGTCCGACACTTTCAGAGAGGTTTGAAAACGCTAAATCATCGTCGGACTTCGTCCGACGCTCGCCGTCGGATTTTTCTTCAAGCGTCCGACGCTCCTCAGCGTGCCACGCGTCACACCTTGCTGCTCGGCACCGTCGGACTAAAGACCACAATGGTCCGACGCTCGGTAAACGAGCATCCGACGCTCACTGACAGCTCAGGCGTCGGACCGAATCAATGGTCCGACACTACGCCCACTATCAGTCCGACGCTCTGGAAACAGCCCTTTTCAAGTCTATTTCTCACCCCTTGCTTCTATGTGCTAACACTCAAGGTCTTCTACACTTGTGCACAGTGTGTTAGCATTTTGCAAACATTTTTCAAGGGTTTTCAAAGGGATTCTCTAGGTTCGTTAGATCAATGCATATGAGATGCAACCTAGAGCACTTGAAAGTAATCCAATAGCTTAGTTCTCCCCTTGATAGTCGGCTATCTATCCTAAATGTGATCACTCGCACTTGGAGTCTTGATCACTAAAAGAAAAGCCCTATTCGAATATACCTTAGCCTTTAGCTTTCCTTCTTTAAGTCCTTTTCTTTTTTCTTGATTATTTCATCTTGATCTTCACTTGAGCTCATGTCATCTTCCTCCTTATTACTAATCTACTCTTGGCTACACACACTTAGCACTTAGATTAGTAACTTGGTTTCATCAATTACCAAAACCAAACTAGGATCTTTCATCATGGCGAAAGCTTAGACGGCGGCGTCTGCGGATGTCATTTTCTCCTTGGAGGCGTCCTTCTTGCACCCCTCCCCCCATCCATCATTTGGATTTGCAGGTGAAAACCTTCCCTTGTGGGCTTGTGATGTTGGCGCCTTCGACATCGTGTCTTTCTTGAAGGCGTCGTGAGGCTTTCTAGCCCCGCACTGTTGCCCCGTCCCTCCTGCATGTTCCTGTTCTTGTTTCCGGTGGCTTCGTTGGGGGAGTTTGTTTTTCTTTTCCTTTCCTTTTTTCTCCTTCTAAAATTTTGAAAAAAAGGTTGGTGTTTGAGTGGAGGCCTGGGTCGATGTCCCAATCCGACCTAGGCAACGGGTTGTGCCGTGTCTCTGGAGGTTTTTCTGTCCATGCAGCAGTGGAGTTTCTAACAGTGGCACGACAGAGGTGAGGTTGTGGAGTGGCTCGACTTCTTTGTCACCCTAAACGGCGAAGCATGCCTGGATACTTGGTGAGAAATGGAGTGGTGTGCGGCGGTGGATGTGGCGAGGCCCCCACGCGTCGAGGCCTAGGTTGATGTCCCAATCCGACCAGGATGAGTTGTCTCAGTGCCATGATCCGGTGCGGTGCTTCTGTTGTTTGGGGAGCATGGGGGTGGACTCCTCTTTGACCTCGTCCAACGTTGGGCCATGGTTGGAAGATCGACTGTACGTGATCAGAAAACGACAGCGGCACGGTGGAGTTGGCATGGTGGGCACTTGGCTTGCAGCGGACTATGACAACTAGTTTGTGCTTGACAGGGGCTGTTTGGGGCGGGACATCGTCAGGGACGATGGCGCTCGCGAGGTAGGCTCCTTAAGGGTGCAGCTTGGTGGTCTTGGTGTATGAGTTGAGGTGTGCAACCGTGTCGATGCCCCAATCCGACCGGTTGAGTTGCAAGTAGTGGTTTTAAGTTGTGTGACAATTGGATACTTAGTTGAGTTATGTGTGGAGTTGTGCTCTCACGTTGTATACGCCAGATGCGGCAGGGTCGTGTGAGATGAGTATTGCTCTCTCCCAGTTGTAATGGTTTTGGGCCCGATTTCTATTAAAAAACTAAACCGACCCTTTTGTTTTTCTTTTTTTTCGTCTAATAGAAATCGCGACAAATCTTTTATCGTCCCTTCGAAAAAAAGAAAAAAAAAGTACATCAAGCTTAGAATGGACCAAATAGACGAGTAGACGACCGAGACATGTTCCTGCAGTAGGAACTCACACACAACATCACAGCGTGACCGCGAGCCGAGGTCCCATACATTTCAGATCAATATATTGTCCCCTACCATAGAAGAAAACACGAGGAGGCGACCAAAATTAAGCACGCTAGGAGGCACGGACGTCCCGCGGCCACAGCTGCACTCCCAGAACTTTGGGTTCCCTGGGAAAGTGCCATCATGGCGTCTCTAGTGGTAGGAGCAAGCGGGCGTCGGAAAGTTTTGTTGAATTTCTCAAAGGAGGTCACGTCAGGGGCGTTGGAAAGTTTTGTTGAATTCCTCAAAGGAGGCCACGTCAGGGGCTTCGGTTTCCAAATCAAGACGCATGCGTTTCAACGTTACTTTCCTTGCTTGGGCATCGGGCTTCGGCTCTCTGAATTTGCTTTGAGCGGCAAGACGAGTGCTTCTCTTTGGGACAACTGTTGACTGAAGCTATAAAAATAAAAGCTGATAATAGTTTAAGCTGATTTTTTATGAGAGAAAAATACTGTTCTACTCCCTCCATATCCGTACTACTCCCTCCGCCCTATAAAGACTGTCGTTTTAAACATTTCAGAAACTGTGTTTGACCGTCCGTCTTATTAAAAAATTTATACAAAATCAATTAATAATTATTAAAGTATCTCTAATGATAAAAAAAATTACAATAAGATAAATGATATTTATATAAAATTTTTAAATAAGACGAATAGTCAAACATGATATCTGAAAAATCTAAAACGACTGTCTTTTAGGGACAGAAGGAGTACTTATTATTTTGAACAACGACACGGTCTTCGAACTGTAACTTTGACTTCATATTTTTATAAAAATATTTATTGAAAAGTGATATATGTAAACTTTTATAAAAATATATTTAAAGACAAATCTATTATATAGTTTTAACATTTTTAGACCCAACAACTTAAAATTTATTCATGATTTATATTTTCAATCAATATTTGACTAAAATCTTGTATAAAACGACAAATAATATGGATATAAAGGAGTATACCTAAAAAGAAGATAAAATATGATTTTATAAGTGAAGCGAACAAAAATGGTTACCATCGACCAACGCGGCCAAGCGTGCACGCGGTGGGGACATAATGATTGGCTGCTCCAACTTCGTGAGAGCATTCACACAGTTATCGTAGTCTTATCTCTTCTCTACGTCTCTATCTCTATCTTTGGAAAAAAAATTAGATATATTATGATTTACATATGCAGCTGATATATGGGTCGTAACAATATTTTAATTATTTATATAATAAATTAGATATATTGTGATACACATATCAATTATACAGTCGTCATCATACAAGGTAGGATAGTCTCTATCCAATTTTTTTCCCTCTCTCTTCTCTTCTCTTCTCTTCTCTTCTCTCTTCCGGCAGACTCACGCCCTCTCTTCCGCGAGAAAAACCCGGCGCTCCCCGCCTCGCGCAATCCCGATCGCCCCGCTCCTTCGCGTCCGCGGAACCGCCGGCTGCGCACGATGCCCACCTCGCTCCCGCCGCCTGCGCAGATGTCCGGCGCTAATCACCCCCCACGCCTCCGCACCGCCGAAAAAGAACGGCGCTCGGCCTCCCACTACCCCACGTAAGTTGGCCCTTTCGATGCTCCGCCCTTGTTGGGTACGGTACGCCGTGAAGGCCAGCAACAATCTCCCCATGGTACGACGTCCTGCGTTAGCTCGGCTGCGGCGCCGTTCACGTCAGCAGCAATGAGCTCCAATCACCCGCCACGTGGGATTCGGCCCCGTCAGGTGCGGGTCTCGTTCTTGCACCCTGGGATGGAGGTGTCATTGAGCAAATGTGTCTGCACTTGCTGATGGAAGAAATACCCCTATGTTGTTGTTTATTGTTTTAATTTGGGATGCGTTAGAACTTTCCTCTGATGGTGATGACGAAGGGCGTTTCTGAGAGGCAACGGACCAGGTGCAAACCATAATTTTCGTGAAAACCCGTGCAAACCATGGTAAAAAGGTTGTTTAAATTTATCAAAAAAAATTACACATGTACATAATATGATGATACACAACCTTATAAAATATCTTGTCCAAACACGACTTTGTTTGTGGAATTTGTTATTTTTATATCTCACAAATGAAGTCATATTTGGACAAGATATTTTACAAGGTTGTGTATCATCATATCATGTGCATGTGTGATTTTTTGATGAATTTAGACGACTTTTTTTACCATGGTTTGCACGGGTTTTCACGAAGGTTATGATTTGCACCTGATCCGTTGCCTTTCTGATATTAGGTTATTTTAGTGAGTGCACAAAACTTTGTTAGCATAGTAATTCAATATGTTAAAAAATTTGGATCTCCACTAAAGAGGCCAGGGATGATTATTAGTTGGTAACCTTCCTGTATGGATCCTTATTATCCAAGCTAAGTCTATCTCTGGCAATTTTAATATTTTGCAAATTATGGAATTCGCTGGTTGTGTGTTTTAAATCAATTGAGTTCCCTAAATAATTGCAAGAATACCATTTCATCTTGACCAACTGGTATTTTCTCTGTTTGTCTGACTCCAATTGTCACAGCCATGCTTTATTTATGATATGATCAATCCTGGATTTCTTGATAAAACTAAATGTTCTAGCTAAAATTGAGCTGCACATCAGTATATTAATTCTCTACTCTATTTCAAGTGATCACTCTGTGAGATTGTTCACTGATAGGTTGCACTATCTCAAACAAACAACCAAGTTTGTAGTCGGTGAATGTTAAAATAGTGGGTGCTCCTGAAGCTGAAGAGATGCATCGTCTTTCACTTAGTTTATGCTCTGTCTTTCCATTTTCCAAACAATTGTTCTTCATGTTGCTCCGCCACAAGAACGATTTGGTAACCGCATACTGCTCCAATTACCAAGGCCACGAGTTCAGACTGGAGCCCTGGACATTTATAGAGATACCTGCAGCCACCAACAAACAAATTGAATATTTGTGTTTTTAGTTAAACTGTTCAGTCTCAAAAAGATAGTAGAACAACCTTGCTTAATAAGTTGCCATCTCAACATATGCAGTACAATAACTGGGTAAAATTCTTATCTCAGCCGCAAAATCTGGTATGTATTGGTGGTGATTTCTCTTCTGTTTTTCTTTTGAAATGTGCTGGTGTTGTTTAAATTATTTTCCTCTATTATGCTTGGGTCCTCACAATCGGCAACAGAGAAGATGATGGCATTCACTGTTGGGCAATGCTTAGAACAATCGATCTGGCAACACAATCCATTATGATTACTTGAAAATTGTTTTCCCCTTTGAATACGCTCATTGTCTGTCCTTTCTCCATCCCCAATACTATTTAGAATATCCAAGGAGACAGTTTCATGATTTTTAATTAAGCTCCAAGTTTTATTTCTTTTAGTGCTTGCATTTTTCTCAGGCCAACAGAAAATATAATTTTAGTTCTTTCTCTTGCTTGTTAAGTACATATCTGCATAGTATGCTCCTTGTTTATTTAGTATTGTCAATCTCAGTCATGCTGCATGGGAGTTCTCGTTTATGAGATTGCTTGCTCACCTGAATCAGGCACCTAGAAAGAAGAAGTTTGACAGCCAATAGCTGCAGCCACAAGATATGAAATACTCTGTGATAGACAATAGCCTAACAGGCTTAGATTGCTTGATCAGATGATTACAAAGGGGATTACATTTATAGGAGAGAGGAGGATGACCCAAGGGGCCAGCCGAGTCTGAACATGACTCAAAGGGGCCATCAGGGTGTGAACCCGGCACAGCAAGCTAGGCTAATCAATGGCTAGATTACACAAGTAACTAGGAGATTATAGTAAATAGCAATTATTTCTAACACCCCCCCGCAGTCGGAGCGTCGGTGGAACGGACGTTCAGATTGGAGCGAAAATCCATGAAGACGGAGGAGGGAAGGCCCTTGGTGAAGACATCAGCGAACTGCGACGTGGTGGGCACGTGAAGAACACGGACAGCACCCATGGCAACCCGTTCGCGGACGAAGTGAAGGTCGATTCCACGTGCTTGGTGCGCTGATGTTGCACGGGGTTGGAGGAGAGGTAGATGGCGCTAACATTGTCGCAGTAGACAAGGCAGGCGGCGTCCAGGGGATGATGGATCTCCTTGAGCAACTGCCTCAGCCAAGTGACTTCAGCGACGCCGTTGGCAACAGCCCGATATTCTGCCTCGGCGCTGGACCGGGAGACAGTGGGCTGTCGCTTGGAGGACCAGGAGATCAGGCTGTCCCCGAGGAAGACGGCGTAGCCGGAGGTGGACCGGCGGGTATCCGGGCAGCCTGCCCAATCAGCATCAGTATACACACGGAGTTGAGTTGGAGCTGTGCGGGGGATGATCAGACCATGACTGAGAGTTCCCTGGAGATAGCGAAGGATCCTTTTGGCAGCGACAAGATGAGCTTCACACGGAGCATGCATATGAAGGCATACTTGTTGAACGGCGTAAGCAATGTCCGGCCTGGTGAATGTGAGATACTGAAGGGCGCCCACAAGGCTGCGGTAGCTGGTGGGATCAGCAACAGGAGAACCGGCATCAGCAGATACCTTTGCACAGGTGTCAACTGGGGTGGAGCAAGGTTTGCAATCACTCATGCCATGGCGAGCAAGGATGTCCAGTGTGTATTGGCGCTGCGAGAGGATGACTGAATCCCTGTGGCGCTGAACTGAAATGCCAAGAAAGTGGTGCAGAGGTCCAAGATCCTTCATGGCGAACTCCTTTTGCAATGCAGCAATGACACGGTGGAGGAGCTGCTGTGATGAAGCTGTGAGGACGATATCATCCACATATAAGAGTAAATAGACAGTCTCTGTACCGCGGCTATATATGAAAAGAGAAGTGTCTGACTTGGCTTCAGTGAACCCCAGAGAGATCAAAAAGGAAGCAAACCGGCTGTACCAGGCCCGCGGTGCTTGCTTTAAGCCGTAGAGGGATTTGTTGAGCCGGCAGACATGTTCTGGAAGGGCAGAATCAGCAAATCCGGTAGGCTGAGAGCAGTAGACGGTCTCTGAAAGTGTGCCGTGGAGGAAGGCGTTCTTCACGTCAAGTTGATGAATGGGCCAATCCTTGGAGTGTGCTAGGGTGATGACTGTGCGAACAGTGGCCGGCTTGACGACCGGGCTGAAAGTTTCGTCATAATCAACACCGGGGCTTTGAGTGAACCCCCGAAGCACCCAACGAGCCTTGTAGCGCTCCAAAGAACCATCGGCATTGAACTTGTGTTTGAAGATCCATTTTCCAGTAACCACATTGGCCTTGGCAGGGCGGGGGACAAGATCCCAAGTGTGATTGGCCTGAAGGGCAGCATATTCGTCTTCCATGGCCTGGCGCCAATGAGGATCAGCAAGAGCATCCCGGCAGGACCGCGGGAGTGGAGACAGGGCCTCGGCATGCAGAGCAAGGCGAGGCTGCCGGTACCCTGTTTTGCCACGGGTCGCCATACTATGTGAGTTGGCGATCGGTGGGATGGGCACCGCACCAGCAGGGACCGGAGGGTCGCTCTTGACATAGCGAGGTGGAGACGGGATCATGCTGGAACGTCGAGGAGGAGCCCCTGCCGGGCGCTCGAGGGCCGGGGCAGGGACAGGGGCACGCCTGCTGTAGACGTGAGTGATGGGCGGCCTCTGGGGTGCGACCACCGAGGGTGGAGCACGCCTGCTGTAGACGTGGACGATGGGCGCAGCCGGGGCGAGGGGTGCGGGGGTCGTCTGAACAGAAGCCCCACCGGACACGGCCGGCTGTGCTGGAGAGGAGGGCGCCTGGTCAGAGGGCCCTGGAGACAGGGGTATCTGAACAGAGGACCCCCCCGGAGGCGTCCGCGGTAGTGAGGAAAAACCGGGGGGGTCCTGGTCGCCAGTGTGGCGGCGCGTGCCAGCGATGGTACCAGAGGTACAGGCTGGGAAGGAGCACGCGTCGGAGGTGGTGGCCGGGGGCCAGCAGCCCCGGATGTACCTGCAGGAAAAGGAGACACTGGGAGAGCGTCGTCGTCAGTTAGAAAATCAAGTTCCTGCGGAGGTGGAGAGGGCTGGTTGAGGGAAAAAGGAAACGTTGTTTCGTCGAAGACGACGTGGCGGGAGATGATGACGCGGTTAGTGGTGAGGTCAAGGCACCGGTAGCCTTTGTGATCCGGTGGGTAGCCAAGAAAGGCACAGAGAGTGGAGCGAGGGGCAAGCTTGTGGGGGGCTGTGGCGGAGAGGTTAGGATAGCAAGTGCACCCAAACGCTCGAAGATCATGGTAGGAGGGGAGGGTGCCATGGAGGGCGAAGAAAGGGGTGCTCATGTTTAGAGTTTTGGTGGGGAGGCGATTGAGAATATAGGTGGCAGTGGCAACCGCATCAGCCCAGTAAACAGGAGGCATGGATGCCTGGAAGAGGAGGGTGCGGGTGACGTTGTTGACGGTGCGGATCATGCGCTCGGCTTTCCCGTTTTGCTGGGAGGTATAAGGGCACGACATGCGGAGTGTGGAGCCGTGAGCCAGAAAGAAAGCGCGGGAGGCAGAGTTGTCAAATTCGCGACCGTTGTCACATTGTACTGATTTAACAGTACAGCTGAATTGGGTAGACACATGAGCAAAGAAATGTGAAATAGTGGGAAAAGCATCAGACTTAACTCGGAGGGGAAAAGTCCAAAGAAAATGGGAGCAATCATCAAGAATGACTAGATAATATTTGAAACCAGAGACACTAACAGTAGGAGATGTCCACAAGTCACAATGAATTAAATCAAAATTCTTGGATGCTCTAGACATGGAGGTAGCAAAAGGAAGGCGAGTGTGACGCCCAAGCTGGCAAGCATGGCAAAGGGAGTCGTCTCCAGGCTTGCTGCAGACAATGGAGGAGGTCCGAGCGAGGTTCTGAAGGGTTGCCTTGCTGGGGTGACCAAGGCGCCTGTGCCAAGTAGTCGGGGAAGGAGTGGCGACGAGGGCAGCCGACCCAGTGGTGGATGAAGGAAGCTGTAGGGTGTAGAGGGGCCCTGTGCTGTTACATCTGAGGAGGGTGTTCCGGGTACGGAGATCCTTCACAGAGACACCAAGAGGGTCAAATTCAACAGAAACAAGATTGTCGGTCGTAAATTTTCGAACAGAAAGAAGATTCCGAATGATGTCAGGAGCTACAAGGACATTATCGAGGCGAAAAGGTCCTGGAAGGACAGAGTAGCCGGTGCCAACAACGGGAAGAGTGGCACCGTTGCCTACGATAATGGAGGAAGGAAAAGAAGAGGAGGGTGAAGCGGTGACCATACCAGGGTTGGCAGTGATGTGGGAGGAGGCACCCGAGTCGATCA
Organism: Eremochloa ophiuroides; assembly: GCA_038502445.1. NCBI lineage: Eukaryota > Viridiplantae > Streptophyta > Magnoliopsida > Poales > Poaceae > Eremochloa > Eremochloa ophiuroides. The sequence goes on from JAHLJS010000002.1 coordinate 96,483,886, forward strand.
CCCAGTCGGAGGATCCTGGCGGCGGGGTGAGGGACACGGTGCTGAAGGCGCTGGCGAGACCTTCGGGCGACCATGGGGCCCAAGCTGGTGGTGCCTGCGGATAGTAGTTCCCGGAGCCTGGTGGCGGGGCGTAGTAGGCAGGGGGCGCCCCGGCCATCAGTGCCTGCTGCGTAGGGGCGGGCTGGACTGTGCGTGGCGGGGGGGCACGAACTCCACCGGCGGTGGAACCTGGCCACATGTGGATGGAGCCGGTCCACGGGTTGAGGAGCGACGGCCACTGTGATGTAGGAGGAGTGGCAGAGGTTTGCGCACCCCCCTGAGATCCACCAGAGCCGCGCCCGCTGCGGCGGCGACGGCCGCGGTTGTTGTTGAAGGCTTGTCCAGCAGCAGCCTGAAGGCGGGGAGGCGCAGGTGCAGGAGGCGTCGGGGTGGGCGCCTTGGTGGGAGCAGCAGCGGCGATGAGGGCCGAAGGAGGGGCGGAAGACGTCCCCATGTTGAGCTCAGCCAACCGGAGATCAGCACGTACGTCGGCGAAGGACGGGAACGGCCGCTGGCGGGTGATGAGTTGGGACATGAACTGGAACCGTTCGTTGAGGCCACGTAGGACGTTGAGCACCAAAGTGCGATCCTGGACTGGCTCGCCGAGGTCGGCCAGGGCATCAGCCATGCTTTTCATCTTGCGGCAGTAGTCGTCGACGGAGAGGGCACCTTGACAGAGGGTGCGAAACTCGGAGTCGAGGAGCATGGCACGAGACTCACGGTTGTTGAGGAACTGCTGCTCAAGCCCGAGCCAGGCCGCCCGGGCAGTGGGAGCGTCGTGCTCATGGATGACGTCCAGGAGGTCGGCGGAGATGGTGTTGAAAATCCAGGACAGAACAACACAGTCCATGCGCGACCATGCCGGATCGTAGGGCCGGGAGGTGTTGTGGAGGACGTGATCCTTCAACGCGAAGCGGCCGAGGATGAGGAGAACATAGCCACGCCACTTGGAGTAGTTGGAGGCTTGAAGATCAAGAACTATAGGAATTAAGTTCTTGATGTTCTGAACTGCAGCTGCCTGACTGTGAAGGCGGGCGATGGCCTCGGCTTCAGAGGAGGCAGAGTAGTTGTCGTCGTCGTCGGCGTCGTCCTCCGGCGGCTCGGGGCAGAGGCGAGCGCGGAGGGCCGCGGCCTGCCGCTCCAGGGCATCAGCCGCCGCTCGCTCCTTGTCAAGGGCGTCGGCGGCGGCGCGGACGCGCTCCTGGGCGTCGGCGGCGGATTTGAGGAGAGTGGCCTCCTCTGTAAGTTGCTGGCTGCGCTCGGAGTTAGTGGAGCGCAGAGAGGAGGCCTCATCTTCCAGGCGCTTGGCCGCCGAGAGGGCTTCATCGCGGAGCTTGGCCGCGGCGGCCGCGGCGGAGGAAGTAGAGGCGGCCATGTGCGCGCGCAGCGGCAGCAGGGGCGCGTAGGCGCTGGTGGGGAAGAGGCGCGGCAGCGGCAGGGGGCGCGCGCGCGAGGAGAAGAGAGGTCGCGCGGCGGCGGCAGGAGGCGCGCACGCGAGAGGAGACGGGAGCGGAAGCGGATGGATCGGTTTTAGACTGATACCATGATAGACAATAGCCTAACAGGCTTAGATTGCTTGATCAGATGATTACAAAGGGGATTACATTTATAGGAGAGAGGAGGATGACCCAAGGGGCCAGCCGAGTCTGAACATGACTCAAAGGGGCCATCAGGATGTGAACCCGGCACAGCAAGCTAGGCTAATCAATGGCTAGATTACACAAGTAACTAGGAGATTATAGTAAATAGCAATTATTTCTAACACTCTGAAATTGTCAACTGTCTTGCTGTTCAGGTTAGGCAACTCCTGCGTTGACCTCTCAAGATGTCATTCTAAAAATCAAGTACATCCATCCATTTCAGGTACACATCCTAATTTTGTTCAGTGCCAAACTTTTTGCTATCTATCAGTAGGTCATTACTCAGTGATTTTTATTTTCAACTCAGATGATAAGTTTGCGTGCATATATGAATCACTTTTTCACCACAATTTAGTTTCCCCCCAATGTTAGTTGGCTCACTCTTGTTAGCAGAGTATAACACTGTTGTGTCCCCATCGAATCTTGAACCGTGAACAGGCGTCGTGCATGGAGGAGTGCAGAGGTCTGTGTTGTTGGGCTGTACTTGATTTTCACAGATGGGAAATTATTATGTCCTTGCCAATGGCAAGAATTTTGACCAGGAATGATTGATTTGTAGCAACATGAAAGAGATCATGGAAATACTTTTCTAAACAATTGTTAGCTCTTGAATTATCAACCAGCCAAGAAAAAAGATTGTTTTGTTTTTTTATTTCCACTTATTTGGTCTATTTGCTGAAATCTATTGGTGATCTCTATTCTGGACCAACTGAAGCTGCCCTGTTGTCACCAAAAACAAAAACAAAAAAAAAAAACTGGCCATATATGTGTAATTTTCAAAACGTGTATTTTCATGATGGTTGTTGACAATATGTGCTGGCCATCAGTGTGTAATTTTTAAAATTCAATAACCTTATAGGTGAGATACTCTATGTGCTCATCTTTTTGTTGCTTCAGAGATTAACTGTAGTTTCACAACAGCAATGAGCTGTGGTAATTCCATTTTGTTACAGATTGTAATCATATCTATTCTTGCACTCTCTAAAGTATTGTTTTTTCGTAATAGGACAACATACATGGCATTATCTTTTTCGGTTGCAACGCACGGTCTCCAAATGGATAGGCGTGCTTGGTGTGATTTGTTTCTTAATATCTATTTGCTTGTATTCCAGTTCGAAAGGACTGATTATTTGAGGATGTAAGGGCCATAGGAACATAAACAAGTCCACATCAGGCAAACTTCTCGAGGTTCCAAGCAACTGTCGTTTTTCTTTTTAGTTCTCCGTTGACTTGGAGCATAAATTTTATGGAAAATTGATTGATACAAATATTAGTCCAACGCACGGTCTCCAAATGGATTTAACTGTATTTACCCGTAGCAAAGTACGGCCACTCTCAACTACTCCCTCCGTCCCAGAATACTTGTCGTTCTGGGCGGAGGGGCAGAGATCAATTCCACCAGTAAAAGACCTCATTAGCCCTACTAGCAATCATAGAAAGTTGAGATGACATGCTCATTAATGAGCTGCTTCCTGCCTCCCACTCACACCAATATGCATAAACAAATGATACAGTACAATTTTAATGTTACACATGCACTGCGCCAAGTAGTATACTAATTTTTCATAGCGCGCCAAAACACCGGCTCTTACGCTTGCCAAAACAAAAAAAAATCAAACAACAGCTCTAGGCGCCATTTTTGTAATCCAGGGGTCCATAAAGGCTAAGAGCCACATCGTTGCCAGCATCAGTTGAACCATTCCCCATCCATGGCCATACCAGACTTGAATGCACCACCAGAGGGAGAAGAGCAGTTGTCTGATCTCAACAAGGAACAGGAAGAAGATGATGGTCCTTTACAAGATGTGGTGCGTGCAGGTGAACGTGGGGGACCAGATGCTCTACCTTGCCTCTTTCACCAAGCATCAGACCATGATGTCGAAGTCCATGGAGAGGCCACCCGTACAGGACATCACAGCCTCAATCTTCATGAAACTACTGAACAAGTATTTCATCAAGGTAAGCACAGTCTATATTCAAAAAATCATTGTACTAGTTCTATTTCTCTCTCTAGTGTATCCTAAGATCTGTGTGCTGCTTTTATTGTCTCCAAATAACAGTGCCCTAGTTCTAAATCTCTATCTCTCCTCTCACCTCAAATTATTGTGTGCTACTTTCATTTTTGCCCTAAAACTCCGATTGTTGAATCAAGTAACAAACGTCCTTTTCTACAAGCAATAGCCTGAGCACAGTTTCCTGATTGTACCATGCAATATTTTCAAGTGTTTATGTATCTCACCTAAAACTCTTGTGTAGCTGATCAGAATTGTCGCCAGCCCTTTGATTCCAATGATCATCATCAGTATGGAGAACAAGGAAGCCTGCTGAGAGGTGATTACTTCAATTAATACAAGGCTTGTTACAAAAAGAAATTCTACATGAAAAGATTTATAAATTTAAACTACTCCCAAGCAATATATGCATCCACTAAGAAGTTACTGATATAGATCATCTAGACTAGTCCCAAGCTGTGACCAATCAGTTATATTTTGTACAAGTAAATATAGGCCATTTGATTTAAATGATCATCAACATGAACGAGAAGTTGCCCATGCATTTGATTTAAATCATCATTGTCATGAACAACAACAGCAAGGCCTGCATCCAGGTGAATAATTTTATCAGTAACCATGAATGAAAATCTTTTACTGTATGCATTGACAATATAGAAGAAATATATACATTTTTCTGCAGATGGTGGCGTAGCCTTGCAAGATCAACAAGCTGCCTTGGAGGATCTCATAGAGGAGTTTGGCATATACTCCGATGTTGTTGATGTCGCCTTTGATGAAGAGGAATTGTCGGACTCAGATGGTGGACAGGATCAGCAAACACATGGTGTGGAAGAGGATCAGCAAGCACATGATGAAGAGGATGAGCAACCACATAACGATGAACATGAAGACCAAGCACTTCACGACGAGGCTCCATATAGAAAGCGGGAATTAGCCGATAGACAAAGACAAGCCATATTTGAAGATTTGCTTCGGAGTAGTAGGAATGGCAGATTGAAAAGAAATAGTACAACTATTATTGCAGCGACATACAATGTCCATATTCGTACAGTACAACGTGTATGGAAGAGAGCAAAAAAATGTTGGGAACAGGGCATACCAGTAAATGTCAATGGTTTGAAACCTAAGAATTGCGGCCGTAAGAAAACTGAAGTGGACCTCTCTATAGTTCCAGATATTCCCTTAAACAGAAGGGGTACTATAAGGTCACTAGCACATGCTCTAGGTGTCAACAAAAGCACTCTACATAGGTCGTTCAAAGAAGGATTGCTACGCCGACACTCGAACTCACTGAAGCCCTATTTGAAGGAAGCAAATAAAAAGGCTAGGCTGAAGTGGTGTCTCTCTATGCTTGACCCAAGTACAGTACCAAATAATCCCAAGTTCAGAATCATGAAAAATATTATCCACACAGATGAGAAGTGGTTCAACGGAACAAGGAAGATTAAGACTATGTACATGCATCCAGATGAAGAAGACCCACACAGGACAGTGCAAAACAAGAATACCATTCACAAAGTCATGTTTTATTCTGGAATTACAGAACCTAGGTTTGATGCTGAAGGGAGATGTTATTTTGACGGCAAGTTAGGAGTATGGCCTTTTGTCCGTGAGGTAGAAATCTGGTCATGTTTTATTCTTGTTTCGCTACATAAAAATATCTTATATTATTTCTCATAATAATCTTTGTACTTTCAGGAACCAGCAAAAAGAAGAAGCGACAATAGGCCTAGGGGCACACCTATCACAAAGACAATAAAGGTTGACAGACAAACAATGAGATCTTACATGATCTCAAAACTGCTTGAAGCTATACGCATTCGTTGGCCTCGAGAAGATTCCAACGAGATAATTTGGATACAGCAGGACAATGCTCCATCACATATCCACGCCGATGATCCAGAGTTTAGGGCAGCAGTTGCCCAAACCGGACTTGATATACGCATAATGAATCAACCTGCTAATTCACCAGATATGAATTGCCTAGACCTTGGTTTCTTTGCTTCTCTTCAGTCATTGACGGATAGAACGACATCTAGAAACATGGATGACCTCATCGCGAATGTGATCAATGAATATGAAAACTACGACCCTGTCATTTTGAATAGGATATTCCTCACGCTACAAGGATGCATGATTGAAGTTATGAAAGATAACGGAGGGAATAAGTACAAGATCCCCCACATGAATAAGGAGAGCCTAGAGGCAGCTGGCATGCTTCCCAAATCTCTTAGTTGTGACAGGGAGATTGTTGAGAAGGCAATTGAGGTATTGAACAACTAATGTAGTTGTTTGTCTAGCTTTTGAGTTCTACAGCAACTAGGGGTATTATGTAGCAGTTGTATATATGTTTATGTTTATGTAACAATTGTAAATATAAACAATGCTTTTGCCATGGAACAATAGCTATATATATATATACACACACACCCACACACACACACACTTAGTGAAACAATAGTACAATTTACATTAGTCAGCACTCCTACATTATCCACAACTACATCATGCCCTCTTACATATACAAGGGCATAGACAAAAGAAGAGAGCACTACATGCTCAATAGCAGAACCATTTGATGAAACACTGGTGACATCGACTACATAATCCACAACTATAGCATGCCCTATCCCCTACATATACAAGGGCATTGACAAAAGAAGAGAGCACTACATGCTCAATAGCAGAACCATTTGATGAAACACTAGTCAGATCGACTACATAATCCACAACTAGAGCATGCACGTATGCCATGGTCAGCCATGGTCTTAGTGCTCCTTACCTCTTGCCTCCCACACATCGATTGGTGTAGCCTCGTCTTCTGTCTCTGCATCAGAGAAACTGACCTTATGCTCGTTATCGTCCTTGGCATCATCCTTATGGTCCTTTTCCTTGCTGGTTATTGGTGTAGCCTCGTCTTCTGTCTCTGCATCAGAGAAGCTGACCTTATGCTTGTTATCATCCTTGGCATCATCCTTATGGTCCTTTTCCTTGCTGGTTCCAGTTTGGCTTGTGCATGCCTTATCACTCTCCAACAGAATCCGACGCCATTCTTGAAACATGGTACTGCACAGGAGGTAAACAAAATGATCAAGTTACAGTGAAAATCCGAAAATAGCAATGCCAGGACTTCAATGCCTTCGCCTTACCGCAAATGACCATCAGTTTTTTTGACACCCTGCTTGCCGATGTGCTTCGCCACAGGCATATCCTGGGATTCCGTTTCAGGCACAAACTCATCGTCCGCGGCAACAAAGGATGAAACATGTTGACGGCCTTCGTCATCTGAATCAGGGATCAACTCGAATTGATCCGCACCGCCTTCCTGTGTATCCTGAGCAAAATCCTGGCCTTCTATGGCGATGCAATTGCGCTTCTTATCCCACCAAGTTCCGCGGCGACGATCCCGGCCACGCATCGGTTTGAAGGACTGCATCAAACCTTTCGGTCGGATCCCCAAGGCCTGCCGCATCCGCAATCTCTGGAGGAACCGGCGAGTCTGATGCACGCCCTTACCACCACCTGCCATCCACTGAGGGCCTTAAAAACCTGTTCCGAAATCAGAAGATTATATGTTACTAGTATATCTTACTAGTCGGACATTCAGTGAAAACGCCGTTGAAAAAAAAAAGCAGCTAGCTAGCAAAAGCGAGCCCACGAAGAACATGAATGGAGGGGGAGACGGCTGGCTATTGGCGCTGAAAAAAATCATGATCTTGGTCACTTATGGGGTTTCAATTTAGACATCAAATTACCAGATTGTTGCCGGCCCATGAAACTGAATGGGAAAAAAATCATTCAAAGCACGGACAGTTTAGAATTGACAAGCTGACCTTGCGCTCGATAAACAGGCCGCCCCCGTCGCCGCTGTACGCCGTGCGCTCGTCTCGTCGAACCTTCGGACCGGTCCCTAGTCCGTCATGGTAGAAGCTGATGCCACATCCGCCCGAGATCCACCGCCGACGCGGCGCCGCCGAGCTCCTTCCCCACGCGCGGCCGCTGGACTCCTCCCCACGCGTCGCAGACTCCGAACTTCAGACTCCGATGCCGGGCTCCTCCTCCCCGCGCGCGCTCCGAGCTCCGAGATCCGCCGCCGCCACCAAGCTCCTTCCCCGTGCGCTGCTGCTAGGCTCTAGTGGGTGGCGCAGAACCAGTGGACGGCGGGAAGGGGAAGCCGTAGGCCGCCGCCGTTCATGAGCGCCATGGGAGGGACGGAGGAACCAAAGGGTCGGAGGGATAGGATAAGGTTCTTCCCACCATTTTTTTTTCTTATTCTTGTAGTGGCCGACACCGATCTGATGGATGGACCAGGTCGTAGCTGTGCTCTCGTGGCTCTGAGCCTAAAACGACATGTATACTGAGACAAATTTTGAATTGCTGGACGACAAGTATTCTGGGACGGAGGGAGTAGTTGCTAAAAAAAAAAAAGTCATCGCGGCCCTGGGCAGCCGGCTGCAGAAACTATGTTTTTATGATGGCGTGGATACAATTAACAAAAACAATGTTTCAAAAACGATTCAAGCTTTGACTTGACTCGCCTGTCGCGTTCGCCTCCCTTTGAATTCGCTCCCTTTCCCTGGCTGCACGTCACCAATGACGCCCGCCTCCCCTCCCGTAGCCACGTATAAACATTCGCATTCGCTTCCCGCGACGAGCAGATGCAGCTCAGCAGTCACCTCCGCGCGCTAAGTTCCTCCCGAACCCGTATCGTCGCCATGGCAGCCGCAGCCGTCGCTCCTGCAAGGTGAGCACTGAGCAAAACCTAGAGGCAGAACGGCGCCCTGTCTCTGTAGATTCATTATTAAGGTTTTAAATGGAACGATTAATTCTTCCTCCTCCTCGTGCAGCTCCGTGAAAGAAGTGCTGCCGTCTCCCCTGACCTCCGCCTCCGAGCCCCCTCCCCTCTTCGATGGCACCACCAGGTAGGTTACCGACCCCTCGATTGTAAAATCTTCACCTGTGCATATCAGGAGCTCTAGAAGTTAACCCCTTTTTTGAGTCTCGTGAAGGTTGTACGTTGCCTATCCTTGCCCGTTCGCGCAGCGCGCTTGGATTGCCAGGAACTGCAAGGTGACACCATCACCACTGTTCTTTGATTTGTTGAAGCGGTTCTCTTTTGTGGTGTCTTCCTGAAAAGGAAAACTGAAACCTTTTTGTTGTCCCCTGTTGTTTCCCCAGGGTCTGCAGGACAAGATTAAGATAGTCGCTATCGATCTTGCTGACAGGCCAGCATGGTACAAAGAGAAGCTTTATCCAGAAAACAAGGTGTGTTTGGTTAATATGCTTCACCCCTTTAAGAACTTTCATGTTCGAATTTTCCAAGGTTCGTTTCATGTATGATTTACCCTTGTTTTTTTTTTCCGGTGCAGGTGCCTTGTCTGGAGCACAGCAACCAGGTGAAAGGAGAGAGCTTGGATTTGGTGAAGTACATTGACAGCAACTTCGAAGGTCCATCGTTGCTCCCTGAGGTACATAAGATCACCATCAATGAAAGAAAAAAGTGTTTTCAGGCTTGTTAACGTAACGTCTGGACTCTGGATTCTTCACAGGATCCTGCAAAGAAGCAGTTCGCCGAGGAGCTGCTTGGATATACTGATGCATTCAACAAAGCATTATTCTCATCTTTACTCACCAAGGAAGATGTTTCTGACGAAACTGGTAACAAAACTAGTTCGCATGTTTGATTTGTTTGTAAAGGCCTTCTTTTAATAAGATGCTAATTGTCTCACGCGTTGTCTTTACATCAGTTGCTGCTTTGGATAAAATAGAAGATGCCCTGGGGAAATTTAATGACGGCCCGTTCTTCCTTGGTCACTTCAGTCTGGTATGTCACTGGACACTAGGAATCATTCTTCCTGGAGCATGGTTCAAAATCAAATTTCTGTTTACAAAGATTTCATATTATGAATGTGGGCTTCAGTTCGTATGTGGTTTTGTCGTGATGCCTAATTTCATTACAGGTGGACATTGCGTATGTATCATTCATCGAGAGGTTTCTGATATTCTATCCCAACATAAAGAACTATGATATCACAAAGGGCAGACCCAACCTTCAGAAGTTTAGTGAGGTAATTTAGACTGATGGCATTAAATAGGGTAAAGCTTTATGCTTGTAGTACGTTCACTCACATTGTTTGAAATGATCCTTTTATCCTAAAATGACCAGGCTGCATGGCCCAATGCAAACCAGTTTTCTTGATAATGCTTTCTTGAAGAGAAATTTTAACTCATGGATTGGTATATTTCAGGAAGTGAACAAGATCGATGCATATACACAGACTAAACAGGACCCACAGATTTTACTTGAGCAGACAAAGAAGCGGTTTGGGGTATTGATATTATTTCTTAATTTTCTCTGTGCCTTGACTGATCTATTTGTTCAGCTAATTTCCAAACATTTGACCATTATTTTAACCTCCAGATTGCTTAAAAGCTTGTGACCAAGGATGAAACTCTCGCAAGAAGTACCAGCATAGTCGATCAAGACTCTTTTAGTCGTTTGTGTGCTTGAATATTGCATATGGTTTTCAATAAGACATGGCTTTCTAGACCGGTTGCGCTTCTGATAATAAACTAGTCCGGATATTATTGTAATAATGTGTTGATGTCACTGTATATGAGGTATGGGGAGAGATCGAATGATATGCAGTGTGTTTTGTCAAATGTTACTGAGTTCAATGGACCAGTGTTCGCCTCATACCAATATTCCCTTTTTTTTGTTTGAAAGACCCCGTTATATTAATAAGAAGATTACATAATTTTCTTTTTGAAGGTCAACAGGGGGACAGTTGTTCCCCACCTGGTGTTATATATTGGACCAAAACGGCCCTGGATCGTTTACAATTCGGTTTTGTACAAAACATCACTCAAATGGCCGAGATTAAACTGCTGTGCGTGGGGCGCGACCATGCAAATGAAACTGCTGTGCGTGGGTTGGAAACTGCACTTATCTATTTACTCATATGGGGGTTAACTATCGTTAAAGAGTGAAGGACCTTCCCTCCTGCCAACGCCTACGTGGAGCACTCAAGCTTATACAACAAAATACATTCAGGATTTCAGATGTCAGACCACTTCAGAGTAGCAGCTTGCGATCCCTTCAAAGTGTTCATGGTAGAGGGTGACTCAGAGTGGAGAGTTGCTACGAATTTGAGGTATGGCGAGCGCCGTACCTTGCCATATGCAAAGCTCCGCCCCTAGTACTGGTCAGGATACAACCGTACGTTCACAGTGATGAACTACAAGAAATCAATATTGGATATGCTCAAAGACCGGGCCATTTTGCTAGAAATCAATAATCTTCTGGTAGGAACTATGAAGAACTGTTAGGTGTTTGAATAATAAACTTCAACTTCCAACGCATGTATTGTTCATATTGTGACACGGCACATGAAAGACTGGTATTCCCTTTCAGCTCTCATCACTGCTGACTCTCGAACTGAATTAATTTTTCTTCGGATCCCCTTTCAGCTCTGACTAGTATTTTGTGCTGCTGTGCTGCCAACTTGCATGCTCTCGATTAACAGCGCCAGAATTTCATCTGCAAAAGTATTGACGTCAATTTGGGGCTAGACTAGCACTATAGAAATGGTAAACTTCCTTCACATATTAAGAAGGGCTCTTTTTGGTGGAGAGGTACTTTGAAGTTACTACCAAATTTCAAAATTTTTGCCAGGCCTCAATTGGGAAATGGTGAAGATATTTTATTCTGGCATGATAATTGGGCTAATACGGTCTTGACTGAAGAATCTCTTGAACTTTTCTCTTTTGCAAGAAATAGTATGATATCAGTCCAAAAAGCTTTTGGTCAGGAGGATTTGGCTGATTTGTTTCAGTTACCTTTGTCTCAAACTGCTTTCCAGCAATTACAGGCTTTACTTGCCCTGGTGAATGAGATGGTAACTTCTGACAGGCCTGACAGGTGGGTTTATCTCTTGACTGAAGAAGCTCTTGAACTTTTCTCTTTTGCAAGAAACAGTATGATATCAGTCCAAAAGGCTTTTGGTCAGGAGGATTTGGCTGATTTGTTTCAGTTACCTTTGTCTCAAACTGCTTTCCAGCAATTACAGGCTTTACTTGCCCTGATGAATGAGATGGTAACTTCTGACAGGCCTGACAGGTGGGTTTATTCTTGGGGGTCAACATATTTGCTTCAACGAAAGTTTACAAAATATTGATGGGACATCAAGAATGTCATCCAGTCATTAGGTGGATTTGGAAAAGCAAATGTTAGCCCAAGCACAAAGTCTTCTTCTGGCTCTTAATTAATGACAGACTGAATACAAGAAACATCCTAAGAAAGAGGCACGTGCACTTGAAAGCTTATGATTATGTCATCTGTGCTAGACTGGCTGAAGAAACTGTTACCCACTTATTTGCAGATTGCCCTTTTACAAGTATGTGCTGGGACTTCATCAATGTTGATATTCCCCTGAATAGCAGTTTTTCTGAACTTGTTTCTATCAAGGAACAACTGAACTCCCAATTTTTTATGGAGACCATCATTTTGCTTTGTTGGAGCATTTGGTCAGGAAGGAATGAACTCGTTTTCAGAGGAAACAGACTTAACTTGGAACGAATCAAGGGTGTTTTTTTTTCAAGGAACTTAAGCCTCTACAGTACAGGGTTAAGGCTGGACAGGAAGGACTTCTTCTTTCATGGATTCAGAGTTTAGAATAGTTCTCCTTCTTTATCTTATTTTCCTTTTCTCTTTCTTTGTTTCTTAAGCGCTTTCTTTGTTGTTTGTTGTACTTCGTCACACCGGCAAGGCCGACCGGCAGAAAGACGAGGCCGGTCGTGTGCCAGTTGTTCACCCAATAAACCCACAAACGCCTCTAGGGAAAACCTGTCGGGGAAAGGTGGGAGTGTTCTAGGATTAGCAAAGCCACCTACAACGCCGACATATCTTGTCAATATATGCGTCAGACATCAAGGGTTGGAAGAGCTTGAGATATAAAAAATAAAAAAGGTAATAAATGTGTTTTTTTTTTTTACGGTTGAGTATATTAGGTCCTCAATCAGCTGTCATCTTTTATAATATTTACTAAGATCGTGCCCGTGCGTCGGGAGCAAAATATCATAATAATTTAATTTAATTGGGTTATACTATTATTACCAAAATATGTCTCACCTTTTTTTGTGGCCATACAATTGTGGCAGTTTGATATTCTAAGAGAAAGTAGAATTACATAACTCAATCACGAGAGTTCTCGTAACGCAAGTAAAGCAAGTTAGGAGAACCACTAAGACAATAGTAACCGGCCTAAAACAAACCAAAGCAGCAAGTAAAGGCGAGTGGATGAGGGGTCTCAAACTCAAGACCTAATACACAAGGAAAATGATCAGTCTTTATATTGTTCCAGAAACTAACAAGTGGCAAAAAAGATGCTTTAGACGTAAACCAATCCCACATAAAACGGACGGACATTTTCCTCATCTGTAATCATTTCTTGATCACATGGATCGGCAAGTGCTAATGAAGCTTCAATGTTTGATAGTAAGCGTTCTGATTATGTATTTTTGCCTGAGCCTTAACATTTGAAGAGAAAAATTAAGGAACAAGTAGTGACAACTAAAGCAGAAAAAGAATTGGTTCGCAGCCATGCTGAGGCACGCCAAATTAAAATGAATATAATTTAGGACTTCAGAACTAATGCCAAGACGATACATGTTTTGTGTCTGATATAGTCCAAATTTAACTACCACATAGTACATAGAATCTCTGTCAGATCCATAGAATCTCTGTCCGGATCAGGTGATATTTTTTTCTACCATCAGTCAACTTTTCTTTTTCCTGAAGTTCAGAGGAAACAAATTATTTCCATAGCCTCCAATATTATATATATACATTAGGAGGACCTCCAATTTTTTCTCGTTCATGTTATTTTCCAAAAAAAAAAAGTTCTAGTAGATGCAAGTCATATCATATTATGTAAACATGATGTCATAAACCATTTTCTATTAGAATATCACGGTTATCACCCCAACGCCAGTGTATCACCACCACACTGAATTATTTTTCCTCGATCTATAAATTGTATACTTATATTGAGCAAATTAATTCTATAACAGGATGTGCCAACAAAATGTCAGAATGGGATCCGTGGCAACTGATGCATAGAACAAAAGGAATACCTGAGCTTTCACATACATGAGGCAAACATGCAAGACAATTTCACAAGCCCATTATATAATTTTCCCCCTTCACTGGTGATGAGGCACCATTCAATCTTTGAGATTTCAGAGGCCTTTGCACTGCTCCCTCGGTAAACCACCATTACACTTCAGGACCTCCATATGATCAATCTGTCTGTGCGCCACTGATCAATGCACACAAACTATAAAGGGAAATACAACAAAATTTTAAATACAGTAATATAATGTGACCGCTGGTGGAGAGAGTTTAAATTAGCTATTTTTAATGCTCTTCTAAAACAGCAACAAACATGGTCAAATGACCAAGGACCATATCCTAGTACAGACCTTGAGAATAATTACAAGTAGTGAGCACCTGGCAGGAAAATAGCAATTTCAACAGTATATCAACCATCTTAATTTTCACCTGGCAAGAAAATAGTAGTTTCAGAGTATATCCAGCCATCTTAATATTTCATTGCTCAAGGATTCCAACCCGTAAAACTGGCAAGGAAAACACTGTTCAACAACTTCATCAGGACCACAAAAAACTGAAGCAATTGATGTCAACATTCAAATAGCAACAAAGGTATATTACCTGACCAATATCAAGTATGAAACTGATACCAATATTCACTGACCAGACCAGCCAGATTAAGCCTCCTCTATTGTCCTGTAATCCAAGTATACACCTAAAAGTTGCAGAAAAGTGCACAGCAAAGAACAAGTGAACTCTGGAGCAGCCATCTACCTTTTCCACCGCTTCGACCCACAGCAGTCTCCCAATCAGTGCATGTGCCCTTCTCTCCACCCACTCTATTCATGCCTAGTCTTCCTTCATGCTACTCAGAATAATATGTGATTGTAAGTCGAAAGTTCAAAACTTTCAGCGAAAAAAGTATATAACATTGTTTGCTTCACTCTGTTGTTTGACAAGTGAATTATCTTTTATAGAAAAAATGGCCAAGTGCATATCCAGTGCATCATACAGTTTTTGCAGTAAACGGATTGGATACTAACACTATAAGAATTTTAAGGCATTAACAAAATACGTTCCATGAATTGTCAGTATCAGTTCAAACTGGCATATATTTTCCTAGAAGCAAATACATTTTCATACACAGTGTGACACTTCTATTAAGTAAGCATCTTAGTTACGTAATGCAGGTGAAGAATGAGTGCTTACTTAGCTGACAGCTGCAGCGTGAGATCAGAAGTCAAACAGGAAGCGCGATGCAGTTGGTATGCGTCTTCTCCAAATGACCAATTGGATGCTGCTACGACAAGGGTTGCCGCCCGTGGCCGCCGTCTCCTTTGCCCACAGATGGCTTAGGGATGGATGCACGCAGAAGCTGGGGCAGATCTGCAGCGAGCCTGAAGCTAGATGCCATCATCACCCGGATCCGCCCGCGAGTGCCTCAATCCTAGCAGCCAAAAGGGTTTCCCTTGGCCAACTATAGGGGCGGCAGATCGGGAGGGGAGGGACCAAGGGTAAGGCAGGTGTGGACGGTTGGAGAAGTCTGCAACGCATCAAGCCCCAGGTGTTGCCCGTGGTCTGATCCGTCCTCCTTGGTGGCGGCGAGCGAGGGCGGTTGCGGCGTCGTGGGCGAGCGGGGAGAGAGAAGCACGGGCGGCAGCGTGTGCGAGCGCAGGCAGAGGAGAGGCGTGAGCCGCGTGCGATGGAGAGGGGCGTAAGCGACGCCGGGTCCACCAAATCGCCGTGCGTGTGCCAAGCGAGCGAGGGAGGGGTGGCCGTGGTGGCGTACGGCGCGGCGGGCGGGGTGGAGGCAGCGTCGCGGCGGTAGCCGGGTGGCGGGCGGGGTCGCGGCTGGCACGAGAATGGCCGGAGTGGTGGGCATCGCTGTGGCCGGGGTGTCGAGTCGCGGCGGCCGAGGGGGGCGAGGGGATGGCGGTGGTTCTGCGAGGGAGGGGTGGCTTCGTGGTGGTCGGCGGCTTGGCGGGCTGCTAGCTCAAAGTTGTCCGATCAGGGGCTCGCAGGGTTGGAGGTCCGAGTCATCCATTGGACTTCATATACGTGAATTAATCGGAGTAGTTTTTGTTGGAGTCAAGAAATGAACTTAACTCACATTAATTAGAAGGGGCACAAGTCTAATATCTATACATGTACAATATGCATAAAGGCCTTATAGATCATATGATAATATATAGACACAGACACATATCTCTAACACCCACTCAAACTCATGTGGATGATGAAAACTGAGTTTAGAGAGAAAAAAACCAATGTTGAGCTTGCGTCTGCCAATTGAAGTTCGTGGGCACATAGCAAAGAGAAATGATATCATCCTGCACCTAAGCCCTAGTGTAGGATGCATCAACTCCAATATGCTTAGTGAGCTCATATTTTACCGGATCACAAGCTATGTTGATGGCACCAACAGAAGAGGAGGGTACGTAGGTCATCGCCTGTAGGAATAAGGGGGCTGCGAATGCGACCATTGCCGGAGACTTGGGGCAGCAGGCAGCCGTGGAAGGCAAGCAGCGGCGCGGCGTGGATGCTAGTGCGAAAGGCGAGTAGGGCTGCTGCACGCAGACGGATGAAAAAGTCGTGCCTCGACCCACCGAGCCTAGCAACAGCGCAACGAGAGGAGTCACGCCTCAAACCACGGCGGAGCTTGCAACGGTGCGACGAGAGGAATCACATCTTGATCCACGCGGAGACAAGGGAGGAGCCGCGTCGGCGGCAGGAGGTAAACCCTAGAGCTAGCTCTTGATACTATGTTAGAGTGAAGAAATGAACTCTTTTTTATCACAGATACGTCATATATATTGCGATGTAAGGAAATCGTACAATGTACACACATGGACACATATGCAAAGGATATAGGGGGACAACTACCCCAACCAAATCTCACAAAGGCCCTAAAAAAGAAAATCAAAAGCAAGTCCCTGAGTGCCTCCGTGTCCACCAAAGACATCTCCTCTCGCTAGATCCTGTCGCCTGCGAAGTCTCGAAGCAGGACGAGCAGGGAAGCCTCCAACCGCAAGCCCAGGAAGACACCATTGCGTGCAGGCTTTGAGAGGAGCTGCAGTAGTATCCCACCATAGACAGGAAGCGGACCAGAGAGGAGCATCAGTCGGGGACACGCCTCATGCCATACCAGGCCCGGATCTAGCCAGTACACTACAATATGGGGAAAGGAGGAGCCAGATCACCATACCTGAGTACCTGACTGCCATGAACCGTAGCATCGCCCCACGACTTTCCAGCGCTATGTGGACATCACCATAGCTGTTGGCAACCAACGGCCCAAAACTCCTAATGAAGAATCGACAGGAACCAATGTGCCCGCTAGACCTCCAGATCCGCGGCAGCTCCCACCTTACAGGCCTGCCGCTGCCACCAGAGCACATGACGACAAGGTGGAAGACGGCCAAGAGGACATTATTCCACAACGACGGTGCAGGTTCCACAGACCGAGCACCACCGGGAAACCTACTCCAACGGAGACCTAATCTACACCGCCAGACAGAGAATCGCCTTTCCCCCACACATCCGAGGCCGTGAGGACCGTTAGAGGTGAAGTGGATGGACGACCTCTCTAGCGGGAGCACGAGTCGTCCTCTTTTCTCCCATCTCAACTGAGAGTAGAAGAGGCACAAGCTCAATATCTGTATATTTACAATATACATAAAGGCCCTTGTAGATATGGGAATATGCAAACACAGATACACATCTCTAACAGTTTTCACTGCATGTTCATGTCTTTAATTCAATGATTTACTATATCATGATGCCAGAACAATGTATGATAGGAAATGAACAAGATTTGACGAGTAGACAGACCAAGCTGGACCCTGGCATCAAGTGCTGCTTGCTCTCAGAAAGAAGCCTGGGGGTATGATATGAATTAACCTTTTATGATACGAGTGTCTTCTTTTCTAGAACACGATTTCATGTGTATTTTATTAAGAAGAAGGTACACAGTAGCTGGAACAAGATAGATACATGCAGGATGCTCACGTGATCTGAGATACTTCTTAATGAAATATACGGCTGTCATGATCTGAGATACTACTTGCCATGTATTAATACTTCTTATCATGTCGCTGAGAGAGTAATGGTATCTTCCCTACAGTTTTAAGGATACATGAAGCACTTAATCTGCTTGATCCCACAAATGGCTAGTCATAAGAATAAAATGAAGGAGAGTCCATCACACAAGCTTTTAGCAGTTTGGAATTAAGATGCCTATGTATCTCTCTTGACAGGCTTCACACAGGAATAATCAGGACGAGATCAACAGCTTGACTGTTGAATGCTGACATTATTCTCCAGCATGATAAACTGCAGATACTTCGCTATTTTATTTAGATATGTTACCTCCACAAAAATGTGGTACTACAACATCTCTGAACATTCCACCTGGTCAGTGGTCAAGCATATAATGCTCAGGTTATTTTTGAACGTAACTAACCATCAGCTCTTGTAACCCCTCTTCCTGCCTCTATGTGCGTGCGTGCGTGCGTGCGTGTGTGTGTGTGTTTTGAAAGACCACCCTGATTGTGCTTGAACTAGCGCAATCTAGTAAATATTTGGCATTTTCAACAACTCAGCCTGAGTACTGAGTAGAAGAAAGAACCATGTCGTCTGCTATGTATGCACCGACCGCAAGGTGTATTCTGCTACGAGCTTTGAGAACAGAGACGACTTATCATCCAGCAATTTCGTCGGCCTGTCGTGCTCGACGGCCATACCTAAAAATAACAGCACCAGCGTCATCACAGCAGAAGCGCCAAAGGCATCACATTCAGTAGTAACTGTTGTTTGTAGAACTAACCGTTGTCAAGAAGCAGCACCATGTCGCTGTCAAGAACCGATGTGATCCTGTGCGCTATCGTGATTACTGTCGTCTCTGAAAACTGCTGCCTCAGTGTTTTCTGTATCAAATTGTCAGTTGCAGTGTCCACTGAAGCAGTGGCTTCGTCCAGAACAAGGATCTTACTACGTTTCAGAATTACCCTACCAAGGCACACAAGCTGACGCTGTCCCACGCTCCAGTTCTCACCATTCTCTATCACTGCAATCCAAGTCAAGAACATTTCACAAGAAGGTTCAGTACCACATTTGGGCAGAGCTAGTACTAGAAAAAATATGACAAAGATACAGGGTGGGGAAAAACTCCTTGACTGATGTAAGGATATCAGACCTGGTGAGTCAAGCTTCTGCTCCTTCTTCCTAACTTCGTCCCCTAGCTGACAACAATCCAAAGCCTGGAATCGGAAGTAACAGATTGATACTTCAACTATTTTCTTTCCTTTTGAGAAAGAAACATAATGACATAGTAACTTAGGTAAAATTGTTAAGAAACAAAGCGTGTGAAAGTTGAAACTACCTCCCAGATTTGATCATCAGAGTAATCCCCAAGAGGATCAAGATTACTTCTAACAGTTCCTTCGAACATTGTCGGCTCTTGTGGAATGATGCTTAGTCTGGATCTCAGATCATGCAGTCCAATTGTACAAATGTCAACGTCATCTATTAGTATCTGACCAATAGTAGGGTCCACGATACGGAAAAGGGCCTGAATGAGGGTTGATTTGCCACTTCCTGTTCTTCCAACAATACCGGTCTTCATGCCCCCCGGAAAATCTGACCGTAAGACCCTTCAGAACAAATGGCAACTGCGGTGCATATTTCACCTGCATCAAACTAAAGAAAATAAGAAGGCCTTCCTCCTGACATGATTCTTTTGCTCTGCTATTGTGCACATCTGACTTCTTCAGATTTATTGATCGAAGCATAAATACATAATCTGGATTGCTCTGCTATTGTGCACATCCTGACTTCTTCAGATTTATTGATCGAAGCATAAATACATAATCTGGATCCCGGAAAGACAAATAGGCACTGAACAAAGCACAAATTTAACTATTCCTTTGCATCGCACTAATTATTCAGGACACTATTCTAGTACAGAAAAAAAAAGGATAATACAACACAACGACGAAAGGATGAGGGATTTACATGGAGATTATGGAGCTGAATTTCTCCATTAGATGGCCAGTTATGAGTCAACTTATCTTGTGACATAACAAGCGGGGGTTCTGCAGGAATGTTAATGTACTGTAGAATTCTCTCTACTGATATAATCTTGTTCTCCAAAGTGCACATACCCCAGACAACCCATGCTTGAAGCATGTTCAGATTAAGCCCATATGTGATAGCAAGACCAGCAATACCTGAAAGTTGGTCGTGATGTTAATTACCAACCCATATAAAATCCTATCTAATTTACTATCATACATCCAGCAGAACTATAAACACTGTTCAGAATTTACATGATATATACCTGGATCAATGAGACCGGTTGGTAGATTGATCAAAAATATCAAAGAGAAGGCAAATATAAGAGATGACAAAACATCCAGACGAAAGCACAGCCACTCCCTTGCTCCAGTGTTGTAGAATTTCGGTCGAGAGTAGGCATCAGTTAGATGGCTATTGGTTGACACAAACTGATTTTCCTTGCCGAAACTTCTAATGGTTGTTGATCCTGTTATTGATTCTGCAAAATGCTGTATGATAGGAGCTTTGCAAACTCCTACTAGCCTTTGCAGCTCCCTAGCTGTGTCAATGTAGTATCGCTGCAACAAGACAAGTAAAATGAGATATGGGTGATCCTGCAGTTTAAAATGGAGAACAATAATATTGGTAAATGGTACCTGATACCAGACGCAGGTAGCAAATACAGGGATGAAAACTACGAAGACCTGCCATGCAACTTGAGACATCACCACAATAATTCCAATAAGTTGAATGATGGAAAATGCAACAGAGCCCATCTGGTTAGCAATGTTAGTGTCCACTTCACTTTGATCAGTTGAAGCCTGCAAGTTTTGAATATATGAATTAGCATAGTACAAGTAAATGAATTGAACTAACAATATTTGATCTGACGAAGATGACTTGCCCTATTCAAGATGCGCCCGCTCGGAGTGGAATCGAAGAAAGACATAGGAGCTCTGAATATGGACAAATGCATCTTGTTGAATAACAAAGTCGCTGTTTTGTAGGCAGCTGTTGCAAGGAACAGTGATCTTACAAGGATGCACAATGAGCTTCCAAGAGCCAGGATGACATAGACATAGATCAGTATCGACATGCTCACCGGAGGCTCAACATCCTTTGACACGGGAGCAGCCCAAGCCATCCAATAATTACTCGCAATTTGAAGTATTTGAAAAAGTATCTGTGCTAGCAACACAAACGGTACAAGAGCTCCCTTATAAGCTAGTGTGAGGTACTTCCAATAGACCCAGAATCCCACCCTACCTTTCTCCCTTTCTTCTTCCTGCACCAGCTGCCCACTCTGAGCATTCTCTTCATCATTGTCGGCTTTATCTTTCTTCTCAACTGATGACAGTGATCTGGACAGCTTCGGCTTTGCTTTGCCACTCGAAGGAGAGGGTACATTGCCTCCATTCATGGAATCAATCGCATCCAATGTTGTCAGAGCATCCTTGTGAGCACCAACTAGCTCCATGAACTCTTTCCCTGAACCTAGTATTTCGTCGTATTTTCCTGCTTGTGCTATTCTCCCATCTTTCATGACCTACATTACAAGCTTCATAAGAAGAGTCATACAAATTTATGGTAACAATCATACATTAAAACTTTACCAAGAAATTCTCACAAGAATGAGATCAGCAGCCGGTAGGAATTCAATCTGATGAGTGACATAAACCACTGTTTTCGAAGCCAGATCCTGAAGCAAGCATTCCTGCAAAACAAAATTTGTAAGCGATGAATCTTAATTAGAACAAATGAACAAACCATGTACCTTAAAAAGGTGGGATCCTGTATGGGCATCAACTGCACTGAATGGATCATCGAACAAGTAGATGTCACAATCCTGATACAAAGCGCGGGCTATCTGAATCCTTTGCTTCTGCCCGCCACTAAGGTTGATGCCTCGCTCGCCAATGACTGTCTGATCACCAAATGGCAAGATCTCCAAGTCTTTCTTCAGCGAGCATGACTCAAGTACTCTGTCATACTTCTCCGTGTCCATCTCCTTGCCAAACAGTATATTCTCCTGAATTTTGCCACTCTGTATCCATGCTGACTGACTGACATATGCTGTTGTCCCACAAGTCTGAACCTCTCCCGATAACTTTGGAATCTCACCAAGAATGCAAGACAGCAAGCTCGATTTGCCGGAGCCAACTGTCCCACAAACCGCAACACGCATGCCTGGCCTAGCTTGGAAGTTGAGGTCCTTCAGTGTTGGGACTTCAGGTGAGGCTTCCCAGGAGAAGCATCCATTGTTGACACTTGATTGCAAAGTCAGAGCTACCACTTGGAAGCCTCTGCACAGCATCACTCGGCAGCTCGTCAAGGCATAGGAATGATGCTATCCTGTCAAGAGACACCTTGGTCTGAATCACCATTGAGATCGTGTCAGGAAGGACATATATCGGTTCCTGAAGCACGCGGAACGTGGCCAACGCTGACAGCACCTTCCCTGACTCCAGCGGGATCCCCATGAGAATGCAAGCTCCAAAGGTCACCACGGCAACGAAGGTCGGGGTGCCCCAGAAGACGAAGGTCACCGTGGCCGATGTGTAGAGGTACTTCTTTAGCCAGCTCGTCTCTGTCTTCCTCAGCTCGATGATCCTGGACAAGAATTTCATCTCCCACCCCTGCAGCTTCAGAATCCTCATGTTGTGAAGGATCTCGGACGTGGCCTTCATCCTGACGTCCTTGCTGTCCATGAGCTTCTCCTGGAACTTCTCCTGCATTTTCCCGGGAGGCACGTTGGCGAGCATGATGGCCACGGTGGCGCCGAGCGCGGCGAGCGAGGCGAGCCCGAGCGTGGAGTAGAGGATGAACATCGCCATGCCTACTTGCAACGGCACCAGCCAGAGGTCGTGCATGTACCACGCGAAGATGCCGACGCGCTCGGCGTCGACGCCGATGATGTTCACCATCTCTCCGCTCGTGCGGCTCCGCCTCGACTGGCCGGAGAGCGCCGAGGCTCTTCTGGTACACGACGGCGACGAGCGCCGACCGCGCGCGGATCCCCGCCTGCTGCAGGAGGAAGAACCAGTGCCGCTGCGACAGGCACTCGAACGCCTTGGCCGCGATGAAGGCGAGGACAAGGAGCGGGCCCTTGCTCGCGTACCTCTCGTCGCCGTTGAGGTACTGCACCAGGGAGTCTATGAGGTACGGGCCGACGTAGGTGGCCACGTTGTAGACCAGCGCGCAGAACGCGGTCACCGCGACGTGCCACCAGACGGTGCGCAGCAGGGCCTTGGTGAGCTTGAACGCCGTGACGGAGCTGGAGCTGGAGCCGTCGCGGGCGAGCGCCTCCTCAAGGTTGGCGTTGAACGATGGGAGCAGGCCAGCGACGCTGTCGCCGGGATCGAGGCCCGGGACGTCGTCCAGGACGAGGGTCTTCCTGTGGCCCACGCCGAGCAGAGGGGACATCCACGAGAAGGTGAGCACGCTAAGAAAGCCGGCGCCAGTGAGCAAGGATGCTCCGGCGGCGGCGCCGGTGCCGTTCTCATCGGCCGCCTCAGGCGCGCCGTTTATTAGCAGAGGCTCCTCGGAAGCATGGCCGCGTCCCGCTCCGGCCCTCCTTTCGAGGAACCCAGCTGAGAGCAGAACCACTGCTGCGGCAACAGAGACAGCGTCGAGCACCCACGACCGACGGGGCACGAGGAACCCGTCGAGACTCGCCGCCGCGTGGGCGCCGACGGTGGCGGCGGAGAGCAGCATGAAGAGCGCCCACCAAAGCCTGAGCTGCGCAGCAAACCGATCCTGGTGCCGCCGCGGCTGCCGTCGACGACCGAAATCGAACTGAAGGTACGCGGCGAGCAGCAACCACGCCACCGCGCGCGCGGCCGCGTCCACCTGTTCCGCGACCGCGTCGCGTGACCACCCGGCGGCTCCACCGTCCACGTACCAGGAGTACGCGGCGAGGAGGACCTCGAGCACCGCCAGGGTCCACGTGGTGCCGGCAGCGACCCCGTAGCACCGGAACCGGGCAACACCGCCGCGGCTGGCATCGCCCTCGGCCTCCTCCTCGTCCTTGGTGCGGGTGCGGCCGGCGCGGAGGCGGCGAAAGAGCAGGCGCCCAGCGACGGCGAGCGCGAGGGTGAGGTGGGCCGCGGCGCTCACGCCGTGGAGGAAGAGCGGTTGCAGGACGAAAATGAGGGAGCCCTCCCCGGCCGGCGCTGCCGCCATCGCTGCTGCCGTGAGTCCGTGACGGGATGGTGTCCAGTGAGGCGCATGCGCGGGATAAGTGGAGGTGTGAGGAGATCCAAGGAGTCGATCAGTCATCGTGACGGTGACAAAGCCAGCCATCGGGGGTGTGGCGCCAGTCGTCGTGACGGCGACGCTGCCATAGAGATCAAAAGGGGCTGCGGGTGCTCGATCGGCTCGTTGCCTACCAGAGCTTACCGCACGCCATGCTGAAATGCTTTGCTGAGTGCCTTCGCTTGGCACCATGCATCCATCATTGTCTCCGCTGACGATTAGTCCATTTGCGATCGTTTTATTGTTCGGCCACGGCGCTAGAATGACTCTCGTTTCCACCTATCCGACAACGACCGAGGATCTAGGGACGGAACCGCTGGGAAAAGCTATGGCACGCTAAGGAAATGTTTTGTCGATGACCTTTAAGTCCGCTTCGACCTTTCCCATGAATGCAACAAAAAGGATTTAAAGAAATGTGTCCGGCCGTCTTGAAAGAAGCGCGTCGCGCCTGCTACTTCCGCCGCTTGATGAAAAACGCCGCTACTTCCGCCCTGACCTCCTCCTCCCCGTGAGTTCGGACGCCGCGCCTCCTCTGTCACACGCGCCCGCGGGAAACGCCACGGCCGCCGCTCCTTCCCTGTAAACCCCTCCTCCCTAAGCCTCCTAACGGGATGGGGCAAAACGGAATTTTTAGGCAGGTCCCAATACGAGATGTGCGTATACGGAGAGAAACGGGTTTCTCTATCTTATTGGTCGAGGCGGGTTCACAGTTGAAGTGGGATTTGGGGCAGATTGGTATCCTTCTCATCTTAGGTGACTCTCGAATTTAGTCTATGCTCTCCATCTCACACAGAAACCGGGTGTAGTCAGTTTGGAGTGGGGGAGGGCAAGTTGGTCATGTATTTGTTTGGCAGGGTCAGGTTAGGCTTTCTTTTCTGATGTATGGGGTGGGGCGGGTTTGTCCCCACTAATAGGGCTACTCATCTCTTTCCATGTGAGCGTGGCCCGATAGCCGGGATGAGGACGACCACGCTCGGTCTGTAGAACCCGAGGAGCATCGCGCGCCCTGACCATCGTCCCCCCGAGTGCCTCATCCTCATTGCTCAGGGCAAGCTCCCATGACTCTTTAAACGTACGCGTGAAACATGAAACACTTGAACGCAACATACGTCTAAAGTAGATGAAATATTTAGAACATACACTTGCAGCATATTTGTGAAATAGATGCAACATTCAGATAAACACTTGCTGCAACACAAGGCTAAAACAGGTAAACCATTTGGAACATACTCTTACAACATATGTAGAAACATATGTAACATCCAATCGAAACGTTTACATCGTATGTCTAAAATATATGAAAGAGTAAAAATATGCTGTGGGTCCTTAAACTTTTGCCCATTTCTCATCTAGGTCCATAAACTTTTTTTTTCGCTCATCTAGGTCCATGAACTTTTCTCCACTTCTCATGTAGGTCCAGATACTTTTTCTTCGCTCGTCTGGATCCATGAACTTTTTTCCACTTCTCACCTAGCTCCATAGCAGGCTACATAGGACTCTGCTTCCTACGTGGCAGTTTGATGTGGCACTAAAATGTGACACGCTTTATTTTAAAAATTTTATTATAGTTGTACATCTATATGTTTCTATGTTTAATTCATAATAAATAGTTGGTGTACTGAACATTTAATTTGAAGTTGAGATTTTTATGGTGATGAATGATAACAAAACATGGCTAGTATAAAAATATTATATACCTAAAATTAGTAAATTATTTACTACAATAAAAACAAGTTTTAATTGCAACAAAGCATGTGATGTAAAGATAAATCTAAATCTCAGGAGTACAGGAGCTACAGTTATGAATTAAACACAGGAGCACATAGATTTACATAGAACTACAGCTACATAAAAAACTTTAAATTAAAGCATATCATATTATATATCTAATGCATAGATCTATTCATGTTAAGTCTAACAAAACTAGATTTTTCTTTTTATGATTTTTCTGTTTTTATACAATTTTTCAAGGTTTCAGCCAGTTTATGAAATAAAAAAAAGAGCACGTGGTGCCACATCAGCGGCCACATAGACAACAGAGTCCTATGTGATCTGCTGTGGACCTAGATGAGAAGTGAAAAAAAGTTTATAGGACCCAGATGAGCGAAGAAAAAGTATCTGGATCTAGATGAGAAATGAAGAAAAGTTCATGGACCCAGATAAGCGAAAAAAAGTTCATGGACCTAGATGAGAAGTGGACAAAAGTTTAAGGACCCACAGCGTATTTTACTCTATATGAAATAATTGTAAACGTCTAATATGAAACATTTTAAACAAAAACTCATAACATGCCTCGAAAATATGTGGAGCATATGCAATATCACTGTCTACTTTTGCAATATCCACATGAAACACATGTAACTTATCTCTAAAACACTTAAAATATACATGTGTAACATAAGAAAGGGGAGGTCGAAGTCGATGGATTACGACCGTCGGGGTGGAAGCCATCGGCGCACAAGCACCAGTAGCACCGGCTACGCTCGTGGGTGTCCTTGGCTTGATCAGGGACAATCAACATGTGCGCCCAATGATGCGGCATTTTGACAGTGCCACGGTTGAATAAGAGGCCGGGGGCCCCTCTGTTGCCAGAGAAAGAGATTTACAGGTGGGGAGGGCGACAATGGGGAGAGTAGAGGTGGGCACCGCACTGCGATGGTGCAGGAGTGAGTGGCACAGGAGAGGCGCGCGGTGGGCAGGAGCGAGAAGCACGAGTAGAGCACGCGATGGGTAGGAGCGAGGAGCGCAAGATGGGATGCTAGGCGGGTGAAAGTGGCAACAACGAGACGGAGTGGGATAGTCTTAAACAAAAGGGCGCCCACGTGGGAACATTACCCATACTATATTGATCTATGAACATATATACATGCACAAAAAAAGAGAGAGATATGCTTATGTGCGCTTTCCGCATTATAAAAACTATGCATACCTCTATATTTTATTATGTGTTTTTTTAGGGATATTATGTTTTTAAACTATGGAGAAATATTTTTTGTGTAGTTCTTTCGATGTATATACATGCATGGCCCTTCATTTTACGAATTACGTTCATGATAGTCACTTAGTCAGTGTCTGTGGGAACTAACAGAGAGAAACAATACCTATTGGTTGTCACGGCTAACAGGACGACACATGCAAAGTCAAGTTTCATGTTCTACCGTCCAAGCATCCTCCGCCTGAACTTGCCGGCCAGCGATTCAGCATCGTTTTTCTCTCACAACAATCAGTACACATTCATATTCCCTTTCAATGTTTTTTCCATTCCTCCGTTCCAAACAATGCCTTAAAAAGTTTTATTCACTTATTACTACTACACAATTATCTCTTCTTTGGTCTTCTCTACTCCACGGCAAAACTTTGCTGTGATCGGAACAGAGGCACTATTGGGTTTACATCGAACACGGCAAAACTTTCCAGAGTACACATGAAATAAAAGCGATACGGTACAGTTGAAACCACAAACTAATAGGAATGAAAACCTAAAGCAGGCTGCCAGTTGGATGCAACCTACAGAACCACACAATACGGCACCATTTGTGGATAGACCTCAGATCGAGACTTCAAAGGTTTTTGTTTAACAGAGTTGGGGAAAACATCACGCGACTTGATTGGCTACTCAGTTACTGAAGAACACGCATGCTAACTTGATTGTTCAGACAGAAACTCCTGTTTTTGGTAATGAAGGCATTCATTGCATCAGTCTTTGTGTGGAATTTAACCAGCAACACTCTTATGGGCTCTGGGACACCAGGTCTGTTGCAGCATTATATGGAATCAGACAACTAAGAACAGGACTAGCAAACAAGAGTGAGCGTCTAAAGTCCTTACCTTAGAAAGCTTTCAAATGGCGGTGGTTCAAAGTTCGTGCCACACAAAAAACGCTCTATGTCCTCTGGTAGGGCATTTCGCGGGACTCCTTGCAATAGTACCTGATAAGACCAATACAACAAACAACAGAATCAAAACTTGACCACTGTTTCCAGACAAATCAATAATTGGTATCAAATGCATAGATTTGCTAGAATATTGGAGATTTGGAGGATTGTTGCCCTTGGTATATGCACAATCCATAGCACTAAGCAGAAGAGAGATAACAATATATTTGTTCTACGAAATGTACTTGCAAACATAAACAGAAATTGATTACATACACATACTTTAACACAAAACTATCACTTACAGCTTTCCCATCAAATGGATGTTTGAGATCCCATACTTCACGACTTATCTGTTTAAAGAAGACTATATCATTGTTTGGCACTGGACCAACTGAAAAACTGATAAAAGAAGTCCCGCCTTACCTGATCAATCCTGTACAGACGATTCTCACTTGCTTGCCTATTTGCGGTGTTAAATGCTGCCTTTGAAGAAAACCTCAACAAACTGATCAAGTAAAGCATTAAAACAAGTTTCAGGTTGATAATCACACAGAGAAATGGGAAGAAATAAATAATAATACAGATATTTTAATACCAATATCATGTCAGCAGCTATTAAAAAAATTAATGAAGCCTGGCATATGTTTACCATAAAGACAGTGTTTGATAGTAGTAAAACAAGTACTTGTGTTTGTACAATCTTCCTTAGCATCATACAGAATAATAGCATCAAGGAAGAAGTAACTATTGTCTATCGTACATAACTCGCAATGTGTTCAAGGAAAATCAGAAAATGTTTTGGACAAATGCAAAACCTAACTAAATAGGTCATCAGACAGATCAATAAAAGCTAGTCAGGGACATATTGAATACTAAGAAAGGGCAATGCTTCATGAACACTATATGAAAATAGGCATGCATCAACCAGACACAAGGTTCATATCTAAGCTAGAGTTCTAAAGACGGTGTCCCTTGGGGTATGAAGAAATGGAGCCGATTAGGGGTCCAAGTTCAAGTAAACAAGGTATAAATAATAAAAAGGTTATATATAACTGTTAGAATATATTGTAACAGCCCATATTGGGCGTACGGCCCATTGGCCTTGTACATTGTAACCCTAGCCTATTAGGCTATATAATGAAGGTCACCCCCCTGATTAGGGTGTGCGGTGTTTCTCTACATGGTATCACGAGTCCCGGGGCCCTAATTTCTGGGGTTTCCTTTTTTTCTTCTTCGCTTCCGCTTCTCCTCTGCCCGTGCGCCCTGCCCTAGCGCGTGCGCCACCGCACCACCAAGCCGCCGCGCCCCTGCCTTTAGTCAGGCCGCGCCGCCGTCGCCACCTTCAGCCGCAACCAGGCCGCGTGCAATCGCGCCGCCGCCTTCGTAAGCCGCGCCGCCTCCTTGGCCGCGCGCTGCAGGCCGCCGCCCCAGGCCGCCGCGCGACTTCTCTCGCGCCGCCGCCCCGCCTCGCGCCGCCTCCAAGGCCGCGCGTGCGATCGCCGCTCCGGGCCGCCGCGCGGATCGTGCCGCCGCCCTGTACCGCGATCATGACGTCGTCGTCGAGTTCCTCCTCCACAACCGGCGCCATCGGCTCCCAGTCGTCCGGCACCATGGGGGATTCTCTTGCCGCCCCCTTCTTCGCCGCCTATGCCTCCGTCAACGTGAAGCAGCACGTCCCCATCGCGCTCAGCCTCGAGCGCCCAAACTACTCCAAGTGGAAGGCGTTCTTCACCGCCCTCTGCGGCAAGTACGGGCTGCTCGGCCACATCGATGGCACGGAGGCCGCGCGCCCGGCTGACCCCTTGTGGTCTCAGCCTGACGCATGCATCCGCGGCTGGATGTACGGCTCCGTCGATGACGCCGTCCTCGACCTCGCTATGGAGCCCGATCAGGATGCACGCGCTCTGTACGTCTCCATCGAGGCCCTGTTCCAGGCGAACAAGGAGTCGCGCGCCGTCGTCCTTGAGCAGGAGTTCCACAACCTGTCCCAGGGCGACCTATCCATCGACGCCTACGCCCAGCAGATGAAGCGCACCGCTGATGCCCTTCGGGAGGTCGGTCACACCGTCTCCCCCGCGCAACTCGTGCTCAACTTGCTGCGCGGTCTCAACTCCCGCTTCGCCAACACCGCCGACATCATCTCCAACACATCGCCGCTTCCCGACTTCAAGTCTGCCGTCAACATGCTCCGCGTCAAGGAACTCCGCCTTGGCACTGAGGGCAAAGAGTCCTCAGCTTCAGCTCTTGCCGCCTCCACCACCTCCTCCTGCTCTTCACCGTCCTGCCCGTCCACTCCCTCTGCACCCACCACTCGTGGGGGTGGTGGCAAGGGCAAGGGTGGCAAGGGCAAGGGCGGCCGTGGTGGCAACGGCGGCAGTGGCAGTGGCGGCGGTGGGCGCCACCAGCAGCAAGGTGGCACTAGCGGCGGTGGCCGCAACCAGCAGCAAGGCGGCAGTTTCGGCGGGCGTCAGCCGGCCGGCCCCTGGGTTTGCTACAACCCTTGGGCTGCTCCGTGGCCTCCCCAGCAGCAGCAGCAGCAGTGGGGTGCGCCACCTGTGCCTCCTCCACAGGCACACACCGCCTTCGCGTCTCCGCAGTTCTCCACTGCCGGCGGTCCCTCGGCATACGGGCCTCCGGGCAGCTGGGACTCGGCAAGCTTGATTGCCGCCCTCAACCAGATGGCAATCCAGGGTGGGGCTACACCCTGGGTCATGGACAGCGGAGCGACATCTCACATGTCCTCCAATGACGGTATTTTACTTTCCCATCTCCCGTCGCCACCGTCCTCCATTATGGTCGGCAACGGTCAATCAATTCCCATTCATAGTCGTGGCACTTCTGTTATTCAAATAGCTGATCGTCCTTTTCGTCTTGATAATGTTCTTGTCGCTCCCCAACTCACTCGTAATCTGTTATCTGTTCGACAGCTTACTCGCGACAATAACTGTTCCATTGAGTTTGACGCCTATGGTTTTTCTGTTAAGGATCTGCAGACCAAGACGGTCCTCCTTCGGTGCAATAGCAATGGGGATCTCTACACCATTCCACATCACATGCCACCTCGCTGCCATGTCGCCGTCGTCTCCCCAGAGTTATGGCACTCCCGCCTTGGGCATCCTGCACCCGCCGTCGTCAACACTCTAAATAAGCTATCAGCTATCCAGTGTAATAAAGCAGCAAGCCATATTTGTCATGCCTGCCAGCTTGGCAAGCACGCTAGGCTGCCATTCGCTAGTTCGGTTTCTAGTACATCAGCTCCCTTTGAACTTGTTCACTGTGATGTCTGGACCTCTTCAGTTTTGAGTATTTCTGGCTATAAATTTTATCTTGTCATAGTTGATGATTATACACATTATTGTTGGATGTTTCCTCTTCGCCATAAATCAGAAGTTCATGCACATATTGTCCAGTTTGTTGCTTACGCTCACACACAGTTCAGTTTTCCTGTGCGCTGTTTTCAGGCGGATAATGGCACCGAGTTCATCAACAATGCCACCGCTACCTTCCTAGCTAGCCGCGGCATCCTACTTCGCACCTCGTGCCCCTACACATCCGCCCAGAACGGCAAAGCTGAGCGGATGCTTCGCACACTGAACAACGCTGTTCGCACGCTTCTGTTTCATGCCGCCATGCCTCCATCCTACTGGGTCGAAGCTCTTTCCACTGCTGTGTTTCTGATCAACCGGCAGCCATCATCGTCCATACATAATGGTATTCCCTATCATCTCCTTCACCGTAAAATGCCAGACTACTCCATCCTCCGAGTTTTCGGTTGCCTGTGCTATCCGAACCTTAGTGCCACGACTCCCCATAAATTATCTCCTCGCTCAGCAGCGTGTGTCTTCCTCGGTTACCCTCCTTCCCAGAAGGGCTACCGGTGTCTTGATCTTTCTACTCGCAAGATCATCATCTCTCGCCACGTTGTTTTTGATGAGACTCACTTTCCGTTTGCGGCTTCCAAGCCCCGACCGGATTCTCTTGATTTTTTGATACAGGATATACTTCCCGCGCCTGCCCCGTCTACCTCAGACGTTCGGCACTCACGGGTCTCAGCTGCGCCTGCCTCGGCTGCCACAGACGATGCCGGCGACCCCATCGGGCTGGACCCTGCCATCCTGTGGCATGGTGCTGCCTACAGGCTGCCCCAGGCGCTCCGGCCGGACACGCCTGCACCCTCGGCTTCTCCTACACCGGCAAGTGCCCCCGCCGTTGCAGCTGATCGGCAGCGGTTCGGCGTCCACTACACTCGTCGTCCGCGTCCGCCACCGACTCCTCAGCCGCAGCCGGAGGCGCCGACGACGCAGCAGCAGCCGGAGGTGCCCTCGGCCCCAGCGCCGCAGGCAGCAGCAGTCCCGCCTCCAGAGCCTCCTGTGCGGGAGACTCGTTCCCGGACGGGTTCACTGCCGCCGCCCATGCAAGCGGTATGGCTTCAACGCCTCGACCTCCAACCTGGCTTCTCCGCTGCCAGGCAACACTCGTGCCGCGCTCGCAGATGCTAATTGGCGCGCGGCAATGACCGAAGAATACAAGGCGCTTGTGGACAATGGCACCTGGCGTCTTGTTCCTCGACCGCCTCGTGCCAACATCATCACCGGCAAGTGGGTATTCAAGCACAAGTATAATGCTGACGGCTCTCTGGCTCGCCATAAAGCCAGATGGGTTGTTCGTGGCTTCTCGCAGCGGTACGGCATCGACTACGACGAGACGTTCAGCCCGGTTGTCAAACCGGCCACCATCCGGGTCGTCCTCAGCATCGCTGTCTCTCGCTCCTGGCCGATACATCAGCTGGACGTGAAGAACGCTTTTCTTCACGGCCATCTGAACGAGACCGTCTACTGCCAGCAGCCGCCCGGCTTCGTCGACCCGGCGGCTCCCGACCACGTCTGTCTCCTGCAAAAGTCCTTGTACGGACTCAAGCAGGCGCCCAGGGCGTGGCACCAGCGGTTCTCTAGCTTCATTCAGCGGTCCGGCTTCACTGCTTCGACCTCCGACACGTCCCTCTTTGTTTACAAAGCGGGTGCCGACATCGCCTACTTGCTGCTCTACGTCGACGACATCATTCTGACAGCCTCGTCGACTCCGCTTCTTCGTCGCATCACCGAGCTCCTTCATTCCGAGTTCGCTATGACAGATCTCGGGGACCTTCATCACTTCCTCGGGATCTCTGTCACGCGTTCTGCTGGTGGTCTCTTCCTGTCGCAGCGCCAGTACGCTGTGGATCTGCTCCAGCGCGCCGGCATGGCTGAGTGTCATTCAACGGCGACTCCTGTTGACACTCATGCCAAGCTCTCTGCTACAGACGGCGCACCGGTGGCGGATGCCACTCAGTACCGCAGCCTCGCCGGTGCGCTACAGTATCTCACGCTGACTCGTCCGGACCTTGCTTATGCAGTTCAGCAGGTTTGCCTCTTCATGCACGACCCGCGCGAGCCTCATCTTGCGATGCTCAAGCGTGTCTTGCGGTATGTTAAGGGCAGTCTCTCCACTGGGCTTCACATCGGCACAGGCAGCATCACCAGCTTGACCGCCTACTCCGATGCTGATTGGGCTGGTTGTCCCGACTCTCGGCGCTCCACTTCAGGCTACTGTGTCTTCCTCGGCGACAACTTAGTCTCTTGGTCCTCCAAACGACAAACTACGGTTTCTCGTTCGAGTGCGGAGGCTGAGTATCGTGCTGTTGCGCACGCTGTGGCTGAGACTTGTTGGCTTCGTCAGTTACTCCAGGAGCTCCACGCACCCATCTCTTCGGCGATGATTGTCTACTGCGACAATGTCAGTGCTGTCTACATGACCGCCAATCCAGTTCATCATCGTCGCACGAAGCATATTGAGATAGATATTCACTTCAGTCCGTGAGAAGGTTGCTTTGGGACAGGTTCGGGTGCTCCATGTTCCATCATCTCATCAGTTCGCGGACATTATGACCAAAGGGTTACCTGTACAGTTGTTCACTGACTTTAGGTCCAGTCTTTGTGTTCGTGACACTCCCGCTTAGACTGAGGGAGGGTGTTAGAATATATTGTAACAGCCCATATTGGGCGTACGGCCCATTGGCCTTGTACATTGTAACCCTAGCCTATTAGGCTATATAATGAAGGTCACCCCCCCTGATTAGGGTGTGCGGTGTTTCTCTACAATAACAAGCATTCAGAGCATACAGAGTATGTCCCTTGTAGTAATCAATCTTCAGATAAGGTTATAAATACACATAAGAATCATACGCAGCCAACGGAGTATATCCCTTGTTGTAATCAATCTTCAAATCGTCCAATGACAATCCACATCTGTCAAGGTGATGGATAATGTCAGTTTTCAACATGTTCTTCTCAAGACGATTGACTCCACCAATGACACTGTAGAACCTTCCATAGGCCAATCCTGTAGCAGTAGCAAAGTGTTATTGTAATATAATACTTGATCTATAAGGTGAATACTAGGTACTTTATCAGCCGAAGCAGTTATTACAAACTAGAGTATCAGCAGAACAAAAGGCTAAGAGGCCACAACAAAATCCTCTTGATCTCAACAATCAAGATACAGGAACACAAGAGAGGACCCAATTTAAATGTTGTAACATATGTGAGAAGGGCGCCAAGGCAACCTACGCATTTCATACTTCTTTATTTTAAGGATGACCAGTGTTCCATAAAAAACAGTATTAAACGTCTTCCTACTCACAATTAAAAGCTAATCAGAGCCTCCTGTATCGATTAGGCCCTGCAAAGCCAACTAAGCATTGGTTGAACCTAGGTGCTTTGCCTATGCATGCGGTAGCATTTAAGCGGCACATGAACAAGCAGAAGCGAGCGAGCAGACGTAAAAAAGAGCCTGTGCGGGCACAAGCAAGAACGCAAAACAGATGGCAAGAGCACGGAACAGAGGGCGGGCGCAGACAGGTAGATAAAGACCTGGTGGCTAGATTACGAGACAAACAAAAAGGACAGTCGCTCCTTGAGTCACCGCTGGCTGCGAGTCCTCATCACCACCCCTCGTTCATCCTCGCATCACCAGTGACATAGCCTCATCGCAGCCCACTCCTCCCTCATCCTGATTTCCCATCGGCGGTGTATGGATGAAAGTATGAGGCAGGTAAGCGCAGCGGGCTGGCGAGCCTCAGGGAGCATCAATGGCTGTTCGCGCATGCTCTCATGTGGTAAGTGGTGGATGGATTGTGGTTTTGCAGTGTAGCAGTGTGTCGTGTGTGACCTGCAGCATTCAGCTGTCTCTGTGACATACACTTCTGTTATTTTCCCTAGAATCTGCTTCGGTTTGAAAAAAACTCGGTACTTGTGTTGGTTGACATAATTTTCTTCTGAAACTCTGTTCTAATGCTCTGAACCTGATAAGTGTCCCTTGTTTGTGCTGCCTTCTGATTTGTTTGCCTTGAAAATATCTCTATTAATACTCTGTTTGGCCTTAATCTGTAATGGTGCCTCCTGAACTTGCCCTCGGCAGAAAAACAAATTTATATATATAAAAAAAGCACAAACGCTTAATCATGACTCTAGGCCCTAGGCCACCAGCATCCTAATTCTTTTTGAAACCTTGAGCATGACAATACTCCACAGATATGTCGCTATGAGTCTTCTCTTTGACTATGTGTAATCGCCTCACTCATATCTGGCCCCCGTATGAGTGAGGACCCTGTTGGGGACCAATCCTATTTTTCTCTATAATGCAATGAAGCGCAGTTCTCCTGCGTTTTCTAAAAAAAAAAACAATACTCCACAGATATGAAATCAATAGAAATATCTATGAACATTTTCCTTTTTCCCTGTACACGCATCCCAAACAAGGAATTGACATCTTATAAAATTGCACAGTTTTCTTTTCAGCTTACATGTGATGAAACTGTCAGCGAGGCAATAACAAGGACTGACTTTATACTGGTAGCAGTGTTGCTTCACAGTGTTGAACATATAAACTAGAGCACTATCTCATGCTTCCAGACCCATAATTAGTGCTACCAAACGCGGTACTATGCCATGACCTTAGAGATCAAAT
This sequence comes from Eremochloa ophiuroides, assembly GCA_038502445.1. NCBI lineage: Eukaryota > Viridiplantae > Streptophyta > Magnoliopsida > Poales > Poaceae > Eremochloa > Eremochloa ophiuroides. Next base: position 96,519,881 of record JAHLJS010000002.1, read on the forward strand.
CCCTCCATCAAATTCACGGAGAGCACACCTAACCTACATTTAATATCAAATTCACAGATAGCACACCCAACCTACATTTAGTATCAAATTCACAGATAGCACACCCAACCAACATTTTATTGCCGGCTACTCTATCCCTTTGTTCCTAATCGTCGGTCTTCTTAAACGGGAAGATAACATTAAAGTATTAAACCCTAAACCCACCCCAGAACCAAACAAGCTGACAATCTACAGAAGAAACACGGACAGGTACAGGTAAAGAAAAAGGTAGAAGCAGGAGGATAACCGAGCTACCTTCGCGGGATGCCTTGAGGAAAGAGTCGTCCTGCGACTCTGCGGCCGTGGCGGCGGCTTCGCCAGATGCATCCGCAGAGAAGAGCCGAGCGGACACCGACGGGGACACGGCCATGCGAGAGGAGGGATCCCTCGATGCGGTGACGCCGCGGCGGAGGGCGGCGGCCGCGAGCCTCGACATATCTCCGGCGGGGCGGCGGCGGAAGAGGGGGGAATCAGGAATGGCGGACTCCGGGGAGCACGAATGGATCGGAGATGGGTCCCACTTCTGATTTTTGCAATCATATGGGCTAGCTACTTGTTGGGCCTCATATCTAAATGGGCTTTGAGGATCATCAGAGCTAATGGGCTTCACGAGTTGGAAGGCGTAGTTCTAGAAAGACGTCGTATTCGTAGCGCATCGCTTGCCCCACGAACTCGAGAAAGCGAAGCGAGAAGAATCAGTTCCATCTCTCTCGTTTGGGAGGACGACGAGGGAGAGGAGGCGCCAGCGCCCGACCGTCGACGGTCGACCAGCCCGCTACGACGCGGCACCAGGATAGGAGCTCCTCCTGAGCTACGAATCCACACCCCCACGGCCAATCCGTTGCGTGTGCCGCGGCCTTAGCATGAGGTGGCCGCTGGCGATCTCGACTCGCCGCTGCCCCATCTTTTTCGTCCTTCTCGTCGCCCTCTACTCGATTCCTGGTGAGATCCGGCTCGTGTCTGTTTGTTTCGGGTTAAGGATTTTAGTTTGAATGTATAACCGTCTGGGAGGGTTGACCAAATTATTTTACAGTATTTTTTTTCCGATGGAGATGAGAACTAGTCATTTTCCGTACTCACATTATTACTTTTTTCCCCAATGTATTTGTGGCTACTGACCAGCGAAAGAATTGGCCTCTGGGTAAGGTCTGATGTGCGATTGTCATAGGGGAAGAACATGTACTGATTTATAGACTCGTGAATTGGAACTGCATGTAGAAATAAGTGGATTTTGGCCAGTTAAGTGCCTCGATGATTTATTATGATAGGAAGTGTGAAGATTGAAGAGGTGAATGCTCTGGAGCATGTCTGCAAATGAATAGTATAGCGAGCATAAGCGTACTACTCATGATGAAGTATTTCAAAGATGAGGTAGTCAATAGGAAAGGCCACTGTTTTTGCTTCTTATGGAAAAATTTGTGGATTCATTTGGTTTTTGTTGGATCTATCAAACACTCAAGCTAGAACAATCCATATTGTGGTCCATTTTTGGGTTCAGTTTCAGCTGGAAGGGCATAGTTGGCTTGGGGTTCAAGGTTACGAAATATTACTATATTGTATTTTTAGGTGCACAATTTGTGCTCGTTATGAATCCCAATAACAATCTTGCTTACATGTCCCATATTCCTGGGGGTTAGTTGTTGTGAATTTTTAGAGCTCAGGTCGAGAATGATTTATCTTTTGTTCCTCTGGTCCTAAAAAGCTTGATGTTCTAGGATTTCTATTCCCCTCGCTAAAAGGAATGCATGCAGACTGTAATATCAAGCTGATTTGGACAAATCTATTGTCCAGAAGCTAAAAGAACAAGTTTTGTTGGATGTTTTTTGAATTGTAGAACATCAACTTTTCTGGGACGGAGGGAGTACTTGTTCTGTAATTCAAATTTTCAATTACTTTTCTATCTTGAGGAAACAAAGATCGGTATTTTGCATTGAGTGAGGTAACACAATTTTGATACCATTATTGCCCTACATCAATCAAGCTAAGCTACATGATTCTCATCTGTCTGCATTTCAAGTAGCTACTATATGGTATAGTTTCATACTGGATGCCATTAGTTTTGTTTGATCAAAGTTGATAGTTTTAGCAAATTTAAGTAACAGAAACCAAGCCAACTGGTTGTAGCCTTTTTTATCTTCTATTGGTGTATTTTCATCTAAGATGTCAGTAACTGTGTTTCAAGATGATATTTTGATTTTTGAATTCTTCCTAGCTATACTTGCTAGAATGATATGAGAGATCGCATTTCACAAGCTACAGTTCAACAGATATACCATAATTAGGTCACAGTGCTCGTTATCGATGCTTTAGTAAGCAAGTGATTAGTTAAAACATAAGAACAGAGACATATCACCTATCAATCCAGATCATGAAAACAAGAACAATTAAAGGCTTAAAGTATAACAATGAAGACTTGTCACATTTCATCTCAGATCAGTAATTACTAATTAGATTCCTCTGATACATGAATTTTATCTATTATTGTACTACTTGAAAAAAGGGGAAGTGGAAGCACAGTCAGAAAATACAATTTTGGTTGATAGTGAGAAGTTGGCAAGATTTTGTTTGGACTAACCTGGTCATTCACTGGCTGCGTGAAAGCAACGGCATCATATTTTTATTTTTACCGTTTTTTGTGTTGTCATTGGTGATCTTGTACAGGGTTGTAAAACTTTAACATGTTTGTTATGTCATTGTTTAAAAATGGTCCCTTATCTCTAATACCAGTTGCATTGGATCTCCTACCACACCGTTTAATAGCAGTCCTCCCTGGGTCCACTAAGTCCAGCTGATTTTGCATATATGAGATATGAGATGATATGGCAGTCCTCTCTGACTTGCCCCTTCCCCATTCTCTCTCTGTGTATTGCCCTCCTGGTGGAAATCTGCAAATTAATCCGGATGCCAGAAGGTCTGAAGTTTGTTGCCCATCAGATCTTTGCCGTGCCCTTAACACAAGCTGCAGCTTCTCTTTTCTCACTGCACAGTGCACACACAGGACAGCTATGTAGCTTGCTGTCGTCCATGTACCTTGTGTTCCCAGGCTTGCATTGAGACTTGCTGGTGATGGGTTTGGAAGTCACATATTGTGAATGTGGCACAAGGCCACCCGACTGGGATAGGCCGGCAGTGTGATTTGGGCACGGCATTGCAACTAGTATGCAGGATTAGGATTGTAGGTGTGGCAGTGCAATTTGGGAGTAACCAACCGGATTAGTAAGTGCAGGCAGTGTGAATTGTTGCGCTGGTGTGGTTTGAGAGTAGCAGGCAATAAAGGAATGGGGAGTGGGAAGCTGATGGTGAGAGAGAGGAAGGAATAATGGGACGGGTGAGGTCAGCTGCTAGAAGCCACACCCATGTCAGATCCTAGTCCACCATGCCACTTGTGCAAAAACTACTAACATCAAGAGAAGGGTCTTTTGTTGTCTTGTTTTGAGAGGCGGGGATCAAATATAAACGTGTTACAGTTGATGGACCATTTTTAAACCGATCAAAGAGTTGCGGGGACTAAAATTGGACCTTTTCCTTTGTTTATTTCCTTCACTAATTATATGTGCATCACTGATTTGTGTAGGGACATTTTCATCGAGGCTTGTCACACTCGATACTGTTGAGATATTTACTACTCATGAATGGTTTGGCAAGCCAACAGTGGCTTTCCGGTGCAATGGAGAGAACAAAACATATTTGCCAGATGTGAAGGAGGCGCACACGCTATATACCTTTAAGGGTGAAGAATCATGGCAGGTAAGTCAACTGTTGGTGTAATTAATACCTTAAATATCATCTTCAGTTCCTCACTACTCATTGTTTTGTTAGCACCATACATTGAATTGTGCAATTTTGGCAGCCCTTAACAGAGCTTCCAGAAAAGAAATGCAAGCGATGTGGTTTGTATGAGGAGGACACATTTAAAGATGATGTATTTGATGAATGGGAGATGTGTTCAAGTGATTTCAAGGGCGGAAAATACACCCGCTTTAAGGAAGGCCAGTTCAATGCAACATTCCTATGCCCAAACTGCACTGCCTCTACTGGTACTGCTGTTTTTGCTGAGACATTTTATCTATGAGCTCGCTGGATTTACTGTTGCTTTTCCATAGTCTAAGATAAATATTTGCAGCTTGTTTTCTTTTGGCTACGAGTAGTCTAGATTCATGGATAGTAGTTAATGTCAAAGATGCTTCTTTCATGCCAGGACATGAAAACCGTGAACCTAGCGAAGATTTGGAAACTAAGAACACATCTGTTGCTGCCATCATAATAGTTAGTGTTCTTGCTTCAGTCCTTGTCATCATTGCCTTGTTCGGGGGCTACAAGTACTGGCAGAAGAAGAAGAGGGAGCGAGACCAGGCACGATTCCTCAAGCTCTTTGAAGAGGGAGATGACCTTGAAGATGAACTGGGCCTTAGCAATGAACTCTAAAATAGCGCGTACAGTCTTACTTCTGATGTTTTCGGATGTATTTCCCACGTATGATGTATAGAATGTGCAATTTTTCACTTAGAAATTTTGTAGTATGTATCATACAGTAGTTTAATGAAGAAATGAGTCTGACAGAACTGCGATCCAGTTCAATTTCTGTTTCCGGTGAGTGGTGATCTCGTAGCTTTTGCACCAGGAGAGGGAGCGAATCTTACAACAATTTGCAATAGCTCCGTTACGGATACGTAAGTAAAAGGGTGCAAAAATAAATGAATTTCACGTCTAGTCTTCATCGTATGCTTCGCGTTCCCCTTTCTCCGTCAGTTTCCCATGCTTATCCAAGTAACCGCTGGTGACCAGCTCAGCAACAGCATTCCCCAGCGATGGCGCCACTGGTGGGTCAAGAAGCTCGAAGCCCGGCATGCCATCAGCAGCATGTCTCTTGAGCATCAGCGCGAGCTTGTAGACGGCGCCTCCATCCCGCTTGACGTGCGGAACCGTGTGCTCCTGGAACCCAGCGTACTCGTCCTCCGTGTAGAGCCGATGGCAGTGCCCCGCACCGGCGCCGGCCACCGCCGCCCGCCTGATCGCCGCCCCCTTGGAGACCATCGCGAGCGGGTCCTCCGACAGCACGCCGGTGTCGACGACGTACGTGATCCCGGGGACCAGGACGGCCGTCTCGGCCACGTCCGTCGCCAGCACGACTTTCCTCGATCCGCCGGGCGCAGGGCGCAGCGCGCGGTCCAGCAGCTGTTTCGGGAGGTCGTCGTGGATGAGGCAGAGCACTAGCCCCGGCAGGTCCAGCCGCTCGAGCTTCTCGTGGACCTCCAGGATGCGGACGATATCTGGCAAGAACACCAGCACGTCGCCGGGCGGCTTCGACCTGTGGATGCCCGCCACCTCGTCGGTCACCGCGGTCACCATGTCGAGCACGGGCCCCCGCGAGTAGCGCACAGCGACGGGGTGCGCCGCTGCTCGCTGGAACGCGACGACCGGCGCGCCGAAGAAGAAGTCGCCGAGTGAGCTGTCTTCTTCCAGCCTGCCGCCGCCGCTGGTGGTGCAGATGACCACGTTGAGGTGCCGCATTTTCTCCGCCGCCACGGCAGCCCTGACTACCCCGAGGAGGAGGTCAGTGCAGAGCGTGCGGTCGTGGGCCTCGTCGACGACGATCGTGCGGAACGCCGCGGCGAAGGCCGGCCTGTCGCCGCACAACATGTCGATGAGCACCCGAGTGGTCGTGAACCAGATGTCGTCGGAATCGGACTCGGACTCCTGCTCCTGCCCGGGTTTCGACGATGATGAGGCCACGGTCACCGCGAGGAGCCGAGGCTGTGCGCAGATGACCCGGCCGTAGCCATGATTGGCGAGGTATCGAGGGAGCACCGTGGACTTGCCGGAGCCTGGCGCCGCGGAGACGACGACAATCCTATTGTTTTCGAGATGGTAGATGATTTCACCGATATGGTGAGAGATCGCCGGTTGCCATGGCCTGAAAGTTTGCACGAGGCGAAGGCACGACGAACACACGCGCTGCGATTGCGCGCCATCCAGCATATAGAGCGGATTGAGTGAGAATCGGAGTCAGGCTGTTGTTTCCTAGTCGGTGCCGGGCCGAATCCGACATGTAGTCGGATCACGAAATGGAAGTCCTACGATGAACTTGGCCTGGGCCAGGCGAGATACAACACAAACTGTGGTCTGGAGTCTGACCCAATAGTTGGCCCAACAAGCTGACAGCATGGGGAACGAGGAAAAGGCAAAGAAAGTATTATGCCGCAGCCTGCAGCAGCAGCGGCTGTTTACTGCAGCCGAGCACAAACGGAGATAGAGGAGTATAGTGGCACCATTGGCAAGATAGTTGCAGAACAAATAAATTTCATATATGATGTCAAAAAAAAGTTCATATATTTTCAAACATAGTCGTATGAAGATATTACCAGTGAAGCTGGTTTCAGCTTTAGGAGCATTTTTTAAGCTAAAGGTGTTCTAAGACTCGTTTAGCAAAAACAACTTTACATATAGATTTCCTTAAAACATTCTCGCCGAATTTTACACGGGGCCACAACTATAGGTGAAGCTGTGAAAAAATAGCTTTTTTAGCTTCATTTTACCCTATTTCTATGTGAGAGCACGATTTAAATGGGTGGAGCTTTTTTTTTCAAAAGACCTGTTTGCTAAAAAAAACAACTAACAACGACTCGAAAAATTTGTGGATGAAGTCATGCCAAAGAGAACTTATATGATGCCCATGCTGGGATCTAGCAAAGTTTGTTAAAAACACTTCCTTCATCCATTTGATTATGTAACTATGTGAAAGGATCTACAATGGCCTAGAGGGGGGTGAATAGGTCTAATTAAAAAATCTGCACACACTCTAGTTCAATTTGATCAGAGACTGCCGGAAGTTTCGGCAGTTTGTGTCGGAAGGCCCAAACTGTCGGAGGTTCCAACCCCTACGTTGAAACTAGCCCTAGTGGCCAAATGAACTTTTGAGCATGCGATAACTTACAACCCTTTTACCCAGTGACGAAGTGAGGTACCAGTCGAGGTTGTTCAGCTCCGGAGATGCTCCAAGCCACGTGTGGAGTTCAAACCCTAGAAAGTAGAAGGAGATAGGGAGAGACAAGCAAAGAGTAATACAAAACAAGTATTGCAACAAAACAACGAGCACAAGAGACACAAGGATTTATCCCGAGATTCGGCCACCCCACAAAGGAGCACCTACGTCCTCGTTGTTGAGGTGACCACAAAGGTCAGAGTCTATTTCACCTCCTTAGCCTCTCTCAAAAAAACCACAAAGGTAACTTGAGGTTTCCACTAGTAATCACGGGTAATACAAACTTCCTAAGGTGAATCCACAAATTTGGATGCTCTTGGATAACGCCTAACTGGTTAGGAGCAAAGCTCCAAGAGTAACAAACGCAAAACCAACCGGCAAGACGAGGAGAATCAAGTGCTCAAACTCAAGAGATGATTTTCTCACTCGATCCACTCACTCTTCACTCAAATCCTTGGGGGAATCGAAGTTGGGAGCAAAGGGAAGAGGAGAGGGGAGCCTTCAATGCTTGGGAGTTGTTTTTGGACGGAGTTAGGTCGCTGAGAGTCAATGGTAACGGTTAGAAGTGAGAGATGAGCTTTTATAGACGAGTCCAAATTCAACCGTTTAGATCTGCGTCGGAACTTCCGACAGTGGTGTCGGAACTTCCGACCCTGCTATTCAAAATAGGTCTCAGTGCAGGATAGTCGGAACTTCTAGCTCCAGCCGGAACTTCTGACGAGTCGGAACTTCCGGCCAGGGCCGGAACTTCCGACCTCTCAGCACTTAGTCACGCCACCAGAAGGCTGAACGTCGGAACTTCCGGTCTAGGCCGGAACTTCCGACTGGTCAAGTTCCAGCAGCTCTCGATCGTGTTCGTGCGGTGCTTTGAGTGTCTCTTTTTTTATTTTAAATTAAAGCTTGAACACTCTATCTTCATCAGACCACTTAGTTTTGCATCCCTCTTAATAGTACGGCATTCCTAACTCAAGAAAATAATAAAAGTAATTCTAACCATCGTTTGAGTCGAAGCGCCGAATTTTAAGTCGAATTGAGGGGCACCGTTTAATCCCAATTAGATTTTCAATATGCTCTCACGGGATTAAACCTGCACATAGTCTTAGTAGAGTTCATTAGTCCCTAATTTAGGTGTCATCAACTAACCAAAACTCACGATGGGGCGAATGCACTTTCACTATGAAAAACGTGCTAGCTAAAGTAACTCAAGTTTAATAAAATTTACAATAAATTATATTAGTGTTTATATTTTTAAATAAATTTATTATAAAAATGCATTTCATAGCTCATTTAATGGTACTAATTTTGTGTATTGAATGTTAGTATTTATTTACATAAATTTAATCAAAGTTCAAATAATTATATTTTTTAAAAAACAAGAATTACATGTTCAAATGGATGGAGAATCTCAAGACTGGTGGTTGCTGCCTACATCGGCCGCCCGAGAGGAGAGGACTGAAGGCCCAGGCCGCCGCACGCCCCAGGTGTGCCTGTGTGCCTTGCCTCTCCAAGCTTGTCAAGCGGCGGACTAGGACGGTGTCCAGCGGAGGGTGGACAAACGATCGGGCGTGTCGCCGCATCAAACTTGCAAGATGAGTGTTGTGCGGGAGACGAGGAATCAGGAAGAGAAGGTCATGAGACACTGAGGCATGAGCGTGATGGAGAAAGGCCGATGGAAGTGGCACATGTTCTTGGACTGGCCGTTTGAGGGGGGCAGGTTGTACGTACATGTTTGCTTCGTTTCTTTTTCCGGGGGTGTAAAGATGTCACATTGGATCCTTTGGTGGGTGCCGGGTATTCGGATGCTAATTAAAAATAAATTAAAAAAATCCGTCTATAAACCATGAGACGGATCTATTAAGCCGTATTAGCATATGTGTAAACTTAACAAATTCGTCTTGTGATTTTATATGAAAATCGTGCAATTAGTTTTTTAATCTACATTTAACGTTCCATACATGTGTCTAAACATTCGAGGTGATGGGTGTCTTTTGATGTAAAGATCTAAACGGACCATGAGAAGACTCTATTCTAGGTGGAGAACAATGTTCAAGTGTCGCGTTAAAATAAGGAAAGGCTCATGTTGATTTCTTTTAATAATATATATAATTTAGAGTTGAAGATGCTTTAAATATATTCTAACTGTGTTTTAGTTTTAAGATTCTAATGCTCGTTATCTCAACAATTTATTGATGCAATAAGTTAACTCAAAACTTGGTCATCGTCTAAACTTGGCGGAGGCGGTTTACTTTTCGTAATGCAGCATTGGAAAAATGACCATACGCAACCTTCATAACAGCCATTTATTATATGGGTTATATTCATGCTCCAACGTAATTATGCTCCGTTGTAACACGACATATTTCCTATAAGTCTTTTGAGACACAAATTTTTTGTGTAACCGCACAATAAATTATATGTTCTGTTATAATACATGAAAACACGTTTACTAAACCGTATAAAGTCAGGTTCTAAGACACATCCATCGATAATATGGAGCACGATTCCACGGCGTATTGGAACAAATGCCATAATCGTTAAATAAATAATTGAACCATAAATCATCCAAGTTACTGCACAATAAGTTATACGTTCTGTTGTAACGCATAGGTACATATCACAATTTACGATAAATTGGTAGACCTAAATATCATAATTTACCGACCAACATTAGAGGCTGGAACCTTTTTCATCCACTTGATGGATTTCCCCCTTTTTTTTTTGAAAAACCCATCCAATGGTACGATGAAATAAAAATATCAACAAATAGCGGGTTAGTAAAAGCAACCATGTGTCCATCGATATTTTAATACTTTTATTGGTGCATGCCCGATGTTATTTTTGAGTTGTCATATCGTGGTATAGGTATATTTACCCCGTTGGACCCACCAACTAAAGAGCTTGTTTTATTCCACATAGCTGATAATTAGCTGCTAAAAATTTAAAACCCATCTCTTGGTTGGATTATATTATTAAAGTGGACCCAAATGGGGCCTAACAACTATTTGTGTTAGCTGGAAAAACTAGCTAATAGCTAATTGTTAGGTAGGTGGTAGGTAGAATACAACATCTAACTTATTAGCTAAGGATCTAAACAGAAACTCGGCTATATTTTGGTAATTGCGCGTGTGATCCAAAAGAGGCCTACAATTTTCATGATACAATCGGCTTGTGTCATATGTAAATCCATATGACGCTTAGGTTCTGCTTCCTCTAAACTCCACTACTAGCTTCACATTGGTTTGGTCTTGCAGACGTCGTGTGATAGCAGGTTGCTTTGCTTGATTTGATACCACGTTTAGTTTGCCGCCCGGCGGCAACTCGCTTTTCGTGCAAGCAATGCAAAGGCACATACATTATATATGATCCGCCATCCTGTATTCTCGCACACGCTAAGAATGACGACGAGTAAAGCAGACGTGGCACGAGATGATGATGATGATGATGGGGGTCGATCGCAAACCCTATTTGTACTAGCGTGCAGCGTCTTGCTAGCTGAAATAATGCTGATGAAAGATGACCGTGCTAATATTTTCCTTAGAGTAGATGAGTCATCCATCTACGCTGTTGACCTTCTCGACTCGCTATTTTTTTGGAACAGTGACGCTTCACTTCTAAAAAGTGTATCTTATAAAACAATCTCATACTCTCTTCATCTTAAAAAGAATGATGCTTATGACTTCTAAATTTCTTATTTGAAAATTTGCGAAGTAAAAAAACGTTTTATTTCCGATGGAGGGAGAAGTTGTAAAGATGCAAAGAAAGTACATGTCAAGTGTCACGCTAAGATAAATGCCTTCTCCTAGTCTAGATTTTGAAGTACACCGACCAAATAAAATTTGATAGTAGTAGAAAAATGCATGCTTGTAATCCGTCCCAATATACATGTCATTTTAGAAATGATAGCAGATCTTAAGGTTAAAGATAAAAGATGCTGGTGGTCCTAATCATGTTAGCACTATTATTGGGATGACATGGGCATTAATGATTTGTTCTCTACTTTCCATCCTACTCACAACAACGATGTTTATTATTTTTTTCATTTGATATGGGACCGATGGGAGGCATGGATGTGATGGATGGATGTTGTGCGATGATATAGCATGAAACCTCACACTATAAGCTAAAATGACCTTCTTCATCATATACATTTTCCAAATCACTAGAACCACATATGTGTTGGGACAGAGGAAGTATCTATACACACTGAATGCACGATTCGGCCATGTGCACAACCTCGCATCCTTCTACTAGTTTCTTGGTAATCCAGGATTTACAGACTAATTTTTGACGGTCTTAGCTTATCCGAACTGGAATTAAAGTCCCTGTTTTAAAAGAATTCAGTTTATTGAAAACGTTTTCTTTGGGAGAAAGCTGATTCGGATTCTTTTGAGAAACAGTGAGAACTTCGATAAAATATAATTCTCCGGCGAAACAATGAGGATTCGTATCAAACCGGCCTCAGAATTACCACACGCGGACACGCCATTCAGAAATCAGAATTTCGCCGGCCGGCAGCACCGCACCCGTAGCTGCCATCTGGTCCGCCCGGGTGGTCATCGAGTAGTAATGGCTCTCGCCTTAAGGCACTTGTCGGCCTCCTCTTGATGACCCTGTTAGGTGGCAAAGTTCATCACTGTTCCTCATCATATCAATTATACTTTCCGTCTGTACTAGAATATTAAATAAAGTGATAGCTGTTACATATTCGTACTTTTTATTTATCTAGCTCGAGATGAATCTTTTGAGTCTACTTAGACCTATGATTAGATAAAAATTATCAAATACAAATAAAAATAATACAGTGTACTTTTCATCCTATTCTCCACCAACTAAACACCGAGACGGATTCGGTGGAGCGTGACCGCAACGCTATGGCGCACCATCGTCCTAAAAATTCAACAACTGTGTTCAAACCAGTTGGCATAGACGTGATTATCTGCTCATTTGTTTACTGCTTTCCACGACGATAATAAACGCTCCCCAGTGCTCCAGACGCCACAGCCAGCCAAAAGCGGTGGACACCTTTTTTCAACGCGATCTTCTACGCCGTGCTCCGGTGCAGCCAAGTGTGCTGGAGATCATTGTCCGTGGATGGAGACTCATTATGTTCTCGACACGACTACAGGAGTTCCCACTCCGGCCGTAGTAAATGGCCTCCGTAGTCCGGACAGACAGCGCCACGGGATGTGCCTGCTCCATTGACCCATAATCACCCATTCGCTTTCCCGAATCGATACGGAGTAGAGTACGATACGACGACCATGACCTTGCAGAATCGATGACGCGGCGCGCAGCAGCAGGCCCTGTTACAAAGAATCCAGCCGGCGCTCCTTCAGTGCGGGTTGCCCGGTCTCTACCGAATTGGACGGGCGTGTCAGGGCAGTGTATAGGACCGCCACGCACCTGCTCCTGACGAAGAGGACCCACCCGGCAGCCAACGTTGGCACGCATGCCCTCCGACGGAAAACGCACGAGAGGCTGCCGGGCCGGGCGGGTCGCTCGCGCGGGCCCCGCGTCCCCCAATCCGATAGCGGCGCCCACTCGCAACGCCGCAACCACTCAGCAGTCCCCACGCGGTCCGCGCCTACCGCCGGCCCTGCTCACCTAGCCGGCTAGCCCCACGGGCTCCGGGTCCCGCGGGCAGATAGATTATTTGAGCGACCAGAAGAGGGGCCCTGCCAAAGCGACGCGCACCGGACCGGCCCGATCCGGCTGGGGTTGGGGCCCACAGCGGCGTGGTGGGGTGGGGCCGTGAGGGGTCTGTCGAGCAACTTCCAGGAAGGCACGCACCGCATCTCGAGACGGCTATAAAGAAGGGGAAAAAAAAAAATTCGGGCGCTGCAGTTTTGGGTTTTGGGGGGGAAGAGAAGGAGGGAAGGAATCAGATTGGCGCAGATGAGATTTGCGAGAGAAGGGCGGTCCTCAGATCAGGCGACGAAGCAAGCGGCACGAGGAGGAGGAGGAGGCGGCGGATTAGGGAGTGGTTGGCCCGTCGCCGTCGCAAGTCAGTGAGCAGCTGCCTAGAAGCACTCCTTTTTAATCGCTGCGGCGCCCGCGCCTGCTGCTTCTGCCAGCCGCACTGAGCGTGAGCGAGCTCTTGACGATACTGGAGCGATCCTTTCAGGTACAGTAGTTCATTGTATTTCGCCATTCGTTGCTTTTTTTTTTTATTTTTAATCCCCGGTTTGTGTGAGACGATGCTGTTTGTGCGGTTCCGGCGAGTGGAGCGGTGGGAGAGGAGAGGGATACGAGATTTGTGTTGATTTTGTTCCCTTTCCTAAGTTTTCTCGATCCATCTCGCTGAGATTTGGCGATCTTCCTGACTGATGAGCCGCGGGTACATATCGTGTGCCGTCTTGTTCAGATTGCTGATTTCCTCTCGAGGTATATTGGGATGCTTCTATTCCACGCAACGTGTAATCTCGTTGCTCTTGGCTCTGTGGCCGTGGATTCCGGGGTCCGTTTCTGCGTTTGGGGGAAGTTCTTTTTTTTGGCTGCTCACTTTGCACTGCAAGGCAGCAGTGTCCGGGACATCTTCTAATTTCTAAACCCACTCCCGCGCTTTGATTTACACGGGGTTAGTAACAATTCAGTGGGAGTGGTAGCTGTAGATTACTCCTGATGATGATGTCGCTGAGCTCGCCTCGTCAGCAGTGAATGAATCGAGCTGTGACATCTGGGAAACAATCGAGTAGGATTTGTTTGTTAGGTACTTAGCTCAATTATGCTATATATTGCTACTGTAGTGTTTGCACTAATTGAACTTTCTCTTTGTGTACAATCCATTCATTCATCAGTAGATTCGTTCGTATCTACCTTCTGCCAGTCTACTTCTTTGATAGTTTGATTAGTATTTTCATAGAAAATTCGAACTGCCTTTAATTTAACACGGCAATAAATAATTTCTTATTCTATGTTAAGAATAGGTTTTTTTTACCTCACTGTGTTTCTAGTAGTATCTTTGATCTGCCCTATCATCTGCTTGTTTATTGTCGGTTGGTATGCGATGTACTGTGCCTTCAGTTCTGCTTAATCTGTGGAAACTGACAACGATTTGTACCAGAGGACACAGCTTATCAGCTGATTCCCCGTGGCACGGCAAGATGTCGCTAGCCAAGAAGGAAGAGGTACTCAGAAACTTCCTCCCCGGAGGTCAATTCTGGTTGTTTGAACGTCTCTTTCACATCTGCCTAAAAATCATGGGCGTTGTATGAGCAGGTTTTCAGTCATCGACTTGTGCCGCAGTTGGATGAGCCTGCGGCTGGTGTGCCTATTAAGAAGAGGCCAGTTTTCTTGTCTGACAGATCTGTTGCATCTACCATACCACTCTCGATAAAGCCCCCATCTCCAACGAAGACAATACCTGTTACTGCTACTGGGACAGGCTGCCGCGAGGGCCTATTCTTCAACATTGCTAACCCAGACACAAATGTCATCGCCAAAGGTAAGGGAATCCCTGACACCCAGATCCAAGACCATGCCAACACGTCGTTTACGGCGCTATCCATGATCAATAGCAATGGAGTGCTATTTAATGCATCAAGTGAGATCCCTTCTATTACAGACAGTGCTACAAGGACTTCTGCACCAGTTGATGAACTGCAACGTCAAAATTTTTTGGCTCTGGATTTACAGTTACCATCTCGTCAAAGTGGCAAAAATAATAACTATGGCTCTCTTGTGAAGGAAGAGAAACAGGACCAGAGTCTTTCTGGACGGCGCAATGACGTTCCTGTTACAAATGAAATCAATGCTTCTGAGAATAGTATTGTTGGGAGACTACCTAACTTGGATCTGAATATACCGCCGGACCCAGCTGATTCACTTGAAGGTTTGCCTAAAATGCATGAAAGTGGGAGTGGGTTGTATCATCATAGAACAATTCAACATCAGAAAGCTCAGGTGACCCCAGCGACAGCCATTTCTACAATGAGCAGTGGGATAGGTCAAAATATTGGCAGTACTCTGAACATGTCTAATTCATATGGTCTTTCTCATAAGTCTGCACTAGCTGATGTTACCTTAGATTTGCAACTTAAACCACCAGCTAGACCTGAGCTAGGGATAAGCTGGAAAGGTCTTGCTCCTGCTCCAGAATTGAGTCTCTCTCTATTTGGTAAGCCTACTGATGAGCCTAAGTCTCGTAGCAACCCTAATGCTTTATTTGATTCTGGGACTGCTGGAAGTTCCAAAAAGGTCAGTGTGGAGGCTGCTGCTACAGTTGGGTCAGATAAGGCACCAGTACCCATGCCCTGCAATGTAAATCCTCAGAATACTACATCAGCAACTGTTTCTGGAATTGATCAGCTGCCATCTAATAATTTGGTGAAGAAAGAACCCGAAGAAACGTCCCAGCAGCATATTCTTGACGGTGCTAAAAAGGCAAATCTATTAGAACGAGAAAGTGCTGGTCTAGTTATGAGTTGGACTGAATCTGGAAAGACCAACAGTGCACCCCAAGTCCCCCGCAAAACTGGGCTTGATTTGAATTCTGACATCTTTACAAATAATAGTATCCATAATGGGACTGATGTAACAGCAGTTAATGTCCCAATACCAGCTCAAACTTTACCTGGTACTTCCCACGATGAGACCATGCCTGATGTTCCTGAAGTTGACAAGTTTGTGAAGCGTGAAGAATCCACAAGTGCTACCCCTAGTCCTGTTGTAGAAACAGGAAGTGGTCATACTACACTGTTGATGGAAGAAAAATCCCTGCATTCGCAAAGTAATGTTGCCAGCCCTGCTGTTGGGTTATCTGAACCATCCATCCAGCCCACTGTTTCTACTGTTTGCAAGCCACCAGCCAGCCATATTCATGTTCATGAGGATACGAGACAGAGGTCTTGTGATGCTAATGAATTTTGTGGTGCCTTACCAAGTTGCTCCAATCCTACAGTTGAGCCTTTGCCTTTTAATTCTCTGGAGAATGCTGCTGTTGATGGTATGTCACAAGGGAGTGCTGAAATGGACTGTTCAGATGATGATGGTAATACTGTTTCACCAATTCCAACTACAAATAAACCTCATGGTGAGCCATTGGAGAATGGCCCAATCAGCAAGGATGGAATCAATACTAATAACTTAAGCAAAGAGCTAAAGAAAGAATGCGATAGTGATATGCATCAAGATTGTTCTTCTTTGACAGATAAGGTTAATATTGATGCTATTGATGGTGACAAGTGTATTAAATCAAAAGTTGATGTTGTCAGCCATGCAGGTCACCAGGGGCTCCAAAATGAGGTTTCTGTTAGTGAAAAAGCTGAAGACAAACAATCCTTGAATTCTGAAAAGAATACTCCAGTAAATAAGAAGAAGAAGACTACTGCAGGCTCCAGTACCAAAGATCTCCAGAAGTCATCAGCTTTGCCAAAATCTGCTTCCCCTAAATTGCAACCTAGTAAGCAATCTCCTAAGACTTTAGATAGCCGCCTTAAGAAGACTAGAAGCCCAGAAATAAAGTCAGAGATGTCTCCAAATGGTATGCAAGCTGGAAATTGTAGTGAGAACCATGCAAAAATTGCTGCTCTGAATACAGAGCATCAGACGAAAAGTGAAGAGGTTGGTAGACACTCTGATTTGCGCCCAAGAGACTCTGTCCTGGGTGAAGACTCAGAACTTGATGGCGCTTCAAGCAGTCAACAGCATAGTGAATATGGCAAGAAGTCAGCGTCTGAAAAATCAGAACATGATAAATCAAAACCTGACTCTTGTAACACATCTGTACTGAACGAAAAAGATGGACTTGTTGGGGCAAATTGGAGAGAACTGGGGCATGTCTATGTGAATAGGTATGTTTCATGTCATCTGTTTCCATTGTGGGATATACTACAGTAATCACGACTCGAGGTCCTCTTGCGTATGGTGCCTAGGCGTGCATGGTTTTCTTTCTGTTTGGCTTGAATTATAAAAGTTTCCCCTCCTTTTGTTGGTGTGCCATTTTTACAGGAACGAAAGATGGGAGAGGTTCATGGAGTTGGAGCGAGAAAAGAACAATGGAGAATTCCATGGTGGCAGACATGGATCTGACATTATGAACAAACGAATGACAAACCACCGTGGTGGTTGGCGGGGTTCTGGATCCCGTGGCCATTTGAGGAACTTCCGAGGTCCAAGGATGAGCAATGAGTTTCCTGATGAATCTTTTGGTGGCAGGAGGCTTTCATTTGAAGATGAACCTGGGCACATCCGAGGTCCACATAGGAGGCGGCATTCACCACATGGCTGCCCCATGAGAGACGGGGGCATTGATGATTTCTATGGAAGAGAGATTCCAGACTCTAGGCTGCTGGCCCGTGGGCAAATAGAAGATCTCCCAGATGACATGATGGACGATAGGTTTTTTATGCCACATTCCCATAGACACCGTGGTCAAGATGATCATGGATTCATCCACAGAGACAGGAGCCATTCGCCTGCACAGAGAAGGGGTGGCCATGTGCATTTCCACCGTGGAAGATCACCTGAAGCGATGCACAGATCACCGCCACTAATGCGAACTGACAGACCATACTTGCCTCACCGCCGTCACAACGGAAGCCATGATGAGAGAGGAGCCATGCAGAGAAATGCAAGGAGGTGCGCCATGGAAGGTGATGCCTTTGAGCCACCGCTACATCCTGCTCACCTAGCTGAACTCCACACAGAGGAGGAACTTGTGGGTAGAGGGAAGTATAGGGAGCGGAGAGCATATATTCATTCTCCGGTCAGTGATGACGACGAGATGCTCTCCTACCCCACAGAGGATGACATGGAGTTTGCTGAAGGACGGGAGCACGATGGCCGCCTCAGGAACAGGGTGGGGCACAACAGGTCAAGAGGAGAACAAGAGGATGGGTACAGGCACCGTGGTGGTCATCAAGGGTGGCGAGACGGCGACTCAAATGACAGACCAAAAAGGAGGAGGTACTGACCTACTCACAGCATGACCGGCTAATGAAGCCGGCGTTGGCCTTTGGGTTGACTGACTGAGGGCATCTGCCACAGATCTCTCTCTCAGCCAAACCCAACACCTTTTTGCCAGCGTCATTCCATATGTTGGTTTGTTTGTTGCATTATTTTCTCAGGACATGGTGCTGCAGTGTGATGCTCCTAGGCAGCTGCAGCATCTAAAGCGTACTCTCTTTAAACTAGACCTGGATCCTGCTCAAGCTGAGCTGCTAGTACATGTGGATGATGGTGGAGACACTGAAATTTGAGGCCAAGCTCAAAGTGAAATAAAGACTCCCGACATGTGCTATTTTTGCCCGGCTGCAAAGCAGGAGGCGAACCTGTTTGGGCAAAAAAGCTACGTTTACATGCATGGGTGCTGGTGGGACCTTGTATTAAAGACCGACTTGTCTCTATAATTTGGTTTTGAGTCGATGGGAGGAATACAGGTACAGCTGCTGTGGGGCCGTACCCTTGTGGTCTGGTCTACGTCGTTGCTGTCTGGTTGGATTGGCACGCCCGGCATTCCATTCCATGGTCCATGGGTGTACAGCTAGCGGGCTAATAGTATGCACCGAGTAATGATGTGTGTTGTTTTGGCACACCGTCCCTTCGGGGGCCTACTAGTCGTGGTGTGGAGAAGATGAGCCGGGGCTCGACGGCGACAACTCCACTTCGCTGAAATTTCTCATGATCTTTGGAGGCTGCAGCTGTGCCGGTCACTGGAAGGAGCTGCGAAGCAGCTGCTGCGTACTCCAGGGAATCGATGTGTATCGGTGTTTGTCACGTTGACGAGCTCTGGTTGGTCTATAGTCGTGCTCGGCAGCTCGAATGATCTGGCATCATATTTCTCTTTCTTGTGGTGTGGTCCAGCCGTCCTGGCGTTGTTGTGCCGCTGTCGAACATCGGGGCTGGGATTGATGCGATCCGTATGAGATCGATGAGAATCGATTGGTTTGTCGCTTGGCAAATCGGCGCTTGACCGGGGTTGCGCTTAGACAGGCAAGTCGTCGCCTGCTCTGCTCGTAGCAAACCCACACGTTTCACGTTTGCTTGCTTTCTCGAGCTGGCGAAGTCGTGGTGGATTTGATAAGCGAAGCTTGCAGCCCTGATCTAACTGTGATGCGTTAGCTGAAAATTTGTTCTGTGGCTGAAAATAAACGCTGATTGCTTAGACTCGGCCTGCGGGCAGAACTCTGAAGAGCAGCAATTCAGCACTTAACTCGCTCTCAAAATGCATTAGACGATTGAAGACCACCCGTATCCGAAAGCCATACCCATACCCATAGTATCACAAAGCATTTTTGCATGATGTGACCGAAGAAATGAAACAAAAGGGACTGTTAAAGATCGAGCTCTTCTTTCCTGAATTTCTGGAAATTTCCCAGTTCTAAAAAACACATGTATTCCTGCAAGGCACATGGACAGGTAAAGTTACAAGAAAAGGCGCACCAACCATACCGGAACAAAAAAAATTCGCGACAACGGGCGCCATTTCACTTCGCCGGCGGCGGCGTCCCCGGCCACCTGCTGATCCGCTCCTTCTCGTACTTGACGAACAGCGCGGCGGCGGCGGCGATGGTGTACGCCTGCAGGAATAGCGTGGCCGGCTGGTGGTACTTCACCAGGGCCTGGCCGGAGCCCAGCTCCACGAGCAGCACCGCGGCGAGCCCCACCGCGGCCAGCGCCCCGTTGAGCCGCTCGCTGTACGCGGTGAAGCCGAACTCCACGGGCGCGCCGCCGAGCGCCGACCGGGGCTCCCGCAGCGGCACGGGCGGGAGCGTCACGGCTTTGGCTGACGCGGACGCCGCGGCGGCCTTCTTCCTGCGCGCGCCGCGCTTCTTGGGCCCGACGCGGGACTTGATCTGCAGGACGCGCTGCTCGAAGTCGTCGTCCGCGGTCGCCGTCTTGGTGGTGGCCGCCGGCTCCTGCTGGTCGGCTGCTGCGGCGGTGTCCTCGCCGGAGGAGGAGGCCGCACGGGGAGGGAACGGCAGCAGCATCTGCAGCTGCAGGGGGCGATGCCGGAGAGGGGTGGTGGTGGGAGCGAAGGGGCTGGAGAGCGGCGTCGCCATTGCTCCCCTTGGCGCGTGCATGCACCAGCAGCACTTCATGGCGCGAACGAAGTCGCTCGTCTTTGCCTGGCTTGCCTCTGGTTTTGGATAGGGTCTTGGTTGGTTGGCGAGTGGCTCCGGTGGCTGCACGGCGCGTTGAAAACTGCCTCATGCAGCGTTGCAGTCGTGTGATGATGTACTATTGTTGATTTTCTCAAGAACGAACGAAAAGTTGGGCCAAAATGGTGGAGAAATTTATTGCTCGGCTTGTACTATGCGTCGCTGTCACGTTCACAGTTCGGCGTCCTTTTCCTCTGGGCTTCTGCGTTTCCGCCCTTACAGGCTGCGTTCGGTTGAGGGTATAAGCGCTTATAAGCATTTATTTTTCAGCACTTCAACAGTATTTTTCTCTCACAAAATTTCAGTACTTCTACAGGCACTTCAGCGCTTATCTACAGCACTTTAGCTTCACCGAACACAGCCACAATCTCCACGCAGACACGCCCGGGCTAAAACCCACCGCATTAGCACGATTTTATTTTATGCTAGTCTCTTCAGTCACTGAACGGTGAACGCATTGCCATACAATTTTGTGTCGCATGTAATACTTCAGAGATGTTTCACTTGGAAAAAGAAAACAGAAAAATATACAAATAAATAGTTTTACAAAACTGTCTGTTAGCGAAATCTCACTAAAGTGTTTACCAACAAGACTCTGAATGCAAATGAGAGGTAACATGTCCCGAGTTCTTGTTTCTTTTCTCCTTTTCCTGCTGCAGGACCTGCGCGCGCTCCTCGCGGTGCCTGATACCCACGCTCTTCCTCCGGGGCAGCGCAGCGCCACAGCACAATTCGTTGCAAGGCTATGCCAAGCGCATGTGGGGCGGGGACAAGGATAAGAGTGGTCGAAAAAACTCGAAACCTGTTAGCTCACTCAGTTTGGCAAGCCAAGCTTTTAACTCATTAGGTATAACGAGCCAACTCGAGCCAGGCCACAAGTCAAATGAGACAGGCTTATATGAAAAAATAATATATTTATATTAATATTGTATTACTTCATGTCTTATACTTTACAATTGGTTGATGTATGGATACTCATGAACCACATTATGAATTATATTGGAGTATAGACTATGAATGTATGGTGTAATATGTAATATTATACACATACATGTTAGCACAAATTAAATTTTTATTCAATTTAAGACGATTGGATGTATTACTATTGTATTCTTCTTCTTCTCAAGTTTTAGATAAATGTAAATATTATTTTTTATCTATTTTTTATACTTGGCTCACGACCTTAACGAGCTAGCTCGAACTTTTAACGAGTCAAACCGAACTGGCTGCCAGAACGAGTCGAGCCGAGCCAGCTCGACTCGTTATCCAGCCTACAAGGATGGGCGATTGATTTCTGTCACCTGACACCTCCCCACCCCCTTCTCACGGGACGGGAGTGCGACAGATAAGGGCCAGCGAGGTGTGTATTTTAGTATTTGACATTTGCGAACAGCTTGATATATAATTCTTTGATATATGAAATTTACAGAAATTATTTATAAATTTTATTTAAAAAAATAAAATAAATTTATGTTGTTTCTAAATTACATCATCATGTTCTAGTAAATTACACTGAAGAAATTATTGTAAGTAGGTAATAACGCGGAATATAGGCATATAGTTATGAGATAGTGTAAGTGTATGGAAAAAAATATAGTTGTTGTGAGAGGCTAAAATAACCAATTGCTGTTGGCTAGACAGATTCAAGATGACTATAAGATCACTCCTTGGTTGCTTTTCCATAAGTCCATCATCAGCTATTTCTATTGCTAGACCTGTCTGGTTCACGACCACCTTCGAACAAAATCAGACGGGCATATTTCCTCTTGCAAATTTGAAACTCCTTCCGCGAGAACAATGACAGAGAGAGAACCATCATATAAATATTTTTCGAGTTACAGTTTGAACTTGCCACGAAAACTTACAACTTACAAGCAAATTTACACGCGATAAAAAAACTCGATGGATTCGATGAAGAAATTACATAAGGCACAGGGAGCAACAATGCATACATACAGCTACAGCCCCGCGCATATCACGCTGTGGCTCACCTCCTCTTGTTCCTGCTCCCGAGCAGCAGCGAGATGTAGAAGAGGATGCGGAAGAGGAAGCCCCAGGCGACGGTGATCCAGAGGCAGTCCCACTTGGTGAGGTCCGTGACGGCCTGCTGCGCCAGAAAGTCCGGCCCCGTGGTGATGCAGGTGGCGGTGCCGATGTCGACGCCGAGCGACTGGCTCATGGCGCGCAGCACCCGCACCTTGAGCGCCGCCGGCAGCGCCGCCAGCGGCGTGTTGTCGAACATCTGCACGCCCCGCACAAAGCACCGCGTGGGGTCGCTGAACTCGTTCTGCATCACCGCCTCGTACGGGTACTTGACCAGCGACAGGTAGTGGAACCAGAGCCAGTAGCGCGGGATGCGGTCCCGGTTGATGAAGAAGCCGCTGAAGAGCAGGAAGTAGGCCAGCGTGGACACCACCACGGGGAAGCCCAGCATCACGTTGGTGACCACGCCGGAGAGGAACGTGGCGAAGCCGGAGCCCGCCCAGAAGGAGGCCAGCACGATGGCCACGAAGAAGAAGAAGCCGTGCGCGCCGCCGGCCAGGCCCACGGCGAAGAAGGTGGTGAGCGCGAACGCGAAGGAGAGCATGATGAGCGACGGGAAGCCGACGAGCGTGTGGGAGAGCACGTACGAGGACCGCCGGTACGCGTTGTACGCCGTCTCCCGGAGGAAGATGTAGCGCTCGTTCAGGAACACGGGCAGCGAGTCGGAGCAGGTGTAGAACATGGTGGACATGGCGATGGCGAAGAACCCCAGCCGCTCCTCCACCCCCTTGGGGGAGTCGTCCAGGCGCCAGAAGATGGTGGCCAGGATGAACCCCGTCACCATCACCGCCGCCAGCCGGATGATGAAGATCTCCGGCGTGCGCTTCGTGCTGAGGAACGCGCGCCGGGTCAGCACGCCCATCTCCACCCAGAACGGGTTCGCGAACTTGGACACCGACGCGCCCGCCGCCGGCGCGCCCCCGGCGTCGGCGTGCGCCGACACGGACCCGTCGCTCGCGCCGGACACGAGCTTCCCGCGGGAGATGCTGGCGCTGATGGCCTCCTTCAGGGACAGCGACGGCGCCTTCCCGCCGTCGTGGCTGTGCTTCGCCTTATTGGGAGCCATGCGCGTCTGCCACTTCTTGTTGTGCTCGATGAGATCGCTGGCACCGTCCGGCATGGTCTCCAGCTCCCTGATGAGGTCCAGCGCGAACTCCGTTGGGTTCTCGTTGCCGGGGATGGGCTTTCCGAAGTCGTTGAAGAAGGACGGCAGCGCGCCCGGCGGGCCGTAGAACACCGTCTGGCCGCGGGAGAGGAAGAGGAGGCGGTCCAGCAGGCCGAGGATGCGGTAGCTGGGCTGGTGGATGGACATCACCACCACGCTGCCGCTCTGCGCGATGCGCTGCAGCACCTTGACCACCATGAAGGCGCTGGTGGAGTCGAGCCCGGAGGTGGGCTCGTCGAGGAACAGCACGATGGGGTCGTGGATGATGTCCACGCCGATGGACACGCGGCGGCGCTCCCCGCCGGACACGCCGCGGTGGCCCTCGTCGCCGATGATGGTGTTGGCCGCGTTGCGCAGGCCGAGCTGGTCGATCAGCGCCTGCACGCGCTTCTTCTTCTCCTTGGTCGGCAGGGAGCGCGGCAGCCGGAACTCGGCGGCGAACATGAGCGTCTCCTCCACGGTGAGCATCGGGTACAGCAGGTCGTCCTGCATCACGTACGCGGAGATGACCTTGAGCAGGTTGCTGTCCAGCGACTCGCCGTTGAGGGTGACGGAGCCGCGGAGGCTCTCCTTGACGATGCGGTTGGCGAGCGCGTCGATCAGCGTGCTCTTGCCGGACCCGCTGGCGCCGAGCACCGCCATGATCTCGCCCTCCCGCGCCTCGCCGGAGATGTTGTCCAGCAGCGTCTTCATCCGGGGCACCTCGGGCTCGCCCGGCTCCCCGCCGCGGCCGAGGAACGGCAGCGCCGGCAGGCACGGCCCCTTCTTCCGCTGCTTGACGCTGTACGTGAGATCATTGAACTTGAGCACGAACGGCAGGAGCGGCCCGTCCCCCCCGCCGCCGCCGCCGCCGCGCATGCGCTCGCTCAGGTCGCTGCCGGTGGACCCCGGCACGGAGCCACCCAGCTCGATGGTGTAGTGCGAGTGCGTGGGCGACGACGTGGGCGACGAGGCGTCGCTGCGCGCCTCGTTGACGCGCTTCAGCAGCTGCGCGAGCGTGAACGACGACTGCTTCGCCGGCGGCGACGGCTGCGGCTGCATGAGCAGGCCGCTGTGGTGCGGCGGCTGCTGGTGGTGGTGGTGCATGTGCAGGAGGCCGTTCCGCGGGATGTCCCCGGCCTCCTCCATCGGCGACGACCTCCGGTCAAAGAACGGCAGCTTGTCGACGAACCGCGACATCGCCAACACACGTGTACCCGTGCGTGCTCCTCCCCTCCCCCGGCCTGCGGCCTCACCGCCGCGCCGGCCGGCCGGCACCCCACGCCGCTGCCTGCCGCGGCGAGCGAGAGATATAGAGATAGAGAGGCGGGTGATTCTCGATCGGCGTTGCCTTGGAATCTGAGGATCACACTAGCTAGAAACCATTCTTATAGCTCCTCATTGCAGCAGTCAAAAGCGCGGCGAGAGGTTGGTGCGGGGAGATTGGCTGCCCGCGGCCCCGCTCTGGGTTTTTTCTTGCTGTTAGTTGGAATCGGTTAAGTTGCCGCGGCGGCCATGGATGCATGCGTGGGGAACCATGCAAGGCGAGGAGACGGAGACGGAGGGGTTAGCTTGGGTTTAGGAGAGGGGTCAAGGCGGTGGGTGCGGTGGGTGGAGCTAGCTCCCTTCGCCCTCAGCGTGTGGCTGCCCATGCCTGCGTGCGCGCAAGTTTTGGCGCGCGAGGTGGTTAAGCGTCGCTCAGCCAAAGTTCACCAAATGGGCAGCTAACACCAGCGTTCGTAGGCGTAGCAGGGCACCGGGCTACGCGAAAAAAAAAACAAAAAACAAAAAAAAAAACAAAAAAAAACAAAAAAAAACACGCACGGAGGGTTGGGGGTAGTGGTGTGAGGTGTTGGCCAAAGTCAAGGAAATGTCGTAGGGGCAAAACAGATCGTAATCGCTCGCTTTTGGACCAGCACCTCATTCGGTCGGTAATTAGTTCAATCTACCTTTTAATCGCTTTTAATTAGGGACTTGCTATTTTTGAGGCGCCCAAAAAATAGCAAACTTTCAGGCGACGGCTGTAGGCCGTCCGATCTGAAAGCAGCGGCCTAGGATCTGTGTCGACGAGATATCGTCGGTGGTCTATCGAGGGGTATGGCCAAGGTAGTAGATTGATCGGTGAAGGTGCGCCTGAAACGAGTAAGAGTTGCGCAATAAGCGCGAGACAAACGATTTAGACAGGTTTAGGACCCGCCTGTGTGTTGGTGTATTGTATTGCTAGTAGATGATCTGAGATGTGTTGTGGGATCTATCTCTGCTCCTCCTTATATAGTCTGAAGGGACAATGTTACAAGTAAACTATCCAAGTTGGTACAATAATCGTACGGTGCAGTGCCTTGCGCCGCACATCTTTATGATCTGGGCCGGGCCAGCTTTGATGGTGCAGCCCATGTCTTGTCTTGTGGTACCGGGATTTTATATCCCCACAGCTAGTCCCCGAGCGCCTTATATTTGTTGGGAGGTGCAGATCTCCAGAGTTGCTTGACCAGACAGATGTAAGGAGCTTAGAAATTTTTTTGAAAAGAACCTTCGCTTTGGTGAGTGTGTTCACTTTTGGCTCGCCAGAACCAATACCTTCATCGTTAGGTGAAGTGTATCCACTTAGTCCCCGAGCCTGATAGTAGGTGACGTAATTCACGTAGTGTCAGTGTCAAAGTCTTTATTCTTGCTGATCATGTAAAATGTTGACGAAGTTCCTAAACACAGCAAGTGATCGAGAAAAATCTTCCGAGCAGGCGAGAAGTCGGCGAAGTCACCGAGCACGGCGAGGCGCATATCAGGACTCCCGTTGTGCTGCCCAAGATCAGCACTCTGATCCGAACAGCGTAGAGTGTCTTGATAGCTCGGCGACGAGAGCTCAGCGTGGTCGATGGCGACGAGAAGCGACGACGAGGACGGCGAGTAGCGACGACGAGTCCCCAGCGTGGTCGAAAACAGTGTCCGAGCAGTGCGAGTATGACAAGAAGCGTCGACGAGTCCCCCGCCTGGTCGGAGACGGTGTCCGAGCAGCGCGAGGACGGCGTGGAGCGGCGACGAGTCCCCAGCCTGGTCGGAGGCGTCCGAGCAGCGCGAGGACGACGAGGAGCGGCGACGAGTCCCCAGCGTGATCGGAAATGGTGTCCGAACAGCGCGAGGACGACGAGGAGTGGCGACGAGTCCCCAGCGTGGTCGGAGGCGTAGTCCGAGCAGCGCGAGGACGGCGATGAGCGATGACGAGTCCCCAGCGTGGTCGGAGACGGTGTCTGAGCAGCGCGAGGACGACGAGGAGCGGCGAGAGCTCGGCGACGAGTTCCTGCAAAATAAATATGTATAGTGGGTAGTACATGATGTAGGTTTCGGAGCAGATCCTAATATTGTAGAACGCATGATGAGATTATGCGTTTCTTGCTCTCGTCAGGTCACGTAATTTCTTCTGGTAGTTGGCCTGTTACATTTAAGCACCTGACCCGGCGTCTGGTTCAGAGGTTTCTTAGCATGACCATGTTTGTGTAACGGCTTACGGTGCATAGACAGGTTTCCCGGATTAAGGCGTGTGCTATCAAGGTACGTTACGCAACCCTTGGGAAAAGAAAACGGAGAGATACTTAGTATCTCGTTGGCGGAGAAAATTTTCTGAGTGTCCAAACGTGGTCGGGGCTTATGGAGAAATTATCGACGAGTGCCCTAGCATTGTCGGGGCTTTTGGAGAGGTCAGCGGCGAAGAACCATGAAGATAATTTCCGGCGATATATGGAGGTCGAAGGATTTGTAGAAGAATATTAAAAATATGACTTAGCTTGATTGACGTCGAGCGGAGTGGTCGGCGTGTCGAGGAGTCGCTTGGCGTGGCTTGTGTGATGGCTCACTAGATGGCTCGGACGGTTCCAAGATTGCTGTTGAGGCCGCCGTATAGCGTTTGACGACGAGAGACGTAATTAATTTTCTGCCAGCAGATATCATATAGATTTGTGAAGAGATCCGAAGACGATATATAATAAAATATCTCAATTAAAATTAAAATAAAAATATATGACTTAGCTTTTCTTGTTGATGACGTTGGAGTCTGATCACCAAACCACCGTGCGTGTACGTGCATAGGCCCGTGGTCTCCTACGGCCTTGATAGATGTATGTCGTACGTGTACGTGAATTCTTTAGCTGAGGCAGCCGGAATTCGGCACACGTCGCGGTCGATATTGTAGATCGGATCTTGCACCCTTTTGTGTCCGCCTAGTTCTTGGATTGTCTGAACCTGCAAAAACCATGGTAGCTTTGCCCGACTTCTATAATTAACTTGTGCTCTCATCCGTGCATGCATGGCTGCCTGGTAATGCTTCCCGGGCCTTCTTGGATTCCCGTGAAGTTCTGTCCTGCCTCGTCCTTGGTGAGGTAAGTCAATTTCTAGTCGGACTCTGACAGCAACCGAGTTGTGAACGCGCTTCAAACTGGGACGCAGATGCATGCTGAGCCGCCGATGTGCACGGATTTCGCTGCAAGAGACAGATCACGACGAGGTTGCTGCTGATAATGTTGATGAAGATGATTCTCATCTAGTTTGCTCTCGCCAAATACCGTGGTCGACGATGACGAAAAATTCAGATTTGATCCGCCGCCGTCGAATGCCGCGGTCGACGACGATAAAAATTCAGATCTGGTTCACCGTCGCCAGATGCCGTGGTCGAGGACGAAAATTCAGATCGGGCTCGCCGCCGTCGGATGCCGTTGCTGTGGTCGGCGACGACGAAGAAAAAATATCCATCTTACCCGCCATGGGATCAGGAAGCAGACCCCCTACCTGGCGCGCCAACTGTCGACGAGATATCGTCAGCGGTCTACCGAGGAGTATGTCCAAGATAGTAGATTGATCGGTGAAGGTGCGTCTGAAACGAGCAAGAGTTGCGCAGTAAGCGCGAGACAAACGATTTAGACAGGTTCAGCCCGCCATGAGGCGTAATACCATACGTCCTGTGTGTTGCTATATTGTATTGCTAGTAGATGAGATAAGTTGTGGGATCTATCACTGCCCCTCCTTATATAGTCTGAAGGGACAGGGTTATGAGTAAACTATCCAAGTTGGTACAATAACCGTGTGGTGCAGTGCCTTACGCCGCACGTCTTTGTCTTCTGGACCGGGCCAGCTTTGATGGTGCAGCCCATGTTTTGTCTTGTGGTACCGGGGGTTTATATCCCCACAATCTGTCTCTATTGTATCTGTTAGATTCAATGGTTTACCGGGCGCGCAACTATGACCCGAAAACCGACTGGATGAAGCTACCGGGCCTGCCAACTTTAACGGTCATGAACCGAAACCGATAACTGAAACAACTGCTCAGTTGGGCCGAACAGTGACATTAGCCCAATTACCATACAAACAATACTTAAAGTGCAAAATAACGGTTGTGCCATTGAACCCTGCTCCAAGAAAGAAACACGCACAACAATTTCGGATCTAGAACTCACGGCAGTGGACTAATGGGCGAAAATCAGTAAAGTGCCAAAGAAAATGACGAACAACAACAAAGAAAAAGAAGATCAATGGACAAGGTACTAACCTAATCTGTAGTTCTTCTTCAAATCATCGATCTGCTTCTCTTGGGATCTGTACTCTAGTTCTTGTATACTTCCTTGACCCCATGCTACAAATCAGTATTCAACCATTCTGCTACACTGAATCATATAAATGACAGTGCATCAATGCATTTGTACCGTGGCATGCATCAATGCAAACTAAATCAACAGCTATTAATGCCTTAATTGTATACCTTAATATCAATACAGATATAGTTAGGTTTTAATATTCTACTCATAGTAATTAATTAATTCAGTCACCTAATAATGCCCTAATAGGAATGCCGTAAATGATGATTTCACACACGCGCGCGCGCACGCGAAGACAAACACACACACAGATAGAATATGATCTGGGACCAAAATAGGTAGTTAACCCTAGATGATCTGAAACCTTACTTGGCCAAAACTCAGTCCAATAGTTCAGAACATTCACATAGTCTGCTAAAATAGAGATATAACTGCAACAACTACACATATTATATGAAAATTACTAAACAACAATATCAAAATTACACAACTGCAATTTCTGCAATTTGATTGAAAATGTGAATACCAACACCGCTCGTCAGAGTAGTTAAGCACATCTGATTGGTACAAGCTCTTGTACAGCCACACCACTCACCAAAATTGCTCATACAAACTTAAAAAGAACACCCACAACACTGACATGAAAATGTAGATGGGAATTTGATCTTGCTTGGATCCGCTCCGTTCATAAGCACTTGCCCTACAAACCTTTTCCTGTCAATTTGGTAGCGGCTTTATCAGCTCTCCTTTTCTGTCATTATGTGAGCCTTCCTGCATGCAAAGATATATAAAGCAAACCCAATCAGACATGTTTGCAGGTAGTAATTGTAACTGTATGATTCAATCAAGACAAATGGCTGTCTATCGGCACAAAAAAATGAAACAGATATGAACTATATGCTAACACAAAACACAAGAGAAATTTTTTTTCTATGGGAGGACAAGAACAAAAATGAGGTGTCTCGGCACATAAAACAAGTGAAATATTCTGTGAAATTTGTCATCAGTCTGTCGCTATTACAATTTTCACAAAGACAGCACACACAACAAAACAATTTTCCCATGAGATAAACTGATCCAATATGTCCCATGTTTTGTGTGTGTCTTGACACAAGAACAACAAGCAAAAACCAAAAATTGTGATGTGTATTGCCACAAATCACAAGAAACTGACCAATACAATTCAATGTGCAGGTACATAATATAGGACTTGGAGAAGTCACAGATGCAGATTTCTTAAAGCATATGGGATTTGCATGTGACCAGAGTACAATCGAACTTACTCAAGCTTCTGAAATAACAGCTAATATTGACTTGCATCAGGTTTGAGAGAAATACTGCATCACTTACTGAATTTTTTGTCCAATTGAAGTTAAAACAAAAATGTATTTGTTATATCTAGGGTTTTTGTGCGAGGGATTTTGAAATGAATTTTGGAAGTTATTACAAGTTTGATTCATACAACGTCAATTCAAATTATACTAGTGAGGTAAATTAAAATAACACTTATTCAATACTTAAAGAACTATAATTGCAGTGCTCTATGCTTCAAAATGGACCTGTTTCAAGCATATAATACTTGTGCAGGATATGCAGGTCTATGATCAGGAAAGTTGGACACCACCACTAGGTGAAAGCTATGCACAAGAACAACAAGCACAGGGAATGAATGTAA
This sequence comes from Eremochloa ophiuroides, assembly GCA_038502445.1. NCBI lineage: Eukaryota > Viridiplantae > Streptophyta > Magnoliopsida > Poales > Poaceae > Eremochloa > Eremochloa ophiuroides. The sequence goes on from JAHLJS010000002.1 coordinate 96,550,443, forward strand.
GATCAACAAATTGTGACCTCACGTTTTCCAATAAATAAGACAGACCAAACAAATATTACAATTAAACAATAATATATGAAGGTTATGACATCACCGGGAGGAACAAGTTACATACTATCACAGGGTGGATCAACCTATACAAGCCTTGTGAATCAAGTCATTGCTCACGCCAAGTCATCTAGTCAAAGTTGTGATGATTTTCTATCTACACCAGTGGTTGGTAGTTTTATGGACTTACTGCAAGAACCATTTCCATTACAGGTATTTTGTTCTTCTATATATACAGTTAGTTAATTTACTTTGATTCAGTAAAACAATCATACTTGATCAAAGGTCCAACAGTCCACCTTTTTTGTTACCTATTTAAACAGAATGAGATGTTCATCACTACAAGCAGGATATCTGAACCACCACAACTGCAACTTGATGACCTACAGAATGAAGTAACATATTTTCAGAAATACAACTCATGTGAAGACATACAGATTCTGACAAATGATCAGCCACAACAACTACCAGAGCATGGCAAAGAGTTGCATATTGAAGAACGAAATGATCGTTCAGAAGCACTAGCACTATTTGGCATTTATATGGACGAAGAAGAAAGCAATGATCAACAAGAAAACCAAGATGACCAGGGCAGTGAAGAAAATGGCTCAAACTCAATCACTGAAGCGGAAGAGATACAAGCAATTCAGATTGAAAGTGAAAGCATCATAGCAGCAGAGCGTTTGTCTCAGGAGCATGCTAGCAAACATGTACCTCGGCTAGGCATGACTTTCACAAAATTAGAAGAAGCCTACACTTTCTACAACGACTATGCATACATAGTTGGATTCTCAGTGGTCAGATTCCACACATATAAGTGCAAGGACAAGAATGATGCCAACTTTGGCAATGTAACAAGGGTAACACTAAAGTGTAACATGTTTGGGAGGAGAAAGGATGCTTCTGATAACTCTGCTAATTCAGGGGTCCAAAGTGCAATAAAGAACAAGAAGAAGGTTGCTGTTACACCTCCAACACCAAATCTAGTGACAAACAAAAGGAAAACAAGCAAGCTAGTACAGACCCAATGCCTCGTAGAAATGGTTGTGAAATTAGAGAAAGGACAATGGACCATCACTCGACTCAATCTTCAACACAACCATGATCTTGCAGACAAGGACCAAAAGAACAAGCTAAAATCACATATTAGAATGACCGATATGGAAAAAGAGCTCGTCACAACGTTCAACAGGGTTAACTTACCTGATAGAAAAATCATGACAGTCTTGTCTTACATAAGAGGCGATGTTACACCATTCAAGAAGAAGCATGTAAGCAATCTGAAAACAAAGATAAAGGCATCAGAATCAGATGATGACATGACCCAGGTGTATGCATGGTTCTCTAAGAAACAGGTAGAGGACCCAATGTTTTTCTACAAGTTTTCCATAGATGACAAAAACAAAGTTCGAAACATATTCTGGGCAAATGGGACAAGCAGAAGGTACTATGAGGAGTTTGGAGACTGCATTAGTTTTGATACAACATACAATACTAACAAGTACAACATGAAGTTTGCCCCTATTGTTGGAATCACCGGGCATGGAGACAACTACCTATTTGGTTGTGCTTTCATCATGGATGAAACAACAGAGACTTTTGAGTGGATATTTGAGACAATACTGATTTGTATGGGAGGAAAGCATCCAGCTACAATAATCACTAACCAGGACTTAGCTATGAAGGCTGCTATAAGGAAAATACTAAAAATACTATCCATCGTAACTGTTTCTTCCATATAGTAAAGAAAGCACAAGAGAAAGGTGGCAGAATATTTTCAATGAAGAAGAATGAGAAGCTACATGATGATCTGTTTGACATCCTTAGAAATTCGGTGCTTGAATCAGAGTTTGAGACATTGTATAAACAACTGCCTTCAAAGTATGAAGTGAAAGGTTACAAGTACCTAGCAGATATGTGGTTCAATAGAAAAAACTCAGTTCCAGTGTACTTCAAGAAACATTTCTTCCCTTTCATCAATTCTACAGCTAGAAGTGAAGGCACAAATGCACTATTGAAACTTGATGTAGGGCCAAGATACAGCGTAATGCGATTTATGGAAGAGTTCCAAAGAATTTCAGATACAACTGAGAAGAATCAAAAAGAGCAGGATTTCCAAACAAGAACAATGCCTTGGTGCAGTACAGGGTATGAATTCGAAAGGCAGGGCGCAAAGCTATATAACAGGAAAATCTTCTTCAAGTTCCAAAAGCAGATCACTAAATCAACTAAGTATATAGCTTGGGAAATTCAAAAAGAAAGGGCATATGCAGTGTTCAAATCTGAGTACCATAGGAAGTATGATTTCAGGACTAGGAAATATGTTGTGACAATGGACCTGCCACAAAAGCTCTATAGATGCATATGCTGCAAGTTTCTAAAGGATGGGATCATATGCTGTCATATCATCAAAGTCCTGACAAACCTGAATATATTTGAGCTCGATGAGAAGTATTTCATTGAAAGATGGAGGCCCAAAGAAAGGAAACTGCCTGGAATGCACAGGAGCATTCCACAAATTGATCTACAAGGTAGCAGACTACTAAGACACAACATTTTGTCCAACAAGTTGAGCATCATTGCTTCTGACGGATCAAGAACAATGCAAACATTTGAATATGTGTTTGAGCAAGCAGAAAAAATCGAAAAGGAAATCAATGAACAAAAAGACATAGATGAAGGAAGACAGCATGAAACACAATTAGCTGAACAAAGTGCTGCACTCATTTTACAAGATCCTGATAATGCTCAGAAAAGGAGAAGACCAAAAATTATGGAGAGGCAAAAAGGAATAGTGGAGGATATAAGAAGCAAGTAAAAAAACAAGATTACCTGCAAACACTGTGGAGAAGCAGGTCACAACATTAAGACATGCAAGAAATTGGACTTCCTGCTGTCCCTTCAAAAAGCAAGAAAAGGAAACAACCAAACACAGACAAAGGTAGTTAGATGGGACAACAAAAAACTACCAATACATCAGCAAAATCATATTGAATTTATATATATAATTATATTTATTTAACTTGTCAATATTGATCATACAGGACAAGATAACAATCATGATGCAGGAAGAAAAGCCAAAAAAGGAAAAGTAACAGAATGAAACAAGAAAGATCAACAAATTGCAAGGGTGCTTTCAAATCAATTTTAGTTTACTAGTAATTAATGTAATGAGTAGAGTGTTTCAAGCTTAATATATGTAAGGACAAGGTTGTTACAAGCCTAATGAGTGGTGCACTAGTGAATTGTGTGATGATGTTATGCTTGATGCCATTATCTGTGAAATGCTCTAGACATACACGTATATTTATAGCACCCACACTGATGCCTTCAACATCATGAATGCATGAATACATGTTTGTACAACTGTTGCTGCTCTTATAGCAGGTGGTATGCTGGATTCAAAATTGATCATAAGCACCATCCCAACCTCAGCTACAATTAAGATGGTCAACCACTTAGATTAGATAGCAGAAAAATACAACCATACAACAAATTAGTTCAACAACAGAATATTGCAGATGCTCGCAATTGGAATTGCAGTGCACAAGACTTGAAATTTACATTATAGTATACTGCAATTTGGAAACCCTGTTTGAAACTACAGTTAAGTGTTTCACATATTTGACAATTCAAGATCAGAATTAAAAATAGATCACTATGAGAGGAAAAACAAAACTTTTATAGTACCAAATGCTAGATCTTTGACAAGGCTAAAAGTGTACAACCCCATGTGCCTCTCTCTCAGTACCTCATTCAGCACAACCTGAAACAAAGAGAAGTATAAATCACAACTTCCCATGAAAATAACTGTAACCCACTAATATCCTAAAATTCAAATGCCATCCATATTTAGGCCTATAAATAATTTGAGCGATAAAAAAGGAAGATAAGAATAATACTCAGTTCATTCAGAAATCATGCAATTAACTTCAAGACTCAATAGTATCACTGAACTCACCACCTCGTTAAAATGCCTATGAGAAGGCAATAAGGGGCACCGAGCTTACTAGGCTCTCCCATTTAGTAGACCATTTGCACCTCAACCGGTTCGGACAAATCACTATTTAACAACTGAATTTAACAAGTAGGTTAACAAAGAGCAGGAGAACACCCTCACTAGTACATTCTACAGACCAGACATAATAAGCTATAGGTTCAAAGCACAAAACTTGTGCTTACCATTATAAAAATTATGACCCTACCATCAGCCAAGGCGGAGACAGAGCACAATCAGCACAAAGATATTTATAACGGGCCAAAGGTGCCACTGATTCAGAAAGTTCCCTTAAACTCACGTCAAAAACAAATGGAGACAAGATGTTGTTGTGCTACTGGTTTCAGAAAGCAAATGTAGCAATAACTAGTTCAAATAAATAGAAAGACAGGTGCTATGCTCGATTCAAAACTGACCCGACAAATTGTAAACCACTATAGCTGAATGAGCAATGACCTGGAGACTAAAATTCAGAAAACTGCATTGGATAGTAAAATTTCAGAGAAAACATAGTTGAAGACTGAACTGTTTTCAGAATTTTTAGGCCTAATCAAACTCCATATCTCTGAACAGTTTTCTGTACCTCTCTGAACTAAAATGATTCAGCAGTGCTACTCTGGAAGAAAACCTAAACTATCCAAGATAATTAAGTCACATTTCACAAGTTGCACACCAAGCTTCACTGTTTATCAACAAGAACAAATCAAAACCTTGCAAAAACACAAGCACTGTGTTAAAACAATGTGGTGACTTATGTGTTAAGACAAAATGACAAGAAACAATTTTTTTCTATGGGAAGACAAGGGAAAAAAATTTGGTGTGGGCTGACAAAAATTACAATAAACAAAGGAAAAGTTGAGTTAACACATTGCACAAGAAACGCCTTTTCTACTAACACAAGGGACCACAGATAAAGAATAACAAATATGGTCTGGACTAGCACAAAACACAAATCACAAGAAACAATTAATTCTATGGTAGGACAGAAGATAGAATGACATTCAGCAGTCATTTTAACCATTTAGAAATAAATGTCTATGACCATGCCAATGTCTGATGCTGTATTTAGTTGCACAACATGGACAGTAATAACATAATAACAAACTAGTTGCCCAAGAGCTCACCTAAAATTCATGTCTCCCTGCAGGCCACATACTCTGAAAAAATACAAAATTCAGCAAAGGAATAGTTTGTGATGCAAACATAGAAAATTCACTTGAAATATGACTTACGTGTACAATCAAATAGCAAATGCAGCGCAGTTGTCCCAAAATCACCAAAAATTGACATCCACTTTGCTAATATAGGGTAAAAAAATTCAAACATGTTCAATTCAGTTTTAATATGCAAAAACTACAAACAAAAGACACAAACACAAGTCTCAATACATAGTTCCAAATCATTATTACCAATCATGTCAACATAGTTTAACTTTTATAACCACAAACTGTTGATGTCAACATAGACTGACTTGTACAACGAATTTTACAGGAAGCTAAAGAACAAAGGGATGGCAACAAAACAAGATCTCAGAAACTAGACAGGTCACTTGGTCTTGTAGTACTTGTCATGTACCTGACAAAAATTTTTAATAACAAATATAAGCTGCGAACAACATGGAACTAGACAAAAACTGACATTCCAACTCATATTATTACCTCACTGTCAAATTCCATCACTTGACGTACAACATTATCAGAGCTATTGTATTCAGTGAATATCATTTCATTAACAAACTTGATACGCAGATGAGGAATATCGGCTTCACAATACTTTTCGTTCATAAAAACAAATGGCTCCCAAACTTCAAGATTCTTCATCGCAAAGACCCCACTATCATTGCTACAACTGAAACAATATGTAATGCAAAGCCAACACACAAACACTATAAGAAACACTACAAAATACATATAAATACAATGTAGTTAACCTACCTTTCCAACTCCTGATGTACGTCTGCAAATATAACTTTATAAGCATGGAACCCCATATCAACATGAACTATCTTTCTCTAAGCCTCAGAAAAGTTGGGAACCTTAAAGGATGTGGAACAAACAATTAGAGTAGGAAAAAAAATTGTTTGGTTTCATAAAAGGCTAAGACCATTTTTGCTGCCCTTTGTGGTTTCACTTACAAATTCTTTAAGAACAGCCTTATGAAATTCAGAGTCAACTCCAAAGTGCAATACACAAGAATCCAAGATGATAAACTTTCTGCTCTTTGTGTGCACAATGATCACATACCACCTCTCATGGAACAATATAGGAAAATATAGCTGAGAAAAATAAAAAAAACAAATGAGATCAAAATTTTAAGTAAAAAACATTGAACCATAACTTCTAAATGCAGTGGCTTACTCACCAAATGGCTATTTTGTAATGATTTAGCACGACAAGCACCCTTAAAACATTTTTCAACATTCTCATGAAGCTCATCAGCCTTGCTATTATTTGGTCCATGATTTCCAATTAAAAATCCTACAAAAAGATACAACAACATAAAACAATACTTACTCTCCCATACTTACTCCAAGTAAATAAAACTAACAACGACATAATCAATTAACTTTTACACCAGGTTTAAGCGAACTTACTCCAACTTTTGAGAAAAAGTAATGCTTATAAGAATCCCTTGGATGTTTGCAAAGAAACAACAACTTGCAAAAAGCATTCACTTGTAACACCCCTGGTGTTACGACAACTAAAACCGGCCATGTCATCATGATTGCATGTAATTCATCCCGCATAAAACCATTGTTACTATGCATCACTAAGACAATTTTTATTTCTCCATGTGATTGTGTTTAGGTACCTTTGAGTGACTTTATGGTTTAAAGATTTGTTTGTGTGTATGTCTCTAAATTCAAATAGAAAATAAAAAGGAAAACAATTAAAAACCCTAACCGGATCCGAAACCCTAAATCAAAAACTAAATAGAATCAAGTATTGGGCCTTAAACAAAATTTGTAAATCTTTAAAATTTGAGCAACTTCTATTTTGGGCAATTTTGAAGTTATTAAAAATAATTTCAAATAAAATCTTAATCTAGGTTTTAAAGTTTAAACTTGAAATACAAATTCAAAAACTAGTAGGAACCTGATGATGGTCTTTTAATAAAAGTTTTATCCCTTTCAAAATGGAACAACTTTCATATTTGGAGATTGTAAAGTTTACCAGCGGAAAATTAAATTAAAACCCAATTAGTGTTTGTTTATTCAAATTTAAAATGCCCTTTCAAAAACTATCAAGAAATTGGGCAAACTACTTTAATGAAAGTTGTAAGGCCTTTTCAAATTGAACAACTTTTATATTTTAGGATTTTGATGTTATGCAGTAAGATTTCAAATTAAACCCTAAACAGTGTTTTGAAATTTAAATTTGAAATGCTATTTCAAAAACTATGAATAATCTGGTGAAACTCATTTAATGAAAGTTATAGGACTTGACAAGTGGAATAACTTTTATTTTTGCATATTTTCAAGTTATTGAGAAAAAGTTTGAGAATTTAGTTGAATTTGAAATAAATTTCATATCAAGCTTTTACCCCTTTTTGAATTACCAAAAATCCATTCAAAATTTGAAATTGGTTCAAAAACCAAAGTTGTTCTAAATTTAATTTGCTACAACTTTTATTAAGGACATTTTTCAAGTTCGTATACAAAATAAGGGGTAATTTTGCAAAAAGGAGATAGGGGTGTAGACTGCTACAGTGTCAGCAGGGGGGGTCCGGGCTCTGCTCGCGCTCTGCTCGCCAGCAGAGACCGCGCGTGCCCCGCCGCTCGTCGGCATCGCCCGGGGCCGGTCGGCCGCGTGTCACCGACGGGGCCGGGTCCGTGGGGGTCCTCTACGCGTCCCGAGCCTGCCGAGAGCCTCTCCTCTGCCCTATATAAGCCGAGCCGACCACCATCTCCTCCAGTGACGCCGACGGGCACGTCCGGTTCATATTCAAATTTGTGTTCGTCGAGTCACCACTGTCCAATCCCTCATGCCATCGTATCCGCCTCATCCTTGCGCATCTTCCCGACCCATTGAAGCCAATAGTTAGTCATCGGAGTCGCCGGAACGCCGTTTTCCTCTTCATCAGCTCCGGTGGGACGCGCTGTGGCTCTGCTCGTCGGGGTAAGCTTCACCCGGTGAGCTAAGATTCTCTTCTAAACCTCTGTTTCATGTCTCTGGGCGCTCTGTGAGGTTCACTCGGCCAGTGGTTTCGCATTTGGTGCACTGCAGTCTTTGGAACGAAGCCGTGTCGTCGGGAGCCGCCGCCGAGGCTGCGGTCACCGTCGAGCTCTCTCCTTCACCCATCTTTCCGTCCAACCAGTGCGGGTATCACATTTTGGTGAGCACCTTGAAGCTCTAGCAGTACTTGGTTAGGCTCGGGGAGTTTCGTCTCCGCAGGAACGCCGCCGCCGCCGCCGGGTCGCCATGGCCGCCGGTTTCACTCCTATGAAGCCTTAGGTCTCACCATAGTCACCTAGATGGGGTCTCGGGGGTGTTTGGCACTTGGGGTCAATTCGCCTTCAACGAAGGGCCGCGGTCGGCAAGCCGCCGCGGCCGGTGCCGCCGGTGCGCGCGCCTGCCCTGCTCTGTTCGAGCAGGAGCAGTGAAGGAGAGAGGAGGGGGTATGCTGGGCCGAGCTGGACCATTTGGTCGGCCCAGTAAATAGCCCGAGGAATGGTTTGCTCTTTCTTATTTTCTGATCAAAGGAATAGTAGTGCACTTTAACATTTTTATAGGAATATTTCTAGAATACCAAAAATTATGAAAAAAAAATTGTGTGGCTTCCATATGGTGTAAAGTATTTAAGAAAAATATGAAACTTGTATTTTGGGCACTTTCTGTACATGGTAAAAATGTATATTTTAATTCATAAATGCCATTTTTATGATTTTTCTAGCCCAAAGTATTAATCCAAAAATCATGAAAATTAATATGACACTATGTTAGGCTATGACCTATCTGTATAAAAGTTTGGGCTCAAATGAAAATAGTCTACTTAATTACTATTGAATACTCTATAAGTCGGTTAATAAAATGTATAGAAATCTTAATCAATTTAGGGATTTGGGTGAATTGGGATTATGTGTTATTCTTGGGTCATTATCATGTGCTGACCCTTGGGGTCTTGCTAAACTTGATAAGGCTTAGGTTAATCAGGTTAATTAAGATATTTAAAGGAACTTCAAGAAGGTAGACTAATGTTTAATTAAAACATTAGTAATTTGTATTGTACACATGTGATAATACGATTTTTATGAATCCCTTAAGTGAGTACTGGCCATTATTATAGAAAACTAGTTCAGCTTTCAACAGCTGTTAAAATGGTCAATAAACCAAAGTATCTAATACTCGATTGTAATTAGTGTCATTGACTTGCAACTTATTCATGAAGGAAGGTTGTACTCAACGTTCAAATTGAGTTTACTTTCTATTGATCAGTGATTTTGTGCATCTCCTGCATCATGGCATACATGTCATCATGTTAAGTATTATTTCGTGTAAAGGACGCGCGGTGATTATTACCTGAAGCTTGTACCAAGTAGGGTTTTCACTCGGTGGACGTGGATCCTTCTCGGTGATTGACTTCAGGGTTCCATCTACTTCAAGCAACAGGCAAGCCCCGGTGCATTTGCCCCTCATTGTTATTTAAAAATATTTATCACTTGAGTTAATCTACTGCATTAAGTTAATAGGAGTTGAGTGATAACCCATTGATGCATTACCTTTCCTTGACCACATATTATACCTGAGACCCTGATTTATTTAAAGTATTAAAAAATGGTTAGTCATGCTTAATGATAGAGTTGCAAAAATGCTATTTTGAAAACTGTGATGATATGAAACAAATGAATCATTTTATGGGATTGGTATTGTCCTCGTTTGGTGATGGTGTACTTGGCCAGTCCATTATTATCAACGTGGATGGGTTTTCCCATTTGGTTGGCCAACTGTTTGGGTTAGAGTCCCAACTTTCGTCGTCATCGGGAAAGGGATGTGAAAATCGGGTAGTTACCAGTGTACTTGGGTTAGAGTCCCAGTGCATGGTTTCTAACGGAAAAATATTAGGGACCATTCGTTGTCGGCCTGCTGTGATCATGACTTTGCAACTAGCCACATACTACGGAAAGCCTCTGATTCCGGTGGCTCTACTGCTGGAACCGACAACCATGCACTGGGAGTGGAGAGATGGCGAGAGTAGCGTGTACCCTCATGGCCGTCGTGCCTGGAGACGAGAGGAGTACTGTGCTCTCGGGTGGCGCAGGACCGGTTCCGGGGTATGAAAAGCCGTGGTAGGCGGGGTTGGCATATGCAAGCTTAAGTGCTACATATGCAGTGTGGATAGGGATCCCCAGCTGGATACTTCTGGATTCGAATCGACGTTGCTCCTCGGTTAATGGAGACATGATCCTCACACTTACAGCGAAGAGTGGTTCGAAACTAGGTGTTTTTGAGAATAAAAAGGAATTTGAAAGTACATGATATATGAGAATTGATATTGAAATTATGGATATAAATAAAATAATATTGAGATCAAATAATGAAATAGGATAGTAATGTTTTTTTGCAAAATACCTTGACTCTTGCTCAAGCCTTACCTTGACTCCCCTCAGCCTACATTCCTGAGTCTAATTTTACACCTTTAGTCGGGTAAGTCTTGCGGAGTACCCCATGTACTCAGGGTTTGTTAACCCCTGTTGCAGGTAAACTGAGTGTGCAGTTCTGCGTGGGACCGTGCCGGTCAGCGGATCGTGCATGGATGAAAAGTATATGATTTAATCCCTTGGGCAGGGTGTAAAGTTGTATAATGTTACTCCACTATGAAACTCTGGTTTGAAATAATGTAATTTATATTTGTAATTCTAAGTTTATGTGAAACTTCCGCACTCTCTACTCTGATTTATTTCATTTGTGTAAACTGTTATAATACTTGTAAGGTCTTTACAATGAGATCCTCGGGGAAAGTAGGGTTTCCTAGGAGACCCGACGGGCCACCTAAGTCAAAGGGAACTCGTGCAGACTAGTCAAAGGACCTTAGGGATGATGACAGGGCACGTGGGCCCTATGATTAAGGCGGTTCTGTCACATCACTACAAAATAATTAACTTTTCCACCAGGTTTAAGCGAGCTTGCAAGAGCACTCAATATGACAACAACTAGCCCATAATTGATGATTGGAAGGCTGGAAAGGAACAAAAAATGTTCACCAAAATTCAATACAATACAATAAAGGTCATACAATATAAGAAGGTTATTATGAATTCGAACTTACTTAGAAAATTCAGGTTCTGCCATCCTCATAACCACATCATACATATCTGCCTAAAGATTAGACACTCTAAGCTTGCAATGAGGATTCACATAAGGACTGAGCTTAAATTTGCTAGGGATAACTAGCCTCTTAGGACGGTGAACTGTTAGTTTACCACTAGAGGAGTAGAAAGAACCTGTATGACCATTGCCATTAGAAGAAGAATCTGATTGATTTGTAGATGAAGACCCATAAACATGAATAGGTGTTGGAAGAGGAGCCTGCAAATTAGAATACAAATAACAAACAACAAATATTTACATCTAGAATACATTACACCAAAAAGTTCTCCATGAATACATATGTTCACATGAAAACAATATAATACATATATTCTGAAAAAAAGATAAAATTAAGAGTCCTGATATATAATTTCTTGACGCAAACCAGCCGCGCTGATAACAACAATAGGAAGAGGAGCATCTTCAGGTCTGCTACCTTCAAAACCACATGGAATAGGAACAATTACAGTCCCATCAATTGGACCAGCAGTACTTCCATCATCAACAATTGGAGTAGCAGCAATTGGAACAGCAGATGAAGCTTCAGCAATCTTACAAACAGGAGCATGAACAACTCCAGTTGAAGATTGACCACTGTCATACTCAGTCCAGGGTAGAGACATCATACAAAGACAGTCCTGTAAACCATATTGGAGTACTATGAAAACAAACTACAAAATAGTAGTTCAATGCCTAAATTACAAAACATATATATAAAAATTGCACATTTCAAATGCTGCAACAAGTAGTTGTTCATACTTCAATTTTATTGTATATGTATATAAGTTTAGTTTCAGTCTATGACCACCACAAGCCAACACAATAACAGGTTCAGAATAGTTTCAAAAAAGAGCTATCTAGCTGGCGTGTAAAAGATTTGGAAAACAAATAATCTGAACTGTAACAAAGCTACATGCTTAGCAACTGAAACCATGTATGAATTTCTATATTAATGCACAAAGACAACTATAAATTATAATCAGGTCAGGGCTTCAAGCAAACAAGGTACAGGCAGGTTCCAGGCAACTGATTTTCCAGGAAAAATCTATCCAGGCTAATAACCAAACAAGCCAATACTCAGCTATTACAAATTTGGTTCGTAAAGCCAATAATAATAACAGCAAATACCATAATAGCTCTAGTTGAAATGAAGGAGCAAATGTGAAACCAAAGCAACCATCCACATCCTGGAGTATATATCTATCTAGTTTCAGCTGCAGACATCCATCATATCATATTTTATAGCTCACTAAACTGACAAATGCAAATAAGCAACAGTACAAAAATCACCCTTATGCTTAGCCTACTTGAAAGAGCATCTAGGATCCCTAAGTGTTTTGGTGATTAATAACAACACGATTAAAGAACTAATGAACATTGTGAGATTTTCAGGTATTTATTTATAGGTGCACATTGATGGTTGAACTATTCTAAATCCATATGAGATTGCAAATCTTCGGTTGTCTACCTTATATTGATGATTGGAAACAATCTAGGTGAAGCAAAAGACAACAATTATACAATTGAAATGGTATTCAAAGCATGATGTGAAGCATGGGCATTGCACATAAATCTTGATGTGGTGTTAATGACAAGTGGGCAACTTCGAGGGACTAAGCGAAAGGTGAAGGGCAAGTGACGACTTGGCGGCCGAGGGACCTAGCTAGGGTGAAGAAGAAGCCAACTTGAAGTTAGCCATGCAAGTGGTGATTGTCAATGTGGAAGATCAATCAAATGTTCAAAAATGACTTGGATTCGACACAAGTCAATGCTCAAGACGAAGGGATCATGGAGATAAAGTGATGAAGCTCTCTACAATTCAAAGTTCAAAGCGGCAAAATATTTGAAGATCAAGAACAACTCAAGTGAAGGACAAAACAAAATTTGTGTGAGTTGTATTTGTGTTTGCCCCCTCTTGGAGAGTCGCAACACTAAAGTATTGGAGACAAGTGACAGTGCTCAAGGACAAAAACTAGAGAGAAAAGAGGTTGAGAGAAAAGGGAGGAAGTGAGAGAGGCAGCTGGCTGGGCAGCCCAACCCGGCAGGGCCGGGTAGCAAAACCGGCCAGGCCAGCTTTCCCGGCCAAGCCGGGTAGGCAACCCGGCCAGGTCGTCTCTCCAACGGCTAGTTGGACTTTGAACTGGCCAACCCGGCCAGGCCGGGTTTGTCGATTCAGCCCCATCGGCTAGTTTTGGAGATAAGGCTATAAATACCTCTCCCACTCCCTCTTCCAAGGTTGCTGATTCTTCTAATACCCATCCACGACCAGAAAAGCCCTTTTGCTCTCTCTACTCTCTCTTTGTGAGTGAAAAGATTACAACTTCCTAATCCGTGATTAGTGAGTGAGCTTGAGCCTTGAGAGATTTGTCTTTGCGGCAAGAGTGATCCAAAGAGCTTGTGTGAGCAATCCCATTCATGAGCACTTGAGCAAGTTGAAGATTCTCTAGTTCATTGTGTTCTTCCGCTTGGAGCTTCGACTCCATGGTGGCAAGGCGTCACCGACGAGCACCCGTGGGGTGTTGTAAGCTGCCTTGGTGGCCATTGTTGTAAGGGTTGCTTCCCCGCTGAAAAAGGAAAGAAAGCTCCTTAGTGAAGAAGGTGGAAAGAGACCGTTTCGGGTCCGGCCACGAGTTGACCTTGGTTGGGTCCACACCGGCTTCCACAACGGAGAGTAGGACACCTTTGGGTGTGCCGAACTTCGGTCAAACAAATCCTCGTCTCTTCTCTTGGTTTGCCTCACCCTTCGCTCATTCATCACACATTTACTTCCATATTCCATTTGTGCTACTCGGTTGTTGTGGTTTGTGTTTGCAGGAGGTGTTTGGATTTGTCCATACACTTACATAAGCTCTACAAGTCGAGTTGTAATCTTAGTGAAGAGAAGAAACGGTTCGAATATCGTTATTCAGCTATGCAGGTCGGAAGTTTCAGATCATACCGGAAGTTCTGACGCAACCCAGAAGTTCTGGGGAACCTCTGGGCAAAGTCGTGAAACCCGGCCAAGCCGGGTGGTAAAACCTGCCACGCCGGGTTAGCCGGCCTAGCCGGGTTGAGGAGCCGGCCTAGCTGGTTTTGTCGGGGTGAAGTTTGTTTACTAACCTTTGTCTAACTTTTGAAGAGCCTATTCACCCCCCTCTAGGCATCGATTCGGTCCTTTCACTACTAAACTATAGCAAACGGACTCGACAGTAGAAGCTATTAAACAAGCTTACAGTTTCAACATTCATATTCTGTTCTTCCTCCCCAGTGTCTTCACTCTCAGTAGTTTCCTCATTGGGGATATAACAATCTCCACAAAAAACTCCGTTAATGGCTGGCTCAACCAAAACAAAACCTTTTGGTCCAGCCCAAAATGTGAAGTGGAAATGACTTTCAGATTGAACCTATCAAAAATTACAAATAAATTAGAAAAAGGTAATAACTAAATTTGCATATACTCAGTACTAAATTTGCAGTAAGGGGTACTTGCAATTTTCATAACTCTTAATTGCAATTAACTAACTGAATGGTTTTCCTTTATTTGAAAAAGATACATGCAACTAACATTCAGTTTAGTTTAAGAAAGTAAAGCACAGACTCAATGACCTGTATACAACACAATAAAACAAGTACCTTAGCATTGACTTCATGACGGATTACACTGGAAACATAATCTGGATTGACAGATTTGATTGGATCACTGGGGCAAGCTGAACCAATTGGACGCCTCAGTTGGGGATCATCAACAAAATTGCCAAAATCATCCACATCATCGAAAAGTTTAAAAGATGGAATATTAGGACTATTAAAGTACGGTTGCTTTTCAGAAGAAGCTTTGACAACATTTCGTTTTCCTGCTGATTGAAGTACAAAATTAAATAGAGTCTGAAACTACATAGAATGTCAAATGAAGATAAAAATACTAACCAGCATGATCCAAAGCAGGAGGTACACTTGCAGCCAACAAGTTTTCTTTTGAAAGGAAAGGAATAGTGTCTGCCTGTGGAACTTGCAAGTCAGCTACACAGACATTCTGTATGGACGCTTCTCCTGAGAAAAAAAAAATATGCTCAAACATGTGTGCAGTTTGTAGCATAGAATTTGAAATACAATTATACAAGAGAATGACAAACCAGGGTTCTTATCAGCATTCTCCTTACATGGTCCACCACATTCAGTACATGTTTCACCTTCCTAAAAAACAAAAAACAAAAAAAGCAAACTTCAAGCACACAAACACTCACTTCAGTAAACAAGTAGCAACCAGAGCACAAAACTAAAAAAACTATAAACAGAAAACTCACTTTAAGTTGCAGATTTCCCTGTTTACTTACGCCTTTAGTAGGCAAGACTTCAGCTTCTCCAACAACTAGAGGATTATCCTTTGTGCCTCCTTATAGAGTAGGATCTAGAACACTTGCCTAAAATTAACAAATAAAATTATTAGGAAAATGATTTCAAACAGAAATAACTAGCCAAAAAGATAATATTTATACTACTGAAAGGAGATTTCACAACTTTTTGAGAAATTCGACGCCGCCGAACCCTTGAACCAACGGTATCAGAAACATCAGGGCTCAAAGATGGGGAAGCAATGTTTTTCTTCTTCTTTTCCTTCTACCAGAATCTGCTACTGAGTCTGCAAATGAAATTATTCATATAGTATGTATCAATAAGAGATACAAAGTTAACTCAAAATTGCTAATAGTTCATACAGAGCAGTACATGTACCTTCAACTATAGAGTTATTTGAAGGAAGGATTTCCGTTGCCTGAGAAACAGTGCACTTCTCAAAATAAAAAACAACGTATGAATCACCCGATTCAACTTTCTCAGTAACAGTCACTTCATCATTAACTTCAGCACAAGCAGGATTTTGCAGGATGCATATCTTCCACAATGACATTTTCAGGAGCAGCAGGAAATGAGTCTCCATTGTCATTGTCCGTTGCATCAACATGTCCCTTGCTATGATGGGCTACTGGAGATACTTGAGGACCATATCCTTGATTATCCTCTACTTCAGTTCCATCGCCAAAATGATCATGCAAGTACTTGAACATAGACAGTGCTATTTTGTCTGCACTGTATACTGGGCCCACAAAACCATTTACATGATGATTTTTGAAGATGGCAGAAAGATCATCCCGGACCTGCAAAATGTAAAGGATCATAACCAAATAAATGAACCTGCATATTTTTCAAATTAATAGTGCAACTCTATTGGAATTATACGAAATGCACATAACAATACTAATCAAAAGCACCTACATCTCGTTCGAAGAATTTGCACTCATCCAAAGCACTCCTAAATGAAGCACAAAAATCAGGAGGCAAGCAAGGGACATCGTAACAAGTTTGCTCAATAGATTTTACCTACACCAAAGATATTTCAGTCAGCGAATAAACAAAAATAAAGCCAAAAAAACAGTAACACCTCACAATTGGCACACACTTACTGGACGCTTCCCAAATCTCCCCGCTGAGACACAATCATATGAGGCAAATCTATTGATCATTTGTCCTTTACAGCATAGAATTCTAGGGAGTGTTGGAGGGATGGGGTTACGAGAGCCAAAGTTTAGGAAGTCTAAATAGTAAGCCTGCAAGAAGTTTAAAACAAAGATTAATGTATGTTGTTAATAAAAAATTAAAGATCAGTATATATATTACACAATGATAACAAAACAATTGAATAGGAAATAAATAAACTCATAAAAACTTACTGATAAGAAATATATGCAGCCCACTATTGTCTGTCTTTTTTTCTTTCTATACAACGATATCGAAGAAAAAAGCCATTCATACACAAACTTAGACCAGTCCCATTCTTTAACAGTTGAAATGTCAAGCAAAGGGCCGAAATACTTTGGGCTAGGCACAGTATTAGAATTCGGGCAAAGAAATGTTGACAATGCCACAACCATGAAGTAGCGGATGACATTTTTTTCAGACAAACTATCTTATACAAGCTTTGTCCCAAATGTTTTGATAAGGGGCTTCGAAGTCTCATTGATCTTTTCAAGAAATTTGGATGTTGCAGACTCTGGATAATCTCCAATGTCTCTGCCACCTATTGGAATTCCCAAAAACAGGTGAACAGAACGAGCAGAGAAAGGGCTGACATGGCCACCAACAACAATATCCCCGCAATTCACATCAACTTGATCCGCAAGCCACTAAACAAACTTTCTTGGAACACGACAACCATCATACTCAAGCAAATTTTCAAAAACATAATCTCTTATGATCTTCTTCTTGGCATCATCCAATTTAGCCACTATCTGTCCAAAATACACATTGTTGCACCTACTACCTGCAGTTTCTGATTTGCTGCATCCAACACTGGACTTTCCTTTGCCACAAACTTTCCCACCTCTGATATTCTGAAAGTCAGTGGAAAACCACTAGTTAGCCAATCAATCATGAATTCATTGTCACATAACAGTAATTGTACATGGTAACAAAAGTTAAATGTAACAAAAAATAACCTTTGAGGAATGTTTTTGGACACCACAATGTCCTGATTTCTCTTTCTCTACATAAGACTTCACTAACTGAGAAAAAATCATGAACTAGAAATAGAAAAGAAACAACCACTATGCACTATCTGCTCTAAATGCTAAATACGTCATTTGATCCTTTATAATTTACTGAACATTTAAACAGCAGATTATCACCCTTCAGTGGTATTTATATTTCTATAGGCATGTATCATAAAAAGCACAGTAACCTGAGGCTAGACAGATTCAGAGCCGCAGTATGTGAAACGACCGCGATTTCCTCGAAGGGAAATCCACAGGCTCGAATTGTAATTCAACAGATTGCTTGGAACAATCCATGAAATTACCCATATCTCAGGTGATACCAGGATCCATAAAACGGTAATTAAGTCTTACATAAACATTTATTACATCGCCACATTGGCAGAATCATCATTCAAAGAAGCTTTGGAGATGCGGAAGCGATTCATCCTTCACGGCCAACTTGAGTGTAGCACGTGACCCTATTCCTCGTCATCATCTCCCTTGAAGTCGTACTCATTCTCGTCACCTGACAGCAAATTTATCAGTACGATATGTACTAGCCACGGAGCCCACCTATGCAGCATTTGCTTTGTGGAAAGTGGATGCAAGGCTATTCAAGCATACCTATAGGCTGAGGTTTCCTATGCAGTTGAAATCAATGTTTAAGTAGTCAAGTTTTATCTCCAATTAACACCATCATTCCCTTCCCATCACCACATCTCACATACCCACACCTCACGCTCATTCGACAGACCCAACTCCCTCTCGGGCCTATCTCAGCGGCACACTACCACAGCGGGTACCTGCCGGAAGGCATTATCCAGGGGGAGAAAAGAATAATCACTCGCTACACCAGTAGAAGGCTACAGGAAAGGTCCATAGCCGACGAGTCGGCGTATGTGTCGATCGATCAACTAAACACTCTGCAGAGGTTCTACCGCTCACTAGATTAGCCATCATAGGTGTCGCGCAAACACCTAGACAGAATTCCGGGTGCTTGCTTGCCTAGGTCGATGCCACCCTACCACTCAGCCCTGGGATATTCCGGATCCAACACCTTCACGCTAAGACTGGGAGACATAGCACCGGGCCCCATCAGTGGTACTGCGCATCTAGGATGGTACGGGAATTCCACCATCCGTCATCGTCCACCCTTATCACCTCACAACCTAGTAGTAGTGGCACCGCCCTACCAAGTAGTCCAGCCATCTCCCGCCCATCAGAAGCGAGTGAGAAGTAGAGGATTCCTATAGTCTGAGTACCAGCAGATCCTAAGGTGACCAAGCAGGCATCTTCACTTAGGGTATACTCTCCCCGTGCCATCACAGCACCTCCGCTCACGGGTTTCAAACCACAAAGGCTATCCCACTCGGAACCACCTCGTACACCATTTACCCGCCACAGGTATCTCACGTGGGGATGCCCAGGTTGCACCCCCGGCACATCTTGCCCCTCGGGCTCGTCTCATATCCCACTTGGTCGACTTGACTCCCTCACCACGCACCCAAGACACACGCAGCACGCTCTCCCTGTGGTTATAATCAAGTTCTCATATAAACCGTCCCAATTCCACCACTTAGCAAACAGTAAATAGCAGTAGTGGAAGAGTAACAGAATAAAGCAGCAGCTAACCTATCAGCGGGTAGCAGGATAAAGTTTAATCAAGGTAGGGAAATCAATAATTCTACCATGCAACCTATGCAGATATATATGTGATTATAACGCAATGGCATAAACAATCATTAGCAATGCGTAATAGGAGCTAAGGATTTGGTGGGACGTGGCACCTTCGTAGTCGCTCCCTAGCTCCTGCAAGTCCTCGTGGTCGTCTCCCTCAGCTGGATTCTCCTCTGGCTCTGAAATTAATTACGAAATAGTCACGTCAGTGACTCCTATAGAGTATTTTAGAAAAATCCAATAAAATAAAGAACCAAATACACACAATCATAGTACCAGGTTATAGATCTTATTTTTCTAAGAATTTTGATATATGGTGCGTAATTTTTGGACATCGTATGAATAAGTTATGAATTTCCGAAGTTTAATCTATTTTCCGAAATTGGAAAAATGGCCATTAAATCAGGGGTGACACGTGACAGCACGGGATTGGTCCACGTGGCGTGCGGGTCCAGCAGAGCGGCATGTGGCGGATGACGTGGCTGCTGACGTCACCGTTGACCGGGTCAACACTCCAGGGTCCGGTGGGGTCGGATGATGTCACCATGACGTCATCGTGTGGACACGTGGCAGCGCGCGGTCGTGCCACGCGGCGGCCCCTGGTGCGCGGTGCGGCTCGTGAGCGTGGACGCGGTCGACGGTGGTCTTCCCGTTCGTGGTGCACGGACCGAAGGTTCGGTCCATGGTGAACTATGCCTATGTGCCCTGTCTCAGTCGTCGGCTCACGGTGGACCTGGTCTGTGCATGGCTGCCGCGAATAGGGTGTGAACCCAGTGCCTTCACCGGCGCCCCGCAGGTATTCGACATATTTCCGCAAGGGCTCGCCGGCGACGGTGAAGGTCCGAGGAACACGGACGGTGGTCGTTGATGATCCAAACGGCTTCCGGATGGTCTAGCGAGGTGTCTATAGGCGAAAAACAGGGGCTTGCGTCCATAGCAGTAGGTCCGTGGCGTCATAGTCGCCGGCGGCGAGGTAGCCGCGGGATTGGGTCACCGGCGAGATGCGGTAGGGTCAGAGATAGGTTGGTTTCGATCCTTCAGTCCAAGGCGGAAAGGTTTCAACCTCTAATTCGGCTTTGGCAGGGCTCAGAGTGGTTGTGCGGGTGATGGCGTTCCTCTGACCGACGGCGGACGGCGGCGTGGTCCCTGTGGCTCGGTTTTGGCTCAAACGGGCGCGGTTTCTTCGAATTGGTGCACCCAGAAACGCATACCAACACAAAGTGGCGAGAGATGGTCGCGACTTGGCCTCCTCCAATACTATGGTGCATGGCGGTGCCCGGCGGGCCTGCAGTGTGCTCGAACAGGGCGTTCCAGGTCTCTACCAGCGTGTGGGTCTTCGCAGGTGGCTAGTAGGATCGCGGCGATGCTCCACGACGGCTAACCTACACGGGTGGTGGTCGGGGATGCTTGGAACGGATGTGTCAGCGTCGGAACGCGACAGTGGTGAGCACGTTCCACCGAGATCACGTCAGGTCACGTTCCTGAACTTGCAAGGCTTTTGGCTGGGCTAGCAGGCTGGCTGGGCTGCACTGGCCGGTCTCCCTTCTTTCTTCTTTCTATTTTTCCTTTTATTTTTTCTAATTTGGCTAGTGTATAAATATACACAAGTATAAGCTTTCATGTGCTAGAAATTAAAATACATTTATAAATTGCAACAACAAACCAACTATGCAACATGTATGTTGTTATTAACATTTTATTACTAATTAGTAAATGACTCTTTCTTACTTTATGAATTGCCTAATTAATTTTCACATGCAAGCACATGGGATCTTTTAACAAAACAAAAATGAAAAATTTTAATTGGTTGGGGTTTTCGGTGTATGGATTTTAGGGTTGTTACAGTCCTCCCCCCCTCATTAGGATCTCGACCTCGAGATTAAAGAGATGACGTAACCTTCAAAGAGATAAGGAAACATGATCCGCAAGTCCGATTCTTTTTTCCATGTAGCTTCACGTTCTGTGTGATTGCTCCATTGTACCTTGCACATCGGGATGGTCTTGTTGCGAGTCTCTTTTGTATCACGTGCCAAGATCTTGATTGGGTGTTCCTTGTACTCAAGTGTGTCTTGTAGATCTAACACGTCTGTGGGGACTTGTTCCTCGGGAAGTTTCAAGCACTTTCGTAGCTGAGAGACATGGAACACAGGGTGCATTCCCGATAGTTCTTCCGGTAATTCCAGCTTGTAAGCAAGCTTTCCGATCCTCTTGCAGATCCTGTATGGCCCAACATACCTCAGGGCTAGCTTACCCTTCACATGGAATCTGACGGTGCCGCGGAGTGGGGACACCTTGAGGTAGACGTAATCTCCAACCGTGAATTCAAGCTCTCTACGCCTCTTATCAGCATAGCTCTTTTGCCTACTCTGTGCAATTCTCAGATTTTCTCTAACTTGTGCAACACCTTCCTCGGCTTCCACAATCTTTGCGGGCCCAAAGAATGCTCTCTCCCCAGGTTCTGACCACATTAGCGGGGTCCTGCAAGGTCTTCCATACAAAGCTTCAAATGGTGACATCTTGATGCTCGCCTGATAGCTGTTGTTGTAAGCAAACTCAGCGTGAGGTAGACACTTTTCCCAACTTGCCCCGTATTTCAGCGTACAAGCGTGAAGCATGTCCTCCAGAATCTGGTTTACTCTCTCTGTCTGTCCATCGGTCTGGGGATGATAGGCTGTGCTATAGTCAAGTTTGGTCCCGATGGACTTGTGTAAGGATTTCCAGAATTGGGACATGAATTGTGGTCCCCTATCTGATATAACACTCTTGGGTGCCCCATGTAGCTTCAGGATGTTAGCTATGATAAGTCGGCTAGCCTTTCTGCACTACACCTTGTTGTGGTGGGGATAAAATGTGCTACCTTGGTCAGTCGGTCAACTACTACCCACAGTGCATCATGCCCATTTTCTGACCGTGGTAACCCTACTATGAAGTCCATGGATATGCATTCCCACTTCCACTCTGGTATCGCAATGGGTTGTAGCAAGCCGGCTGGTCGTTGATGTTCGGCCGTGATTCTGCTGCAAGTGTCACATCCTGCTACATGCCCTACAATATCTGCCTTCATATTTTCCCACCAGAATTGTTTCTTGAGGTCATGGTACATCTTGGCTGACCCGGGGTGAACACAATACTTGGAATCATGTGCTTCCGATAGAATTTCTTCCCGTAGGGCTGAGTCAGTCGGTACGCAAATTCTTTCCTTGAACCAGACTGTTCCCTGTTTGTCTTCACGATACTCAGGGCCTCTCCCCAGCTTCATCAAACCTCGAATGTATTCAATCTCAGGACAGTTCTTTTGTGCTGCTCGAATCCGAGAGGTAAGATTGTATTCGACGCGAAGCTCATTTAGCATGCCATAGGAGACTACCTCGAGCTGGAACGCGTCAAACTCTCTTCTGAGCTCAGGCGGCATAGACTTGGTGATGAGGGTATGGCAGTAGCTCTTGCGGCTAAGGGTATCAGCGACAACGTTAGCCTTCCCTGGGTGGCAATGGATTTCAAGATCATAGTCCTTG
Source organism: Eremochloa ophiuroides (assembly GCA_038502445.1). Classification (NCBI taxonomy): domain Eukaryota; kingdom Viridiplantae; phylum Streptophyta; class Magnoliopsida; order Poales; family Poaceae; genus Eremochloa; species Eremochloa ophiuroides. The sequence goes on from JAHLJS010000002.1 coordinate 96,573,493, forward strand.
ATGAGTTCTAGCCATCTGCGCTGCCTCATATTCAGATCTTCTTGTGTGAAGAAGTACTTCAAACTCTTGTGGTCAGTGTAGATGTCACACTTGTTGCTTATTAGATAGTGTCTCCAAATCTTGAGTGCATGTACCACGGCTGCAAGTTCTAGGTCATGAGTCAAGTATCTCTGCTCATGCTCTTTCAACTGTCTTGAGGCATATGCTATCACCCTTCCTTCTTGCATTAGTACACAGCCCAAACCTTGCCGAGAGGCATCACAATATACAACAAAATCTTTGTGAATATCTGGTAGGGCTAGTACATGTGTAGTAGTGAGCTTCTCCTTCAAGGTCTGGAAACTCTTCTCACATTTAGGAGTCCATATGAACTTGTTCTCTTTCTTCAGCAGGTTGGTCATGGTTCTTGCAATCTTAGAGAAATTCTCAATAAATCTGTGATAGTATCCTGCAAGTCCCAAAAAGCTTCGGATTTCTGACACATTACGGGGTTGCTCCCACTCTTTCACAGTTTCAATCTTGGCTGGGCCCACTGCAACTCCTTCTCCTGACAGTACGTGTCCAAGGAAAGCAACTTCCTCTAGCCAGAATTCGCACTTGGAGAATTTGGCATATAGCTGGTTGCGAGACAACCTCTCCAATACGGTCCTCAGATGATGTTCATGTTCCTCTTTTGTGGCTGAATAAACCAATATATCATCAATGAATACCACCACAAACTTGTCTATCTCATTCATGAAGATCTTGTTCATCATGTTCATGAAGTATGCTGGAGCATTAGTGAGTCCGAATGAGACTACTGTGCACTCATACTGCCCATATCTAGTGACAAACGCAGTCTTCGGAATATCTTCTTCCCTGATCTTCATCTGATGGTACCCTGATCGGAGATCGATCTTTGAGAAGTACTTGGCCTTACTCAATTGATCTAACAGATCATCGATGTGGGGCAGTGGGTACTTGTTCTTGACTGTGACCGCATTCAGATTCAGGTAGTCAATGCACATCCTCATCGTGCCATCCTTCTTCTTGACAAACAAAATGGGAGATCCCCAGGGTGAGGCACTAGGCCTAATGAAACCCTTCTCCAGCAATTCCCCCAGTTGCTTCTTGAGTTCCTTCAACTCATCGGCCAACATTCTGTAGGGTCTTTTGGCAATCGGTGCAGTCCCTGGCATCAGCTCTATAACAAACTCCACATCTCTATCGGTGGCCATAGGGCAAATCCCTGGGAAACACGTAATTGAAAAACTCCACAGACCACTGGCAACATCTCGAATGTCAGATCTATCTTTCTGCCTAGTCTCCACGGCACATAGGAGGGCTTGGACTCTCTCGGTCTTGGGTAACACATCGCGACAGCTGTTCCCAAGGTGGGTTACCTGTACATATCTAGGTGAACAAGATATCACTCCTGGTGTTTGGTAGCAGTCCATGCCCTAAGATGACATCTAAGCGTTGGAGGGTAGTAGGGTTAGGAAGCTCGAAGTCAAGTCCCTCCAATTGTGATTATCATCCCCAATTGTGAATGCTTCTGAAAGGTTCCTAGGGCGAGTAGTTAGGATGGTGTTTTACTCTCGGGGTGACAGGTATGTATGTTACGTGATATGAGATGAAATATAGACATTTAGCTCTCGGAATCGAAACAAGAACTGTAGCCATTGTACCCTTACTAGGAACGTACCGAAACAGCGTCAGGAGCAGCTTCAGCTTCCTCAGCGGTCATGTGGTTCAGCCTTCCACGGGTAGCGGATCCCCGGTTCGGTGTGCCCTGTGCAGCTGCTGGTGCACGGTTGAGGTCGGGGCACACAACCACTCGGTGCCCGGGCTTTCCGTACCCGAAGCAAGTGAAGGGCGCACTGCCTGCTGCGGTTGTCGCAGGAGCCTTCCAGTTGCTTGTCCTCGGCGTGTTCGTAGCCGAGGCGGGTGTGCTTTGCACGGTCCGAGTCGGCGCGGGGTAGGTTTGAGCGGGGCGGTGGTAGTTGCTGTTGTAGGTACCACCACCACGGCTCGTACCCGAAGGAGGTCCCTGGCGAGTCCGGAAAGGCGGGGGTGCACCCGTTCGCTTTCTCTGGGGTGGAGCAGTGCGAGCGGGTCCCTCAGAGCGGCGCTTCTTCCCCTTGTTCTGGGCCTCGAACTCCAGACGTGCCTCCATGCGATCCTTCTCGATCTCAATGCAGCGGTCAATCAACTCACGGAGGGTGTAGCTCTTGTTGCCTGAGAGCGCCAACTTGATCTTGGTCTGTAGTACCTTCCTGTAGTAGTACATCTTTTCCTTCTCGGAACTCACGCAAGACGCAGGTGCGTAGCGGAGTAGGCAGTTGAAGCGGGTGGTGTACTCGTGGATCCGATCGGCTCTCTGGGAAATGTTGCGAAACTCGTTCTCCTTGGCCTCCATAACTCCCTCAGGAATGTGGTGGTCATGGAAAGCCTCAGTGAACTCATCCCAGTCAATGCGGGCTGGGTCCTCGTGAGCGCTGGTGTAGTTGTCCCACCATGCTCGTGCAGCACCTGTCAGCTGGTGGCTAGCAATCCCAACACACTCCTCGTCAGTGCAGGTGGTCAGGTCTAGCTTCTTCTCCATCTCCTTAAGCCAGTAGTCGGCAGCGAGGGGATCGCTGTCGGTCCCATTGAAGGTGGGTGGCCTTAGCTTCAAGAACCCCTCCAGCTTCCTTTGGAAGTCGTTCTGTGGTGGCCCGTGGTGCCTGTTCATCCCGGTAGCAATGGCATTCAACAGCTGGGTCTGCTGAGCCATCACTTCCGCCAATGTCAGTGGCGGCGGCGGTGGCGGTGGTGGAGGCACATTCTCGCCCTGTGGTGGCAGATCGTTCACCGGCGATGCATCCTCTGCCCGGCGCAGCTCTTCTTCCAGGTTAACTCCAGCATGCCTGCCAGCTGGACGTCCACGGTTGCGACCACGCCCGCGTCCTGGCGCAGGTGCGGGGGAGGGCTGGCGGTTCTCCAGACGCGCGGAACATCTCATCGACATCTGAAAATATTAGGTATTTGCTCAGTGTAGTGATAATTATGTAGTTGTTTAAGTAGGATTTAGATATTTTCAACGATTTAAATGAATTAAAACATTTTTCATACTATCCTACACTCAACCAAAGAAGCATAGAGAACCATAAGAAGCATAAGATCCAAATGTCACTCATCACATGGGTTATTATTACATAAAGGATGTTCCTAGCTGCTATGAAGATCGTGCTATGCGCAGATAGCCAATGACAGGATAACTCATGGTATCACTAATCTAAGGGCCACGCAGGGTCCCATAAGCTACTGGTGCATAAGGTCGAGTACGGCGTCGGGGATGCGGCTGTCCTCTGCCTCGATCTCGTCGTCGGTCATGGTCAGGCGCTTGACGTAGTCGAGTGCTACCGCTAGCTCTGGAGTGGCCTCAATCTCCTGCATCCTCAGAGACAGACACGCTCCCAGGTTGAGCGTAGTGGGTGGCACGCGGAAGTCTCCCTCCCAGGGCTTCACCATCTCCAGTGGGGGAAGTGAACTCTGCACCTTCCGGACCTCAATAGCTCTCTTGGCATCGGACTGCTTCCAAGCTGTTTCTGTCCTCCGCAACTTGTCCTTCAGGAACTCCACCATCTTCACGCGGTCGATCAGAATCCCTTGGTTGCGGGTGGACTTCTCCTCGGCTTTCTCCAGCTGCTTCTCCAACTCCCTGATCCTGGAGCGCAATGTGATCATCTCGACTCCCCTGTCTCTGCTCCTCTGCTCTCTCTCAACAAGTGCTCTCTCCTTGTCGTCCAGCCTCCTCTGTAAACCTAACACCCTGCTGTTCAGGTAGTCGTTGCGAAGCCTAAAATCCCCGATCTTGTCTCGCAAGTCGGCGATCTCGGCTCGGTGCAACTCATCACGGCGCTGCATCTCCAGCTGCAAGTCAGTGACTGCCCTGCTCAGACTCTCCAGGGTCTGAGTCCCTTTCTGCAAACAGTCCTCGACCTCTGCCATGCGTGCTCGGTCACGCTGCCTCCTTTGCTCCAATGAGCTGATGAACTCGTCCTGCTCCTGGAGGTGGTGTGCCACTGTGCGTAGACAGGGGTCAGTCTCGGCCTGAACGATCTGGCTGGTGTACAGAATCCTCTAGATAGGGTCAGGGTGTAGCTCCAAGGCCTAAGGTAGCAGACGGAAATGGGTCCCCTTAAGGTACTCGTAGGCTGTGTACACAACTGCGCGTAGTACCTTGCGGGAGACGGACTGTACTCCGTCCTCCGGTCTCTCCAGCAGTGTAGTCAGTAAAAACTGGCATCCCTGGGAGGGTTAGGCTGACGGGTGTCTCAACTCTGGTAGTGACAGGTCCTTCAAATCTCTCAGCCTCGACAAGCTTCCCTCGGCAGAAGTACTGGATCTGGTCAGACGGTGCTCCCAGCTCCTCCAACACCTGGCGTAGTACCATGGCAAATCCGCCGTGGTTCCTCCCATTGATCGGGATCTCAATAGTGCCGTCGTGCAGTGGAAGAAGTGGTGGTCCAAGGCTGGTCATCTGCAATTTTTTCAAGAAACGGATTAGCAGGTCCATGTATTAGATATGCCATTGCATAAAAAGTAAATGCAAGGTCGGTAATATAACCGAAAGAGAGTCTGGCTTCCTAATCTAACGTCCATTTTCTATGGGTCTCGTCCTACAGTCAAGTATAGCTCTGATACCAACTGAAACGACCTCGATTTCCGCGAAGGGAAATCCACAGGCTCGAATTGTAATTCAACAGATTGCTTGGAACAATCCATGAAATTACCCATATCTCAGGTGATACCAGGATCCATACAACGGTAATTAAGTCTTACATAAACATTTATTACATCGTCACATTGGCGGAATCATCATTCAAAGAAGCTTTGGAGATGCGGAAGCGATTCATCCTTCACGGCCAACTTGAGTGTAGCACGTGACCCTATTCCTCGTCATCATCTCCCTTGAAGTCGTACTCATTCTCGTCACCTGACAGCAAATTTATCAGTACGATATGTACTGGCCACGGAGCCCACCTATGCAGCATTTGCTTTGTGGAAAGTGGATGCAAGGCTATTCAAGCATACCTATAGGCTGAGGTTTCCTATGCAGTTGAAATCAATGTTTAAGTAGTCAAGTTTTATCTCCAATTAACACCATCATTCCCTTCCCATCACCACATCTCACATACCCACACCTCACGCTCATTCGACAGACCCAACTCCCTCTCGGGCCTATCTCAGCGGCACACTACCACAGCGGGTACCTGCCGGAAGGCATTATCCAGGGGGAGAAAAGAATAATCACTCGCTACACCAGTAGAAGGCTACAGGAAAGGTCCATAGCCGACGAGTCGGCGTATGTGTCGATCGATCAACTAAACACTCTGCAGAGGTTCTACCGCTCACTAGATTAGCCATCATAGGTGTCGCGCAAACACCTAGACAGAATTCCGGGTGCTTGCTTGCCTAGGTCGATGCCACCCTACCACTCAGCCCTGGGATATTCCGGATCCAACACCTTCACGCTAAGACTGGGAGACATAGCACCGGGCCCCATCAGTGGTACTGCGCATCTAGGATGGTACGGGAATTCCACCATCCGTCATCGTCCACCCTTATCACCTCACAACCTAGTAGTAGTGGCACCGCCCTACCAAGTAGTCCAGCCATCTCCCGCCCATCAGAAGCGAGTGAGAAGTAGAGGATTCCTATAGTCTGAGTACCAGCAGATCCTAAGGTGACCAAGCAGGCATCTTCACTTAGGGTATACTCTCCCCGTGCCATCACAGCACCTCCGCTCACGGGTTTCAAACCACAAAGGCTATCCCACTCGGAACCACCTCGTACACCATTTACCCGCCACAGGTATCTCACGTGGGGATGCCCAGGTTGCACCCCCGGCACATCTTGCCCCTCGGGCTCGTCTCATATCCCACTTGGTCGACTTGACTCCCTCACCACGCACCCAAGACACACGCAGCACGCTCTCCCTGTGGTTATAATCAAGTTCTCATATAAACCGTCCCAATTCCACCACTTAGCAAACAGTAAATAGCAGTAGTGGAAGAGTAACAGAATAAAGCAGCAGCTAACCTATCAGCGGGTAGCAGGATAAAGTTTAATCAAGGTAGGGAAATCAATAATTCTACCATGCAACCTATGCAGATATATATGTGATTATAACGCAATGGCATAAACAATCATTAGCAATGCGTAATAGGAGCTAAGGATTTGGTGGGACGTGGCACCTTCGTAGTCAGCTCCCTAGCTCCTGCAAGTCCTCAGTGGTCGTCTCCCTCAGCTGGATTCTCCTCCGGCTCTGAAATTAATTACGAAATAGTCGCGTCTGCGACTCCTATAGAGTATTTCAGAAAAATCTAATAAAATAAAGAACCAAATGCACACAATCATAGTATTAGGTTGTAGATCTTATTTTTCTGAGAATTTTGATATATGGTACGCAATTTTTGGACATCGTATGAATAAGTTATGAATTTCCGAAGTTTAATCTATTTTCTAAAATTGGAAAAATGGCCATTAAATCAGGGGTGACATGTGACAGCACGGGATTGGTCCACGTGGCGCGTGGGTCCAGCAGAGCAGCATGTGGCGGATGACGTGGCTGCTGATGTCAGCATGTCGTCATGCTGACGTCACCGTTGACCGGGTCAACACTCCAGGGTCCGGTGGGGTCGGATGACGTCACCATGACATCATCGTGTGGACACGTGGCAGCGCGCTGGCGTGCCATGCGGCGGCCCCTGGTGCGCGGTGGGGCTCGTGAGCGTGGACGCGGTCCACGGTGGTCTTCCCGTTCGTGGTGCACGGACCGAAGGTTCGGTCCATGGTGAACTATGCCTATGTGCCCTGTCTCAGTCGTCGGCTCACGGTGGAACTGGTCTGTGCATGGCTGCCGCGAATAGGGTGTGAACCCAGTGCCTTCACCGACGCCCCGCAGGTGTTCGACATATTTCCGCAAGGGCTCGCCGGCGACGGTGAAGGTCCGACGAACCCGGACGGTGGTCGTTGATGATCCAAACGGCTTCCTGACGGTCTAGCGAGGTGTCTATAGGCGAAAAAGAGGGGCTTGCGTCCATGGCAGCAGGTCCATGGCGTCACAGTCGCCGACGGCGAGGTAGCCGCGGGATTGGGTCACCGGCGAGACGCGGTAGGGTCAGAGATAGGGTGGTTTCGATCCTTCAGTCCAAGGCGGAAAGGTTTCAACCTCTAATTCGGCTTTGGCAGGGCTCAGAGTGGTTGTGCGGGTGATGGCGTTCCTCTAACCTGCGGCGGACGGCGGCGTGGTCCCTGTGGCTCGGTTTTGGCTCAAACGGGCGCGGTTTCTTCGAATTGGTGCACCCAGAAGCGCATACCAACACAAAGTGGCGAGAGATGGTCGCGACTTGGCCTCCTCCAATACTATGGTGCACGGCGGCGCCCGGCGGGCCTGCAGTGTGCTCGAACAGGGCGTTCCAGGTCTCTACCAACGTGCGGGTCTTCGCAGGTGGCTAGTAGGGTCGCGGCGATGCTCCACGACGGCTAACCTACACGGGTGGTGGCCGGGGATGCTTGGAACGGATGTGTCAGCGTCGGAACGCGACAGTGGTGAGCACGTTCCACCGAGATCACGTCACGTCGCGTTCCCGAACTTGCAAGGCTTGCGGCCCATGGCTTTTGGCAGGTCGAGTGTGTGCGAGGTGCGGGTGAGTCCTTGAGCCGGTAGAGGCTCGTGCCTTCGCGCCCCAGAGGCGGAGCGCCATGGCGGTCAGCAGGGCGAGATTGGAAACTACGTGCGGTGGCTCACCGTGTGTCGGTGAAGGTAGGATGGCGGTGCAGTGGCGAGTCGGAGCCGTGTAGAGCGTACGCAATGCCGTGACGCTCCCCGCAGGTGGCGCCGGCTCCGTCTTCGGGCTCCTCTCCGGCGAGCTCCACGGCGGCAGTGCTCCGGCGGCCTTCTTCCTCCTTCTTCTCCCTCCCTTCCGGTGATGCGGTGATTGGTGGAGGCCGCAGCGCGGCGGCGGCGAGTAGGACGAGGCTAGGGCGCCTTGGGGTGCCCTAATTTATAGCCGGGCTCAGAGGTCGCCGATGGCAGACGGTGATTAGAGGCGATGGGACGCGTGGAGACCATCGAAGAGGGCTCGAGTTAGGGTTTCCGAGCGCGCACGAGGCTTCTTGTCGTCTAGGCGACGGGGAACATGAGGGGAACACGCAGGGAGCAGACTGGCAGGGGCATGGGCTTGTCGGCTCCCGTACGAGTTCACTGCAAATTGCGTGACTCCCCCGCGGGGAAGAAGAACAGTGGGGGGCGTCCGTGCGCTGGCAGGCGGGGCCGAGCGGTCAGTGCCTAGTGAAAGGAACGACGTGCGCGTGTGGTGGGCTGCGTCGTTGGGCCGGCCCAGCAACGTCCGCGCGGGCGTGCGCGTGGGGAAGGAATGCGGCCGGTTGGGCTGGGCTAGCAGGCTGGCTGGGCTGCACTGGCCGGTCTCCCTTCTTTCTTCTTTCTATTTTTCCTTTTATTTTTTTCTAATTTGGCTAGTGTATAAATATACACAAGTATAAGCTTTCATGTGCTAGAAATTAAAATTCATTTATAAATTGCAACAACAAACCAACTATGCAACATGTATGTTGTTATTAACATTTTATTACTAATTAGTAAATGACTCTTACTTTATGAATTGCCTAATTAATTTTCACATGCATGCACATGGGATCTTTTAACAAAACAAAAATGAAATATTTTAATTGGTTGCGGTTTTCGGTGTATGGATTTTAGGGTTGTTACAGTATGCCTATGATGCCTTTTTAAACAAGTTTTAGGCATCCTTTTTTGTTTCGGTAATAAAATGAGACCTCTTATCATTACCAAGTAACAACACACCTAAAGGCAGCCATGCATCACATTTAGAATATTCCATAACAATTACAAGGTGAAATAGTAGCCTATCATACTTCAGTTTTTCAACCAAATAAAGAACTTGAAAAATCATATCAATGAGCTCATTGCTAACTGTAGCAAATCAAAACAGTAGGAAAAAAACTAACAATAACAAAGATGTGCTGACACTTTCACATCTGCTCACGAATAAAAAGACACACAAATTATCAAACAAATATTAATGACAAAAAAACCGCAAAAATACATGGTACTCATAAATACTCTTGAAGCTCAAAAGAGATTACTAAACATAGAAGAACATGAAACAAAAAAATTAACTTACTCCTTTAAAATGCTTGAAAGCCTTAGCAAGTAACACAGGATCAAAATCATCATATGAGGAACTGACATCTAAAAAACACAAAAAATTAAAACATAATATAATACAAAAGTGCATGAACTATGTATTAACCTAAACAAAATCATGGAAAACTTATAACCTTTACAATATTAACAGAACCAGAGTTCTCGTGTTCTACAGGGTCAATATCAAAATCATCATCACTATCACCATTTGAAGAATGACCATCTGAGTGCACTTCATCCTCCTCCGTAGCTATAAAAAAATAGTAAAATTAATCATGAGCTAGTAAAATTAATCAGAAAAATCACACAAATCAACTACCAGTACAGCTATAAAGTTGAAAGCTGACAAAAGGGGAGCTACTGAAGGAGCAAACTGACATGTCCTACACATCAAAGTACACCAAAAATCTGACATACACAAGACCTGCACACACCCAACACATGCAGACATATCAAATAATGTGACAACTACAGTCAAAATCCCAAAGCCAGACATCTTCTGTAAATACAAAACTTGGACTCCAAATGAATTTGAACTAATCTTAAGTCAAAACAAACAACCAGTCCATATTGTACATGTGAGCAGCATCCAATCATGTCAATCAGGAGTTCAGTTAAGAACAGTATACATAAACACAGTGACTTGCTATTTTATTCATTGTTCAATTACTAGGTATTTCACAGAAATATAACACTTGTAAGAGATAGTGGAAAGCTTCACAATATCTGCACAATATGTAGTAAAAGTAGACTGTCACAACTCCCGGCTAATAAGCAAAAAAGACAAATAACTGAAAAAACAGCCACAAGTTCAGAGATGCGACTAACAACCAATTCTCATAGTTGGTTCAATCAGAGAGATCCACAGTTGGTTCAATCAGCAATAGCTAAATACATCAACAAAATAACTAAATATAGTGAGCTAAAGCCATGCATCCCAGCCGCTCCAACCACCCAAATCACCTTCCTCTGCCAATGCATGACAACATAATACTAATCTCACATGCAATGCCCCGCGCATCTCCTAATGGTACTGCCGACAAGCTCCATTTACAAAACCCGGAACAAAACCAAACTAACTACTGGTTTCATGATGGGTTGCAGCTTTCATGCGCATGTAGCAGTTTAGACTCTGGCAAATCGTCGCTGGGCCTCAGGAATTAAGGGAAATAAAGCAGGAACTCGAACCACAAACCACAAATGTGCACAAATATGTCAAATCATAGAACAAAACATCCTAGAACAAGTAGATCTAGGCTCTAAAACTCAGATTCCCTCCTAACAAACACTACAGAGCACTACGCCAAAGCAACAGAAAACGCAATAGAGCTAGTGACGAAGAGCAGACAAGCCACGCAACAAAAAGATGGGGGAGATTCCAAACCCACGCCGGCGCCGACGACGAAGAGCTAACAAGCGTACACAGACCTCCTCAACGGGGACGCCGCCCAAACGCGCCGAGCAGACCCGCAGACAACCATGGCAGAGCTGGAGCCCGCCGACAGAGCTCTAGGCAGCCGCGACCGAGGCACCGACGATCCTCCGCACGGAGGAGCTCAGATTCGCCAAAAGAGACACCCAATCTTCTCTCTCTCCAACAGGCTCGAGAAACGCTCCCCTTGATTCCTCACAAGGCGCGGGGATCGAGAATACAAACAGTGTCCGGGTCGGATTACTATAATTCTGGATACCACTAACGGATGCGGTTTTATGTACACCCGTTAACAGATGCGGACCCAACACCAAACCCAGCGCCAACATATCAGTCGGACTGCACAGATCTTGAAGCGATCGGACGGTTACAAGCGTCGCCTGAGAGGGAGACAAATTTCAGGCAGTTGTACAATAGGAAAAGTGTTTTAATAATGATTAATTGTTCAATGACACATTATTGTTTCAATCATACTAGAAAAAGGATTGTTTCAGTTGTGCTAACTCGTTTCTGCAGCTGGGGACATATGCCTGTACCACATGATATTGGGCTATTTTGCACATCGAATTAATTGACTCAAAGAATGACATCACCGTCATGTTACTTACCTTGATTATCCAAAGTTTACAAAATCCTGAAATTGACTCACTTGTTCCTTTTATAAACAAAAGCTGTTAGGTCTTAGGTGCAAGCTACCTTGCATATCCATGACTTGTTTAAACCTGGAACTAGTACAGTAGTACTAGTACACCACGTAATGGGCAGCCGCTTTTGGAAAATCTCGGTCCGCCAAGTTTACAAGTCTAGTTTCTTGTTGCAGCGGTGAAGTAGCGCGCTGTCACGACTCACGTGGCAAGTTTCGTTTGATAGCTCGCACACTGCTCTTCTCTTTGTGTATACGTGGGCTGGGAGTGGAGCGGGAGGTGGTTTAACAAATCGCCATCTACCTATCCGTATCTAACGCCCTAGGTCTCTTACCAGCAGTATATATATGCTACGGTGTTTGGTCAAGCACTGACCGAACAGGTCGCTTTTTAGTCTTTTCTCTCGGCCCATGCACGTAGAAAAATTCAGACATTCAGTACACGCAGGTGAAAAAAAATGCAGGTTCGGATGAAAAAACAAAATGGGATGGAATCAAATGCGTGCAGCTTTATGAGAGATGCTTTTGGAGCAGCTAATTACGATCATACAGTCTAACCAACACTAGCTCCTTGTGAAAAGATTGGTCCAACCAACACTTATTCTAACCAAGTCAACCATAAGTTGACCGGCACTGTCTACTTTGGTTTTCAAGAGTTCTTTTAAAAATTTCGGAACATTCCTCATGCCAGCATTAGTGATAAGTTTCGTGACACAGTCACTAAGACTTTTTGTTAGCTTTCGTGTTGACAATTGTGATAACGGATTTTATCTAGATAAAACTCTCTCAATATCACTTCATAATTAACTTGTCAAGTCATTAAATTCGCTGATACATCACAATCTTAAATGTAAATAAAATTTGGATAAAACACTCACCGAGATTGGCCTCGGGAGCTAAAGGCAACACTAGGATTTTCAGATGAGGTACTGCTCAAAGCTTCTAGAATAATGAACATGGGAAAACATTTTGATAAACGTGTGTGTGGTTTCAGCACATCTTCAAGAATCTGGTAACTGGTATGTCATGGCAAAGCGCAGAAAGACGATTCGGCCGCGACGTCGTGCGGCCGTTCCGTCTGGCGATCCACAGCAGCAAGGAAACCCTTGCCATGCGTCAACAAGCCCGGGCTGACGAAGACGGCGCGGCGAGACCTTCAACAGAAGCACGACTGCGTGAGCCAGGTCCACAAGGCGGCCATGGCCATCAACAATGTCATTCTCGTGGAGATACAGGTGAAGAGAGGACAAGCTGCTGCGGTGCGACGGCGAGGTGGTGGTGGACGACCGGTGGACGTCGGGACGACACGCCGCCGTACCAGACAGCCAAGGGCAAGGGCGGTCCACGACCAAGAATGGATGCGGCCAGAGAACTCGGACTGGGAAAACCAGAGCGGCGGCGGCGGCGGCGGCGGCGGGGGTGGCAAAGGTCGGCACTGGCAGTCGTCGTTGCGTAGAGCATCTCTGAGGCGACGAGCTGAAAGGCATGCAAACCGTGGACGGACGATACGAGAAACGAGACGACGCACCTACAGGCTCAACAAAGGTTGTTGTGTTTTATTGCGACTAATGTGGGATGTGGGTGGATGTTGGGATGTGCCAGTTTGTCCACTTCAGCCCACTCTATCATGGGCTACTTTGCGTGCTTATGTGGATTGGTAGCGTGGGTAACCCAGCGGATTGGTTCGGCAGTCTGCCCCACCTTGCATCCCCAGCAGGTCCCGCTGGGGTAGGCTCGCCATACCGACTAGCGCGAGAGATGACACGTGGGGATGTGTTAGGATAGGCAATTGAGTCAGGGTGGGCTCGCCGCGCTGGCTCGGGTAAGCGCGGCGGGTTGGTCCGGCGATCTGCCCCACCTTGCATCCCCAAAGGTCTCGCTAGGGTAGGCTCGCCATGCAGACTAGTGCGAGAGGTGACACATGGGGATGTGTTGGGATAGACAATTGAGCCAGGGTGGGCTCGCCGCGCTGGCTCGGGTGAGAGGTGGCGGCGAGGAAATAGGGAGGAGAGCTGCTGCACCGGAGCAGACCGTGATACCAGTGAAGGGCACGCCAGACAGTCCGCGGCGTTGAGCTGCTCCATGGCCAAACGAACAAGTAAACGAGTGCATGGTGGAAAAAACATTATTGCTACCTAGCAACAGACTGTTTTAGGACGCTGGGTTCGGACGGGCGCGCGCCTCGCCGCTTCCTCTGTGAGCGTCCGTAATTCACCACTCCCCAGTGGGCAGGAGCCACTATCGCCGCACCGACGTGGGTACGGGCATCCCAGCGCAAATGTCCCACGAGCTCTGCCCCAAGCAGGCGTCCGAGCGTGGCCTGCTGGTGGCGTCCTAACCACAACGCGGTTGTGGCCCCTCCCATCATAGTGAGCAATTTTCTTTTTGTAGAAAAAAATTTGTGAGCAATTTGGACATTTGTGAGCAATTTAATTATATTTCTCTGATATCTGTAATCCATGGAAATAATTTCTATTTTTAAAAAAAATTGTTTGTGCAATTTATCGTGTTATCCTCTAGTTACATTATCACGTTTGATAAATTACACTGAATAAATTATTGTAAATATAGTATGAAGAGAGTGTAAATATAGCTAGAACCTAGAAGACTGTGTAAGTGTATAAATAAATCAGTTGTTAGGGGGATAAAGCAACCGGTTATTGACCAGACACACTAAAAAAATAGGTAGACATTTTTGCTGGCCAAGAGAAATAGAGAGTGGGAGAAAAATTAGCCTTATAGGTAGTTTACTGGTGCTGCTTAAATTGACGATAGGTGGGAATTGCTCTTACCGAGGGGAAACATCTTTTTTTTTTGTTTGAAGAGAGAAACTCCTCCAATGGAGTGTTATCTATTGCGGGGAAGGGAGCAAGGCTAAACTACCGGCACGCAGCAGCAAGCAGATTGCACTTTCCTTGGTTCTTCTTGCGATTAGCCTGCAGCGGTGCTTTAACCCCACTTTAGCTTATCAGCGCTTATTTTTCAGTTCTAAAATAATATTTTCTCTCATAACAAATCAACGTCAGATAAAATCAACTTAGCTTATTAGTTCCCGTGAACAGAGCCAAGCTCCAACAAAATATAGCTGTTGACAAAAGGGGAAGAGTCAAGGAAAAGAAGTTGACCTCCGATCAGAGTGCTTGAACTTGAAGACAAATCGGATCTACGGGCGGCTTCTACCCGAGGCGCCGTAGCGAAGAAAGAGGGTGGATGCGACTCGGCATCTCTGGCGGAACGGTGGCGGCCGGCGGGGTTGTGGGTAGGAGGGGATCGCAGCTGTGAAGTGCAGGAGCAGGGGCGGGGACTATAAGGTATGGTGGGCCGGAAATCGACCAATGCCAAAAACCGACACAGCCCATCTCAACCCTCTCCCCGCAGTCTTCCCATCCGGCGCTAATCAGCAAAACGCCAAAAGCCCTCAACGCCACCACCAGCACCAAGCACCAGCCCTTTCCCACTTCCCGCCGGAGCGCTCTCCTCTTCCGCAGCTCCATCACCGCGTCCCAAGTCCCATGGGCGACCCGCACGTGCTCTTCTCCGCCCACCCCGCCGCTGCCGCCGCCGCCTCCTCCTCGTCCTCCTCGGCTCGAAAGCACCCTGGGCCCATCGACGAGCGCCTCGCCGCGTCCGATCCTTCCCCGTCCTTCGCCAGGCGTCCTAGGGTTGCGGCGGAGCCGCCCGCTTCCGGCGGCTGCGTTCCGTACGTCGAGGCGGACGTGCGAGCTCTCGTATCGATGGCCGGAGGGATTTACCCGCTGGCGCGGGCAGAGGCGCTCCGTGGACTCTCCGCTGTGCTCGAGAAGGTCGACCCCGGCAGCCGTGTCAGCGCAGGGATCACGGAGTGTTGCTACAAATGCGCGGTGGAGCTCATGAGGGACGACGACGATGGCGTCAGGTTAGCCGTCGTGCGATTGGTGAGGTTTTGTCGTTCTGTTAGTATTCTGTTGCGCTTGGATGCCTGTGAGGTTGATTGATTGGCTGAAATCCCCCAATGGATAGGTAGACGCGTGTGCTCGAAATTTTTCAGCGAGATTGGATTTCGATGCCAATGGCTATGGTGACCTTATGGACATGATTTTCCTACAGGTATGGTTCGCGCACTTTGTGCTACAGTTTGCGTCAGTACATCAGAATTGAATATCCGTAAAAATAAGCATTCTCTTATAAGCATGCATTTACATGGTTCCGTGTTCCAACAGCATTTGAGGTTTTTGTATTTGCTTATACTCCCTCATCCTACAAAGAAAATACATTAAAAGATTTGTACCACTAATTAAGGATCAAGCAAAATCACTTGATGCTCCTCAAAGAACTGGTGGACAATGCTAGACAGTGCTGAGCAGTGTCAACTGTCAAACAGTCTACGGTGTCTTTCTTTTCTTTGTGGTAGAAATTTTAAATGCTATAAGCTCTCTCTTTATGAGATGGAGGCAGGAGGGAGTAAGACATATCTCCCATTTCTTACCATTAGATTCATATCAGCAGAGATCCTTGTGATATTATGAGGAGAAAGTGTTGATCCTGACATAATGTGAATATTGAAATACTTTCTTTTATAGTGCTAAAATATTTTTTAATATAATTTTTCTTAACAAAATATACAAACATTTCATCTGTAAATAGCAAGCTTTGTTTCACTGCAATGTTTATGCTTCCTCTTCTCTACTAGTTAAGCTCCATGGCTAGGGACATGTGCACACAAGTGAGAATGGAAGCATTCGCTGCCCTTGGTAAAATGCAACGAGTTTCTGAGGGTGTCCTGCTACAGTCGCTGTATAAGAAGGTCATAAAAACTGACAGTATGGATGTTTCTATCATCAACGGGCAAAAATTACCTCCTAAACTAAAACTTCCTTGTGCTGCTGGGATTTTTTCCCATGGATTTGAAGACGAGTTTTACCAGGTTCTGTCATTCTCTTGTAGTATCGTTTCCCTAAAACTAAATTGCAAAATTTTTTATTTTATTTTGTTGTTGTTTCACATTACAGGTGAGAAGAACTGCTTGCAAATCATTAGGAGCATTGGCAAAGTTTTCTGCTCAGTACACAGAGAAGGCCTTGGACTTGTTGATGGATATGATGAATGATGATACAGAAGCAGTTAGGCTGCAGACTTTGGAAGCACTATTTGAAATGGCAACATATCGATGTTTGAGTGTGCAGGAGAAACATATGCATATGGTATTACTATGAACATAGTTTACCAAGTAATCAGCATATATATTAATTAATTATTCTGCCAAGTAATCAGCATATATATTAATTACTTGGCCATGCCTTTGGTCCACATGCCACATGTTAGTCCTATGGCACTCTTTTTAATTCATAGCTAGTTATTTTTCTTACTTTGTTTATAAGATGTGCCTTGTAATGATATCACAGGTTGTTGGATAGAATGGAGATTTTTTTTCTCAGAACGTGCAGGAGAGCTGTGTATCAGGATATATAATTTTTATATCCTCAGCTTATCACACAGCCTTATTGAAATATTTTGGCGCAATTGTAGGAAAGTCTTTTGTAGCCACTAGCCAGATATCCTCAAGCCAGTACCAGTGTATTGAAGAAAGAGTACTGGTGTAGATATTATTCAGAGGTATCTTGGTTGATAGTGATCTGCACAGTTGAATGTGTAGTTTTCAAGGGAACAATATGGAACAGCATTTTACCAGGAAAGTATATGCAAGGATAATAGACTTACCCAGAATCTGAAACATTCATACAAATATAATTTTGGGTTAAAACAACTCAGATTCGTAGTTCCTAAAGTGGTGGGTCCATATATTTTTATTCCTGTGCATTTTAATGTCACAAAGCAACCTTAGCTCCAGCTTTTAAATAAATGAAAATCATACATAATCAAAAGATGAAGAAGGTTCGAGTCCTGTCTTTTGTTGAAAGTCCTCTCTCTGGAGTCTGAATGACTTATAATTGGATCTGTACCTGTTTAAAAGGATCTTCCAAATAATCTAGACATATCTTTGCTATTGATCTTGCTAAGTGCTAGTAAAATTGTCTGACCTTATTTATGTAACTGTTTTTGTAGTTTCTTGGATTGCTGGTTGATGCCAATGCCTTAATTCGAGATGCAGCACGCAAGATCCTTGGGCTAGTCAACATGCCCAAACTTCAGATATTCAAATCTGCAGTTGATGGTCTTATTACAAGTTTAGAGAAATACCCAGAGGTATCTTAGTGCCACATATATGCTGAAAACAATCATCACAGTTTTTCAGATCACTTAAATTTATGTTATGGGTCAGCAGCTCTGCATGTATAGATTCACTCTTTCATGATTTAAGTGGATTTATTTATTTCATGCAGGAACAGGATATATATGGTATTCTTTTTTCCATTGGTAAGAATCATGGGAGCTTTTCAGCTAACATAGCTAAACATTTGGCCAAAGAGGTATTTTCAATTTCCAACTTGCAGCTGTATTTACATGCATGCCATCTGAGAATAATGCTGCTAGTTGTACCTTTCTCTATACTTCAATTTGCTATGTCATTCAGTAACCACTGTCTAGTTAGATGCACCAATATCTGGGTTTGTTATTTCTACAATTTCCTCCATCATATCTTTTGCATTCTTTCCTATGTCTGTTTTCTAATGTTATTTTATCTGCATATCATAGATCACTATGGCATCTGATGGAGAGCTTATCTTGGACAAACCAAGGGTCAAATCATTGTTGATAGTGTCTATTTCAACACCTTTTTCTGATGATAAGCACAAGAAGCTGAACATACCTTCGATTATCTTCTCATATGCAGTTCCCCTACTGGAGAAGGTCTCGTGTGCACTAGGAGAGATTAATCAGGATTCACTCTTATCTTACTTGTGTCATAAAGCTGGATTGCCATTTTGGGAAAACCGATCAGTATCTGCAGAGTTTGGAGAATCTGAAAGCTGCAATGCTCAAACAGTGGAAATTGGTGCCCATATAGAAAATACTGCAAAGGAAACCAAGTGTCTAGATGAAGCTCTGGTAATGAAATCCATGAAATCCATACTAGAAATAGTTGAAGGAGTCTGGACTATGAGAATGTCATGCAATGTTTGTGAAGTCCGAACTCTTTTGAGGTACTAATGATTCCTTTTCCTTTTGCACACAACCAACCCATTCTATATTATACTCGAGTGCATATCCAGTATTACTGTTTAATCCCAAATTTTGCATGATGGTCGATGATAGCATGCTATATGCATCCATTTTTTTGTGGAAACTTTTATGCACTTGGGGTGCAACCTTGTGTTGGTAACACTGCAACCCAAGGTAACATTGGATATATTCTCTATATAGTAAATATCTTTTGAATTGTTTTTTCCTTGATTGTAGAACATGCAAAGAAGATTTAAATTTATTGGCAGAAAATTCTTCTGGGTCAATTGGTGCATTCTTGAGCTTTTTGAGGGATTTTCTTGATGCGATATTGTTCATTGTTGAAATATGGCAGTTGATTCAGTTGGACAATCCTTGTACTTTTGGCCTAACGTCACTTGATATTTTACTGGAGAAGTTGGATATGTCTGTAAGAAGGATGGAATACTGTTATATTGGATTAAATAGAGCATTGGAGGTCCAAGTGTTGGAGCTTTCTTTGATGGCTCATTTATTTAGACTGTCAAAGATTGCAGTTTGTTCCAAGGTAGTTCTGGGTAAGGTGCTTTGGGTAATTAATCGCTTAGAGGATCTGTGTGCTGATGCGTCCTGTGAACTGTCTGACTTCAGTGGAGAAATTAAAAAGGCGTGTGATACCAACCCTACTGGCGATAATCTAATTGGCAACATCAGCAATTTATTTCAACTCTTCCGTCTGAAACCAACAACAGACTTTGGAATGCTTAAAGTGATAAGTGCAGTGTTGCGAGTCTGTGATAACGATTCTGAAAATCCATTACAATACATTTGTGGATTACCAGTGGGTGTCAGCTTTAAAATATCTCTGTGGAACATATCTGATCACCATAGATTGTGGCTCTGCATGACTATTGGTGAATCTATGCAATATACCTTCGTAGAATTTTCTCGTTTTGGAGGCATTGATGAGCTGAAGAGTGGCTCTATGGTTGTTCCTCTGTATGCTACTCCAAAGGCACGTTCATTTGTGCTTCGGGTATGTCTGGTAATGGAATGTCCATCTGCAGGGATCAGCATTCTCCAGGGAGGACATGGAGGACCGAGTGATTGTGTGGTTCAACTCTCTGATGAACTGGATGTTTATTTTGTTAGTGCTAGCCAATCGTGACTTGGGGCTCATGTTGGGCTTCAGCTCTAGCCTACCCCAACTTACTTGGGACTAAAAGTCTTTGTTGTTGTCGTTGGTGGTGGTGGTGGTGTAAAATAAGTGATCATATGCTTTCCATGCTCATTGTCTTAGAGGCACATGCTTGAGTGGACATTCTTGATCCTGGTCTCTTCTGAGGAAATGGGTTCAGTTGTGCTGACATTTTTGTATAGCAAAAGCCTCTTCTGAGGAAAAAGGGTTCAGTTGTGCTTAAATTTTTCATTTTTGTAGCTATAGCAAAAGCAAAGCAGATGGACCGAATGTTCCATGACCGTATGCCTAGTGTGGAGGGGCAAGTGGTTTGTAACCTGATTGAGGTACTTTGAGTTCGTTAGGAGATGAAGCTGACAGAAGGTGCAGCCACTACGAGAGATGTGATCTTCTACGACGTTGCACTTTTGTCGCAGAAATTAAAATTTATGTCGTATTTCGCAATTTACGACGCCCACACGACGAAAATGTGTTCGTCGCCTATCCTCCGTAGCTAAAGGTGATCTACGACGAAATTGATATTCTCGTCGTAATTTTTGCGAAGTTCATACCTTCGTCGTTGATTTACGACACTCGATTATCGTCGTTATCAACAAACAAAACGTCGCAAACTATTAACCATGAATGTGTATGTAGGTGCCACATATGATAATAAAACTTCACAAATTGTCATATGATGTGGCAATTAAATATAATGCACTACACAAAATCATTACATCACTTGGGAAACCATATCCATCCATCCATCCATCCATCCATCCATTCATTCATTCATAGTTACATGTGCAAACAATTGTCAAGTCATACTCAATCCAAAGTACAAGAACCTCACATGTCCAAGTCATTACGAGGTTCAACCAAGTAAAATAATAGGCAACCATATATCCAATCCATTACCAAAATAAATAGCCACATCCAACTCATCTTTCTTCTCCCTCGCTATCTTTGATTCCCCTACCTTGTTCAACACTTCCAACTCATCCTGCTGTTGTAACACCCGGAAATTTTTAATTTTTGAAATAGGAATTTAATTTGATTTATTTATACAATTGATTGAGCATTTAATATATAGAATAATAATTTTTGTGAACTAAAATAAATCATAGGAATAGAAATTTGTATTTATGCATTCATGCTGACAGCATCTATTTATTGCTTGCATTATTTTGTTGGTCTGCAAAGTATTCAAATATATCTTTGAAAGCTTATTTGAAAAATTATTAAAGAAAAAGAGGAGAAAAATCTCCTCTGCTCTCAGCCGAGAAGGCCAACGAGCCAATCCCTGCCTGCAACTGCTCTCCCGTTGCTGCTTGAGCTGAAGCCCAGCAAGGCTAGTGTCCTGCGCACCGTTTTCCTCTCCTTCTCAGAGTCTGACCAGCCGGGCCCGCTGCTTAGGGACATCTCCAACTTGCAGCCCGTGTCTGAGCAGAACACGAACACCGTCTCCATGTCGTATGCTTCCCGGGCTCCCTTCGCGTGGATAGCACGCCACCCCCAGCGCCCCCCATAAAAGGCTCCGAGCTCTGCCGTCCTCCTCAAAACCCATCTAAGAGCTAGCAGCCGCCTCCAATTTTTTCCCCCTAGCAGCCGCAGCAGAGCAGTCGCCGCGTCGTGCTCGAGCCGTCGCCGTCGAAATCGCCAACTGGAGCTCTGCTGCCGCAATTGAAGCTACCCAGAAGACCATGACGAGTTCGCGAAGCTTCCAGGACCCCTTCTTCCCCGATCTCGACCACGCGTTGACCCTCGGCACCACGAGCAGGACCCGCCGTCCGCCATTGCCGACGGACTCCGTCACCGAGAGCTTCCTAGTTCCAATTGATCGATCCCAGAGCTTCTATTCGAGGTCAGGAAACTCGACAACCCTTATTCTTTCGTTTTCGTGCACCATAGCTCCACCAGTGTCCTCGTCGCCGTAGTTTTTCCGTCGCCGTGCTTGCTGCTTCCTTCCCGAGCCGCGATAGCTAAAGCCGATGTCCTATATTGATTCGTCTTAAGCTCCTCTTGCTCCCAGTGCCTTTTCGGAGCCAAACCATGCACCCTGTGGCCCTACTCGTGTTTTCCGGCGAGAAAGCTCGCCGGCGGCAATGGCCACCGCCGCTCTGGCATCCTTCCCCGGCGAACAGAGCTGTGCCCCTCTGTTCGCTCTAATCCGAGCCATTCATCTCCCATCTAACGGCCCTCAGCATCCCATACCCCTTCGCCATCAATTTTTCATAAAACACCCTGCTGTTTTTAAAGTGCTAACCCGCAATCCTTGGCGTATTATCAAGAGTACGCTTTTGTTTCTGGAAAACGTATTTTTGCATAGATTCAAAATCTGTTTTCTAAAATTACAGATTTGCCCCTGGGTTTATTTTGGCCGTATTTTCTTCGTTTTAGATCCGATTTGACCCATTCAAGTCTCGTTAGATTCGTAATTTTGTAATCTATCTAATGAAACCACTGTTACTCATGTTTTCAACTTTTAAAATTCGAGATTAGATTTAATCTATTATTTTATTAAAGTAAAACTTGTTTATTTCATAACTTCCCTGTTTGAACTCCGATTTTCGTGATCTTTATATCGTTGGAATCGTAGCGACGCGTAGATTGGTTTTATAAACTTTTCAATCTATTTTTCTACTGTTGGTGTACTATTTCTAATCTAAATCTTGTTTGCTTCGTGTATAATTGCTACGATGATTGTGTGGTGATTTTATGCTCGAGTTCAGACGGTGAGCAATACGTTGGTGATCAAGAGTACTCCGTTGAGGATCCAAGTTCTCAGGATCACTTTGATCAAGGCAAGTATAGCATGGACCATCCTTATTGCCTATTCACCTTAATCACTAAATTCATGATGCATGTGTCTACCTTGACAACCATAGTGTTTATTCCTAGTTTTGATGACTTGATCCTTGTTACCTATCAGATTGCATTTGAGTAGTGATGCTAGTGCTTTGATGGGTCATGATCTTATGAACTTGAATAATTGATTATGAAATAAAGATTAAAAGATGTTTTTTAGCAACATGGACTAAGGACTTATCTGTAAGTATGACACCGGGACTTACAGCGCAACTATGGGGGTTATATGGCTCTGGCTTTAGTCAAGTAATAAGTTACTTTCTGTCATGCTATTAATCTTGAAAGGTTCCTTACCGAACTGGTTGTTTTGCGGCTCCTGTCTTTGTGTGTACTGCTGCGTGTGTGTCACTTGGAAGGAGGGCTCTACCGCCCCTTGCCATTGCGTCCGGATTGATTAGTAACTTGTTAGAGAGCCTTTTGAAAGACTTCATAGTGAGACCCTGTTATGCACCTTGGCATTGTAGCGTGGGCCTTGCAAACCCCGACACATGGGAATCACGACTCATGGTGAAAGTATACAACCTCTGCAGAGTGTAAAACTGATATATCAGCCGTGCTCACGGTCACGAGCGGCCTTGGACGTCTTACAGAATAATAATAATTGAATATTGATTTATTAATTTAAAGCTTCTGTTGATGTTTATTCCGTATTAATTATCATGTTTATGTGATCATGCAACCATGTTTCTTGGTATATTCTATTGCTGCTACTTAAATTGCTAAAATATGATCAACTAAAAGCCACTACTGTCAAACTTGTGTCTTACCTTATTTGAGCCTCATGAACCCATGCTATTCTTGTTGAGTACAACATGTACTTACGCTTGCTTTATTTTTCATATTTGGATAAAAATCCCGGATGGGTAACAGATGACTATGAGGATTCTTCTGAGGATTATTAGGATTGTGTTCACCAGTCAACTATTCCCTGTGGATTGGAGTTTCCGCGAGAGAGTTATCTATATTATTCCGCTGTTATTAATGTAAAGACTTTGTGTTATTATTCGCTATGTATTAAACCTTGTGATAGTACTATGTAATTTGTCACTTATGTGTGTGATTAATCTCTAGGCGTACATAAATTGGTTCATTCAATTTTGTCCTTAGAATTGGGTGTGACAGCTGGCCATGAAGTTGAGTGTTGCAGCAAGCTTGCTTCTTGGCTATAGCGTGGGGGTGAAACTGGCGATGGATAACGGGCAGCGGACCACGCCGTGCGGCAATGGAGGCCCGGACCACGCCGTGCGGCAATGGAGGCCCCCCCCCCCCCCCCCCCCTTTGCGCCAATTTGTGTGGCCTTGGCCTGCGGTGAGGAGTATAGGATGAGAAGCTGCTTTGATCAGACATTCGGAATTATATATACACTTCATTATATATGAAATGTAACGTAGCTATTAGGTTTTAATTTGTGCAGTTTACTGTCCACATTATTAAGATATATCGGATCATGGCAATGGGAACTTTTTTTTTGGTCTATTGATCGGTTGATTATCGGTTTAACAAAATAATTTTAGTCAAATTTGTTTGTGATGAAACAAATTCCCGTCTATTGATCGACTGCAGTAGAGCGTTATAGATAATCTTTGGAGGCCAACACATAAATATACACGCAGGAATAATGACTCAATTCGAAACGTGGGAGAAAGAACACTTTAGAAAGAACACATAAATATACACGTAGGATTATGCATGTGGAAGTCCACCAGAAGGAATCATCTCATCTCAAACATGAAACAAAAAAGCCAATTCTTTGATATCTCTGTGTTGCATTTGATGATTTGATCCATTGTATTCTAGTCCAGGTGGCATTTAATTGCAGTCGATCGGCTACTACTGTTTAAGGCCCCGTTTGGCACGGCTTCACTTCACCAGTAAAACCTATTAGTTTTTGCTTTGGCTCCATGAACAACTCCATCAGTGAGAGTGAAGCCGTTTTAGTAAATCGTTTGATAAAACGGCTCCACATGTAAAGTTTCTTAAAACATGGTCTCACAAAACCACATGTAGGACCCCCCAAAACCAAATGAAGCCGGATGAAGCTACTATTTTTTGCTTCACTCTCCATATGTGATCTGTGACAGCACGATTTAAGGGGCTTCTTAGGTGAAACCATTAGGTTTTATCTTGTTTGGCGGAAAACGGCCCCAAATGACTTCTGAAGCCAGTCGAAAAGCCGTGCCAAACAGGATCTAAAAAGTGCTGCACATAAAAGTTCAAGCCAACACCAGCCAGCTTGCTACAAAACACCGAACCAGCGAAGGCGGTTTCTATTCTATTTCTAGTTGTTTTTGGGGAGACGATTAGTGAACCGTGACGTGAGCAGTGAAGATCCAACAAACAGGACTGTCAAGAACTCAAGATGGGAAAAAAAAATCAACGAGAACGATCACGAATTCACGATCCCCGTAGAAGTGGAACGGCCGTGATTCACAAATCACAAGACGTGTTCATGCTCATGCGCTGAGGCCGAGACGCGCCGCGTCCCGCTTCTCATCGGCGTCGTCCTCGATCCACGCTCATCCACCATCGATCCTATTTCACCTTCCCTAAACCTTCAGTTCCTGGATATTGGCAACCTCTTTCGTATGCATGGCGGAACAAGATGTCGTCCTTCGCCTTAAGCAAGTACCTCGAACGAATCGCCTTCACGAACTCGGCCTCGGACTCCGCACTGTCGAACGGCAGCCCGGTCTTCTTCACCGGCCAAACCTCCGCGTGACCGGGCTCTGCCTCCGGTCGTGTCGTCATCGTCGTCGTCGTCGTCGTCTCCACCTTGTTCTCCTCGTCCTCCGCCTCCTCTTCCTCCTCCTCCCTTTGAAACGGGCAGTAGTCCCTGAGGTAGCTCAGGCGGCGCGAGCAGGCCGCCTTCCTCTCCGTCCAGCAGGCGACAAGTTCACGGTCGACGACCTGCGTGGAGCTGTCGGCTCTTCCTCCCATGCCCTTCTCGGCGATGACGGACATCAGGAACGAGGCGGTCAAGTCCGCACCCGAGCGCGCAAAGCTCGCCGGCGGCTCGCCCAGCACTCCGGTTGGGAACCGCGGCTGCACCGGGGCGGCGGCGGCGCTGATGATCATCTCCTGCGGAGGGAGGTCGAAGCGGACCCTGAGCCCTTTCCTCTTACGTCGGCCGTCCACGGCGGCTAGCACTCCAGTTGGGAGCCGCGGCTCCACCGGCGCGCCGCTGATCTCCGCCGGAGGGTGGTCTGCCCTGAGGCCTTTCCTCTTACGTCCGCCGTCGTCGACGGCCACGGCGGCGTCCGGTGCGCCATCATTGCTAGGGCTCCTGTCACTCTGCAAAACCGGTGCGCCTTCTCGCAGCGGCGCCGGCGGCGTCGCCTTTGGCTCCGGCGCCTGCGCCCTCTGCTTCTCAACGTCCACGTCGCACGGCTGCTCCTCACCCACCGCCCAGATCCGCGGCCGCCTCGAAGTCGCCAGAATCTTCTGCTTGATCTCGCCGGTCCACCGCCGCCGCCGCTTCTCACTTCCATGCGAATTCTCCTTGGCCGGGACAGGAACGTCTGCGACATGGCTGAAGCATGTCAGCATAAGGAACGCGCGCGGCGCCATGGACTCTTGCGTAGCGATCGCCTCCTCAACGACTTGCCAAGATTTGCTACGTGGTCGGTGGGTGCACTTATAAGCTGCGAAACAAGACAAAGTCCTTCCGATACGCAAATCCAAACAAAATCGGACACATGATTTTTTTTAAAAAAATTATAGAGAACAAGTACATAATATTTAATTTTTTAAAAATAGAAAAGATAACTAAACAACAGGCAACTTGAGCGAGGGGATTTTAAGAGACCAGTAAAACTTATTTTATGTTTATTTTTATAGTAGTAAAAATACTCGTGCGTTGCAACATAACGCATAGTGTATGTGTAATTTTTATAGTAGCAATGTGACGTTCGTGTGAAAAGTGGATTTGCTAAAAAATAATCAAGTGTCTAAATTTTAGTTTTATTTTAGGCTATGATTAATACATATATTTTATACTAAAATTGTTGATTTTGTTCGTTACAATTTTTGTACTTGCAATTTACAATCTTAGATACCGATAATAAAAAACTTGTTAGACAAAACTACAAATGTTCGGTAATTAAATTAGGGGTACCCGATTTTGACGCAAAACACCAAATCACCGAGTAAAATAGTCTCTGCTACGATTAATCATACAAGGCAGGACAGGGGGCGCGAGCTGACAACTCCAGACCCACTCTCTGACTCACCCGAGGCAGACGCTCCAACCCTCGGGTGCAACTACCCCTCGGATGCTATTCTCCGTCTCGCTCAAGCCTTCAATGAGTAGTCTCGGAAAGGAACACCCTCGGATGTCATTTTCCGTCATTTTCCGCCTCGCCCGAGCCCCCCGCGTGACGTCAACACCACCTTTACGCCCCAGGGCAACCGCGACGTCCTCGACCCGTTCCAAGTGTGGATACCGTCACATCACGCGGGCCCATAGGCACGTCTTCCCACTCTAAGCGCACGTCCATCGCACCAACCACAGTGTACGGCTTGACATAGCGTCAGACCACCTCGCCATCCATACCACCACAGGGACCGGGTTACCGGGCAATGTGCTGCCTAACCTCTCTATGTGCACTAACAACTGTCATCTCCCAACTCTTGTACCCACGCCTCGGTCAAGGTGGGAATAGCAGGTACTACGCCACCACTTTCTTATACAGTGCAAGTCATTCGAGCGAGCGTCCATCCCCTGGGCAGTGCCATCTATGGAGGGCAGTCCGTCCGAGGGGTAGCGCCCATCCCTACACAGTGTTAACAGGACAGCCCCTACTCCTTTGGGTGACGATGCCTACAGAAATAGATACGTCCGAGGAGGGAGCCATATATGAACAGTATCAAAAGACAGGACGACCATCCCTATATAGTGACGGATTACGACCCCCACGCCATGCACTGCACCGGACAACCAAAGTCTACATCTCTATAGCAGAGAGCACGCCTGAAGGACAACAACCACATCGCAACAGTGTCATGCCATACCTCCACAAGATGACGGACATCCGACTCCTCGGCAACATTCCTCCGGGCTAACTCACTACGTGTAGCATGCATGTAACTTTGTTCCACCCTTGAGACTATAAAAAGAAGAGCAGGGGCCACTCATAGACGGTCTACTCCACTCGCATTCACCCAGCAAACAAGCTCACAAGCACACACTCACACTCCACCCTCTCGCGTCACATAGGCTTTAGAGCTCCCCCTCTCTCGCCCTTGCTTGTACTATCCTGCTGTAGGCACCCCCGGTGTAAGACAATATGAATCCTCGCTTCGAATTGGACGTAGAGCAATCTGTTGACTAAACCAGTATAATCTCTGTGTTCATCTTGCACACCATACGATTTTAGACATGTAAAATATAATTTACTAGCTGATGTTAGGATCTCCGATTCTCACCACCGACAACAAACATAACAAAATTTTATTTGTATTGGCACAAAGACAATTAACAACTTATAATATCTCTATAGGAGGATAATGACAAAAGAAATTATATCATGATATAAAAACAAATAAATAATAATAATTTTACTTGTATTATTTGGTGATATAAGAGTGTTGACTGAAATAATATAAACTTTCAGACACCTGATATATAAGAAAAAAATGTGTACTCGCCAAGATTTCGTACGTGGGTGCACTTGCTCAACGAGTTGTAAGATTTGGTACGTTCGTGCAGTTAGCTTTGTAAGCTGGGAGGCAACTCGTCCTTAAAGGTTCTGAACGAATCTAATATTTTTGGGAAGTATTTTTTTGCGACAATCTTTATGAGAAGCCCGATAGGCAAATCTAAATTAAATCGGATCACGTGTTTTTTTAAATCATACATAGGAGAACAAGTACACGATCTTTGAATTTTTGAAAATTAGAAAAAACAACTAAACAACTAATAAATAGGATTGATGTCAACTTCAGCAAGGGTATTTCAAGAGGTCAGCAAAAACTTATTTGATTTTTATTTGGGCTCTGTTCGTTGAAGCTGTAAATCACTGAAAATAAGTGCTGATGTTAATTTAAAAAAAATATTATAGAAGGACCGAAAAATAAACAGTTTTAAGGTTTATGGAGGAGAGCATGCGTAAAGACTTCATTAGGTACGGTCATTTTTTAATCCTTGTGCATGGCTGCACCACTCACCACGCGTCCAGTAGCCGGTCAAGAACCTACCCTACGCCATCGGCCATTCCGTTCCCATCCCATCGTCTTCCTCTCCATTTCCTTTTTTCTCTCCATGCACAGCACCCGACCACGTCGTGGTCCTCCCTAGCCTGACAGGCTCCACCTCGCCGCCGGCCACCCATCCACCGCCATTATCGGCCCCTCCCGCACCCGCCTCCCTCGCTCCTATCCCTCCTCCTCCCCCAGCAGCCAGATCTAGTTGTTTCGGTCACCGCGCCAACAACCCTAGCCGCGATGAATTCTGGCTCGGCCCGTCAAGCCGGCCATCGGTAGGAGCGGAGCGGAGGAGACGGCGCCTCGCCACTCGCTTCGTTTCCGCCTTTCGGCTCCTGCAAGTCACCGGCGGCTCGCAATCGCGTGGGTCCGTGTGGGGGTCCGAGGGAAACGCGACGGGCCAACGAGAGGCGGAAGCGATGGCGAAGTCGTGCAAGGGGTTGGCCATAGAGCTCATCAAGTGTCTCAGCGAGATCGACTGTGTCAAGGTTGGTCGGCTTTGTTCTCCTTCCTTTTTTTTCCCAATCCACCCACGCCGCAGGGTTCCCGCTGATTGTTTCGATCCGAGTAGGGGCAAGCGTAGTTAGGCGGAGATCACCCGCAGTAGTGTCAGGCGTTTGGATCCAGAATGGGTGATACTAGTTCAGCGTCGGAGTTCTCGTGGCTGGGGCTTCTAGTGTCCTGATGCGCTTGTGTGCAGGTACAGAAAAGGCCATACAAGGAGTTCACCGGGGCAAAGGTGCCCAGCATTACAGCGAGTGCGTTGGCCTGCAGGAGACCTACTTCAACAGCAAGAGGGGACAGGTGTGTCCTCATCCTTGCAAATTACTTGTACTTCTTACTAGCTTCACGTTGATAGGTCATACTGCGATTTTTGGAGTGCCAGATGATGTGTCATGGACTTGAATATATAATTGCGTCATTGGAGTCATTAATTCTCCATTTGTTTGAATTCTCCCACATTTGAAGCAGTGTGACTGTTGATCGTTGATTCTTGAATTGGCCATGGTTTTATGTTGTCATATTATCTTGGGCTGCAGATACATTCATTTGTTGTCATATTATGTTGGGCCGCAGATACATTCATTTGCTTGCTATTTATTTAGGACATGCTTTAAAGATGTCCAGATTATTTAGAACAAGAAATATACATATTCTACGATGGAAGTAACCTAGAGGAGTTTGTTGACCATGTTGAGTTCATCTGAACTGAATATAGAGTCATTAGTTCCAAAAAAAAGGGCTGGAAATGTAGTACTAATTCTTTTGTAGATTGATTTACTTAACCAAAACAACTGATTTGCTTATACAAATGAACTGACTTGCTTTATCAGTTTGTCAGATTTGCTTTTATTAATAGATATGATATGCAGTGTGTAATTTCACGGTTTTGAAAGTGTGCAAGGTGGATTTAGGTAACTTACCATCCTACATTTTAATTTGCATTCCTTAGCTGCACTGATATTATAAAAGAGAGAGATGGTTTAGGCAGCCTACCCATTCAGTTAATGATCATGCTCCGATAGTTTCATATGCATTTTAGTCTGCATCCCTTAGCTGTAGTGCGATCATCAAAAAAGAGAGATGGTTTGGTCAGTGGCTCAGTACTTGTAACAGTCATAGTAGTTAATTATTTTCTTTTTCTTTGCCTTCGGTTATTTGGTTGTCTGTTGCAAATGAGCATAGACACGACAATTGCTTTTTCAGAATACATAAATTGCTTATCCAGAAAGACATTGTTGCCTACCGAATGATACTTAAATTGCCTATCAAATTTCTTATGCGACTGGTATTTTTTTCTATGCTCCTTTTAATTTGCCCCACTTTCTATTTGTGCAGTTCGAAGATGTGTGATGTACTGGTGTGATGTTCTTTTGTGCAGACTTGCCTCATGATTTAATATGTTGAGATACCTAATGTGTTGTTTTGTCCATAGGTTTTTGTGACAAAATGTAATTTTTTTTTGTTGAGGGATAAAGAATGATGCAGGAACGAGAGATATTTTCACAATAGCATAAGAAAATGTGTATTAAGCAGTAGGCTTATGCAGGAACCATATCTGCTTATGCAGTAAGCAGCTGGAAATGTAGTAGTAATTCTTTTGTAAATTGATTTGCTTAACCTTAGATTGGAATTAGCATTCCTGTTAAGTGATTCAAAATACCTTTCTGATGCTACCTAAAAAATGGATAAAATAACTACTAATTGCATCAGCTTAGTAGTTTTAGTTGTGATTTATGAACCTCCACTGAGAAATGATACTTGCATTTCCAGAATACCTAAATTGCTCATTATGGAAGACATTGTTGCCTAAAAATATGACTTAAATTGCCTAATAAAATGCAACCCACTACTGCATTGCCTAAGCTTGCTATGCCTTTTCGGATCCTTGCTCAGGTCATAGCACCTGCAGCCTCAACTAGGCCACTATTGGTAAGCAGATTTTGGCACTGCAAAGCTCTGTTTTCTTCAGGTTTGATCAGTGGCTTGCCATGTTCTCTCTAGTTTCTCTAGTTTCTTTTGCAGCTGCTTGGTGTTTGTATTGATTTATTTATCTTTTGCCTGACCTACTAGCTCTTTGAGTGCTTCGTAATTTTGTAATAGTAGTAGTTCGCAAAAACATCAGATGTCCAAAAATAGTTCGGGACTTTAGGTAATGTTTCTCTCTGCATTTTTTTTAGTTTACCAGTTGCACTCTAATTGACTGAAATTGATGTGCTTGTGTGATCATTCCTTTCTCTAAGCTAGGATTTAATTATTTTTATTCACTAGCTAGCTGCTATAACTCAACTTGCAGTTTTTTTTTTTAGTTTCTGATACAGCGATGTACCTTTAAGTAACTTGCACGTACTATGCATCCACAATAGCAATTATACAATGGAAATTTGAAATAGCAAGAGTTGGTCAGTGACTGCTGCATAAATAGTGGCTCAAACTACAAATGTGTTTCTTCAAGTGATCGACAAATTTGTTTCTAACGAATAGGCTAAATTGCCTAGTAAGAATAGGCTAAATTACAGTGTTGTACCTTTAAACAAAAGAGTTGGTCAATGATCAATAGATATTGCTTCTTTTTTACTAGTATAAGAATAGGGGAAATTGCCTATTTAGAAAAATAATGTTACCTAATGAGTGACTTAAATTGTCTAAGAAAATACAATCTACTACAACATTACCAGCAGCAACCTAGGCTCTAGGAACAATAATGTCTTCTCAAATAGGCAACATAAGGTTTTTATTTGTTAAACATATGCATCCTTTTTTATGTCCATCAAGCAACAAATTTCTGACACATGTTATCCATTTTAACATGCAGGATGCAGGCCGCGTACAAAGAAGCAAGATGCTGGCCATGTACTGAGTAGATGCCGAAATGTGTGCTTTCCTATGGACTAGATATTATAGTGTAGTGCTCTAGGAAATGTATGCTTTCCTATGAACTAGAAGTAGTGTATGCAAATATATTCCTGAGATGTGTTCTTTTCTGAATATATTGCCCAATTGGTGAATGGATTACATGCAGTACTGAAAAGCATATATATGGGCTTGATTTGTCTTTTTCTCCTAAGCTGTGATGGGAATTTAGGCCTAGACCGTGCAAGACGAGAGGGGTCTCGGTTATATACGGCGGAAAAAATTTCTTATGCGCGCCTACAGGCCCGTGTGATTATCAACCTTGCCGAAAAAGGAGTATAGTAACTGTATTTTACTATAAATGGCCTGGCCATGCCGATGATCTATATTACGCCGTGCGTTAGCTGAGTCCTTTTTATTTTCATAGTTGAAAAAAAATTGTGTTGCAACGTACCAATAGTATATTGAATAAGAAATACATCAATATGTTGCTATGGAGGAAGATAATGTCATATCACATCACATCATTATTGAGAATATAAATGGCTTAACGTCTACTCCCTTCATATATGTAAATAAAGTCATTTTGGACAAAATTATGGTTAAACATTGAGAACATAACTCGTGAATAACTTTTAAGTTATTGATTTTAGAATTGTAAAAACTATATAAATAGATTTGTTTTAAAAGTATGCATATTTTACTTTTCAATAAATATTTTAATAGAAATATGAAGTCAAAGTTATGTTTGACTGTAAGCACTGATTTGGACTGATGTTGATTTGTTATGAGGAAAAAATACTATTATGTGATTAAAAATAATCGTTGTATATATATGATCATGCGAACAGGGCAATGAAGTGTGAAGGATGTACTTCCCGTGATTATATGAAAAATTTGCAAGGACCATCGTCAATTGAGGAGGGATACAGATGGGCGAGAAAATGTTCGCGCAGTGTGGTACTCTATGGGCCTTCAGCTACCCAGCAAAAGCTAAGAAGCCCACCAGAATGTTTTGTCCTCGGCGGCGGATGGAGTCCATAACGAGAAAATGATGATGACCTGATTGGCTGTCTTGCTGTGCAACCTCTCTCATTGTTCTTGTTTTTTTATTCATCTATATATCTGATGTAAAAGAATATTTTCTTCACAGTAAAATTTATTTCTTTATTTAAGAAAATTTGTTTCCCACAAAAAAAAATTTAAATCATGCCTATATACACCTTGTTGTCTTTAGCTACTTTCAACTTAGTTTTCGCCATAGAATAATATTTTTTCGTAGAAATTAATCATAGTTAAATCCTGCCGAACTAAGTCTTACCAACCTTTATCACTATCCACTCATCATCACCTTAACGGATCAGTCTGTCGCGACGGCGACATATAGCTTGCTTACTACTCCCTCCGTTTCAATTTATAAGTCGTTTGAATTTTTTAGCGTCAAGTTTGACCACTCATCTTATTTAAAAATTGTTATGACCTGCTTTATTAATAAAAGTTCCTCAAGAATATGTTAAATTTAACTCTTTTATGCAAATTTTTTGAATAAAACGAATGGTCAAACTTAGGGTTGAAAAGGTCAAACTACCTATAATTTGAGACGGATTAAGTACGTAATAAGGGCCTTGTCATGGCCTCATGTGTCACCAATTCACATGTCAATGCAAACAACGTGTGGACAGTGGCAGTGGACGTGAGGACATGCCAGCCGCACCCACCCAGCGCAGGCGCGCCTGGCTACCTTCCATGAACCCCGCAAGACGTCTCCGGCGAGGCGGCGACGGCCCGAGGCCCAGTCTCTTTCGGTGAGCTGGTTCACCGTGGACCGCCAATCTGAAAGTGGACAGCCCGCAGCCGCCGGACTGGGACGGAATTGAGGCCCTGTATAGATCCACTGTAGATTGTAATTGTAATTAGTCAAATCAATATTGTGGCACATGCATGGAGTATTAAATGTAGACGAAATGTTTGCATGTTTGTACTTTTTGCATGTACATCACGAGACGAATCTTTTAAGCCTACTTAAACCATGATTAGACAAAATTTATCAAATACAAACGAACATGCTACAGTACAAAATTGAAAACTGCAACTTAACATCTAAACACACCATGAAACTTCAAATCCTGACGAGCAGGCTGCGTTGCAGTTGCAGTCTGCGGCGCCATTCTTCTTTTGCAGAGGTCACAGGAGACTCGGCTGGCGTCTAGCGCGCGCCACGCAAGGCAGCACGCCTGGTACATGAGCTCCAACAGCAGGAAATGGGGGGAAAACAAAAGGGAAGTTGTTTCTGAGCGGATCGGTCCGAGGCTGACCCATACGCGGGGCAGGCAGCATCTAGGTCAGTGGACTATTTTTATAGGGGAGGCGGCAGCTGATCTGAACGAACATGTTCTTCGGCGAGCTACCTGTTGCGTTGGCATATTAAAAACTACTCCATCCTTCCTATAATAAATACAATTCTTTGACTTCTGTGATTCCTATTTGACTGTTCGTCTTATTTAAAAAATTTTAATAAATATTGTTTGTTTTGTTATGACTTATTTTATTGTTAGAAGTATTTTCATAATGATTTGTTTAATATATATTATTTGTATAAAATTTTGAATAAAATAAATGGTCAAACGCGAATCGCAGAAGTTAAAGAATTATGTTTATTATAGAACGAAGGGTGTACTTCAATATTGTCATTCGCCAGAGGATCTCTTTCGCTTCGCTTATTCCGATATTATTCTCGGGTTCTCGCAAAGTAGGCAACGCAATCCTATCCTCCTGTCGTGAGAGATCCAAGCCGCTGGAAACACGTTCATTCCAGGGCAATCAGGTGCCTGGTTTAATTTTCTCTGATGTTGGACAATGGACATCGACTACCGGAGTACTGGCCACGTTGAGCTCCGGTGTCGCTGACTAGAGGCGGCGGTAAGCCGGTAATATAATGAACTAAAATAAAACGAAGTACACCGAGACAGCGAAACTTGGTTTCTTCTCCAAGCGACGTGCGCTCCTGGCGATAAGTACGCGATTAATACTACTAGACTAGATGACAACTGACAACGACTTGATTGGAGAGGTCGATTCAAATGAAACATGCTAGCTAAGGGTCCGTTTAGTTTGAAAATTTTTCTTCTCTCTTCCAATCACATCGATTGTACTTTCCGTCTACATGGAGTACTAAATAAAGTAGCACCTGTTGCATGTTTATACTTTTTGCCTATCTATCTCGAGATGAATCTTTTGAGTCTACTTGGGCCATGATTGGACAAAAGTTGTCAAATACAAACGAAAGTGCTACAGTGCACTTTTTCCTCTAACTTTTTCTCAACTAAACACAGTCTAAGGACTTGTTTGCTGGGTTACCCGCCTCGGCCAATTTTTCTAAGTGCCTTCCAAAAAATTTTGTATAATGGTGATAGTTTCATACATAAAAACAGCTCAGTCATCAGAGAAATTATTTTTAAAAATAGTTTCATGAAAATGTTTGTGACCAAGCTAAACTGTTTTGAAAATATTGTTTGGTAAAACATCTTCATCAACAACTTTATATATGATTGTGTGAGAGAAATAAGAGATAGAGATTATATAAGTTACTTTTTTTTTAGCTTCATGTCAACTCATTCTTTTGTAAAATGAAGGAAAAAACCTTCACCCATAAAACTATTTTGGAAAATGGTGTTTGGCAAAAAAAAAAAAAAAAGTAGACGCATGCCTATGTGTTCCAGCATTGGACATGCTAATTGACTGTTTGTTGCAGTTTGCATGTTGCTGTTGCAAACCAATGATGGGAAGCAGTATTTTGGACAGAGTTGTGATTTTGATTCTAAATAAAGGTATCTGTGACTGTGGATTTAAAAGAAAAGTAGGCATCAAGAATTCAAAGACGATCCTAAAGATATACTTTGAATTACACGTTTAGATGGGGTTTCTTAGAGAAAGTTTACACGGGAAAGGAATAATTCATGTAAAATGGATTAGTGGGGTGATGCATAACGCTGAGACCTCCTTTGGAATAAAGAAGAATATGGATATTGAAGAATTTTGATCCTTAAATTAGGAAAAAAACCTAAACATTCCTTTGGATTAAGTTCTATAAAATTCCTTTACATAAGATCAATTTCACTGAAGATCTCAAAGTGAATTCATAATTATTTATTACAATGTGACATACATCAGCAAAAGTGATGAGGTATAGTAGCATGAAACTTAAGAAGAGAAAATGAAGTGAGTTTCATTCCCATGAAACCTAGTTGATATTGGGAGTGATTAGTTGGGTGGTTTAGCCCCTAGCCAGGCTATGCAGTCTTTGGTTGTGTTCATTGCGTGTTTGGTTTTCTATCCAAGCTTAGCTAGGCCAAAAAGGCCCCTCCGTGGTGGATTGCTGGGAACGGGAGAAACGTACGTTTTGTGGAGCCTGGCTTATGCCAGTGATAAGCACGAGTCTACTCGCCCCTTTGCTACACCCTCTACTTCTTCCGTGTTCATGGTGGCCGCCGCACTCGTATCCCGCCTCTCTAGCGCCGGCGAGCATGCTCCTATTCCCCTCCACACCTCCGCTCGTCTACATCTCCTTCTCCACCCTACCGCCCGACGAGCCTGCTCTTTCTCCTCCTCATCCACTCCATCGATCGATGAGCCTTGCTCCTCTTCGTCCTCCATGC
The DNA here is from genome assembly GCA_038502445.1 of Eremochloa ophiuroides. Lineage (NCBI taxonomy): Eukaryota > Viridiplantae > Streptophyta > Magnoliopsida > Poales > Poaceae > Eremochloa > Eremochloa ophiuroides. Next base: position 96,610,120 of record JAHLJS010000002.1, read on the forward strand.
CACTGGCCAGTTAGCATGCTCCTCCTCCACCCTACTAGCCGACAAACCCGTAACGGAGGTGGCGATCGTGGAGCTACGCATCTGCATCTCCTACAACATCAAAACGTTCCGCATCGTAGCCTGTGGTACCACCACCTTCGTGTGGATCGGAAGGGACAAGCACATCTTGATGCCGCAGCAGCCTTCTCCTCATGGCCTCCTCCGACGACGACCGCAGCTCGATGAGACGACGACCATGCGGATTTTAGCACCCACCACGTAGAATCTACTGATCGAATTTCATCGGGCTCCTGCTCTGTCGAGTGGATTTATGCTCTTTGATTCCATCGGGCTCCTGCTCCTGCTCCATCGGTTCCCCCCACAAATTTTGGATGAATTTGAGTGTTTTTTTTGGAGGCTAGCATTGGCCTGCTAATCGTTTCCATATATTTACGGTTTCAGGGATCCGTAACTAATTCTGTGAACCGAGTTTGTTCTTCATCAACCACGGTTATATGCCTTTGTTTAAACTAACTTAGTTTGTCTATTTCCTTTTTATCTACCAAATCAATTTATACCGAATAAATTGAGCCCATGTGTCATCAAATCTTTGCTCCTAATCATTATAATTGATCTCACCAGTAATGAATCGAGGCTTGACAGCGTCCCAATTGACTATCTTCAACCATAAGAGGAGCTTGGAAATAGCACATCGGTGATATGTTTCACGGCGTGATGGAGTCAACTAGGATGGATGCTAGTGGAGGTGAAGCATGAGGAAGAGGTGATGTTCGTCCTCGAGGCTGAAGATGGTCGTCGACTATGCTGGGCAAGGCCCAAGATGGTCATAGACTATGTCGCGGTGAGTTCGTCACCTTAATGAAGAGGCGCTAGCCGATGGTTGTAGGGGGTAAGTTCACCTCCTTGGAGTACGTGGTTATTCTATCCATGCAGCCAACTAGCTAAGCAACCACACAATAACTCTGCTATATTATCTTAGCTTATACATGTAACCAAACAACAGTTGATTCCAGGCTAGAATGTTAGTTCACACAGACCATGTTTGAAGACTGGCTATCAAGTCGTGCTATAGTTATGAGAGAGTAAATCCAACGTTCCACTCATTTCCTCCACTAGTTCCATTTCAGAAGGCTCCAGCATAAGAATCGTTCCTATCCTAGCAAACTGCAGTGTCAGATTAAAGGAGCATTTTGGTAATTTCACTAGCTGTATTGGTACATGTGTCTAATCTTATAATTGCGCTATGAAACGGAGGGAATACATGAAACGACCTCGATTTCCGCGAAGGGAAATCCACATGCTCGAATTGTAATTGAACAGATTGCTTGGGACAATCCATGAAATTACCCATATCTCAGTTGACACCAGGATCCATACAACGGTAATTAAGTCTTACATAAACACTTATTATATCGCCACACTGGCGGAATCAACATTCAGAGAAGCTTTAGAAGATGCGGAAACGTTTCATCCTTCACGGCCAACTTGAGTGTAGCACATGACCCTATTCTTCGCCATCGTCTTCCTCGAAGTCATACTCATTCTCGTCACCTGACAGCAAATTTATCAGTACGATTTGTACTGGCCACGGAGCCCACCTATGCAGCATTTGCTTTGTGAAAAGTGGATGCAAGGCTATACAAGCAGACCTATAGGCTGAGATTTCCTATGCAGCTGTAATCAATGTTTAATTAGTCAAGTTTTATCTCCAGTTAACACCATCATCCCTTTTCCCATCACCACATCTCACTTACCCACACCTCACTCTCATTCGACAGGCCTAACTCCCTCTCGGGCCTATCTCAGCGGCACACTACCACAACGGGTACACTGCCGGAAAAATGTCATCCAGGGGGAGAAGAGAACACTCACTACACTAGTAGAAGCTTCACAGGAAAGGTCCATAGCCAACAGGTTGGCATATGTATCGATCGATCAACCATACACTCTGCAGAGGTTTCACTACCCACAAGATTAGCCATCATAGGTGTTGCGCAAACACCTAGGCAGAATTCCGGGTGCTTGCTTGCCTAGGTCGATGCCACCCTACCACTCAGCCCTGGGATATTCCAGATCCTACACCGTTATGCTGAGACTGGGAGACACAGTACCGGGCCCATCCAGTGGTACTGCGCATCTAGAACGGAACGGGAACCCATCGACCGTCTTCGCCCCACCCTTATCACCTCTCAACCTAGCAGTGGTGGCACCGTCCTACCAAGTAGTCCAGCCGTCTCCCGCCCATCAGAAGCGAGTGAGTAGAAAAGGATTCCCATGAACCTGAAACTAGTCCGTCCTAAGTTTGACCAAGCAGGCATCTTCACTTAGGGGATACTCTCCCCGTGCCATCACAGCACCTCCGTCCACGGGCTTCAAACCACCAAGGCTATCCCACCCGGAACCTCCTCAACAACTTTACCCGCCACAGGTATCTCGCTTGGGGATGCCCAGGTTGCACCCCCGGCACGACTTGCCCCATGGGCTTGTCTCACATCCCACTTGGTCGACATCAACCCTTACCACGCACCCAAGACGCACGCAACACTCTCTCCCAGTGGTTATAATCAGTTATACACCGTCACAATTCCACCACATAGCATATAGCAAGTAGAAAGTAGTGAAAGAGTAACAGTAAATTAAGCAGCAGCTAACCTAGCAGCGGATAGCAGGGTAAAGTCTTATCAAGGCAGGGAATTCAAATACACTATCATGCAACCAATCCATACATAATCATAAAGCAATAGCAGCAATGTCATTTGCAATGCGTAAATAGGATCTAAGGATTTGGTGGGACGTGGCACCTTCGTAGTCGTCTCCTAGCTCCTGAAAGTACTCGTGGTCGTCTTCCTTAGTCAGATCCTCCTCCGGCTCTGAAATCGAACACGAAATAGTCGCGTCAGCGACTCCTATAGAGTATTTCAGAAAAATCCAATAAAATAAAGAGCCAAATGCACACAAATATAGTCTTAGATTGTAGATCTCATTTTTCTGAGAATTTTGATATATTGTGCGTAATTTTTGGACATCGTATGAATAAGTTATGAATTTCCGAAGATTATCCTATTTTCTGAAAATGAAAAATGGTCGATTAATCAGGGGCAGCTTGGGATTGGTCCACGTGGCACGAGGGTCGAGTAGTGCGGCATGTGGCGCCTCAACAGAACACAGACCCGATGGTCGCCTACCAGGTGTTCGATGCTGGTTCCCAGAGAGTCGCCGGCGTCGGTGTAGCTCGGCGGTTGGTCGGGCGAGCTCGACGTTGGTTGGGGGGGCGTCGGCGTAGCTCAGCGGTGGTCGGGCGAGCTCGACGTTGGTCGGGGGTGGTTCTCCGTGGTCGGGGGTGGTTCTCAGAGGTCGGGTGTGGTTCTCAGTGGTCGGGGGTGGTTCTCAGAGGTCGGGGGGCGTCGGCGTAGCTCGGCGGTGGTCGGGTGAGCTCGGCGTAGCTCGGCGAATCGGAGATTCGGGGCGTCGAGGGTGCCGCTCTCCCGAGCTCTCCCGGGGAGGCTCGGGCGAATCGGACATTTGGGCGCCGAGGGTGCCGCTCTCCCGAGTTCTCCCGGGGAGGCTCGGGCGAATCGGAGATTTGGTGCGCCGAGGGTGCCGCTCTCCCGAGCTCTCCCGGGGAGGCTCGGGTGAATCGAAATTTTGGGCGCCGAGGGTGCCGCCCTCCCGAGGGTTGGCTGTCATTAGTGAAATGATGTCGTGGGCCTCCTTCTCTCCCACGGCATACGGCGGTTCTCCGACGAGGTGGAGGCGCACGTAGCCAAGGCGACAGACATGATTCGGGGCTCGGCTATCTACGCGGCGGTGCCGAGGCAGACTTGGCGAACCTCGTCAGCCTTTCTCCGCAGCGCGAGGCGATCGGGGGTACTCGGAACGGATTTTAGGCGAGGCGGAACGTGTCGGCGGCGATCACGTTTCCCCGAGAACGCACCTCTCGGTGTTCCGGGCTATGGAGGTTCGATCTTCCGCAACTAAGCTTGTCCGAGGTGGTCGGTGAGTTGGTGGTCACGTTAGCGGGTCGCATCGGCGGTTTCACGGCTTGTGCGCGGGAACGCCGCCGAGGTGGCGGTGATCCGAGCACATGTGACGGCGATGCCCGTCGGAAGTGGCCTGACGTCCATAGCCGATGTCCAGTGGTTTGATGGTCGGTCTTGTGCGCGTGTTGTGCGAAGTGTTCAGGGGCCGGAAACAGCCCGTGGCCTACACGCTCGTGATGCCGAGAGCCATGACCGGTAGCACGGCGAGATCGTATGAGGTGCATGGAGCAGGTGATCTTCCTGAGCCGGTAAAGGCTCGTGCCTGTGCGTCCCGTGGGTGGAACGCCATGGCAAAAGTAGGGCGAGGTTCAGATATGGCGTGCGGTGGCTCACCGTGGTGTCGGTGAAACTAGGATGGCGGTGCAGTGGCGAGTTGGAGCTGTGCAGAGTGATCGCAGTGCCGTGCCGCTCCTCGTCCGCAGCTCGGGCTTCTCCTCCGTGTCCGGCTCCGGCGTGCTCCGCGGCGGCGGCGCTCCGGCAGCTTCTCCTCCTCTGCTCCGCCCTTCTCCTACGCTCTCTCTCTCGGTGTGGTGCAGTGTGCCGGTCTGTGCCGCGGTGGCGGCGAGGGGAAATGAGGGTAGGGCTTCGGGGTGAGCTCCTTTTTATAGGCGAGCTTGGCCAGCTCCAATGGCGAACGGTCCTGATCGCGCTCGATCGATCGAAGGGCCGTGGCTCGAGTGGATCTAGGGCTCCGGATGGGCGCGGGTTCGTTTGGCGGCCAAGGAAGGAGGGGGACAGCGGGGTCAGGGCTCTACCATGCGTGGCGCTGTCGGTCGCGCCATTTGCGTGACCCGGTGGCGTCGTCTTCGTGTGGAAGAGAAACAGGGGAAAAGAAAGAGTGACTGACAAGCGGGTCCCGGTTGGCAGCGGCTGCGAAAGGCGCTGCGCGCGTGTGTGCCCAGGCTGCGCGCGCGTGGTGGTTTGGCTGCGAGATGGGCCGGTTCGGAGTGACGCGCGCGCGGGTGTGATAAAGAGGAGACGGGCCGGCTGGCTGGGCCGAATCTGCTCTTCCTCTTTCTCTCTTCTTCTTTTTCTTTTTCTATTTACACTTAAGTGTATAAATACATATATTACCCATTTTAAATATTGAGTAAATACAAACATAAATTGCAATAAATCCTAAATGTGATGCATAAGTTATTATTCTATGTGAATGGAATTAAAATGCAAGCTATACTCCTTTATTTACCAAATTTATAATGAAACCTATATGCTTGCACAAGAAAAATGGGTTTTCATAATAAATAAATGAAAATTTTTAATTGGTTAGGATTTTTAGATTGTGTGGGTTTTTAGGGTTGTTACAGTACATGAGTATCAATTTCGTGCAGATTTGGACATACATTCCAAGGAGAAAGACAAAAAAATGAGTACAGTAGTATACTGTTTAACTAAGCGGGTGAACAAGAAAGAAAGCTTCGTTCGACAGTGCAGGTATGCAATCTCTTGCGCTGTTATATGACTTCTCAGATTTTTTGCTCGGCTTTATTAGAATCCGAGTTTTTTTTTAAAAAAAAACAAGCATATGTGATGAGCGCAAATCTTGCCCTTCAGTAGAAAACCTTGCCCTTTCATCAATATTCAAACACAAACATAAAGCATTAAATATTGATGAAAAATAAAACTAATTTAACAATTTTGTAAAAAGTTATAAGATGAATCTTTTAAGTCTAATTAAGTTATAATCAGACATTTATTATAAAAGTTAATATGTTAGTAAAAAATTTTACAAAATAAACAATCTTAAAAATGAACAATCTTAATAGATCCTCAATCGTCTCCCGCAGTCCCACTGTTCGCATGCAATCCCCACATGAGCCCTTGCTTTCGAGCTACTAGTAGCTACTGTACTCAAGTCCTTATCAAATAAAAAAAAGTCAGACCACTCATTCCACGGTCGCTTTCGTGCATCCACGGATGGATGCCAGAGCGCCGATCTCTCTCCACCGTCCACCCTTTCTTTTTCGATATACGGCGTACACTGCCGTAGTAGCGTGGTGGTGTCGTGTCACGCAAAACCGTACCCATTGGTTGCTCCCGTGCGCGGCGCGCTGCCAACCGTGGCCGTCGCACGTGCGGTTCTGCCTGGCGGGGCGCGCGGGCCACGGGAGGGACGGGACGGGACCCGCCACGCCCACGCCCACGCCCACGCCCAAGTGCGGACACGATTCGGGGTATCTCCTCCTGTACCAAACCGTACCGCAAAAGCAGAAGCACGATCCGATCCCTACCTACCTGCCCCTTGTCCTCGCCCGGTAGCTGCACATGCACTGCACAGTCCTCTGCCTCTGCTACAATTCCGTTCGGTGTGCAGCGCCTGCGCCGTCACCCGGTAGCCGCCGAGGACAGCAACGTGCGTCGCGCCTGTAGCTCAGATCTGCGAGCGCTGTCCCTGTCCGTGCGTCGTCCGTAGCACGGCCGGCGACTTCCACCCACCTGCTCGGCGCGATCGCGAACCGTGATTCCCCGGGCCCCGGGCGTGCGCGTGCAAGCCGAGACCGCACAACGACGGGCCGGCGGCACGGGCGCGCCAGCCATGTGAGAGCGTGCAGCGTGAATCTTCTTGTTGTGGTTGCCCGACACAGGCAGGCAGCCATGTCTCGGCCGGACCCGGAACGGTGCCTGCGGGCTGCGTGCCTCCAGCCCGCCCGCCGCCGGGGCGCTTCCAAGAACTTTCCGCAGCTGCAGCTGACAATGAGCAGTGACAGCTGCAGGCCAGCTATGCCTGGAGCGGGGGATGACGTCCGCACTTTCCAGAAAAGATTCCTCGCGGCCCGATCCGAGCAAAGCGGGCACGCGGGCGACGGACGGAAAAGCCGCCTCCGCGGGGGTGGTCTGGACGCACAGAGGCCCCACGTTTCAGTCTCACAAAAAGATCAATGAACGGCAACCCTTTCCCGTGCTCGCTCAGGCCCAAACAGGCCCAAACACCAACGGGCCTTGAAGCCCAGATCCCGGACGCACACGTGGCGTCACCAGGCTCCTCCTGCTGACGTGACCGAACGCTTCTCTCTTCGTCGAAGCAAGGTATCATATCTCTCGCAAACTCGAAGCTCCGCGACAGGGGAGAGTCTCAATGGATTTCATCAGTTTCATACACTGTATTAATGAATAGAGATGATAAGAATTTTATGGGACCAGAGAAAGTTTTATGGTATGAAACTTTTTTTTTGCATTTTTATTTTTAAAATATGAATGCGTTGAAAACTATAATAAAATAAAATGCGGTCTGGTTTTATACCCGGTTAATGGACTGGTTTTATACCCGGTTAATTAACTCGCACGCCTCATCATCACATCCCTTGCCGCCACGTTAACGAACCTCATGACATTGACAAACTGTTCCTACGTACTCCTTTCGTCCCTAAATATCTATCGTTCTCGCTTCCCGAAAAATGACTTTGATTAATTTTATATAAAAAATATTAATATTTATGGTACATAATTAATATCATTAGATAGATCTTTTAATCTAGTTTTTAATAAATTTATTTGGAGATACGAATGTTGTCCGTAATAACTATAAAATCTAGTCAAACTTGTGGCGTGAAAAAACCGAAAACGACACTTAAAAAAAAGGGACGGAGCGAGTAAGAGCTCTTCTTGGTCCCACTTGCAGTGCCACAAGAGTCCAAGGAAGCGAAGGGATAAAACCGGCGAGCGCAGACGACGAATCCCCCTGTTAATCGCCCACAAAACTATTTCTATTTTCCTCCCAATCTATCGGTCCATGTACGCCCCGCAATAATAAAATAGTTTACGCCATTATATAGAGCCACCATTATAGGTAGGAGAAGAAAAGCCTCGACCCCTTCCCTTTTGCTTGTGCGCTGCGCCACCAATCGCCATCGTCTCCTTGCCCAGTCTCCGCGCCGCCGCCTCCTCCGCTCCCTTCCCTCTTCTAGGGTTTCTATTCCATGCGATCTCGCGGCCTTGGTGGCCCGGGACAGTAGGCACGCCTCCTCTCCGATCGAATCTAGAGAGTCGGCGACCCAATGGGCAAGGGCGGGCAGGACGAAGGCAAGCGGCGGGACGGATCCGCCGCCTCCGGGCCGGACCCCGCCGCGCCGGTCTTCCCGGCGTGGGCGCGCACCCCGAGCGAGTGCCTCGCGGAGCTGGGCGTCTCGGCGGACCGCGGGCTCAGCTCCGAGGAGGCGGCGGCGCGGCTGCAGCGGTACGGGCCCAACGAGCTCGAGCGGCACGCCCCGCCGTCGGTCTGGAAGCTCGTCCTCGAGCAGTTTGACGACACGCTCGTGCGCATCCTGCTCCTGGCGGCCGTGGTCTCCTTCGTGCTCGCACTCTACGACGGCGCGGAAGGCGGCGAGGTGGGGGTCACCGCCTTCGTCGAGCCGCTCGTCATCTTCCTTATCCTCATCGTCAACGCCGTCGTCGGCGTCTGGCAGGAGAGCAACGCCGAGAAGGCGCTCGAGGCGCTCAAGGAGATTCAGTCGGAGCACGCAACCGTCAAGCGTGATGGGCGCTGGTCGCATGGCCTCCCCGCGCGCGACCTCGTCCCCGGGGACATCGTTGAGCTCCGGGTCGGGGACAAGGTTCCCGCGGACATGCGCGTGCTCCAGCTCATCAGCTCTACCCTCCGCGTCGAGCAGGGATCTCTCACCGGCGAGACCGCTTCTGTTAACAAGACCAGCCACAAGATCGAGTTGGAGGACACTGACATCCAGGGAAAGGAGTGCATGGTTTTTGCCGGTACCACTGTTGTCAACGGCAGTGCTGTCTGTGTTGTGACGGGCACTGGCATGTCGACCGAAATTGGCAAGATCCACGCCCAGATCCAGGAGGCATCTGAGGAGGAGGACGACACGCCACTGAAGAAGAAGCTCAATGAGTTTGGTGAGGCGCTAACTGCCATAATTGGGGTGATCTGTGCCTTGGTCTGGCTCATCAACTTGAAGTATTTCCTTTCCTGGGAGTATGTTGACGGGTGGCCTAGGAATTTCAAATTCTCATTTGAGAAGTGCACATATTACTTTGAGATTGCAGTGGCACTGGCCGTTGCAGCAATTCCAGAGGGCTTGCCTGCTGTGATCACCACATGCTTGGCACTCGGTACAAGGAAGATGGCCCAGAAGAATGCCCTTGTGAGGAAGCTGCCAAGTGTGGAAACATTGGGTTGTACAACTGTGATTTGCTCTGATAAGACTGGAACCTTGACCACAAACCAGATGTCAGCTGTGAAGCTTGTGGCAATTGGGAGGTGGCCTGATACACTTAGGAGCTTTAAGGTTGATGGAACCACTTATGATCCAACTGATGGGAAGATACACGATTGGCCAAGCTTGAACATGGATGAAAATCTCCAGATGATTGCAAAGATCGCTGCGGTTTGCAATGATGCAAGCATAGCCCACTCTGAGCATCAGTATGTTGCTACTGGGATGCCCACAGAAGCTGCTCTGAAGGTACGATCTGTTCATGTGATAAAATTTCCTTTCATTTGGGATGCTGTTATAGTTAAGTTGTTTTCCTACTGCAAGATGATGTAGCTTGGGGGTAGCTAATATATATCTACAAAAAATTAATAGCAATTCAAAAATGAAGACGATAAAAGAACTGGTAGCTACATTAAGTGACCTCCACAATTAAAAAGATTGAACACAACTCTTTCATCAAGGTACCTGAAATTGTTGAATTTACGTTCTCATGCTTGTGACAGGTTTTGGTTGAGAAAATGGGGCTTCCTGGTGGTTATACTCCGTCTCTGGATTCATCTGATTTGCTAAGTATGTATTCCTTGTAATATGTTTTCCGTACACATGTCAAAGGTTCTGTAATAATTACTATTTCATTTATTTATTTATTATTAAGGGTGCTGTCAGTGGTGGACCAATGCTGCTAAGAGAGTAGCAACTCTGGAATTTGATCGCACCAGAAAGTCAATGGGAGTTATTGTGAAAGTAAACTCTGGGAAGAACTTGCTGCTTGTTAAGGTAAGTATTTGTGCTGGAGGTTGCATCCCTTGTGGTTATAGATTGCCAGTTTCAAGTGCACAGCAATCACCTGCTTCTTGTTGTTGGTCTGTTTAAGCTGTGATGTTGTCCAACCATTTATGCATTTTGTTACTCCCACCTTTTCCCCTGAAAGGGTTGCATCATATTACCTGTTTGTTACTTTATCACTCAGATGCCATTTGCTTCCCTGCAAATTGGGAAATATATATTGTGATAGCTGCAATGTGTTGGCCGTTTCTTTTTCGTTGTCGTATGATTGTTTCATGGTGGAAATAAACTTTGCAGGGTGCAGTAGAGAATCTGCTAGAGAGGTGTACTCACATTCAGTTGCTCGATGGATCTGTTGTGCTGTTAGATGATGGTGCCAAGGCGCTCATATTATCTACACTCCGTGACATGTCTGCTAGTGCTTTGCGCTGTTTGGGTTTTGCTTACAAGGATGAATTGTCAGAATTTGCAACATATGATGGTGAAGAACATCCAGCTCACAAGTATCTGCTTGATCCTTCATACTACTCTTCCATAGAGAGTAATATGATCTTTTGTGGTTTTGTTGGTCTAAGGGTGAGAACTTTCACTTATCTGGTTAAAATTATTCAAATGTGTATATTCTTCTTTCTGTTTATTATTTCATATTTCATATACCTGTAACACTCAAAGACACTATTGACAGGATCCTCCCCGAGAAGAAGTCCACAGAGCAATTGAAGATTGCAGAGCTGCTGGAATACGTGTTATGGTGATAACAGGAGATAACAAAGAAACAGCAGAGGCCATTTGCCATGAGATTGGGGTTTTTGGGCCTCATGAAGATATCAGTTCAAAAAGCTTTACAGGGAAGGAATTCATGGCGCTTTCTGATAAAAAGCATCTCTTAAGACAACAGGGTGGCCTTCTCTTCTCCAGGGCAGAACCAAAGCACAAGCAAGAGATAGTTAGACTGCTCAAAGAAGATGGTGAAGTGGTTGCCATGACTGGTGATGGGGTGAATGATGCACCGGCTCTTAAACTGGCTGATATTGGAGTTGCAATGGGCATTACAGGGACTGAGGTATGGCTTATTGCGTTGCTGTTGATTTTTTTTTCCATGTTTTGTTTGAAGAGTGTCTGACAACTTGTCCTACCAACCTGTGTCAGGTTGCCAAAGAAGCTTCAGATATGGTACTTGCAGATGATAACTTCAGTACTATAGTTGCAGCTGTCGGTGAAGGGAGGTCTATTTACAACAACATGAAGGCTTTTATTAGGTCTGTTTTTTGAGCCAAACTTTCATTGTGTATAATTGTTGGTTAAACTAAAATGTGTGTTAACTGTTGAATCATGTGTGCTATGTGAACTGCAGATATATGATCTCCTCAAACATTGGAGAGGTCGCATCCATATTCCTGACATCGGCTTTAGGTATTCCAGAAGGCCTCATCCCAGTGCAACTTCTATGGGTCAATCTTGTTACAGATGGCCCTCCAGCGACAGCTTTGGGGTTCAACCCGCCGGATAAAGACATCATGAAAAAACCTCCTCGAAGGAGTGATGACTCGTTGATCACTCCTTGGATCCTGTTTCGCTATATGGTACGTTTTCCAGTTGATCATTTGATTAGCTGATGTATTTGAGATTAATATGGTGGGCTCTTTTTTTTCCGTCCAATGAAGCTGCGTAGCAATTAAAACCTACATTCTTTTGAACAAGTTATGTCTACTAAATTGTTTTATGGTGAATAGTTTGTAGTGTACTAGTGTAAGCCTGCAAGGGTTATCATAATGTAACTAAGATTCATAAAGATCTTGAACCCAGTATAATGAACATGGCCACCAATTTAGCAAAGTCTTCTTGATGTGCTAATTCAGGGTTGAGCTTCTCTTCTGATAAATTAATGGCGTGTACAACATTGGTGTTTAAACATCAGCCACGATATATTTTTCTTTGTTGCCTGAAAAATGACTAGTAACAAGAAGAAAAATAAATGTAGCATTAGACTTGTATGTTCGAATAAATATGTCAAATTATGTCTGGAATAGATGTATTTGCCTGTCAAATCTGATGTAACTGATCTGCAACTAAAGTGAAAAGGTTATGGAGAATTATATTTCATGTAAATATATTAATTTATTAAATAACCTTGTGGAATGTGGTGCCACCTTATTTTTCTAGTTGATCTGTGCAACCACATGAAACATGCTGTGCTACATTTTTTTAAACAACTATAACCATAACCAGAGATCCATGTCCATGCATGTGTAGGTTATTGGTCTTTATGTTGGGGTTGCAACAGTGGGAATCTTCATCATCTGGTACACACATGGCAGTTTCCTGGGAATTGACCTGGCTAGTGATGGTCATACACTTGTATCATACTCCCAGCTCTCAAACTGGGGCCAGTGCTCCTCATGGGAGGGCTTCAAGGTGGCTCCATTTACTGCAGGAGCGAGGACATTCAGCTTTGATGCAAATCCATGCGATTACTTCCAGGGTGGCAAGATTAAAGCAACGACCCTGTCTTTGTCTGTCTTGGTGGCCATTGAGATGTTCAACTCATTGAATGCCCTGTCAGAGGATGGCAGCCTTCTGAGCATGCCGCCATGGGTTAATCCGTGGCTTCTTCTGGCCATGTCCGTTTCTTTTGGGCTGCATTTCTTGATCCTCTACGTGCCGTTCCTCGCTCAAGTGTTTGGGATTGTGCCCCTCAGTTTGAACGAATGGCTCTTGGTGATAGCAGTGGCCTTCCCAGTGGTGCTGATTGATGAGGTTCTCAAATTTGTGGGGCGGTGCCTGACAGCGCGTGCCCGAAAACAGTCAGGGAAGAGGAAGGCAGAGTAGATGCTAGTGATCCTCGGTCTTAGAATCTGTAGCACCTCGGGGAATCGATATTCGGTGTGACACCCCATTGTTTTTGAGTTGCTAAGGGCTCTCGTTCCTTTGAGTGTTTTAGATTGGGAATATGACCGTCCAGGACAAGCTAGGATATTCTATAGGACTCATAATCAGATCGCGTTGAACACACTGCATTTTTTTCGTTGTAACAAATGCTGGTACTGTGAACATGCTGGAGGTGCAGCAATGGTTACCTGACGCTTTTTTCGCTCTAATGGTGCGCTATATATGCTACTGTTATGTTGCGAATCTTCTGAGTTTTGACATGTTGCTCAGTGATACGTCTGTTGCAGTATGTTTACTTGTGAGATTACTTTGTGCTGTTGTGCAGATGATGATCCGCAGCATTTTGCGCACATTGTTTTTACATATGTGAATGTACATTGTTACTTCTACAGTTGTGCATTGTTGAAATTTACACATACTCCTATATGGAACTGAAACGGGGCTAATGTCTTCCGTTTAGCCGTCCTGTACATTGGATGGTGCGAAGATGCAAGATAATTTTAGCTTCACCTACCCCCCTCGCTCTTGATCATCTTTGAAAAAACTCTCGTCATGGACATGCCATCGAGGTCCCCCAAGTTCGCCGACACATTGGCCTCTGTGCCTTCGCTGACGTTCGACTGGTTGCGATGGAATTTGGACGTACTCCTGGGAACAACTAGCTGCGTGTCGTCTGTGCCAGAGCTGTCCGGCGACGCCTCCTGCAGCTGCAGCGCGAACTCGAGGCACCAGAGCACGTCCCCCATGGCGGGCCGCTCCACGCCGTACTCCGCGAGGCACTTCTCCGCGGTGTCAACGAACTTCTTGAGCGACTCCGGCCGTATCGACCCAGCGATCCGCTGGTCGACGATGCTGTCGAGCTCGCCGTCCTTGATCCGCTGCGTGGCCCACTCCGCCAGGTTCACCATCTCCCGGGGCAGCGTCGGGTCGATGACCGGACGCGCGCAGAGCACCTCGAGCAGGACGACGCCGAAGGAGTAGACGTCGGACTTTTCCGTCAGCATCTGCCGCCGGAAGTACTCCGGGTCGAGGTACCCGAAGCTGCCCTTGACGGCGGTGCTGACGTGCGTCTTGTCCAGGCCTGGCCCGGTCTTGGACAGGCCGAAATCGGCGACCTTGGCCATGAAGCCATCGTCGAGGAGGATGTTGGCGGACTTGACGTCCCGGTGGATGATGGCCTTGGCCGAGCCGGTGTGGAGGTAGTGCAGGCCCCTGGCGGCGCCGATGCAGACGTCGAGCCTCTGCTTCCACGAGAGCGGCGGCAGGTCGGAGTCGTAGAGGTGGCTCCGGAGCGTGCCCCGGGCCATGTACTCGTACACCAGGATCATCTCGCCGCGCTCGTCGCAGTAGCCGATGAGCGACACCAGGTGGCGGTGGCGCAGCCGGGAGAGCAGCTCGATCTCCGTGCGGAACTCGTTCAGCCCCTGCTGCGACCGCCGGTTGCCGCGCTTGACGGCCACCCGCGTCTCGCCCCGCAGCGTGCCCCTGTACACCTTCCCGAACCCGCCGACGCCGATCACCATGCCCTCGTCGAACCCGCCCGTCGCCTCCTGCAGCGCCGCGAACGGGATCCGGTACCCGGCACCGGCACCGCCGGCGCTCTGCCCGAGCGTGACGACCGTGTTGTTCCTGGCGCCGCCGCTGTTGCTCTTGCCGAAGCTGCGCGACCGCGACCGGGAGCCCAGGGCGCTCGCCGAGAACGCCGCCCAGGTGCTCGACGGCGGCTTCTCGGGCTTCTTCTTCCTTCGTCGCGCCCTGAGGACAATGAGCGCGAGAGCCATCACCACCGTGACTCCCACGACGGCCGAACCGGCGACGATTGCGATGACGATGGTTCTCTTCGAACCGCTCTGTGACGAGGCGGCGCCACCGCCGCCGGTGCTGCCGACCATTCTCATGATCTCGAGGCCGTTGAGGACGCCGTCCGGGTCCGCGTTGCTCACCGTGGACGTCCCGATGCTCACGGTGATGTCGCCCCTGGCGTCCTTGGCGCTGAGCACAAAGTCCTTGTACAACGGCGCAGCCAGGACGCTGTAAGTGTCTCTTGAGATCTCGTACTCCGGCAGCACGGTCCATCCGCCGACGTAGACGTTGAAGACCAGCACGTTCGCCGCCTTGCTGACGATGTCGCAGAAGTGCAGCCGGAGCAGGTACGCCGACCCCGGCGTGGCTTGGAGCTTCCACGTCATGTTGAACTGCGCGCTTATGGTGCTTGCGGACACCAGGTCCGTGTTGATCTCCGTCGCTGTAGCGTAGACCATCCCTGGCGCCGTCTCGGCCGTCGCCAAGCCCGGCGTCCACCGGAGCTTCGCCGGCGTCACCTCTCTGTGCACCGTGACCGAACTGTCGACCAGGAAGCCGTCGTCGGGAAGCCACGTCCTCCCGAGCGTGTCGTTTCGGGGCGTGATCTTGGGAGACCCCATGTTGAGCCTGTGAACCGTCTCCAGCGCCTGCGTCGACAGGCCCGTGTAGCTGCCCATGGGGTTCACCGTCTGCGCCGTGTCGGCGAAGAGGTCGTCGGGGTGCGACACGACCTCGATGGCGTTCACGAACGCCACCTTCTTCCCCGTCGGCGTGAACGCGATCGCCAGCGTGCCGCCGGCGACGCTCACGGAGAACTCCCGGACCACGGCCGTGCCGTTGACCGGCGCGTACCCGTCGATGAGCGGCAGGCCCTGCACGGACACGCTGAACGTGGCGTCCGCGGCGAGGTCACCGGACTGGTACCGGAAGGGGAAGAAGTGGAGGCGGACGAAGTGCCGCCCGGGACTCTTGACCGCGAACGTGTACGACGACGGCGCCGCGAACACGCGCGCCTGCTGGTACAGCGCCGGCGATCCCGCCGACGCGTTGGCCTCGGAGCTCCCGGGCGCCAACAGCACCGAGGCGGGGAGGCCGGCGTCCCCGAGGAACGTCCGGCCATCGACGGTGGCGTTGGCCGCCGTGCCGCACAGCACGAGGTAGTTGTCCGCCGGTGTGAACGCGGCGCGCGCGGCGGCCCACAGCGCGGACAGCACGACGACGGCGACCCCGCGCAGGAGCTTGTCAAGAACGGGACGAGCCATGGACGTGGTGGAAGATGAATCGCGGCAAGACCATCAGAGAAGCAGAAGCAGCTCACGGACGTCTCCCTGGAACAGAGACGTCGAGGCTGGCTGCGGCGCAGGGGCAGGGCAGGGCAGGATGCATCAAGGCCCCATGGGAGTCATGGTGGTGGAAGATTAGAACAGGACAGGAGCTGCTCCGAAACCTGCAGCTTGTTTGGCGGCGGGCTGAAAGTGAATCTGCGGACTGGCAGAACACGCACAGGCACTGCAGCAGCTAGTAAGCAGCTTGCCTACACACAACCACTAGAACGCGGAACGGGTGCTTGGTGATTGGAGATTTGGTCAGCCATGGAGGTAATATCGGAGGGGAAGGGAGAAGCTGGGAGTTTTTTAGTTAGTGGGGGAAAGCATATCACTGTCATTTTCCGAGGATCTCAGGTAGAGGATGGCTTTGGGGATATTTTATCAGGAGCATTTTAATTCTGTCACTTTCGTGGTTTACAGGTTGTCAGGCAAACTCTACCTACGCCTCTACCGTGTTTCATCTGGTAGCTCGTTGACGTAATTCAAAAGGAAACTTGGGACACTTGCCTCTGACATGATGTTATCAACGTTTTGACATCCTACGCCCCGTTGGCTTTAGTTTGTGTCAAAATCAGCGCTTTTTGCCATCACTCGTCGGTGTCTATGATTCTGAAGATTTTGCCATCACTGAAGCAAAGGAAGGGGAAATAATAGATCATGGCATTAAGACACCTGGCCAAGCATTCGTCTTTGGGCTCCTGGCACTTTTCACCGCTGGCCCCTCGGCCGTTTGTGCGCGCACGTCGACCTCGCCGAGGTTTCCATTCAGCAGCGACAAATTGGCAGGCGAAAACGAGTGGACGGGGCGCGAAGCATCGAGAACGGCATACATACGCTTGCCTTTTCAGGGCGCAAGGAATTCTCGTTTCTGAGCAAAATAAAGGCGATTATCGCCTATCGGTGGTAGTGCTCTGCTTTGCCAAATTCCCAGTCGTGGCCCGTCGCCCGCCACGCCCACGCCCACGCCCGCACCGCACGCAACCCGACCAGAGCAGTGGCAGGGCAGGCGGTCGTCGTTGTCGTGCCGTCGTGAGCCCCACCACGAGACGAGATCATACGCTGCCGATGCGCACGTTTCAGGTCATTAGTACAAATTAGAGCAGTGGCTGGCAGAGTGACACGGCGCAATCAGATTGATTGGCAGTTTGGAACACTGGACGGGATCCATATCCTTATCCATGCTCGCTCTGCATCGTGATGCTCTGAACTCTGTTCCTGGGAGTAGACAAAAGTCTGGTGACTGATGTAGTAACTCCCTGCACGAGGATTGACAGACGAGGCTGGTCTGCGTGTTTCGCGTGCGCGGCGGGGCCGGGGGGAGAAACCACGACGTGTGGACACAAGGGCACACAAGGACCAGAAAAAATGAATGTGAACCCACACCTGTGCCTCGACCGCACTGGCCACTGGAAGATAACGCGCGGCGCCTGAGGGAGACGTGAACCCTGGTGCCAGTGCCACCGGTACGCGTCGGCGCCGCGACGGGGACACGTACGGTTCGGGCGTGAAAAATTTGCATTTTGATCCTTTTTAAAAACTATTTTTATAGATAGCCCTCCAAAGAAACTATTTCTGAAAATGGGACAGAAGCTCGGCGTCATGTATCTGTACGCCAAGATATGTGGCTCGGCGTTCCATAATTGAACGCTAAACTTGCCACGTCAACGCCAGCGTGTCGATCCAGCCGAAGCTCGGCGTCTGGTCAATTAACGTCGAGATTAGCCACATCGGGGTTCAAGCAATTAACGCCGAGCTATTGCACTGCACTGTACAAGCTAATAGTTGAGCCCAAGTTTGTGTACTTGTCCGATCAAAATTTTATGAAAATCCATAAAAAGTAAATATAAATCACGTTGACATGAGATCAATTTTATTAGAACCGCAATGTTATCCTCTACATGATAAAAATACATGGATTGATAAAATATTTTTTATAAAATATTTGCTAACATTCTAGAGAATCAGACCTAATTTACATGATGTAATTTTAAAATCGCTTGATAACTGGTAGGTTTCTTTTCTTAGGAATTTTGGTTAGCACTTTGCTAGCTGGTTATCTCTGTATTTTTGAGTTTTATAAGATCTGTCAATAATAAAGTGCTAGGAGCAAAGCTCGTTCTTCTATAAAATAGAGATAACTTATTTTTTAACAAATTTTTATTTCTTGAGAAACGAGAATAACATGTTTAGTTAGATAGCGGAGTAGTCATTAACAACAACTAGTCCATCGACCTGTGCTGTCTCACCGGTGAGAATTTTTTAGATATTTCCTCCGTTTCAAACTATAACTTTTTTGAGCTCAAGTTTGACCGCTCATCTTATTAAAAAAAATTATGCAAATATAGCCAAATTTAAGTCATTATTCAAGATCTCTCATTACTAAAGCAAGCCACAACAAAAGAAGTGATATGTTGGCGAAGGGTATCCCCAAGACAACACAGGGTAACTCCTATTCACTGTAATAAATGGGTAATAAATGGATTCCAACTAACTCCTATTCACTGTAGTTACATCGCTATTTATAGGGTACAGTGCCCCGTCAATGTAAATTACATAAGGATCCTCAGGTACGGACAGTATATTCTAGGGATATCCTCAGGTTAGGCCGGTGGCTCCCTAAGCATTTGGGTCACTTCCCCTTGGCGCCTCAACCACTCACTTGCTTGTCGCCTAGCGACTTAGGGGGGGGGGGAAGGGCTCGCACATGAGCCTTCGGAATGAAGCAAGGGTCCCAGCCGCGTCTAAACCTTCGTGACCTCCTGGGTTTCATCGTGGGACCTTCACTAGGGGGGGTCTTTTTTTTTTTCTTAGTGTGTCTTATGAGAATTAGCGTGGTGCTTCCGTTATGACCTCTAATTAGTGCTTCAACATTACTCAAGCAAATGCAAAACTACTACTCCCTCCCTTCTTCTTACATTTAATTAGTTAGGGACAGCGGGAGTACTTTCATGAACTGTAAGTAAGCACTTAGGTCAAACTCAGTGGAGAGTTCTATATTTTAGTTTTTAAGACTTAATATATTGAAAACGGTGTAGATAAGTTTTATCCCTATAAAACTTCTATATTCTCTTTTCATCTATTCATACCACATCAACACAGTTAATATCACGATACTTTCATAAAATTAATACTGAGAATGATCTTATATTGAGAATGATCTTATAATGCATGATCTTATATGCCTTGAGAGTTGAGACTATTTGAACTTGTACCGGCAGGCGCGCCTTTAGTCTAAACTCGGATTGTGTTTGCTTTTAAAATAAAAGTTGGAAAACCTTGTCTAAAAAATGATATAAAAAATCAAAGGTTGGTGTGCATGCAGATTTATTTGAAGGGAGAGGAGACGGCATTTAACCCATAATTCTCATTGTTTTATTCAAGCTACCATCACAAATAGACCTTTTATTTTTACACAAGGTTCTATACGTACAAAAAACTTATAATTTAAATTCATGCATGGAATTTATTTAAAAAATGTTTCTAGAAATCTTGACAATACTTTATCAATCCATGTATTTTTGTCCAGTAGAGGGCAACATTGCGGTTCTAATGAAACTGATTTTATGTCAACGTGATTTATATTTATTTTTTATGGTTTTTCACAAAATTTTGAATGGACAAGTACACTAACTTGGGCTCAGCTATTAGCTTGTACAGTGCACGTGCAATAGCTCGGCGTTAATTGGTTGAACGCTGAAGCGGCTAATTTCGACGTTAATTGACCAGACGCCAAGCTTCCGCCGGATAGACACGCGACGCCGAGTTCTGTGGGACCCACATCCACGTTGTCGAATGCGATTATGGTCGTCGCTGACGTGGCAGGAGCTCGGCGTCATGTGACATGACGCCAAGCCACATACCTAGGCGTCACGTGATATGACACCGAGCTTCTGTCCCATTTTCAGAAATAGTTTTTCTAGGAGGCTATCTCTAAAAAAGGTTTCTAAAAAGGATCAAAATGCAAAATTTGGCACCGTCTCTCCCTAGGCGCCTTCCGCGGGGCAGGCCGGCAGCGGCAGGGGTCGCCCGCGCGAGTTGACCGGCGATGGGTCGCCCGGTTTTGCGGATGACGGATGACGAAGCGGCGGACAAGGACGACGGGAGCAGCAGCTGGCGGCAGAGGCATGGCTCGCGAGCGCAGCGGAGAGGTGGCGGAAAGCAACGAGCGCCTTCACGCGGCATTCTTCCTTCCTTGACTTGACCAACGCCCTATTATACGTAGGAGGCGGCTCCTTGTTTCCGTGTCAACAAGTTGTGCGGTGAAGTTGACAAGATACTAGGATCGCGGTTTTCCGTGAGGCCCGTCTTGTCTTTGTGCGCTATCGATCCTGGCCGTGAATGACATCGGAAAGGCTTCCGCAGCAATACGCAGCATTGCAACTTGCAAGGATCGAAGTCGGAGGAGGACTGTATTTTTGAAGCATATATCCTTCAAATCCTGCCTTCAAACATGATCCAATATCCCCCGTTGGCCCATTCTTCAACTTTCTACGACAAGCTGCAGCTGCGCGCTGCAAAACATGCGTCATGGTGTGTGTTTGCCCTAGAAGCTAGGGACGTGTATAGTTACATATTTATTACATGTGTTTAAAACCTAACAGCGAGGACTGCGCTACTATATGAACCTAAAGTTGGAACTGATTTTCGACAGTCACAAGTATTTTTTTTCTTCTATATTCTAAAGTATAATATATTTTATTTTTTATATATTATTTTTACTATGAATCTAGACATAGCATGTATCTGAGGTCCACAACAAAATTTATGTATCTAGAAAAAGTAAAATATATTATAATTTTGAATGAAGAGAGAAGCCTAAAATTATGAGCACTTTCAACGGTTAACACAATAACCATAAGTTTATGCATGTCCAACTATGATTAAGGAATTAAGATCAGAAATGGTCAGACACAGTCATTTTCCTGCAATCACAAAACACGCACTAAGAAATATACTGATTGGTTTAATGAGCGATATAAGTTACAGTTAACATGACAAATAAACTAACTCTAAAGATGATAGAAATGGATCACAATAGCTCTGTTCGGCTGGCTGGTTCAGCCAGCACCAGCCACCCATTCAGCAGTGTTTTTCTCTCAGAACAATCAGCCAGCCAGTCGTACCGTACCAGCCAGCCGAACAGAGTGATAAATTGTACATTTGTACTCAAACAAAAAGATACTTATGCTAAGTTCTTGACTTGACACGCATATTTGTATTTTTATGAATTTATTACAGGATATAATGGCGCTATTTTTTCCGTGGTACACAACGTGCCCATTAATAACGAGACGTCTGTGGTGACTTCATCAATCTCGAGATTTACCGGTCTAATTCAGTTCTTTAGAGGTGTTCATAGGCATAAGTTATGTGTGTGTACTTTTATATGGATACGTGTGCGCTTATGTATGTGAGCGTATAAGTCCGTACCTGGATCTCACAAAAAAAACTGTTGATAATATGAGGATCAACTAGAAACAATCACACACACCATCACTTTATGTCTCCGGTGTCGAGCTATTGGGCAACCTATTCATATTGTTCATCTTTCACATGAGCTTCCCCGTTGGGTATATGAAAACGAATCATATACACACCAGACGCAAATGTACGATAATGATTTGCACTCATTTTGACTAAGTAGCCAAAAACATAAACAGATACCCAAGACGTAAACAGTCTTTTTATTATTGCTACACATGTTACAATAAAATGCATCTAGAGTAGTTGAAGCTCTGACCGGTCTAGTTACCATAAATAGGAGCAGGAGGCGGAGTGTGATGACGATGATGATGCAGTTTTGGAGCATGACCCTGATGACCTGGCGCCGCTACTGGTGTGTGATGGCCGTGATGACCGTGGTGGCCATGATGACCTGGCGCCGGTGCTGGTGTGTGATCACTGTGATGGCCGTGATTACCGTGGTGGCCATGATGACCTGGCGCCGGAGCTGGTGCATGATCGCCGTGATGATCGTAATGACCTGGCGCCGGTGCTGGTGCGTGGCGGCCGTGGTGGCCATGATGACCTGACGCCGGAGCTGGTGGGTGATGGTCGTGATGACTGTGATGGCCATGATGGCCTGTCATTGGTGCATGATGGTTATGGTGATCTTGGTGGCTTGGCTCCGGTGCATGGTTAGCACCATCGTACCCATGACCATGAGAACCCAATGGCTGCGCTAGCACCTGCACATGTGCCAGGGTATGATGACCATGGTGGTAACGAGGGCTCGGAGCGACAACATGGTGATGAGGGGCTGGAGCATTGGCTAGCGTTTGATGGTCACAGTGTGCCGTAGACGCTAGCATAAGGATCATTGCCATTGCCGCAACCATTGACGGGATCGGCATGGTCATAGAGAATAGCTAGATCCTAGAAGAAAGAAGCTACCTGGTGTCTTTACAGTACTTGGCAAACACACATATATAGAGTCGTGGACCAAAGGCTTGGCTATCATAGATTGCAAAAAATTTTAATTGCTAGAATCAAATGAGGATCATATTGATGGGCTCAATCAATGCCTTCTTTCTTTCTTTTTAGACAATGGTAATAAGGAATTAATGTATTCTTTTTTAAGGTATAACGTTATAACAATGAATCAATCTGTTCTTAAAACATGCATATCAATCCAAGGCGATGTGTAATTACTTTCTAGATACTAGACCTATGAATTTATATTATGATATAATATTATTTTAAAACTCGTTGCCCAAAAAATTGAGTCCACTATGTCTATAGCACAGCTAATTACATTGTCACCACAAATACTACCCCCATCCATTCCAAATTATAGACTGCTTTGTTTTTTTAGAAATATGTTTATCTAGATAGTCTAGATACATAACAAAATTTATGTATCTATAAAAAATTATTAATTGAAACAGAAGGGGTGGTTTTACACGATTCAACAGTTAAAGCACTTACATGAACATTCCTTTGTCCTACAACTAGCAAAGGTTGCAAATGCAAATAGTATTGCTAGCCTTGCTCTATTATTAAATTTATTTATAGTTTTTCTCATCAGAATTCAAATTATGTTTATTAAAACCATGATTTTTCATAAGAGTATTACTGAATTACTAAATAGATTTAAGAGAATATACATGGCGATGTTATGGACTTTAAATAGGTTTAAAATGGCTAAATTTTAAATAGTTTTTTATAATAAATCTTTGAAACCACGGTTCCGCTTAGGTATATTTAGATAAAATTTCAATAAAAGCTATCATGAGGTACAATCTATTCCTTTTTTATCATGTTCGTCCTTCACAAAAATATATTCTAGATTTAGAAGAATAATATTCCAAGTTCAAGTGAGCTAGTAGGCGACCCAAAACCCCCCAGTAGAGCAACATGCAAGCTATCTACTTTACTAGTCCATTAAGGTCCATGATTCTAACTAATAGTACTAGTTATATATTATATTATAATAGTAATAATTATTATTTTTATATATTTGGTTAAAATTAAAAAAAGTTTGGTCCCTAGAAAAACGAGAATAATGTTTTTTAAGCAGAGGGAGTACTTAATCCGTCCCAAATTATAGGTCGTTTGACTTTTTCAACCCTAAGTTTGATCACTCGTCTTATTTAAAAAATTTGCATAAAAAGAGTTAAATTTAACATATTCTTGAAGAACTTTTGTTAATAAAGCAGGTCATAACACAAAATATCATATTTTGCACAAATTTTTGAATAAGACGAGTGGTCAAACTTGGCGTAAAAAAAGTGAAACGACTTATAAGTTGAAACGGAGGGAGTACATGTTAGTCTCCAATAATCCATGCTGTGGACAACTGGACAAACATCCGTCGCCGCCCGCCACCGCTTGCCAATCTCCACGCTCGGAAGCAGCGCTAGCGCCCGTCCAGGCGTCCAGCCCCAGCGTCGCGCAGAGCCAGCGCCACACCGCTGGTCTCTGCAGCTGTGTTGCGTCGCCGGTTCCTAGCCGCTTATGTTCATCCTATTGAAGCCGCCGTCTCCGTCTCAGTGATCCAGTATATCATTTGGAACATCGACCGTCGTTTGTACCATACCGAACCGCCGGTGCTGTTTGGTGGCAGGTTTCCTAACGCAAACAAATTACAGCTTTTGAGGTTACGGCGACACATATAATTTGATTTCCGTTTGCGTTACAATTCTAGGAACCAAACGGCACGAATGTCCCGCTTGTTCGCTTGAACTTATCAGGTAGCATGAATCAGCCATTCAGTAGTATTTTTTCTCACAAGAATTCAACCAGTCAGTCATATAATCTAGCCAGCTAAACATAATTACCACGTCCTTTAAAGCAGGAGGCCATTGCAGTGATCGACGATGGGCACGAAACCTGTGCTGTACGGCTGTACCTAGGCAAGAATTAAAGTTTATCGTCGGTTAGATGGTTACAGCCGCCATACAGGTCGGCTCGAGCCTTCGAGGGGCAGGCGAAGAAGCGCGAATTTTTTTTCTAGAATATGCGAAAGATTGACGTATCATTGTATTAAAAAGAAGAGTTTAACAAACAAACAATACGCTTCTGAGATCAAAGTAGCCATAGCTGGACTATCCTAACGGAAAATCTCTAGATCGATATTACATAAAGAAACAACCAAAGTTAACACTATAGCACGATCTAGAAAGTGACCTTGCACCTTCACGACCGTCTGAGCAGCCGGGAGGATCGCGCGAATTTGACGAAGATGGCGCGCACGGCGTGCGGCAGGAGGTGGAGGAGCAGCAGCCTCCGGGCGTCCATGACAGCGCGCCACGCCTTGCAGACGCGGCGGGAGTCCGTGAGGGTGCGCTGCTGGAACCGGCGTGTGATGGCCGCAAGCGGGTCGTCCGGCGCCGGCACCATCTCCATGGGTGGCTCGATGTGCGGGCCAGTCCACGTACTAGGCCGAAGGATGCCAAGCCAATCATGGGCCTTGCTGCTCCCATTTGGATAAGGCGAACAGTTAGTGGGCGGCCAATCTGGTCGAAAACCCATTAGCCCAACCTCTTTGTTCGACAAGGAAAATTCATCGACCGTCCTCTAACTTAGCACAAGGTGTCATTTAGGTCTTTAAACTTTCAAAGTGATATCTATGACTTTCTAAACTTAGCAAAGTATGTCATTTAGGTCCCAAACTTTCAAGGTGATCACCGCAGGTTCCTAAACTTGACAGAAGGTGTCATCTAGGTCCCAAATACTGTAGGAAATTTCGAAAAAAGAAAATTCTAATTTGGCCACTATAGCTATAATTGTAGAATATTTCAAAAATTGTATCTTTTTCATATGATCTCGGATGAAGATAATTTTTATATAAAAAATGTAGTTCTCGACGAGATGTACAACTTTTTAGTTTTGATTTTTTAAATTTAAGGTCGTTAAAATGCTTAAAAAAATTAAATAAATTTTCAGCAGTATAATAATCGCGTACAAGCGTCTATCAACAGAAAGTTTCTCATATGCTATCAAATGGAGATACTTTTTATATAAAAGTTGTAGCACTCAAGGAGATATACAACTTTCTAGTTTTAAATTTTTTTAGTTTGAAAGCATTAATATGCTAAAAAAATTAAAGAAAATATAAAACCATTATGCATAAACTGAAATCGATGGTTTATTTTTTTTAGCATCTTAACGACCTCAAACTAAAAAAATTTAAAACTAGAAAATTGTAGACCTCCTCGAGCGTCACAATTTTCACATAGAAAGTATCTCCATTTCATAGCATATAACAAAGATATGATTTTTTCAAGGCGACAAGCGCTTATACGCGATTATTATACTGCTGAAAATTTATTTAATTTTTTTTGAGCATTTTAACGACCTCAAATTAAAAAAATCAAAACTAAAAAGTTGTAGATCTCGTCGAGAACTATAATTTTTATATAAATATTATCTTCATCTGAGATCGTAAGAAAAAGATATAATTTTTGAAATATTCTACAATTATACCTACAGTGCCTAAAATTAGATTTTTCTTTTTAAATTTTTTTCCAAAATTTTCTACAGTATTTGAGACCTGGATGACACCTTTCACCAAGTTTAGGGACCTACGGTGATCACCTTAAAAGTTTGGGACGTAGATGACACACTTTGTCAAATTTAAGGACTCACAGATATCACTTTGAAAGTTCGGGAACCTAAATGACACCTTGTGCCAACTTGGAGGACCGCCGGTGAATTTTCCTCTTGTTCGATATACTTCAGCTTCCAATGACTGTTCTTTTGGCTGAAAATAAGCGCTAATTTTAGCTCGTGCTGATTTATTGTGAGAGAAAAATACTGTTTCGTGGGTAAAAATAAACGCTCATCGGTCAAAAAGAACCAGCTGTAAGCTTGTTCGACTCTGTGGCTAAGCCGCAGCTGAAAGATTTACGTAGGCAATGTTGCAGCTATGAATGGACCGCTTCAGCGGCTGATCACAGCCGCGAAGAGGCTCAATGGCAATTGTCCAAATTTGTCGCGGGCGCACGCATTCATAGGCCGCACCGCGCCACCGGGACGGGGAGAGCAATCCCCCTGCATCCGCGCATTTTTGCTCCGCTCGCGTGTCGCGTCCCCGCCTCCCGCGCACGAGCACGAGAGGCTCTCCTGTTTTTTGTATCGCCGAGTTCGAGGGCGAAGACGCGGAAGAAGCGGGGAAGCCGACGGGCGACGACCGGGGCGCGAGGGCGATGTCGTGGCTCCGCAGCGCGGTGCACCGCGCCGTGGAGGCGAGCGGCGGTCGCAGCTCCCTCCTCACCCGCACCGTCCGCACCTCCCTCGACACCGTCGTCCACCATGCCGGCCAGGCTGTCGCGGGCGGCGCCAGGCTCATCACCGTACCGACCGACCACCCCCTAGCTCCGCTCTCTTATCAACGGTCGCCGCATCGCCCGTACGTTCCCCGGCGCGGCGATCGCTCGTGACTAGGGTTTGCGCTTTGTTCTCTCGCAGGGGAACCGGAGCTACAAGAGCGTGAAGGTGGCGGCGAAGAGGCTGGAAGAGGCGGCGCTCTCCTACAAAGGGGACGAGAGGGCGCAGCTGCTGCGCCGGTGGCTCGTTGTGCTCAAGGAGACCCAGCGGGCCACCACGGCGGTGCGGGAGCCGCAACTTGGGGACAATCCGGACCAGACCTCGTCCCTGCTGGTCAGCATCCCTCCCCCTCGTTCCTGGCTTGGTTTCCAGAACTTTTTGGATTGCATTGCGTGATCCCGACACATATGGCGCCGGGGACAGGCGTTGCAGGATATGTACATTGATTACGAGAGCGGTGCGGAGCCGATGAATTTTTTCCATGTCTTCCTTTACAGCCAAGCCCTCGAGTGTGTTGTTCTCTCCTTGGTGAGTTGGGTTTGTGGCTGTGGAATTTTGGTGTTGCAATGATCTCCTTGCTACCATGTAGGTACCATTGTTTGGTAATTCCAAAAATCTGACTCGTCTTCTATCATCAGATTAGGGAAGCCCCAACTGAGGAAGAAGTTTCATTGATCTCAGAAGTTTTTGGGCAAGTAATTCAACCATTTGATGTCTTGTTACTTGGTTATTGAAAATTTTTCATTCATATATGATCGTGTCTGATTCTTACATAACAATTCTCGTGCCCAGTGTACTAAAAATGGGCTATGTATACATGATCGCAAGTTCATTGTGTACAGATTCACTTTACAGATGCATGCCCTCCTGCACTACATTTAGCACGTTAATATGAGTTATATACCCCTTCAGTTTTTCCATCTTACCTCTGTTCGAGCAGCATATAAAACTATGGTTCTTCATTACAGAATGTGCCTTTTGGGAGGGAAGGATGTGCACAATGCACTCTTGAGTAGTGTAAAGGACCTGGCAAGGTTATTCTCAAGTTATAGTGACGAAGTGTTGGTATGAATTTCCTTTTTGTTTTATCAGTTCTCAGTATTAAACCATGTAGTACTCATGTATAACTACTTTAACTGTAGAACCTCTTAGGTCCACCTCAAGATATGAGCTATTTGATTGTTGAGCTATCTTGAATAAATCATGATGTTGGCTTGTATATTCTCCCTTTCCAGGCAAAACGTGACGAGCTGCTTCAGTTTGCTCAGGGTGCGGTCTCGGGGCTAAAGATAAATGCTGACATTGCAAGGTTCACTCTTTTCTCTTGGGCAGGTGTTGAAGGTGTCTGTACTCTGTAGTTCCATTTTTTCGTGTCCATGTTCACATGCTTTAAAAATTAAAACCCCTGTTTTTTTCAATTCCAGATTAGATAATGAAATTACTCAGTTGCAACAGCAGATAAATTCAATGGATGCTCTTCATGCTACATTAACCAGCAATCAGAATAAAACATCTCAAACAGCCACTGAGGTAAGCCTAAGTTTAAAGTTATTCAGCTTGTACAACTGTGGGTTATCCTTTCCTTCAATGGATAAAAGGGAGCATTGCCATGCAATCTATTTGTAATATTGATTTATTTCTCCTAGATACGAACTAATAGTATGGTAATGAAATGTTGTGCCTCTGATTTGTCTAAATAAATATTTGTAAACTACTCTTTGTGCAAGTGCACAGAACATTTATTGCCTCCTGGCATATTTGGAAGCAGAGAAATAACTTCATCTTTGACAGAGGACGCCCTCCTTTATCTCTTGGAAAACCTCCTTTTATGAGGAAGCCAAACTTCAAGCCTTTAGACTTTGTGAAGAAAAACGACATGCTTTTCTCCTCTGTTTAGACCTCCTCTGACCTCTCCTAGTTCCTTCTGCTTCTCTGGAGTGCAGTTTCTCCTGCCCTCTTGTTGGTTGTTTGGCTTAGTCCTTTTAGCCCCTCTTTTTTTGTACAGTTTTTTTCCTCTTTTTGAAAAATTAATAAAAAAATCTCTTACAGTGGGGGTCTCCCCTGCTGTATTTTCGGGTAAAAAAAAAGGTCGTTTTTTTTCCTATTTCTAAGTATGGACATGTTATGTTAGGACAAAAAAATTTGCAACTGTTAGATGAATTTTAATCATTGTTTAGTTCATTTTGACATATATCATGTTTTCGTTTTTGAAATGCGCATTCAGAAATCCTTTTTTTCTTATCTACTCCTTGCATGCTGTCTTTCAGTACAAGTAGTTGACTGAGGTTTTCTTTCCCCATTACATTCCATTATGGTTCAACTTACTCTTCATCATTGTTAGTATAATTAGTGTAAGAAGATTCAATGTATTTATGATAATGTTTGCAGGGTTTCAAAAAGGCTGTTTCTGAAGTTCGACTTTGCTCTAGAATGGAAGAACTTCTTTTGAAGAAGAAATCAATACATCCTGGTGATTCATTGGAGACTCATTTTGAGAAGGCATGATGCTCCTATTATTTCTAAATTAATTTCACTTCTATTTTTGGTGCATGCTTCTTTACTCTAGCACTAAATTTAATAGAAAAGAAGAATCTAAATCGTTTTTGTTTGTTAAAACTTATCTAATTGTCCACCCTGTCAAGTGATACATGGGTATTATCTGAATGTCCATTTATATAACTTAACAGGTCGATAAACTGAGGGTTTTGTCAGAATCCCTTGCAAATTCTGCAGCAAAAGCAGAAAGGCGCATCATGGAAAATAGGTTTATATCTTGAGCATTCTCTGTGCTGTTTACTTAATCTCAGCAATTTAGCATGTATCAATCATAAACATGCTTGCATACTTATATATATCAATTGAACACATATGTTATGTTGTTAATTCTTGCCATACATGTTTTTGTTCATTTCGGAGCCACCGATTTATTTGGTTCCAAAACATTTGAAATGACATTCTCTGCTTAACGTGAATTGATTGTCTATGCTTTACAATGTAGGCTACAAAAGGAAGAATCTCTTATCTTCCGTGTCACCAAAACAAATGAAGTTAGTGGTATAGAAAAGGTATTTTTTTGTGCTACTAGCTTGTCAGTCTGCAAAATGCAAACCACCGTAGTATTTTTATTAGCTAAATGATATGTTAATGGGTTAAACAAGGATTTAATCTACATCCCTATTGGTAGAAAATAAACACCCCATAATTCCCTAAAAGTAAGACATTAACTTGAAATATCATATTCATCAAAGCAGTTGCAAAAGAAAAAATATAGCAGGTTATCCAAGCTGTTCCGATTTTTTTTTTTTTTTCAATCCTTAGTCCATGCAATTGGCTTTATGCTTCTGTGATCTGTCTGATTGATGCTTAATCAATTAAGTTTTATAAAAGGAATTAGTTGCTGAGATCTCTGGACTTGAGGAGCAAAGGAATCAACTCGAGGCAGAGCTGAACAAGGCAATATTCTTTCTATCGTTCAATATATTTCAGTAACTTACATAGTGGCAAAATTACTGGGATTTTTTTTGCTAAACAGTTCAGGATGGAGACAACCAACAAATTTTGCAATGAACATTCATGTTACCTATATAGTTGATAAAAGTAATTGCTCTTTGATAAGGCATCATAAGTTCTTCCTCTTAGAAATGCTATTATTGCCTGCATCTCAAGTATATTTTAAGTTAGCGTGATCTGCATTTTGGTGAAACAGTCTATTAAAATCTTACACAGTTCTTAATGTTTATTGGTTAGATTTGCTAATTCATAGTACATGAGAGGTTTGTTTTTAAGAGTGATTCTGAAACTCAGATTACAGGTGAATACCAAATTGAAAGTAGCTACAGTGAAGCTTAAAAAGACTAGAGAGGAACGTGACCAATTTGATGAAGCCAGCAATCAGATTGTGTTGCACCTAAAAACAAAGGTTAACTTTCTGTTTGTTAGTTTCTAGTTTAGGAAATGCATTATCACAGTTCACTTGTTTATTTTTTATTTTCTGACATATTCCCAGGAAGACGAACTTTCAAGATCCATAGCTTCATGCAAAGTAGAAGCAAGCACTGTCAGTGCATGGATCAGCTTTTTGAAAGATACATGGAAATTTCAATCCTTGTTTGAAGAGCTGAGAGAAAAGCAGGCCAAGTAAGTAGGCTCTCTCCCTGAACCCCTGAACAACACATTGTGATAACTAATAATCATTCACAGAAATTACAGGCTCAAAATATTTGCTGACAACATTCCTCTTACGTTGACTGCAGTGAAGAATTGGATAGATGTGGACTCTGCTTTGCGAAATTGATGAAGTATCATGTTTCTGCATGCGTGGTACTTAATTTGACTTCTACTTTCCGAAGAAGTGATATGCTATTGAGGCCTTCTGTTTACGAGCTTTTGCACAGCATTATTAGTTGTTCTTCTGAAATTTTCTTTTGGAATTCTAGGAAGAGCTAAGCACTTCAATTGACTGTATCAAAACCTTTGTTGATAACTTGAAAATATTTGGTGACAGGTACGGTTTTCATTTTTCAGTCTAATTTGTTCAAAGCATGTTCCCTGTGGCTGAACACTTTTAGTTGCATCACCAGATCTGTGTCAGCAGAGGATGGAGCTAATGGTCCGTCTAAGCAATCAAACCCTCGTAAATACCTTGAGGAAGAATATCTCCAAACTGAGAAAAAGGTGATTTTGCTGATGATTGTTTACCCTGCTTACTGATGATAAAAATATACACTGCCAATGGAAGAGAATGCGAATTTCAGTTATATAGCTGGCATCTTGAGCCCTGACTCGGAAAGTATCTTGTGTGTCTATTTCAGGTCGTGGCTGCATTCAGCTTGGTTGATAGTATCGTAGCAATATATTCTTCTAACCAGGATTACTATAAAACGAGGTAGTTGCTTTTCAAGATCCCTCTTGTGCTATCTTTCGAGTCCAGGCTACATAATTTGCATGCCGTCTTTACACAGCCAGATCTGTGCTTATAGTTTGTGCAGAAGGGATGATCCTGAGGTAAAAAATCTGTTTACCACCATTGACAAGCTGCGGATCGAGTTCCAATCCGTGCCACGTCCAGTGCTTCAAATTGAGATCAAAGAACAGGCAGAGAAAAAGAAACGATCCCGTTCCTTCAAGGTGCCCGCGTCACCAAGCCATTCGAGAAGCGATTCCCCAATCGCAGCTCAGCTCAGGACACGGCTGCCGTCAGAGTCCGAATCGGAGCTGGCCAAGTTCGAGCAGGAATACAAGGCCGACGAGATTGGCGGGTGGGAATTCGATGACCTCGAAGACGAACCAAAACCTGGCTTCTGATGATCTGGGTAAGATGTGAATGAGATTTATCCCAGACATCCAGTAGCCTTCAGTGTAAAGCAATAGAGCCAGCACAAAACCATCGAGAGATGTAGTATAGCAGAGTGCAGAGCCGTGTACGTAACTTTGTTTCCTTTTCTGTCACGTCCTGTTCGCTGTAGATTTTTGCTGGGATTGACCTGCAAATATGACAAGTGCAAGCAAACGCCGATGCGTACATTTGTCTTGGGTACAATGCCATTGTGACGTTCCACGGGAAAGTCAACCTCCTCTTTTAACCGTCTGCATTGTCATCCTTTTTTTTTGGCCTTTGTTCTTTTCCTCAGCTTTAGTTGACAGCAGAAAGATCACAGGCACTAAAAGAACGCAAAGGTAACAAAAGAAGCTCTCAGCCCGGCAGCCCTTTCTCTGCGCAAAGGTGTTTACCCTAGCTTTGTCAACCTATGCTTTTGTTTTTTTTTATAAATTATAAACTCATTCGTGCTCTCAAGCCCTCATCTAGCAAAGAGTAAAAAGGTAACAATCTTGCGTTCCCAGCAGTTTCTGCTGACTTTGATTCTGACACCACCTGTGAAAGAAAAATGTGCAACAGTGCCAAGCAACAGGCTAACAGCCAAGAACTCATTAGCCCCCACCAGACCACCAGTCCACCGCTGACCACCAGTCCACGGCTGACCCTCTTCATTGTTCAACCACATTTTGAGCCATGCATGACACGGTACTGTTTGTGTGATTACTACAATCTTTCAGGCAGTACATAAATATGGTTACAGTCTGCTTTCGTAACTGTGGTAGAATATGGGAGGAGTACACTATGGCTGTGTTCGGTGAAGCTGAAGTGCTGTAGATAAGCGCTGAAGTGCTGTAGAAGTGCTGAAATCTTGTGAGAGAAAAATACTGCTAAAGTGCTGAAAAATAAGCGCTTATACCCTCAACCGAACGCAGCCTATACTGTACAGTGTACCCAGTGCATGACACCACAAATACTCCAATTCTCCTCCAGGAACCTGGAGCTGCACAGTGGACGGACTGTGGAGTGAGGTGAGCACAAGACAAACCCTGGAATCATTCATCCAGCGAGCCTCCAAGACAAGGGGGGCCCTGCCTACCACCCCCACCCCCATTCTGTTTTCTTGGATCCCTCCCTGCGCTGCCCTGCCTGCCACACTGCCGCTGGCCACTGCCATTGCTTGCCCATAAAATTTTTCAAACCCCTGACCCTGCATCCCCCATATTAACCCATCTTCTCCCCCTCAATTCGCCCGGCTCGTCGTCGGAGCAAGCAATGTGCCCCAGAGCCACGGCCCAGCACTGCGGCGCCGCAATGGCTAGCGTGTGTTCGTTCGTGGAGGAGGAGTACATCGACCTGGATCTCAGCTCGTGCGGGGAGCTGGAGTTCCGGGTGCGCCGGAGCGGCGCGGCGGCGGACGAGCTTCTCAGCCGTGCAAGCAAGCTGCAGCCGCCGCAGCAGGCGGCGGCGGGTGCCCCGCACAAGGCCGCGCCAGCAGCGCCACCGAGGCCTGGCGGCAAGGCGCAGGAGGTTGACGCCCTCGGCGGCTGTGGTGGCGCCGGCGCGGGCACCGGCAGGAGGAGCGCCGCGACGGTCGCGCCGCTGCAGCACCCGCACTCCGCTGGGTTCCGCGACGGCGCGCAGCCGGTGAATAGGCTACGCACCGAGTGCTCCCGCCGCAGGAAGGCGGCGCGGACGGTGCACGCGAAGCTGCTGGCGTCCCGGGCCTTCTTCCGGTCCCTGTTCGCCCGGACCTCGTGCTCCGACGACCAATGCCGCCGCGGCGCCGAGGTCCGGGCCAGCACCAGAGCGGCCGCGGCGGCACCCGGCGAGACGAAGAGCGGCTGCAAGGCGGCATTTGGCCAGATCAAGAACAGCTACGGGTACCACGGCGGCAGCGGCAGGGCGGCGCCGACCACCCTGCGGAGCAGCATCGAGCAGGAGAAGCTGATGGACGAGGAGGAGCTCGCCGCCGCCGCCCGGCAGCGCAAGTCCTTCTCCGGCGTGATCAAGTGGAGGCACGCGGCAGCGACGACGACGACGACGGTGATGGCTGCCGCGCCGGCGAAGCCGCTGTCGTCGTCTTCGGCGAGGAGGAGCTCCGGGGTAGGTGCCGGCCCGCCGCCGTTGCTGAAGCGGAGCAGCAGCGCCCGGTCGGAGTCGGAGGGGCTGATCCAGGGCGCCATCGCCTACTGCAAGCGGTCGCAGCAGCAGCTCGGGCTCGGCAGGAAGAGCGTCAGCGACGCCGCGCTCTGCTCCGCCTCCGCGCCTTCCTCTTGGCCTAGCAATCCGGCTCGATCATCTGCCATAGTAGCTTACTGCCACTAGCTAGCCGTGAGCCCGTGACATTGTGCAAAAAAAAAAAAAAGATTTTAAAAGTGACCACATCAATAATGGCCCGGCAAAATTTACCACTATTCACCCATCACATCAATTGTACTTTCCGCCTGCATGAATCACTAAATGAAGTAGCAGCTGTTGCTATATTTATACTTTTCGTCTGGTAGGTCGAGATAAATCTTTTAAGTCTACTTGCGTCATGATTAGATAAAAGTTGTCAGATACAAACAAAAGTGTTACAGTGCAATTTTTCACCCCATTTCTCCAAACAAAACGGGGCCAATGTCAAGTTTTATGCCTATCTTTTTGAGCATAAATAACGCGTGGGATTGGACAGATCATTTGTTAAAACAAAGAACGAGGTTCGTAGTTCTAGAAAAGAGACCCTGGCGTGGCGTTCGCGTATGGATTGACACGCTCTACACGCTCTAGACGACCGGACCGAACATCCTGTGCTGCCTCTGCCTGCTGCGTTCAGGTTTCAGAGTGCTGTAGATGACGCCATCGTTGACCGAACATCCTGTGCTGCCTCTGCCTGCGTTCAGGTTTCAGAGTGCTGTAGATGACGCCATCGTTGTTGTTAACAACAAAACAGGACCACATTGTCTTCGTCGGCGTTACTCCTGGTCTGCCTGCTGCCTGGTGCGTGCCGGCCGTTGCTGGCTGAGGATTGCCTGACCAACTGCCGCTCATTCAGTGCGAGTAACGTCAGATGGCCAGAATAGGTGTGTAGTCTGAACGGCAACGTCAGCGCGGCAGAGCGACTACTACTGGTACAATAGTACTGGCGCTACCGCCTACCAGCCCCGCGGCAGTGCCATCTGCGATCCACGAGTGCTGCCGGCAGCTGCTCTCGCCTCTCCAAACGCAAACAGCAAGCAAAGTAGCAAGAGGTTTATGGGGGGGAAAAAAAAGGGATGGAAGCGCACGCGGCACGCCGCACGCAGGGGCCGGCCGGGCGGGCGGGCTTTGGATGGATTCTCGCCTTGCGGCTATGCCGCTGGGGAATTGGCGATCCGGTGGTGGAGTGGGAGTGGGAGTGGGAGTGGGAGTGGGAGCGGATCGGCGGCATGATGGGCGGGCGGATCGCCAAGGAAAAGCGCGCAACGCGATAGGCCGTCGAAAGCGTGGGCATCATTGGAGGCCGGAAAGGTGCGAGGAGGCCATGAAGGTGCGCGCAGCGCAACAACCCGCACCCGCACACCGCTCGCTTCGCTCACATACCTGACGAGGAAGGGCGCTCTGCTTCGTTCTTCGTCGTGGTTCGCTCTGCTTCGTTCTTCGTCGTGGTCGGCTGGTCCGGTCGCTCCGGCCGGCATTGTGGTGGTACTGTACTGCCGCTGTGCGGGTGGTACTGGGAGCGGGAGGTCTTATTAATTCCCTGTTTGACCGCATTCAATGGCGTGACGCGGACCGTGACAAGAGTGGCATGTTTCCTTGTTCGTCGTGGAAACTACTCCAACAGACATGAGCGAATTCGGGATAGCTGGGTTAAGATGAGACGCCTTGTGCTGATTGCTCAACCTGTAGTAATGGTCCAACCGAGATTGCAGATGGAGATTTTTTCTGTTCAAAAACAAAACTGCAGATGGAGATCCAAAATTCTCTGCCGGACAGCTTTAGTCAAGCTAGTGCTCAATACGGTATGTCCCAAGAAAAAAAATATATATATATACTACTACAATTACAAAATTTGTGTCGGACAAGCAAGCTAAGTTTGACTAGGCTTGTAGCATTAAAATTATGTCAAATTAGAAATACACCCTCTGTCCCACTGTCTCTGTCATCCTAGCTTCTG
Organism: Eremochloa ophiuroides; assembly: GCA_038502445.1. Classification (NCBI taxonomy): domain Eukaryota; kingdom Viridiplantae; phylum Streptophyta; class Magnoliopsida; order Poales; family Poaceae; genus Eremochloa; species Eremochloa ophiuroides. Next base: position 96,646,359 of record JAHLJS010000002.1, read on the forward strand.
TTAGATTCATCCGAGGCCATGTGAACATGGACAAAGGAGCATCCAGAAGGAGCATCCAGGTGCAGACGAGATACAATGAAGGAAGACGTTTAAAAATCGGTCCCCAACAACAGTCAAGGTGGGATGGAAGGAGTATATTCCATAATTAATCTAATTAGAGCATCTTCAGCCACAGGCCTAAAATTAGGCCCCTACATCTCTATCTAGGAGGTGGCCTGCAAAATTTGAGGCCAAAATCAAAGCCCAATTCCAGCCACAGGCCCCAAATCAGGCCAAAATGAGGGGGGTAGGGGGATCCTGTATTTAGCGGGCTGAGATTATAATTTGAGGGGGCATGCAAAATGATATAGTTTTATGTGGTATAACTAACCTCCTCCTTTTCTTAAGATGGTTGTTTTTTATCAACCAAATTTTTATGTAGTAATGGTTATATTATCAATATAGATATGTCAAAAATTTTAGTTCAATTTTAAAATGACATCTCTTAAGTGTGTGTATGTGATTTGCACAATATGTATGTTTACTTTAATCATTTTTAGTTGCATTATTATTTATAAAATGAGCAATGTAGAAACATAATTTTCTTGTCGTTATGTAAAATTTTTGATAAGCTACTAAAATAATAGTATGATACAGATAATTTAGATACAAAATTAAATATGTTACATATATTTTTTATAATGAGATATTATACTTCGTTTTCTAGAACATAGAGTTCTTAAAATTAGTTTACAAATATTATATATATTATATGATGCTTAATAATTTACAAAATTTTGTTATCTCATAGTATTAATATAACTTAATTACCAACCACTGCTATTATAACTTAATTATAATGGCAGTGGTTGGTAATTTTGTATAAAATAAATAGATCCAATGGTTATGGATGGCTAAGCCGTTTGATTTGATGGTCGGATGTTTCTGATTAATGTGAGATTTTCTTGCATTTATCTATTTTTCTAGCGCGTCTGGTGAGGATTAGCGTGGAGGCTCCATTGAGGCCTCCAATTAGTATGTCATTATTGACGGAATAAATTTAAGGAGTGGTAAGTTGTTAAAATATATAATTATTCTAATATGTACATGTTTAGTTTGTCTATATGGTGGGTCTTAACATTTTAGAAATATATAAAATTTTTAAAAAATATATATAGCTACTTTATAGATATTTTTAATGATCACTTATATTAGTAGTTATACGTTGCATGGGGTCTTTTTTAGTTTTATTGTATTTATGTTTCATTAATTGAAGAATTATTATATAGTCATGATAGCAGATTGTTTGTTTGTATAGGAATTGCTTGCCAGAATGGCTCAAACTGACTGAGTGGTACATAGATGTAGATCAAAATATGTGACAAATCTTAATGCAAAGCAGGTCAGAATAATGTATTAAAAATGCAGTGATATGGATTCACAAATGTGAATGTATTAAAAAGGCAATGAAATGGATTCATAATTATATTTGTCATGAAACATATTTGATATTTGTTTATATGCATGGTTTGATGACAAATAATATGCGACAAAATGTCAATTTATTTTTCTCCTTAGAGGTTTGTGAAAGGCTATATTATAGAATTATTGATATTCTCCTCATTCAGTGCTGCCACTGCCACCATGGCAGTTTTCGAGTCACATGCAGGCTGATGCAATGGGGAGAGGAGGTAGGACGGCTACGGGGAGAAGAGGTAGGACGGATTGGATAATATGTGTATGTGTCCAACTAACAAACTTGATGAATCATTAGGTCATTAAAGTAAATACGAATGGTACGTCAATCTAAAATTTTATATAACATTTGTAAGGCCGATCAATTTTTTGTCCCTATATGACCAAGTGTTTAAAACTTTTTCTTTACATCAAAAATTAGTTTATTAAAACCATAAAACATGATGTGTCTTGATATTTTTTATTAATAATTATTAACCAAGTCAAAGATAGATAGGACAATCTAATATTTTATCTTAACCAACAATGAAACAAACGTACGTGTTTTTAGATGGAGTTTTTTCCTGTACGGCAACAAAGAAAATAGATTTTATTTAGTATAACGGCAGAGGTGAGTAACAAACGTATTTGTAGATGGAGATTTTTTTTCTTTAGAAAATAGATTTTATTAATTATAATGGCAGTGGTGGGAAATTTTGTATAAAATAAAATAGATCCAGTGGTTATGGATGGCCAAACTGTTTGATTTGATGGTCGAATGTTTCTGATTAACGTGAAATTTTCTTGCATTTATCTATTTTTCTAACTTGTCTGGTGAGGATTAACGTGGAGGCTCCGTTGAGGCCTCTAATTAGTAACAATAAGAATTCTAGAGCATTTGATTCCTTGAAAATGAGAATTGTCTTCATTTCTTGACGGAGCGAGTACTCCGCTGACTACATAGTATCTCTTGGCACATTACGGATCAAGAGGGTTTCAATTCGCATGGTATGATTGTACTAAAGTTGAAGCGGATTGCCAAAATAAGTGAAGAATGAGTGCGTACCCGCGCCTAATCAAGTCCTGAACCCCAACTTTTCCGAAGGGTGAGGCGATGGGATGGGAGAACACATGCACGGATCGCCAAAGCAGGCAAAGCCAGAAATTTCACGCTTTGGAGCCGGACCGGAGATGATAAAAGCCCCTTTGCACGGCCAGCAACTTGGTGGGCTCTCACTCCCTCGCCTTTGGCCTACTACTAGTTTTCTCCAGGCAATGCCAAAGGCGCTCTAGGACCGAGTAGTGGTAAAAGGCTCTAGAACGAGCGCCAAACGTAAAAAGACCTTTTGTTTGCTTTGCCTTTGTCGTTGCCGTTGCCGAGCCTCAATCTCATCTCATCGGCATCGCCATGTGACTTTTGTGACGGGAAGGAGAAGGGGAACGAGAGGAGATGAGATGCGTCGGGTCGGGTGCCACTGCCACGTACAGCTACAGCAGCTACGTTGTAGAAAGAGCAGTAGACTAGCGCTGCTGTGTGCTGTGGTAGAGTAGTGGAGTACGAGTACTATCATGAGGCCTTTTGGATCTGTTGCTGGTTTCAATGGCGATAGGGATCGGTTGCTGGGCCAGTGCGTGCGGGTGCGGAACGCGGGCGCGCATGTGTACGTAGCCGGAGGCGCATGATGCGCCTCTCGCTGTTGTCCAACACAACACAGCCTGTGCTGTGCTGCGGCCTGGACGGAGCAAAGGCGATGGCAACCGCACCGGGCGCGCGGTCGGCGCGAGCGTTTTGGCCCCCCACGCCCTCGCACTTCGCGCGACGAGGATACCGATGCCGTGCCGCACGACACACCGGCGTGCACGGGTCACGATCACGATAGGCTTTACGTGTGTCTCCTCTGGCGGCTGGAGCTGGAGGCGGAGACCGTTCAGCAAGAGCAAGGGACGAGCAAGGGACCGTAGCTGTACTGCGGGTCTGCTGCCGTAATACAAAGGTCAACTACTCCCGCTCGATCAAAAGAGACAAAAGTTCTGTCCATCTACAGGACCCTGTGAGGCTGTGATGTCCAGTGTCGTATGCTACTGCCTACTGTTCAGTGTCAATGCTCCTCCGTCCCTTTAAATATGCAACTCCGTGTTACGTACCAGATAAAATAGTTCACATTTGACTAAGTTTCTACTGAATAGTATTCATATTTATAGCTTCAAATTAATATATTATGAAAATATATTTTATAACTAATCTATTTGTGTTTATTTGACATTATAAATATTTGTAGTTTTTTATTTATAATTAGTTAAAGTTAGTATACTGAAACACGCTATTATGCTATAATTGTATTGTCAATGCGACGGAGGGAGTACTTCCAGTCGCTGCTGTAATAAATTCTCTCCTGTCAAAGGAATTTTAGCCGGCCACCTCCGTTTCAAGCCAAGACACGTCTTGCTGAGTTACCGTACGGAGTACCTTATTACTCAATTCCCCAACTCCCCAACTTGTACTCTTGAGGTTCCTAAAAACATATAATTGTACTAGCACGTTTTAGCATCTTCAATTTTATCATTTATAGATAACATAAAGAAATTTCCTAAATGCTACTTTGAGAGTGCATGGCTGCCCGATGCGTGCAGGGAAGAAGTCGGCTATCTGATGTGCTCACTGCCGAGGCCCCCGCTCGCACCAGCCCGCACGCGCTCAACGCCGCCGACGGAGAAGACGCACCGCCGCCGAGCCACGCCACCCCTCCTCCCCAACTTCGGCGGGGCATAGAAGGGCCGGGCCGAGGGGAGGAAGGCCGGCCAGGCGGTGGGGAAGGGGGCAGGCGCCTTTAGGGTTCTGGTGGCGGTGGAGGCGGCCGGGAAGGTCGGGGGGGGGGGAGCTCGGTGCCATAGTTGGTGAAGGGGGCGGCGAGCTTGGTTGCCGGAGTCGGTGAAGAGGGCGGCGAGCTCGGTGGCCGGAGGGAGGGGGATGGGGAGGGGGAGGAAAAGCGGGAGGCTTGCCGGAGCTCCGGCGAGGCCCCACCGCGCCGCGGCTGTGGGTGGCGGGCGCCGGGGTGGTGGAGTCCGGGGGCGGCGGCGCCGGATCTGGGCAGGTGAGAAGGTCGCGGCACCGGATCTGGGCGGGGTGGAGGCGGCGGTGCTGTAGAACAGAGGAAGAAGGCGGCGAGAAAGAAGGCAAGGCGAGGCGAGGAAGGCGTGCGTGCGGGAGAGATAAATCCTGTGCGTGCGTGCGTTAGTGCGGTCCAAGAAATTTTATAGTGCTCGGAAAAACACTAGAGCCATATGTTCGAATGCATCAATGGTTATAAAATAAAATAAAAGAAAACCAAGATAGAGGAACTTAAATTAAGGGTCGAAACCTATAATATGGGACAATCAACTAGTCAATAGTCCTGTTAAAATGTGAAAAAATAAAACACGCTTCAAAAAAGAAGATATTAAATGCTTACGCTTCTTTTCGCGAAAAAGAGAGGGAGAAAGAGAGATTACGCTGCGTATGACAACCACCCTGTACCAAGGACACCATAGTGGATCACGACAATTTCCCTATGTTTCTTCTACAGTAAAAAATGCCTTTCATGTCGTCGCGGATTTGGGCCTAGGGCCACTAGGGCCACGGCCCTAGGCGTGGCCCAAATCCCCCTTATAGTATAGGTCTCTCGGCCCAGAAACGAAGAGAGCGCATCGCACTCGCGAGTAACGACCTCCCTCCCCGTGCTGCACTCCGAATTGCCGAAGCCGAACTAACTAGCCCTAGCCGCCAACGTGAAGGCCCATGTCAACAGGTGACTGGCGTCCTCTGCCGGCCCGCCATCTTGCTGGTCGTTGCCCTCCGGCCGTGGGCAGCCACAGAGCAGCTTGTGGTATGCACAGTCAACACCGCAGCAGCCTGAACTGAAGGGCCCTGAACCCCTTTGTCTGTTACTTACAGACTGCAAATTGCAATGGAAGATGGTGACCTGTTGTTTGCTGAGGTTTGGTACTTACCTATTCTAAAATCTAAGTTCTATTTTAATGTTGGACTCTTTCCTATCATGAAAATCCATGAATGATTAATTGATTAGGTCAATTTTTGTACCAGTACTAGTCAACACCGCAGCAGCCTGAACTGAAGGGCCCTGAACCCCTTTGTCCCTTACTTACAGACTGCAAATTGCAATGGAAGATGGTGACCTGCTGTTTGCTGAGGTTTGATACTTCCCTATTCTAAAATCTAAGTTCTATTTTAATGTTGAACTCTTTCCTATCAAGAAAATCCATGAATGATTAATTGATTATGTCAAATTTTGTACCAATACTACTCTGTGTAGTATAGTACCACAGTGAAGAGGACTAGGCAAGGGCGAATCAAACCATTATCATTTAGGTATTTTTTAACCACTTTTATGTTTTCATCAAGAATATTATGGATTTAAGTACGAAATTGAGATATCATCTAGACTTATTTATTTATGAACTAGTTTTTGACCCGGTGCGGGTGGTCCCATATGCTTTAATAGTGGCCCTAGGCGTTAAAATTAACAAGCTCCGTCACTGATGTCGTCGCTTGGGTAGGTTCGTTAAGTTTATAAAATAAAATAAAGGACATCTCACCGTTGGTAACGACGCCTGAAGCCACTCGACCAGCCACAATCTGATGCCTGAATCTATGCTGCCTCTGCCCGGCCAGTTTGCACCAATCCGCCGCTGCCGCAGAGCAGATGCACCACCTCGCCACATCTATAGCACAATTAGTTGGTTCTTTTTTCACTTCTCTTTTTTTTTCTAGATCGGGTCGTTACCCATTTTTCATTAAGAAGAAAGGCCATAAGAAAGGCCGAAATACGGATACAAGAATTCACAAGTAATCCAAGGATTACGGCGAGATCCTAAGATATAGACAAACAACAAGAATACATGCGAGAGGAACCTCCACCTCTAAACACCAACCGGTTATGCCTACCAAATAAAAAATATACCCAAGCGAAGGCCGCCAACAAAACGTGGGTGAAGCGAACCATGTCAAGAGCTCGGCTTCTATCAGACGACCAGGTAGCTGCTGTGGAGAGCTCAACATCCATAAGAAGCTCGGCGTCCATCTGCAAGCGACCAGGTAGTCACAGAGCTCAACCTCCACCTACACCGACCAGGTAGTCGTTGCGCGGGGAGCTCAATATCCAATTGTGGCGACACCAACACCTGAAGAGGATGGACCAAAGCAAGGAGAAAACTAAGGCGCAGGCAGGCACAACCCGAGCAAGCAGCAACTTCGGCGAGTGGTGATCAACAACGAAGCCTCCAAAGAGGGTATGACGTCCTCGGACGCCATCAACGTTGAAAAGGCACAAGAAGGACTCTCGTTCTAGAACCGGCCTCATCGACCTGTTAGACGAAAATATCTTCGACGACGCCTTTAGGAAGGTGCATGACGCCGCTACGCCATCGCCCACTTCTCTTTGATTTCTCCTCGGGGGAAAAAATACATTTCACCCTCTAAATTATTACCCTAGCCTAATTTTTTCATCGAACTCTAAAATCAGATCTTATATACTCCTTAAACTCTCATAACCATTCAAATTATATTTCGGAAGGAAATCCGGTACGTTGGGATTTGTGAGAAACGTCCGAGTTTGCAGATTGTCGTGCACAGCCGTGGGCCACAGATTAGTCAAGGTAGCTCGATCAGCCCAGTGGGCCTTGTAAGAGGAGTAAGTACACAATCCGTCCTCTGTTTTTTTTTTCATAATAAACATATAAACCATACTTTAGGAGTCCACAGGTCCTTGTCAAAAACAAACAAAGACGGTTGTTGGCAACTGCACCTGCATATGCATGCATGGAATTTACAAACAAAATCGTGGCGTGTGTGTTGAGTGAATATAACTGTATACTGCGCTTGAAGTCAACTGCCCACGGCTACACAACTGCTTGGCACCTACGTATAGAATCAATCCAGCTGTATCGTTATCTGTTTGCCAAGGTAGCAACGAATAGCAGCATGCGCTGGAATAATTTTGGATTTGATATGTTTTTGTTTATTCGACTGTACAACGCGATGATTCTATTTTACATATCTCAAAGCGGGATCTCGGAATAAGCACTCGATAATGAGCCGTTTGTGGTTTATACCCACGGGCCACGGCACAGTTGGCGGGAGCTTACATATCTATATATATACACTAATGGTATGGTAGCTGTATTCAAGCACTTGCTCCATTCAGATCACCACCAGCTCTTTCTCCTAGCTGGTAGCATGTGCTAGCTGTGCTCATCTTGTTCCCTCCCTGCAGATCATCCTCCAGCTTTGCTCCGCCATCTGCTAGACACATACATCGTATAGAAAACACACACACCGGCGTTCCTGATATCTTCAGCTGGTGCTTCCATTCCGAAGGAGGCCGCCAGAGTTGCCGCCGCCGTCGTCTTCTTCCTGGTGATCCTCAACTTGGGGATGATGCCGGCGGCGGCGGGGGTGACAAAATGCAGCGATTACTGCCGCGCCAAGTGCTCCTTGGGCTGCGAGGACAGTAGTGCTGGCTCGGCTTGCGCCACAGGCAACATCATCTGCAAGGACTATCCTGAAACATGTCGCACTTGCAAGGCCTTGGCCATCGGCGCCTGCTTCGGAGCCTGCTACAGCCGCTGCACCGACGACTGCATCTGATTCTGATCGCAAGCAAGCAGGTATATATTGACGCATACATAGGTGTAAATAGTTTATCTCTGCACCGCGCTTAGTATGTGTGTGTGTTTAACTGTGTACATGCGAGATCAAAATGATGTGTTGTTCGTTTTGTATTGACTTTCGGTTATGATCTGATGAATGAGGTTCACTTAATTTTCATCGGATGATCAGCAATATGCTTATTGACTCAGCCAGTACATTGTGGAAGGTGGGGCACGGCCCACGGATTAGCCCGTATGCAGGTCGCTCAGCCCATCTGGCCTAGTAAAGAAGAGCAAGAACACAATCCGCTAGAAAAGGCCTACCGCTGACCGACTCAATTCGCAAAGCCACATATTCAGAGTTGTGTGACACGTGGGATCTTATGTTTCTGTGATTATATTCATGAAAAGTCTGTACACTTGAGTTTCTATTCAGATTTTTTTTTCTCTAAAAAGTGAATACTACAAATATGAGTAGCTAGCATATATAGTTAACAACTTTTATTAACATGTTAATTTTGTAGAGCAACTAACTTCTAAACTTTTCTAGACAAAACTTACTAATCTCTCGCAGGCGGCGCACAGAGCTCTAATTGTAGGTTTGGATATTCGCTTGGACAATACTACTTCCATGGCCATTTGCTACATCCGTCCTCAGCAAGAGTTGGGAAGAAAAATGTTAGTCCGGTCCGAAGCACGCGGCCATTAACTTGGCAGAAATGCACGCGATGGCCTTGCATGCAATGGTCAGAATCAGATGGCGTACATCCTCTTGTACTCCTCGTCGACCCAGTCGGCCTCCGACATGCCGGAGCAGGAGAAGGAGCGTGATCGGCTGAGCGTGTTGCGCTTGATGGTGCGGATCCGCTTGGCCTCGATGCGGTGCGCGATGACCCAGTAGAGCATGGTGCCGATGGTGGTGACCAGGATGGTGGCGCCCATGATGGTGACGGACACGGCGAGCCAGCGCTCGGCGCGGCCCACCACGACGAAGGAGAGCGCGAGGAAGGAGACACTGATGAGCACGCAGGCCACCCACATGAGCTTGTTGATCACCGCCATCATCTGCTTCTTGGCCTTGCGCTCGATGACCACCACCGACGTCTGCACCACGACGACGGCGAGCGAGATGAAGAGCGAGACGGAGTCGAAGACGAAGAAGATGATGAAGGCGGTCTGGTGCGCGATGTTGGCCTCGCCTAGCTCCTGCCCGGGCGCCAGGCTGCCCGGGTCCTGCACGTACTCCCCGGGCACCGTGAAGATGGCCGCGAACGCCACCGTCGCGATCAGCACGGCCACCACCGTCGTCGAGTTGATGGCGTTGTTCAGCCCTTCCTCGTGCAGCTTGTTGATGCGCTTCGCGATGCCCTGCATCCGCACGCGCGTCTGCCGCGTCTGCTCCAGCTGCGAGTGCACCTCGTGCTTGATGTCGCTCACCTGCTGCTTCAGCTCGCGCCCGCCGCCGCCGCCGCCGCCGCCAGGGCTGCCGCCGCTGATGGCGCGCGCCGGCTGCACGCCGTGCTCCGCCAGCAGCTCCGCCGCGTCGGCGTTGCCCATCTTCTCCGCCGTGTCCAGCGGGGTCTCGCGGGACCGGTTGATCGCCCTGAGGTCCGCGTCCGGCATCGCCGCCAGCCGCCGGATGATGTCGTGCCGGGACTTGCGCGCCGCGATGTGCAGCGCCGTGTTGTCCTTGGCGTCCGCCTGGTTCAGCAGCGCCGGCTCCGCGGCGAGCAGCGCGTCGACGAGGTCCAGCCGGGTGCCCTTGGCGGCCATATGCAGCGCAGTCTGGCCCTTCTTGTCCGTGCGCAGCGCGATGCTGGGCTCCGCCGCCAGCAGCGCGCGCACCACCTCCACGTGCCCGTTCCGCGCCGCCGAGTGCAGCGCCGTCTTGCCGTTGCTGCGCGCGATCAGCGCCAGGCTGTCGTCCACCTCCAGCAGCAGCCGCACCACGTCCATGTGCCCCTGCGTCGCCGCCGTGTTCAGCGCCGTCGTGTTCGACGAGTCCACCGTCATCGACAGCTGAGGCAGCGCCTGCAGCAGCTCCCTCACCACATCTGCAGTAGTATGTGCAGCAGTGCAGGGCATGACATGAATACATGATGATGGATCGGTGTTGTCGACTCAATCAATCAATGGCGATGATCATGCATCATGCATTGCACTTGCTCGAGAGAGAGAAAGAAAGAAATGGAAAAAAAACAAACCCCACCCCCAATCATGCATCATTCATCAATACCTACATCCCCTTGCTTGGCGGCGATGTGGAGCGCGTCGTAGCCGCTGCGGGCCTTGATGCTGGCGGTGGCGACGTCGTGGTACCTGACCATCTCGGTCACCAGGGCGACGTACCCGTACTCGGCGGCCACGAACAGCGGCGTCTCGCCGGCCTGGTTCTGCCTCGACAGCAGCGCCACGAGCTCCTCGCCGTCCTTGCCGGACATCATCTCCCGCATGGACGCCAGCTGCCCGGCGCGCGCCGCCGCGTGCATCGCCGTGTCGTCCCGCTTCCCCGTCAGCTGCTTCGTCATCTTCTTGCGCCGCGTCGCCGCCTGCGCCGCCCTCGGCGACTCCATCGCCGCCTGCTGCGGCCTGCTGCCGTCCTCGCCGCCGCCGGTTTGGGTTTGGCTCTTCGCTTCCATCAGATCAAACTCCTCCTCGGGGCCACGTACGTGTACGTCGTCGAGATGCGGCAACGATGGCTGAAATGACAGCCCACGTTACATACTCCGTTAGCGCCTGGCAGCGTTTCCTCCCGCCTTTTCTCACCACTTGGCCAATTTGTTTTTTTATGAACGGGAAAAATCAATGAATGAACGGAGAAAAGGAGTGACGAAAAAGAAGAGACGAAAAGTTGGAGCCAGCAAAAAAAAAAAAAGTGTGAATGAATGAATGAATCAATTGTAAAAGGAGAGGAGGGCATGCAAGTGCCCTCCCCACTCCATCTATACCCACATAAAAGCAACCCAATTTGCGTCACACATGAATTGGGCTAGCCCGCTAGCATAGAACCATCAATGCAATGCCAATCATGTCCCCGTCGACGACGCAATGCAATGCCAACCATCACCGGAGAAAGCCGCCGCCACTTCCTTCCACCTCAGACCTCGGCACGAAAAAGGCAGCGGGAACGAAGCAAATCAACCAGCAGCAATGCCGAGTCGATCGCACGAGCAATGGAACGCATGATGGGAAGAATCCGGAATCCGCGTTCAGAATCCGGCCGGGGCGCCATGCCCCATCCCTCTCCGCGAACAGGAATTGGGCGGCGGGCAGGCCAGACACACGCACACATGGGTGGCTGCCGGAACACCAAAAAAGAAAAAGAAAAAAAAAAAACATACCGGCGTGACGAGCTCCGCGGCGCATCCTCCAGCTCGCCCCCGGCGTGCATGTGAGCCATGGGCCCCCTAATCCACAGACACACAGGCGGATCAGCGGATGATGCAAGGAAGAAGACAAGGGACGACTGGCTGGCCGATCGTCGTCGATAAATAAATCCCAAGCTGAATCAACGCACGCATGAGCAGGAAATGGGGGAGGGAAATGGAATCGAATTCTTGGATCGTTTTTGTTTTTTTACTACTTATTATTTTTGAAAGAAAAGGGTTTTCTCTGTCCGCTTGTTTTCTTGTGCCTAAATTAGGGAAAACGAGCATGCATGACTAACTGTGAGCCCGTGACGTGGATGCATAACTAACGCTGATCTAGAGCTATCGCTGAGATGCAGTTTGGTGAGCCCTGCAAATGTTAGGTGACGACCGATTCTCGTTTCGTTTTGTTTTCTTTTGTTTTATACTTGGATTTCTTCGGCTTGCTCATGTTTTTGTTTCTTCCTCTGTTATTTTCCTTACGGTGTACAGTATGTATTATCTTTTTAAAATTTCTGTGAATGTCATTTTCGTGTTCCTCCCCGAAGGTCCACACATTTTTTTTGTTCGACCTCTTGATTGGGTGACGTGCTGATGGCGGAGCGATTGTTTTGGACGAGAGCTCAGCTCGGCGCCGGAAACAAAAGGGTGGGCGTCGACCGTTGACGCGGCAGAAGATAGATGCCGACGCATCAACGGCCCGGGCGCAGGTTACCGAGCGATCGGACGGGTATCCATCGGTAGCCGACTAGTTCAAAACCGATGAGGCGACTTGTACAGATCATGCTGAGATTTCGCTGTCGGCGGCCAGTTCAGCTCAGGAACTCTGCACTCGGTAATGATAGCAAACGAGATGGACAACTGACAGAGGAATATCACACAGTACATTCATACTACTCCTGGCTATTACTATACATTATCGGCCATGAATGTGTTCATGGCATTTTTCTGAAGCAAAGTTCAGTGCAAATACGGATGGGATCAAAAGAACGTTCTTCTGTACAGAAAGCCTGCACTGTACATGCATGACATAGCACAAAGCCATGGCTTTAGGTCTAGGAGCTTTTATTTACAGGATTCGCATATGCGTAAAGCTCGAAAGCGAAATCTCGTGCTGGGCTGGCGGTGGTGGCGCACTGACGAGTGACGACCTCCAGCTACCATCCATCCATCCATGATCCTATCCGCCCCGCGAGCTTCGTCACGAAGGAACGAAAACGACGGTAACAATTGTATTGTAAAGCGGCCATTCTTTTGTTCGGCGGAGCGAAAGCTTTCTGTTGCTTTGGTCGCTAGAGCTTCTTTTCCCCTCGAGCCTTTTTCTGAACTGTAAAAGTTCACATATAATCTCAGTACTCTTAGAGAAACTTAATGGTACTCATTATCAGTAACAAACTTTGCAGCCACCACCTGCTCCAGGCATAGTGTGGTTTTCAGCTGCTAATCAAGCTAATCATTAGCCTTACAATAAGCATTGACTGCGAGTAGACAAGTCAGCTGATAAGTCTACCGTCAGTGCCTTCAGCTCACACGGCTTTCACGCTTTGGGTCATGCGTAAGCGTAACCACCACCTCTGGTGTCAGTTTCCTTCTAGACCATTTACAACCTGAGGACTCTCCACGCATGATGAGGTTTTCAGAATCCAGACGCTGGAGTGAGACGAACGGCGATCAATCAAGATGCCCTACATGGCTAGATCGGTGCCCGTCTCCATCACCATGGCGTCCGAGTTCCAACTTCCAAGTGCAGTCCAGCCCCAGGGTGTCCTGTCCTACTGAGAGAAAGAACACCTAGCAACGGAATATCAGAAGGGCAAATTTCTCACCTCTCGCTTCCACGTGCTGTGGAAAACAACTGGAAAAAGGGCTATCCATCCCTGCTGTCTCTTCTCCATGGATGCGTCTCTGATAGCAGAATATCAAAACAAGGGTATCCATATATATCAAAACAAGGCCATGCACAAGGAGCACACAACAGGCTGCATATATAATATACTCCATACTATATAATCTGACGACAAATCTATCTGCAAGTAGTATACAACCAAGACCGTCGCCTCCCGCTGATTCAAGAACAAGGGGAATGGCAGTTTACACCAGCTTATTGGAATGTACAAGATTAACCCCCTAGCATCTCAAGGGTCGTGATGGATGTTTATAATATACATTCGTGTGTTGTATCAACTGCCAAAAGGTTTGAAGGAACCAGCTGTACTGGGTTCATATGGCGTAAATACGGTCGATCTCTGAATCCGAGAACTCCGAATTGTGCTGCCATGAGTTTGAACCGCTCCTCCTTGTCGACTTCACCTTCTTCCTGATTTTACGCGTGCGCTTAGACTTCACCACGTAATATGTCATTGTACCAAGCACACCGGCCATGATCACCCCACCGATCAGGGTCACCAGAAGCGCCGCCCACTTGAAGTGCCGCCCCACTACGATGTACGAGGAGGATATGAACGCAACCGTCGTGCACACTGAAGCCAGCCACATCAGCTTGTTGATGATCTCGACCACCCGCCTCTCTGCTTTGGTCTCACCCCTAACCAGGGTTATCTGGACCACCACCACTGCTAACGATGTGAAAAGGGCAATGGCGTTGAAGATGAAGAAGACCTTGAAGGATGTTGCGTGCACAGCAACTGCTACACCGTCATCGCTGTTACCGCCAGGCACTGTAAAGATTGCAGCAAATGCCACTGTGGCAAAGAGCACCGCCACAACAGTGACTGAATTTGTTGCATTGTTGATACCTTCCCTGTGGAGTTTCCTTAGCTCCTTCGCGATACCATAGACGTTTTTGTTGGTTTTTCTTGCCTGCTCAAGCTGAGTATGTACATCCTTCTTTATCTCTGTCACTGTTTTTCTGAGCTCATCCCGAGGCTGATTCAGATCATTTGCTCTGACTGCTCCAGCACGGGACAAACACTCCTTTATTTCTTGAGACTCCTCTGACAGTGGAAGGCCCTCGGCTATGTCGAATGCGGTCTTCCGATCCCTTGTCAATGCATTCACATTCATATCCGGAAGAAGCAGAAGCACATTCACAATCTGCAAAAGGAGAGAAGCCTGTGAGCAGAACAATATTGCATTTTGCAAGCAAGAAACTAAATAATGATGCTAAAAATCCTACATTGGATAAACAGGGCAGAAAAGATACCTCTGATCTTTTCTTTCTGGTTGCAACATGCAAAGCTAAGTTGCCATTTCTGTCAGGTAGCATTACTATTGCCGGATCGGCGTTCACAAGTGCTTGAACAACTTCAGCGCTAGTTCCTTTTACTGCCATGTGTAGAGCAGTCTGGCCTTTCTTGTCAGTCCTCCGGGCAAGCTGGGTATCAGCATCTAGCAAAGCCTTCACGATTTCCACATGCCCCTGCCTGGCAGCAAAGTGCAAGGCATTCTTTCCATTCGCTTTTGATAACTCAACCAACCCAGAAACTCGCTCCAGCAGTAGGTTCACCACCTCCGTGTGGCCTCTAATCGCCGCAGTTATGAGAGGAGTCACATTCGATTGGCCAAACGTTTTCCCAAGGGATGGATCATGGTCCAGAAGTACCTTGACAATATCTATGAACAGATGTCAGTAGTCCAGTTTTTGTCTTTATAAAAGAAGTATAGACAACGCAAGCAGGATTGATACTAGCTAGTGATGACACAATACAGTCGGTTTACACTATCAGTATAAAATAGTTTTAGCACCAGACACTGGAAGACTCAAAAAGTAAGAAAACAATTAATCAAGCGTACTAACAAATGAGACATGGGGATTGATTAAGAATTTAAGATCGTTCATCTTAAAGAAACAAGAGAATTGATGTTTAGTTGGACTTGCAATCAGGAAGTGATTTTTGATAACTTGAGTATGTATGATGCTCACCTTTGTGGCCCTCTTTTGCAGCGACGTGCAGAGCATCGAATCCGGACTTGTTCTTCCTGGTGAGGCTGTCCTTGTCGGAGTGCTTGAGCAGCTCAACGACGATGTCAAGAAAGCCCTTCTCGGCGGCGATGAGCAGCGCGGTGGCCTCCATCTCGTTGGCCTCGTTCACTATGGCGGCGCGGATCTCGGCGACCTCGCTGTCGAACTCCTCGCCGGTGCCGGTCATCTGCGCGTCGATCTCGGCGATGATCTGGCGCACGGCCTCGAGGTCCCCGCGCTGCGCGGCGAGGTGGAGCTCCGTGTCGTTGTGGCGGCCCGTCACCTGCTTGACGTACTTTTTCCGGCCCGCCTGGTCCATGCGCTTGCCGGAGTTGGAGAGCACCAGCACCGGCGCGGCGGCGGCGGCGGCCGTCGGCGACGGCGAGGGCGACGGGTGTGAGCTGTCGAGGCGGTTGCTGGAGCCCGACATGACGAGCACGGGGCCCCTCGCGGGCGCCGGCGACGGCGACGACGCCGGGGAGGACTGGTCGAGGCGATTGCTGGAGCGGGACATGACGAGCACCGGGCGCGCGGGCGACTGGTAGTCGAGGCGGTTGCTGGAGTGGGACATGACCAGCACGGGGCGCGACGACGACGACGACGACGGCGACCCGGCCGGCGACTGGTCCAGCCGCTTCCCGGAGAAGGACATGACGAGGCCCGGGCGCTTGGCCACCCGCGGCGGCGACGGCGGCGACTGGTCGGGCCGCTCCCCGGAGGCGGAGGCGCCCGCGCTCGACGCCGGCGACGGCGCCCCCTCCGAGCCCGGCGACGCCAGCCCGATCTCCAGGTCGGCCATCCCTGCGCGCAAGCAACGCGAACCCAACCAAGGTGAGCGATCTCTCCCCTCAGCTAGCGAACGACGATCGACGAGACTCGAATCGGGCCGGGCCAATCAAGGGCTACGAGGGGGGCGGCGGGCACCTTTGCCGGAATCGGCGGCCATGGCGATCGTCGTCGGGCGGCTACGGGCGGGCCGGAGGCATGGGGGCGGCGGGAACGGGAGGTGGGGAGGCGAGCCGCGGATGGCACGGAAGCGACGGGGCGGAAGGAAGAGGAGGAAGGCGGAGAGCAGAGGGAGGGCGACACGGACGGGAGGGATCGCGCTCGGTGCTCTCTTCTCTGCAGTGTAAATGTGTGTGTGTGAGATGAGGGAACGGGAGCGCAGCGGCGTTTGCTACTTTGGTGGTCTGGTTGGGTTGGGTTTCCCGGCTATACTGTTGTTTACTATGTGGCTGGGCCTGGTGCGCCAGGCCACCTGCCGGTATGCGTTGCATATGGCCATTTGTCGCTTTCCCCAGGAATAATTATCGCTCCTGTTTTCGTGCAAGTGCCTGTCAGGCTCACATGCGTTTGTTAATAAGGGTGTGTTTAGGCAGCGTTTATTCTCTCTTCCCATCACATCGATTGTACTTTTTATCTGTATAGAGCACTAAATAAAGTAGCACCTGTTGCATGTTTGTATTTTTTTGCCTAACTATTTCGAGATGAATCTTTTAAGTCTACTTAAGCCATGATTGGACAAAAGTTGTCAAATACAAATGAAAGTGTTACAGTTGCAAAACTTTCCAAAATTTCCAAACTAAACGCAGCCTTAGTTCACAAAATTTTTTCTCTTTCCCATCACATCGATTGTACTTTTTGTCTGTATATAGCACTAAATGAAGTACTCCCTCCGTAAAAAAAAACTGTCGTTTTAGACTTTCCAGATATTACGTTTGACCATTCGTCTTATTTGAAAATTTTATATAAATATCATTTATCTTATTATAATTTGTTTTATCACTAGAGATACTTTAATAATTATTAATTGATTTTCTATTTTGTATAATTTTTTTTAATAAGACGGATGGTCGTTTTTGAAAAATCTAAAACGACAGTCTTTTTGAAACGGAAGGAGTAGCAGCTATTTCATGTTTGTACTTTTTGTCTGGCTAGTTCAAGATGAATCTTTCTAGTCTACTTATATCATGATTGGACAAAAGTTGTCAAATATAAACGAAAGTGCACTTTTTTTTCTAACTTTTTTCAATCTAAACTTTAGGTAATAATACCACTAGATGAATACGGAGTACATCCGTGTAAACGTGACATCAAGCATGCGGTAATTCACTGTTTTAAACTAATATACTCGAGATGAACACATCCGTGTAACGGTGTAAACGTGACAGTAAGCATGCGGTAATTCACTGTTTTAAACTAACACCCATAAATTCATGTGTTTCGTTGCGGCTACCATCGAGCATTATTCTTCACAAATACCTCTACGCTCTAAGTTTAGGTGCGTAGCAAAAAGTTATGTACCTAAAACAAATAAAATGGTATACATTTTATAATGAATGGAGTAGTATTTATCGTTTTTAGCATAACGTCGTTATCAGGGTGCTTTTTAGTTGGGATAAATGACACAAGTGGATTTCCAACACTGACATGTTTGACGGGTCAGCTAGTTTAGTTCATAAAAGAAAAGTAATTATATGGCATTGTTATTATAGTTCATTTTAAGTAAATGTTGGATCGAACTAATGACAAAAACATACAGGACTTGCATCCTAGATGGGATTTGGATTGTGAGCTTTTTATATACATTGATCATTTTGCCATGATCATTGCATATTTAAGGGTCACGTAGATCATATGTTTTGGTAGGGCTAAAGCATTACTATAGCTGCAATAGTATTTGCCCACTTACTCCCAAGTCCTATCAAGGAAGTAAAGTGCTAGAACATATCCAATAAGTTCCCAAAATATGGTAAATCAAGAATTTATCCAAGTGGCTGAAAAAATATTGGAGCATATTTGTTGGCGCCCTCGAACAATTCTAAAAACCTCGCTTCTAAAATATAGAAGACAATGTTGCACAGGTATCTCAAATTATTTATAATTCAACCCAATCATTTTATATACTTTATTTCTCTCTTGTACATGGAACTCTACTCGGTTTCTTACTCTTTCCATGTCCTTACACTTCTACATTGGCGCATCCATACACGTGCTTATATTTTTGCACAATTGGATTGTTTTTTTCTAAGGGCGGAAAGATTGAAAGTTAAGATATGACGCTTTCATAAAGCATTTTCTCTATCTTGCCAAAAAAATTGGAAGTGAGTTTCGGAAACCGTGCAGGTGCTCTTATGAACAATTGGAGAGATGCTCTTATAGGAACAGTAAAACTTCTGCAGCATATTTTGGAAGTGAAAGGCAAAAAGCTTTACAAATCGACTACAAGATGAACAATTGGATGCGGTACATGTGAACTGGTTGATGGACTATCAGCCCAACCGCTTCTGCTTTTGTAGCGGCTGCAACCGCTTTTGATTAGAATTTAGATTTCTGTTTGCAGCCACAGTTGCAGCTGTTTCACTATTATACCTAAAAAAAATTTAGGTATCTAATTGATTGAATATCAAAATTTATCGTACCGAAGATTTGACGGCCAAAAGTTGGACAAAAAAAATTGCTAAAGATATAGCCAACTAAATATTAGAAGTTGGTAAGTTTTAGGAGCAAACCAAATATTAACTAGAATTTTATTTTATCAAATTCTTAACATGGTAAATTTTGATAGCAAACCAATAAATCACTCTATTTTTCTACTCGCAGCCACAGCTGCATCCTAAAAAACTGCAGGCAGCTGATAAAAAAAAACTTGCAGGCTGCTGCTAGCACACTACTTATCATAGTCTACAGATGTGCTTCGTGTTTGTTAGTGGCTCAAATCTCAAGTAGCAAAGCGCGAAGCCACCATCCGGGCAAACACTAACAGGCACGCTGGTCTAGGTATTCTTCTTCTCAATGTACAGGTTCGGCCAGCCCAAACAGTGTACATCACTGCCAGGCTCAACGATGCTTCCTCTGTTCTTATGGCTGAGGCAGCGGCTCTTGTCCTTGCTGTCACTTTGGTCGACACTATGAAACTTCCAGATGTTACTTTCCTCTTAGAATGTGAACAGCTGGTTCAGTTTCTTGCCTTCCAAGACCACTCCAACCCTCCAGACTGGAGAACCAAGCCTTATACTCAGGTCTATTCAAATCTTTGTGGTGCTATTAGCGCGAAGCTACTTAAAATCCTAAGAAGCATCAACTCGACAGCAGATATCTTAGCTCATCAGACGTTTTATAGTTCGTTAGATCCCCCTCAATTGTACTGATACTATAGTCACTCCTCTGCCCTCTGTAATCTGGAGCAAGCTATTCAAAGTGTCAACCTTTGTAATATTACTGTTCTTACAGCTAGATGCTGTTAATATAAAGTGCCCATTATAAAAACAAAAAGAATCCGCCGTGAGTGGAAGTGGATGGGAGAATCCCGAATCGTTGCAGGACTCACTCATCATTCCGTCTCCGTGTCCCAACCCGAGACCCGCCCGCCGCCGCGTTCGCTGCTGCGAAACGCACGTGCAGTTCTGCGCTGCGTGCCGGCAGCCCGGGACGCGCCATCCGCCATGGCCCATGGGGCAACGCAACGCGCATATACCGAGCACACGTTCTGCCTTGCCTTTTTTTTTTTTAAAAAAAATGGCAGCCTCTCAGCTCTGCTTTTCAAGCGAAAAGAGACGGTAAAAAGGCGATCGAGACATCCATGGGAAGCCGGTAAAGAGGTTTTTGCTATCCAAAGTTCCAAACAGATCGAGAGAGGAACGGAACCACAAGGGACAAGGCCCAGGCACGGCGTCACCGCGAGACAGCGCAGGCCGCAGGGTCCTCCGAGGTGCCAACAGTGCACTAGTACTCCGGTTTGGCATCTCGGTCTGGATTCTTCACGTGGTCAGCTTATCTTGACTTGCTTTGCTGGTGAGGTCAACGAGTCCACTCTCCGACAGCACTCGGTGGGCACTGGGCAGACACGTCAAATTGTCCGTGGAGTTATAAGACCAACCGCACTGAGTAAGCTACCGACGTCCTGAAAGCGCAGGTAGTGGACCAAAGTGCCGCAGCGGGTCCTAGAAACGGTCCGGGGAGAGCGCCGCCTCCGCTAGATTTGGCTCCCTAGCGGACGCCCTCTACGTACTGTGTGGGCCTACCACACCGTGGACAGAAGAGAGAGAAGGAGGCGCCGTGGTCGAGGGCTTGCCGCGCCGCCGTGCCGCGCGCGCTCCGGCGAGGACTGGCAGCCACTGTCGAAGGAAGCGCCGTGGTGGAGGGCTCGTAGCCGCGCATCGACGAGGAGCCGTGCCGCCGCCGCTCGACCGTCCGTCCGCCCGCCCGCCACCGCCGCAACGAGCTCACCCGCCAGCCCAACGCCGCTGAGGAGCTGGACGCGGGAGCCTGGAGCTGGACGCGCTCGCCGGACGGCCGCTTGCCGAGGACTCGCCGGGGCCACCACGCGCGCGCCTCACCGGGGGGCGGGGCCTCACTGGGGCCGCCGCGCGTGCCCTCGCCGGGGCCGGGGGCGGCGGCGGAGAGAGAGAACGTGTGGGTGGTGAGGGAGAGAGAGAACGGGAAGGGAGGGAGAGAGAGTGTGGGGAGGGTGTGTGGGGAAATAAAAAATAATAAATATAGAGTAGATATATAGATGATGGATGGATGCGGGAGAATATGATATAGAGGAAGGAATCTCGATGACCAGGACGAAATATTTTTTTTAAAGGAGGAATTTAGAGGATGATGAGTGCGATTTATCTAACAACGAGGAATGAGCAGGAGGACGAGGGGCAGCTCAGAAATAAATGCCTCGTACTGGCAGCATGACTGCATGAGAGCTCTCTCGATGGATGTGATGAGGTTGAAAGCTGAAACTCTCCTTCAAGGAACAACGCGTATACTGTACTAGTAGAGCAGAAACACGCTGATTCATAGACACTTGGATCTGTGGCTTCTGTGGCTGATACTGAGAGGTGAGAGCTGATACATCGCCATACCGGCAGTAGCCACACAAACACACAAGAGACGAGTCGGGCGGAGAGCCGGAGTTTTGTGTGCCTCGTTGATGCAACGTTTTGGGCCCTCCAACCAATGCAAAGGCCCTGTTAAAGCAAAGGGTTTGGGCCTTATCCTACTCCTTGTCCTTGGACATGGTAAATGATTTTGTGGGCTCTTCTCTCATCTCATACACTATAGGACAATGCCCCATGTGTTGCTGCACGGACCACTGGTGCTTTGCAATAATGGAAATTGAACAACGTACGATTATTAGCTCATATAATCGGATGATAGACTATTGTAAATGATTGTTGTCGCTAGGATGTGTCCCTTGACGTGAACAACTGAATACATGTTAATGAACGATGTGGCTTATATGAAGAGATATCCATCGTGGTTGTATGCTAGTAGATGTTGGCGTAATTACTTTGCAAAAAAAAAAATCCATACTAATTAGGTTTTCTTTCATAAGATATATGTGCAGATTTAAGGAGTAGGAGGCATCTCTGTTATGAAAATGTCATAGGAACTTTAGAAAACAAGGACAAATTCACTCTGTTCGGCTGGTTGGATTGTACGGCTGGCTGATGCTGGCTGGTAAGTTCAAGCGAACAGAGCGAATTATTTCCTTTTATGGAACATTACATGTAAATGCACACTAGCATGTCCTATCTCCATGAACTATGGAAAATTGGCCCTTTCACTATTGATAGATATGACTAAATAATTAACAAAAAAAAAAACACATGTATTAAGTTGAACCCAGTGGATAGGTTCCACCACAAGCAACATACAAAGATTAAAAAAAAACTAACCCTACGAAAGCATGTCGAAATATTTATCATAAAGAAGAACTTCAACCATAGGTGAAAATGTATTATTTATTAAGAAAAATTTCCAACCATAGAGTAAAAGAATTGAAAACCCTTTGTATCAAATAGTGTAGCTTGTGGCCTTTATTTTACAACTGGGAAGTTAAAGTACCGACCTCTAGGTATAACAGTAGCTCTCCCAACACTACCCATGCACACGGTCTCTGGAGCCAAGATAAAAACAATGGACACATACTTTTTTAGATAATGGAATAAAGTTCCAGCCTCTACCGTCCGAAGATGATAAGCTACAATCAAACACCAACGCCATAAGACACACCCAACAAGTTTGGTAACTATTGTTCGACCAACACAAGCAACAGTAGAGGGTGAAAGCCCTAATTTGGTTTTGATAATTGATGACACCCTAAGGACTAACCTACTTGCTAAGTGATGGCTAAGTGTAGGTTATCCTAACCATGGTGAGTGGAGCTAAATGATGTTAATCAAGTGAGCTCAACCATGGATCAAGGTGGATCAAGTGAAGATGATCAAGGAGAAAGAAAATGACTTAAAAGAGAAGACAAAGGTATAACCCTAATGGGGCTTTTCTTTTGGTGATCAAGACACCAAGTAGGTGTGATCACATTTATGGTAGTTAGCCGACTATCAAGAGGAGAAATTGGTTATGGATTACCTTCAAGTGCTCTAGGTTGTATTTCATGTGTATTGAACTAACTCAATCTAGAGATTGACTCAAAACCCTTGGAAAATGTTTTTAAAAGCTAACACACCAGTGCACAATAGTTGGATTCTTTGGTGTTAGCGCTCGGGAACAAGGGTTGAAGTGGTAGAGAGGTGCTTGGGGATTCGGCGATTTTCGGAGAAAGTCGCAATAGAAAAACACTGAAGTTTCGAGCGTCAGACTCTGGGGATGCAGGGCGTCGGACTATTGTTTGGTAGGGTCCGACGGTCCCCAGACTGTGCTGTTCTCTAGTGCAAAGGCAGTCAGACGTTTTGGCTTGGTCCGACGGATAGGCTGTCGGACACCGTCCGACGGATGTTTTAGCGTTTCTAGGACCTCTCTGGAAGCGTCGAACGGTGGAGCTCGTTGGTCCGATGCGCTTTACTGAGTTGAATTTGACTGGTGGTTCGAGCTGTGAGAGTCGGACAGTCCGTCGCTGGTTGAGAGAAGAGCGTCGGACCTTTGGTTCTCGGTCCGATGGCTTGGCGTGGTGAGTTCACGTTCTGGCGAGGTGCGCGGCGACTGAAAGTTCAAGGTGTCGGACGTTGCTTCTTAGTCCGATGCTTAGCCTCGGACAGCGTCCGACGGGGGGTTGGAGCTCTTGGGTAACTCTCTGGAAAGCGTCAGACTCTGTTGTTCTTTAGTCCTGACGCTGCACCGTTCGACGATTGGTTGAAGTGGCGCGAGCAGTGACCGCTGAGATCAAGTGGCTGACGTTAAACTGAGCTGACACGTGGACAAGATCATGTGCGTCGGACGTTGGACATTGGTCCGACGCCTACCGTCCGACGCCCCAAAAAGTGGTTTAACGGTTGTTTCTTGTGGGGCAACAGCTAGAAGTGCACTTAGGGGTATTTATACTCCTTCCCTGGTCACTTGGTGACTCTCTTGCACTTTTGATTCATTGCCATACACTTATGAGCACTCTTTGGCCTCCCACTCACTCACTTGTTCATCCTTGATCATCCTTGTGAGTTGAGTGATCCTCAAGCGCATCATTGCTAGTGGATTGCATTCTAGAGCACTTGAGAGCAAGCCATTGCTGAGTTCTTATTCTCTTGGGGCATTACCGTGTCCCTAGCGACTTGGAGGTAATTCCGGTGTTGAGGTTGATTGGTGATTGTTCAAGCCCACACCAAAGGTTTGTTGTGAGGGGTTCTTGCAGTTACTCCCCGGCGGAGTGCCAAAACCGACTCTAGTGGATTGCTCGTGGTTAATAGCCACTTCTCTTGTGTTGGTGAGCAGCTCCCGGTGAGGGATTGCGTGTGAAGCCTAACTCGCAATCCACCAAGGAAGACCGGTGCCACAAGAGGTCAAGAATGCCTAGCTCGCAATCCGACATTTGGAAGCGGTCGGAGGAGACCTATGAAGGCACACAAGAGGTCAAGAATGCCAAGGTCTACATGTTGAGGGAGAATTTTGATACATTCAAGATGAATAATGATGAGAGTGTGCCGAAGATGTTCAACCGGTTACAAGTTATTGTGAATGACTTGAAGAGCTTAGGTGAAGACATCAAGGACAAAGACTTCTCTCATAAGTTCTTGAGATGTTTGCCTTCAAGGTTTGCAATCATCAAGACATTGCTAGTAAGAGAAGACTTGTGCAATAAGAAGCCCAACCAAATCCTCTGTGAGATCATCACTCAAGACATGAACAATGAGGAAGTGGTTGAGGAAAAGAAGAAGAAGAGTGTAGCACTCAAGGCTACATCATCCTCCAAGAGTAAGGGCAAAGTCAAGATGATTGAGCTAGAAGAAGAATCTACTTCAAGTGATGATGAAGATGATGAGGCTATGGCTCTTCTAGTGCGCAAGTTTGGACGTTTCATGAAGAGGAAGGGCTATGATCAAGGCAAGAAGAAGTTCATCTCCAAGAACAAACAAGAGCCAAGGAGGTGCTTCAAGTGCAAAAGCCTAGATCACTTCATTGCCGATTGTCCACAAAATAGTGACCATGACAATGAGAGTGATGATGAGATGAAGAAGAGCAAGAAGAAGGACAAGAAGGAAAAGAAGAACAATAATGTGACACTCAAGAAGAAGAAGAAGGGTCAATCATATTGTGTCACTTGGGATGATAGTGATGCCTCTACTGGTGAGGATGATAGTGATAATGAGAGCAAGATCATCAAGAAGAAAGCTATGGCAAGCATTGCTCTCAACAATAAGCTATCTCTCTTCGACACTCCATCTACATGCTTGATAGCCAAGCCATCCAAGCTACAATCCGATGATGAGAGTGATGAGGAGGAGCTCTCATGTGATGAGCTCATGTCCATGCTTGATGATGCCAACACTTACATTGAGGCCAAGAGAAATGAGTGCAAAGAATTGCGCAAAGGCAAGTTAGCCATTAAGCAATCATTTGATGAGCTTTTGAAGTCTCATGGGAGGCTAATGGAAGCCCATGAGAACCTCAAGGTAGCTCACTCCAAGCTAGAGAAAGCTCACTCCTCTTTAGTGGCCGAAAATGAGAAGAAGGCATCCATCAACACTTGTGACATAGGTTCATCATATGATATTCTTAGTGACAGGTCAATTCCTTCTTCTACTATTGTTGTCACTAACCCTTCTTGCAGCTCTACCACTCCTATTTCTCCTAAAGTCGATGACTCTAAGTCCTCACTTGTGGTGGAAAACAAAAACCTCAAAGAGGAGGTCAACAAGCTCACCCGCGCATTGAGCAATGCCTATGGTGGGGATGCCCGCTTGCTAAAGTGTTTGGGTAGCCAAAGATTTAGTCACTCTAAGGAGAGATTAGGCTATACCCCCAAGAAAGGTAAGGCCATCTTTGCAACTCCCAAAGCTAGCTTTGTGAGGAGCAATGTTAGGTATTGCCAAAGATACAAGCAAGTGGGGCATCATGAGCAATATTGCATGACCGACAAGATCAAGCAAGTAAAATTTGTTAGTGCGACTTCCATTCGCCTTGATTCTTGTTACATGCTCACTAAAGGAGTGAAGGGTGTTAAGGCCAAGTACATTGGTACACCTAGTGGTAACCCAAGGAGGAGATCCATTTGGGTGCCTAAGTCCTTAGTCATTAACCTCCAAGGACCCAAGAATGATTGGGTACCTAAAACCAATTGATTTACTCTTTGTAGGTCAATTACAAAGCCGGAGGAATACATTGGGTGCTTGATAGTGGATGCACTCAACACATGACTGGAGAGTCTAGTATGTTCAATTCCATCAACACAAATGGCAATTAAGAATTTGATTCTATTACATTTAGTGACAATGGCAAAAGCAAGGTGAAAGGGTTAGGCAAGATCGCTATCTCAAATGATATAAGCATATCCAATGTGTTGCTAATTGAATCTCTCAATTTCAACTTATTGTCGGTTGCACAACTTTGTGATCTTGGTTTCAAGTGCATTTTTGGGATTGATGATGTTGAGATTGTTAGTGTGGATGGTTCCATCTTGATCTTCGAGGGCTTTAGATATGGGAACCTATACTTGGTGGATTTCAATGATAGTGAAGCTAAGCTCTCCTCATGTTTAATCTCTAAATCAAGTCTTGGTTGGTTATGGCATAGAAGGCTTGGACATGTTGGCATGAAGCAACTTGGAAGATTAGTCAAACATGACATGGTTAGGAGTTTGAAGGATGTTCACTTTAAGAAGGATAGGTTGTGTAGTTCTTGTCAATTTGAAAAGCAAGTTGGAAGTCCACATCCTAAGAAAGGCATGATGAGTACATCTAGTCCACTTGAGCTATTGCATATGGATTTGTTTAGTCCAACAACTTATGCAAGTATTGGAGGAAATAAATATGGGTTTGTGATAGTTGATGACTTCTCTATATACACTTAGGTATTATTTCTTGTTGACAAAAGTGAAGTGTATGAAATCTTCAAATCTTTCATCAAGAGAAGCCAAAATGAGTTTGATACAAGGGTGAAGCAAGTTAGGAGTGATAATGGAAGTGAATTCAAGAATACAAAAGTTGATGAACTATGTGATAATTTGGGTATCAAACATCAATTGTCGGCTAAGTTGAAAGGTCCTAGTATGGCTAGAGGGGGGTGAATAGCCTAAATAAAAATTCTACAAACCACTAAACAAGTAATTAGAACCACAAGAGGCTATAAATGCAATGCTAAGGCAACCACTAACCTAGGCAAGCCACCTACACAATTCTATTTAAACCTTAGTTCTAATCACACAAAAGAGCTAGCAAAAGCTAAACAACTACACAACTACTCAAGATAAAAGAACAAGCTACTTTGCACAAGAATAAGAAAGAGATGATCGTCGAATAAACCTTTGCCTTGTGAAGAAGCCAATCACCGGGACAATCAATAAGTCACTCACTCAAAGGTGAGGGAATCAATAGAGACACCAAGATTTATCCCCGAGGTTCACGTGCTTGCCGGCACGCTACGTCCTCGTTGTGTCGATTTCAACCGGTGGTTCGGTGGCTAATCGGTATCACACACCGAGCCTACACTAGGCGCCACAAGAACCTACCACGGAGGAAGTAACTCAAAGACACGAGCAATTCACTAGAGTTACCTTTGAGCACTCCGCTCGGGGAAGGCACAAGATCCCCTCACAATCGCCGGGTGTGGGCAAGCATAATCACCAAGCTCCTCCACACCTTCTTCTCCTCCAAGCCGTCTAGGGACACGGCAATGTCCCAAGAGAATAAGAACTAATCCAAGGCTTGCTCTCAAGTGCTCTAGAATGCAAATCACAAGCAAAGATGCACTTGAGGTTCACTCAATCTCACTAAGGATGATCAAGATGATGAACTAGTGAGAGAGTGGGAGGCTAGAATACAACAATGTGTATGACAATGATCCAAGTGTGCTAGCTGGTCACCAAGTGACCAGGGAGAGAGTATAAATACTCCCAAGCCAACTCTTAGCCATTACACTCTCTGAAACCGCTGTTAACCTCGTTTTTATACCGTCGGACCGACAGCGTCGGACCAAACAGCACCGTCCGACGCTCGGATGAACGCCACGTGTCAATAGGTTTAAACGCCGTTCATCCGATCTCAACGGTAACTGATTTCGCGCGTTTGACTACCGTCGGACTGGGGCCATCGGACTAAACCGCAGAGTCCGACGCCCTCTCTCAGCTCACTGCGCGCGTATCGTCGGACGATCGCGCGAGCACCATCGGACTAAAGATTTCACCCGTCCGACGCTTCCAGAGAGGTTAGAAAACTCTAAATCATCGTCGGACTTCGTCCGACGCTCGCCGTCGGACTTTTCTCAAGCGTCCGACGCTTCTCAGCGTGCCACGCGTCACACCTCGCTGCTCGGCACCGTCGGACTGAAGGCCACAATGGTCCGACGCTTGGTAAACGAGCGTCTGACGCTCACTGACAGCTCAGGCGTCGAACCGAGTCAATGGTCCGATGCTACGCCCACTATCAGTCCGACGCTCTGGAAACAGCCCTTTTCAAGTCTATTTCTCACCCCTTACTTCTATGTGCTAACACTCAACGTCTTCTACACTTGTGCACAGTGTGTTAGCATTTTGCAAACATTTTTCAAGGGTTTTCAAAAGGATTCTCTAGGTTGATTAGTCCAATGCATATGAGATGCAACCTAGAGCACTTGAAAGTAATCCAATAGCTTAGTTCTCCCCTTGATAGTCGGCTATCTATCCTAAATGTGATCATTCCCACTTGGAGTCTTGATCACTAAAAGAAAAGCCCTATTTGAATATACCTTAGCCTCTACCTTTTCTTCTTTAAGTCCTTTTCTTTTTCCTTGATCATTTCATCTTGATCTTCACTTGAGCTCATGTCATCTTCCTCCTTATTACTAATCTTCTATTTGCTACACATACTTAGCACTTAGATTAGTAACTCGGTTTCATCAATTATCAAAACCAAACTAGGGTCTTTCATAAGTACACTCCACAATCAAATGTTCTTGTTGAAAGAAAGAATAGAACTCTTATTGATATGACAAGAACCATGCTTAGTGAATACAACGTTAGTGATGACTTTTGGGCCGAAGCTATCAAGACGGCTTGCTACACTAGCAACCGTCTCTATTGTCATCCAATGTTGAAGAAGACACCCTATGAGCTCTTGAATGGAAGAAGGCCCAACGTTACATACTTTAGAGTGTTTGGTTGCAAATGCTATATCTTGAAGAAGGGCACTCGTTTGGGTAAATTTGAGAAGAAGTGTGATGAAGGTTTCTTACTTGGTTATTCAACTACAAGCAAAGCTTATAGAGTATGGAACTTGGTACATCATATAGTTGAAGAAGTCTATGATGTTGAGTTTGACGAAACTAATGGGTCACAAGATGAGAAGAATAATTTTGATGATATGAGAGGACCTCAATTAGTTGATGCTATGAAGAACATGGACATCGGTGATATTAGGCCAAGACAAGTTGAAGATAATAATGATGAAGTCACCCCTCCTATTGTGAAAGTAGAAGATGAAGCAAATCAAGCAAGCTCAAGTGACTCTCAAGCTCATGATCAAGATCAAGACCAAGTCCAAGATTCTAGTTCAACTCAAGTGCTTCAACCAACTCATATTGCAAGAGATCATCCTCTACATCAAATTATTGGTGATATTAGTAGAGGTGTGCAAACAAGGTTAAGAGTAGCTTCTTTTTGTGAGCATTATTATTTTATCTCGCAAGAGGAGCCTACTAACATAGAGAAGGCACTCAAGGATGAAGATTGGATAAATGCAATGCATGAAGAGCTAAATAACTTTGAGAGGAATCAAGTATGGGAATTAGTTCCTAAACCAAGCAAGCACAATGTGATTGGCACTAAGTGGGTCTTCCGGAACAAGCAAGATCAAGATGGGATTGTTGTTAGAAGCAAAGCTAGATTGGTTGCACAAGGTTACACTCAATTGAAGGCTTGGGCTTTGGAGAAACCTATGCATCGGTGGCAAGATTGGAAGCAATCCGGATTCTATTGGCTTATGCATATGCTCATAATATCAAGTTCTATCAAATGGATGTCAAGAGTGCATTCTTAAATAGCTACGTCAATGAGTTAGTGTTTAGTTGAGCAACCATCCTAGTTTTGAAGATGACAAGAAACCCGACCATGTGTACAAGCTCAAGAAGGCTCTCTATGCTTTGAAACAAGCACCAAGAGCATGGTATGAGAGGTTAAGGGACTTTCTACTCTCTAAAGGGTTAAAGATGGGAAGTTGACACCACTCTCTTCACCAAGAAGATTGAGATGACTTGTTTATCATGCAAATCTATGTTGATGACATTATCTTTGGATCAACAAGTCAAGCATTTTGTGAGGAGTTTGGAGAAATGATGGCTAAAGAGTTTGAAATAGTCCATGGTTGGTGAACTTAGTTAGTTTCTTGGACTCCAAATCAAGCAATTGAAGAATAGCACTTTTGCGAGTCAAAGCAAGCATATCAAGGACATGGTGAAGAAGTTTGGATTGCAAAATGCTAAGGCAATCTCAACACCTATGGGCACTAGTGGAAGTTTGGAACCGGATGAAGAAGGTGAATTGGTTGATCAAAAGCAATATCAGTCAATGATTGGTAGTCTAGTCTATGTGACCGCTTCTAGGCCGGATGTGATGTTTAGTGTGTGCATGTGTGTAAGATATTAAGCCTCTCCAAGAGAAAGTCATTTGAAGGCTACAAAAAGAATTTTGAGGTACTTGAAGAGCACACCTAACATTAGTTTGTGGTATCCCAAGGGCTCTTATTTCACATTGGTTGGTTATGCGGATGCGGACTATGCCGGTTGCAAAATCAATAGAAAGAGCACTTTCGGTACTTGTCAACTCTTGGAAAGGTCACTAGTCTCATGGTCATCCAAGAAGCAAAATAGTGTTGCACTCTGTACCGCCGAAGCCGAATACATTAGTGCGGGAAGTTGTTGTGCATAAATCCTATGGATGAAGCAAACCTTGAAAGACTATGAATTGAAATTCAATAAGGTTCCATTACTTTGTGACAATGAAAGTGCGGTGAAGATCACAACCAATCTGGTGCAACATTCAGGAACCTAAGTACATAGATGTGAGGCACCACTTCATAAGAGATCACCAAGGCAAAGGAGATATTGCAATCATAAGTGTGGGCACTGAAGATCAACTAGCCGACATATTCACTAAGCCTCTTGAATGAAGTAAGATTTTGTAAGCTAAGGAATGAATTGAACATACTTGATTACTCCAGCATGTGTTGATGCACTTAATGAATATCTTATGACTATGTCTATCCTCCAAGCAAGGTAAAGGTATCATTGTTTGACATTTGTATTCATATTTTGTTAGGACTTGCTAGATCATATAGACATGATTTTATTCTCTCTAGGTCATTCATTGAAAGCCAAAATGATTTAAAGTATATATGGCATCACTATTGCTTGATTGATTGCTTGATCTAGTGATGGCATATAACTTGTTCATGGGGATGCAAACCTAGTGTTGAATCTAGTTAAATGAGCAACTAAGTGCTTAACTCAACATAGGCAAGATAACCCCTAGTGGCGTGAAAAAGCTTGTCTTTGGTTCAAACCGAGTTAAACATCTGTGCAAATTTGCTAGATTGAACCAAAATTAAAAATAATCTCACCCTCCATTGATTTGTCCCTTTTGTGGTACTTGATGCCAAGGGGGAAAAAACAAAGATAAGAAAAGATAAAAAATGGGGAGAAGAAGATAAAATTGACTAAGATTCGCGATGAACCATCATTAAGGCCGATGATGGGAGAGCAATAGGCCAAAGTAAAGGGATCAAAAATTTGAATCAAAACCTTTACTAAAGATAAGCTCACCTTGAGAGGGAGCAAACTCATGAACTTGGTTGGATGCATTTAGGAATGTGCACGTACATATGTTTGATGCATTTGCATATGTCTCTGCTTTCCATTGCCATGTTCTTGAGTGGTGTATGCTAGAAATAGACTTGTTTGATGTTTTGATAACTAGCATGTGTAGGTGGTAACTAGATGATCTTATTCCTTCCATTTGTTATTTGAGCATTGCTTATAATGTTGATCTCACTGGTATACTCAAGTTTTGTGATCATCTAGTTATCAATGTGCTAAGGATGGATATTCCGCAACTTCGTTGTTTATTTCAATTGATATCACACTTCAAAGGTTTATCCTAAATATCCTAACACTATTTTAGGTGAAAATTTACTCTCTATTTATGCATATGTGCAAGCTTTCAAATCCAAACTTATGCACATATGTAGGGGGAGCTAAATAGCCACCAAACTGAATTTGTGTTGTTTGTCCACTCCAAAAACATGATAATCTTGTTTGGACAAGCTCACAAGTTCAAAAACAAACTTAACTCTTATCTTTGTATAAGATGTCATCAATTACCAAAAAGGGGGAGATTGGAAAGCCCTAATTTGGTTTTGATAATTGATGACACCCTAAGGACTAACCTACTTGCTAAGTGATGGCTAAGTGTATGTTATCCTAACCATGGTGAGTGGAGCTAAATGATGTTGATCAAGTGAGCTCAACCATGGATCAAGGTGGATCAAGTGGAGATGATCAAGGAGAAAGAAAAGGACTTAAAAGTGAGGGCAAAGGTATAACCCTAATAGGGCTTTTCTTTTGGTGATCAAGACACCAAGTGGGTGTGATCACATTTAGGGTAGTTAGCCGACTATCAAGAGGAGAAATTGGTTATGGATTACCTTCAAGTGCTCTAGGTTGCATTTCATGTGTATTGAACTAACTCAACCTAGAGATTGACTCAAAACCCTTGGAAAATATTTTCAAAAGCTAACACACCGTGTGCAATAGTTGGATTCTTTGGTGTTAGCACTCGGTAACAAGGGTTGAAGTGGTAGAGAGGTGCTTGGGGTCTCTCTCCCTCCTGCCGAGCTTGCGAGGCAGGATTCGGCGATTTCCGGAGAAAGTCGCAATAGAAAAACACTGAGTTTCGAGCATCGGACTCTGGGGATGCAGGGCGTTGGACTATTGTTTGGTAGGGTCCGACGGTCCCCAGACGTGTTGTTCTCTGTGCAAAGGCGTCAGACGTTTTGGCTTGGTCCGACGGTAGGCGTCGGACACCATCCGACGGTGTTTTAGTGTTTCTGGACTTCTCTGAAGCATCGGACGGTGGAGCTCAGTCGGTCCGAGTGCTGACTGAGTTGAGTTCGATGGTGGCTCGAGCTGTGAGAGTCGACAGTCCGTCGCTAGTTGAGAGAAGAGCGTCGGACCTTTGGTTCTTGGTCCGACGGCTTGGCGTGGTGAGTTCACTGTTCTGGCGAGGCTGCGTGGCGAGGAAAGTTCAAGGCGTCGGACGTTGCCTGTTAGTCCGACGCTTAGCCTCGGACAGCGTCCGACAGGGGGTTGGTTAAGGGTTATGAGGAAGCTACGCTATCTAGAAAAAAAATTAACCTCATATCTCAGGATCAACTGCTAGTTATAGATCACGGGATTACCACTAGACGCGCAGGTGCAGCGGAAGACGTGTTGATGTAGACGTACGCGTCGCAGCAGTGCCGTGCTGTTGCGTGGTCGTCCGTCCGCCCGTCCCTCTTGTGCGGCTCGTCCTTGTGCTCCAGTTGCAGCAACTTCGAGGTATCCACACGTACAGGGACGAAGCGTTGCGCCTCCGGACTGCTAGGTCCGCGAGAAGCAGTAGGCGCGAGCAGTGGCGAGGGCGACGGCGGCTGCCAAAAGGCATGGTTCAACCTGGCCTCGCCCTTCCCCTTGCTTATATAGGCGTCCCTAATATGCTCCCGAGTTGGAGGCCCATTAGAAACCCTAAGCCTAGTCTAATTCGGGTCCAATCCGAATTAGGCTTCCACCCCCTTAAGCGTGCGACCCTATGGGTTCACACACACATAGACATGGCCCGAGTACTCCTACTCGCCCAATAGTTGACAGCGGCCTCTAGCAAGGCGTGACAACTCCTATGCGCACGCAAAGATCATATCAGACGAACCACCACAAATCTCATACATGTTATTCCCTTGCCACACGATATATGGTCCAACTCGTGGTCAATACAAAGCCATGCATTTGTTGATCCAATCATTTGAGTGATCCAGTAATATCTCTCTCACATAGAGAGGTGCAAATTCCATCTTGATTGTCTATGTCTCACAACATGTTTCTCGACAAACCCGAAAGCCACCTTTATAACTACCTTATTACGGAGTAGCGTTTGATAGCCCCTGAATAGGTCATTTGACACTTGAATACATACAACAATCTCAGGTCTAAGGACATAACGTATATGATGTGCATAGAGACAATAATAACATCTCACATTGGGTCAATCCAGCCCCATGTCATACATGTGCCCACATTGTTAGTTTAACATCTCCATGTTCATGACTTGTGAAACATAATCATCAACTCATAATGTGCTGATCTAGTATTCATTTGTGTCTTACACAAACTTTGATCAGGGACAACTTTAGAATTACCATACAAGTAAAAGAGTTTCACAAATAATTCACATAATTGCCAATCAATACAAGTTGTCTTTTATGGAAATTCATTGAACTCATAATATATCATGGATACAAGGCAATACAATCATCTCTATGATTATCTCTAGGGCATACTCCCAACAATCTCCCACTTGCACTAGAGTTAATCTCGAAGATATCTAATACCCATAGCTCTCAAGTGCGCCTCATGCTTAGGCTGTGGAAGAGCCTTTGTCAAAGGATCTACTATATTCAAATCCATGTGTATCTTCCACATCTTAATCTCATCTCGCTTAATGAACTCTCGAATGAGGTGAAATTTCTGCAAGTACATGTTTGTTCTTCTGGTGATTCCTTGGCTCTTTAGCCTGCACAATCGCCCGTATTATTGTCACAATGTAGATTCAATGGGCTGGACGCATTCGGAAACACACCAAGTTCAATGAGGAACCTCCTCATCCAAACACCTTCCTTTGCAGCTCGAGAAGCTGCAATGTACTTGGCTTCTACTGTAGAATCGGTCACCGTCTCCTGCTTGGAAACTTTTCCAATTCACTGCACCACCATTTATTGTGAATCAAAACCTGATTGAGATTGTGAATCATCCGGGTCAGTTTGGAAGCTAGCATCAGGTGTAACCATTTACAACGAGCTCCTCCTGACCTCCATAGATTAGGAACACATCTTTAGTCCTTCTCAAGTACTTAAGAATGTTTTTAACAAGTGTCCAGTGACTCTCACCTAGATCAGCTTGGTACCTGCTCGCAACACTTAGAGCATATGAGACATCTGGGCGAGTACATATCATGGCATACATGATGGAACCAACTGCCGAGGCGTATGGAACCTTACTCATGCGCTCTCGCTCATCAGCAGTCGAAGGACACTGTTTATCGCTAAAGTGCATACCATGTGACATAGGCAAGAACCCTTTCTTGGACTGTTCCATGTTGAACCGTTTCAACACCTTGTCAATGTACGTATCTTGGCTTAATCCTATAAGCCTCTTTGATCTATCTCTATTGATTTTGATGCCCAAAATGTATGCTGCTTCTCCTAGATCGTTTATAGAAAAACTATTATTCAGTGAAGTTTTTACAGATTGCAACAATGAAATATCATTCCCAATCAATAATATGTCATCCACATACAAGATTAGAAATACAACAGCACTCCCACTTTCCTTCTTGTAAACATAAGGTTCTTCTTCATTCTGACGGAAGCCAAACCCTTTGACCACTTCATCAGAATGAATGTTCCAACTCTGAGATGCTTGCTTTAACCCATAAGTGGATTTTTGAAGCTTGCATTATTTTTCTAGCATTATCAGGATCAACAAAACCTTCGGATTGTATCATATAAATGTCCTCTTCCAAATTTTCATTTAGAAAGGCTGTTTTAACATTCATCTGCTAAATCTCATAATCGAAATAAGCAGCTATTGCTAGAATGATCCGGATAGATTTAAGCATCGCTATCGGCGAGAAAGTCTCGTCGTAGTCAATTCCTTGAACTTGCCGAGAAACCCTTTGCGACAAGTCGAGCTTTATAGACGTGAACGTTTCCATCCATATCCTTTTTCTTTTTATAGATCCATTTGCACTCTATGGGTCTAACCCCATCAGGCGGGTCAACCAAGTTCGAAACTTGATTGTTCCCCATGGAATATATCTCGGATCTCATGGCACTTTGCCATTTCTCGGAATCCGGGTCCATCATTGCTTCAGCATAAGTCGCAGGTTCGTCATCGTCCTAACAACAACAAATCCCCACTGTTTTTCATGAATTCTTGCTGACCTTCGTGGTTGCGGCGGTGTTTCTATTGGCACAGGAATCTCAACTTGTTCTGCTACATTAGCATCACTTGTAGAGTCTTTCCCAACTACCTCATCTTGAACTTCTTCAAGATACACCTTCTGTCCACTTTTTCTCATGTTTGAAAAACTCTTTCTCTAAGAAAACACCATTTCGAGCAACAAACACTTTGCCCTCTGATCGGTTGTAGAAGTAATACCCTAAAGTTTCCTTTGGGTATCCCACGAAAAAGCATTTGTCTGACTTGGGTGTTAGTTTATCTGATATAAGTCGTTTGACGTAAACTTCACAACCCCAAATTTTTAGAAAAGACAAACTGGGAGTCTTACCAGTCCACATCTCATATGGTGTCTTAACTACGGATTTAGACGGACACCCTATTTAATGTGAAAGCGGCTGTTTATAAAGCATATCCCCAAAACGATAAAGGTAGGTCCGACTGGCTCATCATTGACCGAACCATGTCCAACAAGGTCCGATTACGCCGCTCGGACATGCCGTTTCTCTGAGGCGTTCCAGGAGGCGTAAGCTGCGGAACAATTCCGCAACTCTTTAGATGATTGCTAAACTCGTGGCTTAGATATTCGCCTCCACGATCAGATCGCAAGGCCTTAATCTTCTTACCACATTGATTCTCAACTTCGTTCTAAAATTCGTTGAACTTTTCAAATGTCTCAGATTTATGTTTCATTAAGTAGACATAGCCATATCTACTAAAATCATCAGTAAAGGTTATGAAGTATTGGAATCCACCTCTAGCTGTCATACTCATTGGTCCACATACATCAGTATGTACAAGTTCCAATAAGTCAGACGCCCTCTCAGGAAAACCTGTGAAAGGTGTCTTGGTCATCTTTCCCAGCAAGCAAGCCTCACATGTCTCGTATGATTCGAAATCAAACGAAGTTAGAAGCCCATCAGCATGGAGCCTCTTCATGCGATTTTCACTTATATGACCTAAATGACAATGCCATATATAAGTAGGACTTAACTCATTAAGCCGAGGCCTTTTAGAGCTAATATTACAAACAGGTGCATCATCAAGATTTAAAACAAACAACCCATTCACAATGGATGCTAAAGCCACAAATATATCATTCTTAGAGATCACACAACCATTGTCTTTACTCACAAATGAATAACCATCCTTCATCAAACATGAAGGTGACACAATGTTTCGACTCAAACTAGGAACAAAATAACAATTATTCAACTCCATAATAAATCCTGACGGGAGGTGGAGTTGCATCGTCCCGATGTTCAACGCAGCAACTCTTGCATTATTGCCCACGCGGAAATCAACTTCTCCCTTTTCCATGCTTCTACTTCTTATCATTCCCTGCATCGTATTGCAAATATGAGCAACTGATCCGGTATCAAATACCCAAGAATTAATATAAGAATTAGCAGGGAAAATGTCTGTAACATAAACAACAAGTGTACTAACTGCGGGAGTACCTTTACTGCCGCGATCCTTTATGGACTCCAGGTACAGCTTGCAGTTCCTTTTCCAGTGACCCTTTCCATGACAATGAAAGCACTCAGCTTTAGCAGATGGTCCAGCCTTGGGCGCAGGTGGATTTGGCTTAGAGATCTCAATTTTAGCCTTGCCCTTTTTCTTCTTCCAAGAATTGCCCTTCTTCTTAAATTTAGGCTTGTTTTGGACCGCCATCACATGGCTACTGCCAGCACCTTTCTTGATATCAGCCTATGCTGTTTTAAGCATGCCACACAATTCATTCAAGCCCTTCTCCGCCCTATGCGTATGGTAGTTCGCGATGAAGTTCCCATAGCTGGGTGGAAGAGAAGCAAGAATAAAATCAGTAGCTAACTCAGGGCCAATTGGGAAGCTAAGCTTCTCCAACCTCTGGGTGTAACCAACCATTTTGATCACATGTGGC
Organism: Eremochloa ophiuroides; assembly: GCA_038502445.1. Lineage (NCBI taxonomy): Eukaryota > Viridiplantae > Streptophyta > Magnoliopsida > Poales > Poaceae > Eremochloa > Eremochloa ophiuroides. Next base: position 96,684,256 of record JAHLJS010000002.1, read on the forward strand.
CCAACTGCAGCGCCCTCTGCTAGCTTGGTTTCAGCAAAAGCCTTTGAGACATTGAACCTTTCAGTCCTGGCTTGAGTCTGGAACATATCATTGAGCGCCACGATGATATCGTACGCTGCATGGTTGTTATCAAACTGCATCTGCCGATCCGGTTCCATACAAGCAAGCATAAGGCAACTCACTTCAAGATCAGCATCGGATGCCTTCTTGTAAGCGTTTTTCTCTGCAGTGAAAGGACCGGATAGGCTAGAGGGGGGTGAATAGCCTATAAAAATTTCTACAAAGCACTTAAGCACAAGTTAGAAATTAACAAGGCTATTGCAAAGCACTAGCTCTAAGCTACTCTATGCAAGCTGCCTAGCACAATATACTACTCTCAAAGGAATGCACTCAATCGCAAGAAACCCACTCCTTCGAAACCTAAGGAGAAGGCACCTAAACAAGTAATATGCGCAAGTGAGTAAGAGAACGAGAAAGCAATACTTACCGAGAAGAAGTAGAGGTTGATCCAATCACTGGGAAATGATCAATATGAAAACCAAGGGATCAACCACTAGAATGCCGGAAGACCAATCATCCACTCGAAGGTGGAGAAGAGAGAACACTCGATTTTTACCGAGGTTCACGAGATCTCCGCCACACTACTCCTCGTTGTGGCACCGGTCTTCCTTGGTGGATTGCAAGCTAGGCTTCACACGCCAATCCCTCACCGGGAGCCGCTCACCAACATAAGAGAAGCGGCTACCAACCACGAGCAATCCACTAGAGTCAGTTTTGCCTCTCCACCGGGGAATAACCGCAAGAACCTCTCACAATCAACCTTCGGTGTGGGCTTGAACAATCACCAATCAACCTCAACACCGGAATCGCCTCCAAGCCGCTAGGGACACGGCAATGTCCCAAGAGAATAAGAACTCAGCCTTGGCTTGCTCTCAAGTGCTGAAAGGTCCTAAATGGCTAGAGGTGGGGTGAATAGCCTATAAAAATCTACAAACAACACTTAACAAGCCAATTAGTAACAATAGCAAGCTTTGCAAAGCACTAGCTCCAAACTACACTATGCAAGCCACCAAGACAAGTATACTACACTATGATCACTAGTTCACACTCAAAGGCTATATCACTACTATACACTACTCCTAAGTGAGCAACTAACTAACAAACTACACAAGAGAGTAAGTACATAAATGTAAAGAGTGAAGGTGATTTCAATACCCCCGGTGTAGAGAAGATATGAAGTCCAATATAACCAATCAATCAAATACAAGAGAAATCCTCGGTAGAGAGATGACACAAGATTTTTTACCGAGGTTCACTTGCTTGCCGGCAAGGTAGTCCTCACTTGCTTGCCGGCAAGGTAGTCCTCGTTGTAGCAATACACCCACTTGGAGGTTCACGCGCTAATTGGCATCACACGCCAAACCCTTCTCAAGGGTGCCGCACAACCAACACAAGACGGGGATCCACCAAGCTACGAGCAATCCACTAAAGATGCCTTTCGCGATCTCCCGCGGGGATAGGCTCAAGGACCCCTCACAATACCTTGATCGGAGGCGGAGACAATCACCAACTCCCCTCAACGATCCTCGCAGCTCCAAGCCGTCTAGGAGTCAGCAAATTCCAAGAGTAATGAGAGAAACTGCTGCGAATTACCGCTACCAAGTGCCTCTAGATGATCTCTATCAATGCAATGCACTTGATGCTCTCCAAACTCACCAAATGATGATCACAATCAAGTAGGATGAGTGAGAGTGGAGTGGGAAGGCTCACAAGTATGCTATGATGTTCAGGAGTGCCAAGAGATACTCCCCAAACCAGCCAAGTGACTATTTATAAGCCTCACACAAAAAACTAGCCGTTTAGGCTTTTCTGCGTACCGTCGGACTGTCCGACGGCCAGACCGTCGGACTAAACTGCACGGTCCGACGCCCCGGATGAACGCCACGTGTCACTAGCCATTTGAAGTCGAACATTGGATCACAACGGCTAACTTCCCGCGCTGAACGAACCGTCGGACGGACGAACGTCGGACCAACACCCGCGGTCCGACGCTCACTGCCACTGCACCGTCGGACTGAAAATACACGGCGCGTCGGACCAAACGAAACCACGGTCCGACGCTTCCAGAGAGCTCCACGAGCCCTGAAAACCGTCGGACGTTGGTCCGACGCTCACCGTCGGACTAACACCGAGAGTCCGACGCTCTCAGAGCTCGCCACGTGTCAGCTCTTCGCACGATCTGCACCGTTGGACGCTTCGGCTAATGGTCCGACGCTCAGAAACTGAGCGTCCGACGCTCTCAGCGGTGTTAGCCGTCGGACCGAAGACATTGGTCCGACGCTCTATGACGCTACGGTCCGACGCTCTGTTTTCTCAGGATTTTCACTCAAACCTTTCACCCTTTGTTCCAATGTGCTAACACCAAGTGTTCTACACCTTGTGCACGTGTGTTAGCCTTTTCAAAAGAGTTTTCCAAGAGTTTGTTAGTGTCACTAGCATCTATATGCAATGCAATGATCATGAACACCTAGTGACACTTGATAACCGTATTTCGTCAATGATTTCGCCCCCCTTGATAGTACGGCTATCTATCCTAAATGTGATCACTCCCTCTATGGAGTCTTGATCACCAAAAGCAAAAGAGCTCCTATGGATTATACCTTTATTTTGAGCTCTCCTTTTGATGATGGACTTATACCATTTGCATGGATGCCATCAATAGGGCTTTCTCCTTTATTGATGGGCTTACACCATTTTCATGGACGCCGTCATTGCCCTTTACTTGTGGCCTCCACCGTCCCGGTCCTTTGCTCCATCTTGCCATTTGCTAATCAATTCTCATGAAACACTTAGAGCAATCGTTAGCAAACTCGGTTTCATCAATTACCCAAAACTAAAGTGGGCTTTCAATCTCCCCCTTTTTGGTAATTGATGACAACCTTCACAAAGATATGAAATGAAAACCAAGTTTGCACTTTGGTAGTATTAGCTCCCCCTACATATGTGATTCCTTATGGTTGGTTCAATTTTTCACATATGCATGAGTTTGAAAGTTTGGGTGAGCTACTACTATCAAATGATACTAAGGTATATAGAATGGACCTTTGAAGCGTGATACCATCGGAGTTGCGGAAATATACCATCCTTAGCACCATTGTTTACTAGTCATGCATCACAAACTCAAAATACCTCGTGAGATCAACATTTAAGTAAAAGAGGTACTTTGTATGACATGTAAGTCCTATGCATGCTAGTTTGTCAAATCACCATTCAAATCCTATTTCTAAGCATTTCATCAATTCAAACAAGTATTGAAGTTTTGACAATGTAACAATTCATATGTTAATGCATACACAAATGTAACAACTTATTCATGAGCTTGCTCCCCCTACTTGTGTGCTTTCAAATTTTTAATTGACCCCTTTCCTTTCTTATCTTTGTAACTTTCTTCTCCCCCTTTGTCAACAATCACAAAAAATGGTGCAAATTATGGGAGTATCAAGTCAATAAATGGGGTTTAGTTCATGTTCACATTGGTTCAATCTAGATCACTTTGCCTAGAATATGTAACTAAGTTTGAGCCAAGGACAAGCTTCTTCACACCTCACTAGTAGGGTTATCTTGACCATGTTAAGTTACACATCATGAGCTCATGTTCTAGATTCAACACTAGGTTTGCAAGCCCATCAATATGTCATATGCTACCACTTGATCATACAAGCATAAAGAACAAAAGTGGTACCATATATACATGAAAGCATTTGATTGTTCATGAATGAGTCTATAAGATGCATTTCATGTCTACATGAACTAGACAAATCCTTATCAAACTATGAATGCCATGTCAACCAATTTTATCTTGCTTTAATCGAAGAAGAGGCATGTTATATAATGTGGAATGTTTTTTACTTCATGTTGGAGTAGTCTAGTATGTTTAGCTCATTTCTCAACTTGCAAAATCTTGACTCATCAAGTGGCTTGGTAAAGATATCCGCTAATTGATCTTCGGTGCCAACACTTTCAATTGCAATGTCCCCTTTGATTTGGTGATCTCTAATGAAGGGATGCCTTATGTCAATGTGCTTTGTTCTTGAATGCTGCACGGGGTTGTTGGTTAGCTTGATAGCACTCTCATTGTCACATAGCAAAGGCACTTTCTTGTATTTCAATCCAAAATCACTCAAGGTTTCCTTCATCCAAAACAATTGTGCACAACAACTTCCGGCACTAATGTACTCTGCTTCGGCCGTTGAGAGAGCAACACTATTTTGCTTCTTTGAAGACCATGATACAAGTGACCTTCCTGGCAATTGACAAGTTCCACTAGTGCTCTTTCTATCCACCTTGCAACCGGCATAGTCGGAGTTTGAATATCCAATAAGCTCAAAGTTGGACCCCTTAGGATATCACAACCCAACATCTTGTGTGCCCTTCAAATACCTCAATATTCTCTTTGCGGCTTTCAAATGACTTTCTCTTGGTGAGGCTTGAAATCTTGCACACATGCACACACTAAATATGACATCCAGTCGAGATACGGTCACATAAAGGAGACTTCCAATCATTGATCTGTATAGCTTTTGATCTACCATTTTGCCACTATCATCCAAGTCCAAATGCCCATTAGTTTCCATAGGAGTATTCATGGGCTTTGCATGTTCCAATCCAAATTTCTTCACCATATCCCTTATGTACTTCCTTGACTTACAAATGTACCATTCTTCATTTCCTTAACTTGAAGACCAAGGAAGTAGCTAAGCTCACCAATCATGGACATTTCAAACTCACTTGCCATCATATTTCCAAATTCTTCACAAAAATCTTGATTTTTTGATCCAAAGATGATATCATCCACGTATATTTGTAACACAAACAAATCTTTGCCAAGCTTCTTAGTGAAGAGAGTTGTATCAACCTTTCCCATTTTGAACCCTTTTGAGAGCAAGAAATCTCTCAATCTCTCATACCATGCTCTAGGTGCTTGTTTCAAACCATACAATGCCTTTCTTAGCTTGTACACATGGTTGGGCTTCTTCACATCTTCAAATCCGGGAGGTTGTTCCACATAAACCAATTCATTGATGTACCCATTGAGAAATGCACCCTTGACATCCATTTGATATAACTTGATGTTGTGGGCACAAGCATAGGCTAATAAGATACTAATGGCCTCCAATCTAGCAACCGGTGTATAGGTTTCTCCAAAATCAAGACCCTCTACTTGAGTGTAACCTTGTGCAACCAATCTAGCCTTGTTCCTTATTACTATGCCATCTTGATCTTGCTTGTTTCTAAAGACCCATTTTGTTCCTATCACATTGTGTTTCTTTGGTCTTTCAACTAGCTCCCAAACTTGATTTCTTGTGAAATTGTTGAGCTCTTCATGCATGGCATTGACCCAATCAACATCTTTCAATGCTTCCTCAATCTTGGTTGGCTCTATGGTTGACACAAATGAGAAATGCTCACAAATTTGAGCTAGTCTTGCTCTAGTTTGAACTCCACTTTGAATACCACCAATGATTTGATCCAAAGGATGATCCCTTGCAATAGAGACCGGTTGGAGAATAGGAACTTGATCATTTGATTGAGATGAACTAGCTTGTTGATCTTGCACTTGAGATTGATCTTGTGAGTCACTTGCACTTGCTTCATTTTCAACTTGCATACTAGTATGAATTGCACCATCATCTTCATCATCATTGACTTGCCTTGGCCTAATATCACCAATATCCATATCTTTTATTGCATTTGCCAAGTCATTGCCTCTCACGTCACTAAGATTTTCAACTTCATTTTGAGAGCCTTGGGTTTCATCAAATTCAACATCATGTACCTCCTCAAGAGTACCACTAGCCAAATTCCAAACTCTATATGCCTTGCTTGTGGTTGAATAGTCAAGTAAGAAACCTTCATCACATTTCTTTTCAAACTTGCTCAATCTTGTGCCTTTCTTGAGAATGTAGCATTTGCAACCAAAAACCCGAAAATATGCAATGTTGGGCTTTCTACCATTCAATAGCTCATAAGGAGTCTTTGCAAGTATACCATAGCAATATAAGCGGTTGATGTAGTAGCAAGCGGTGTTGATTGCTTCGGCCCAAAAAGAATGACTAACATTGTATTCACTTAGCATTGATCTTGCCATATCTATCAAGGTTCTATTCTTCCTTTCAACAATACCATTTGATTGTGGTGTATACTTGGGTGAGAATTGATGTCCAATGCCATACTCATCACACAATTCATCAATCTTGGTGTTCTTGAATTCACTACCATTGTCACTTCTAACTTTCTTAATGGTTGTTTCAAACTCATTTTGGCTTCTCTTGACACAAGACTTGAATATATCATACACTTCACTCTTGTCAACTAGAAAGAATACCCATGTATATCTAGTATAATCATCCACAATCATAAATCCATACTTGCTCCCACCAATGCTAGTATATGTGGTTGGTCTAAACAAGTCCATATGTAAGAGCTCAAAAGCTTTACTAGTACTCATCATGCTCTTCTTAGGATGCGTATTTCCAACTTGTTTGCCGGCTTGACATGAACTACATAGCTTATCTTTCTCAAAAGTGACATCTTTCAAGCCTCTAACTAGATCATGCTTCACTAGTTTGTTCAATTGTTTCATTCCAACATGACCAAGCCTTCTATGCCATAACCAACCCAAACTTGACTTAGTGATCAAACAAGTTGACAATTGAGTTTCACTAGCATTGAAATCCACAAGATATAAGTTGTCATATCTAAACCCTTTGAATATCCAATTTGACCCATCAACACTAACAATTTCAACATCATCAACCCCAAATATGCACTTGAAACCGAGATCACAAAGTTGTGCAACCGAGAGCAAATTGAAGTTCAAGCTTTCAACTAGCAACACATTTGAGATGGACATATCATTTGATATAGCAATTTTACCAAGTCCTCTCACTTTCCCTTTCTTGTTGTCACCAAATGTGATTGCATCATAGGCACTATTTGCACTTGTGTTGAGAGAGCCAAACATACTAAAATCACCCGTCATATGTTGAGTGCATCCACTATCAAGCACCCAATGCCTCCCTCCGGCTTTGTAATTGACCTACAAAAAGAGATCAATTCCTTTTAGGTACCCAAACTTACTTGGGTCCTTGAAGGTTAGTGACTAAGCTCTTTGGTACCCAAATGGTCTTCTTCTTTGGACCCAACATGGATGTACCAACAAACTTAGCCTTCACACCATTTGAGCCCTTTGTGAGAATGTTGCAAGAATCAAACTTAATTGAGGATACATAAGCATTGGATTTCTTGTTTTTGCAATCTTGCTCTAAGTGACCAAGTTGCTTGCATTTTGTGCAATACCGGCCATTTCTCTTCACAAAACAAGTCTTGTGAGGAGCAAAGGCGGTCTTGCCTTTCTTGGGGGTATAGCCCAGTCCCTCTTTGTGGAGAGATGCCCTTTGGCTACCCAAGCATATAAGCAAGCGGTCCTCACCACCATAAGCCTTAGCTAAGGAGTGATTGAGCTTTTTAACCTCCTACTTTAAGTTCTTGTTCTCAACTACTAGTGAAGGGTCACTAGTGGGTGAGGTAGTAGTGGGGGTGCTACAAGAAGGGTTAGTAGTAGCAACAATAATAGGTTCACAAGATATATCACATGTTACACCTATGTTGCAAATTTTAGTTTCTTCCTTTTGCACTTGTTGTTGCAAGTCTTCGTTTTGCTCAATTAGAGAGGTATGAGCTTCATCAAACTTAGTGTGAGCCTTTTGGAGCTTCTTATGGTCTTCCTTTTAGACTCTCATAAGATGCTCTAATCTCCTCAAGTTCTTACTCAATGGATTGTTTATCCTTGCGCAAGCCCTTACATTCTTTTCTAAGTTTATCAAAATGAATACGTGCATCATCAAGCATTTCAATTAATTCTTCTTTTGTTAGGTCATCATCACTATCATCATCACTAGATTCGGTGTCGGATGATACCTTAGAGCCCTTGGCCATGAAGCATAAAGGAGTATCGAAGATGGAAGGCTTGTCATGAATGGCAATGCTTGCATGTGCCTTCCTCTTGCTCTTCTTGTCATCATCACTTTCTTCATCACTTGAAGAGGCATCACTATCCCATGTCACCACATGAGAATAGTTCTTCTTCTTCTTATATGAGGATTCCTTCTTCTCTTTCTTCTCCTTCTTCTCATGCTTGTTCTTCTTTTTGCCCTTGTGATCATCTTCACTTGAGTGTGGGCAATCGGCTATGTAACAACCCTAAAAATCCACACAATCTAAAAATCCCAACCAATTAAAATTTTTTATTTATTTATTATGAAAACCCATTTTTCTTGTGCAAGCATATAGGTTTCATTATGAATTTGGTAAATAAAGGAGTATAGCTTGTATTTTAATTCCATTCACATAGAATAATAGCCTATGCATCACATTTGGGATTTATTGCAATTTATGTTTGTATTTACTCAATATTTAAAATGGGCAATATATGTATATATACACTAAAATGAAAATAGAAAAAGGAGAGAGAGTTAGGCCAGCCCAAACCAGCCCGGCCTTCTTCTCCTCACCTCACCCACGCGCGCGCTCCACCCCGCCTCCCCGCACTGGGCCGGCCCAACACCGCGCGCACGCGCGATGCCGACCGCACGCGCGCGACCGTTTCACCCGCTTCCCCGCAGCCGCTGACCACCCGGCCCCGCCTGTCAGCCGCTCTCGCCCCCCACTGTTTCTCTTCCTCACGAAGGTGACGCGCCTGCCGGGGGTGTCACGCAAATGGCGTGACCGACAGCGCCACGCATGGCAGAGCCCTGACCCCGCTGTTCCCCTCCTGTCCCCTCCTTTCTTGGCCGCCAAGCGAACCCGCGCCCATCCGGAGCCCTAGATCCACTCGAGCCACGGCCCTTCGATCGGTCGAGCGCGATCAGGACCGTTCGCCATTGGAGCTGGCCAAGCTCGCCTATAAAAAGGAGCTCACCCCGAAGCCCTACCCTCATTTCCCCTCGCCGCCACCGCGGCACAGACCGGCACACTGCACCAAACCGAGAGAGAGAGAGAGCGTAGGAGAAGGGCGGAGCAGAGGAGGAGAAGCTGCCGGAGCGCCGCCGCCGCGGAGCACGCCGGAGCCGGACACGGAGGAGAAGCCCGAGCTGCGGACGAGGAGCGGCACGGCACTGCGATCGCTCTGCACGGCTCCGACTCGCCACTGCATCGCCATCCTAGCTTCACCGACACCACGGTGAGCCACCGCACGCTATGTCCGAACCTCGCCCTGCTTTTGCCATGGTGTTCCGCCCACGGGACGCGCAGGCACGAGCCTTTACCGGCTCAGGAAGATCACCTGCACCATGCACTCATGCGACCGGCCGAAACCCCAGGACTACAAGCTTGCTAGACCGAGAACGCAGCACGACGCGTTCTCGGCGGAGCGCGCTCGCCACCGACGCGTTCCGACGCCGAATCACCCATTCCGAGCAATCCGACTAGCACCCGTACAGGTTAGAGCGTCGTGGAGCACCGCCACGACCCCTTGAGCTAGCTACGCGGATCTAAGCGCTAGAGGAAGCCTCGTCCGCAGTGCGCCGCGACCTCGCCGGAGCGCCGCCGCGGACCGGAGCCAAAAGGAGGCCTTGCCCTGTCACTAGTTCACCACTAAGCGGACGTATGCCCGTTTAGTCACGCCAATTTGACTGAACCACGTCCGGTTATGCCAAAACGAGACCGTAATCACCTTGCCGTCGTCAGCCGCCGCCGGCGACACACCGCCGCCACAACCGAGCACCTTGGGAATCTCGGTAGCCAAAATTGGTAGTTGGTATACCATCGCCATAGACCCTGGAGGCGTATACATCTCCTAGAAGACCTCCTTAGCCCCGCCGGAACCTCCCAGTCGCGGCGACATCGCCGCCGATGACTGGAGCATCTCAATACCGCGACCCGCTAGCGTGACCACCAACTCACCGACCACCTCGGACAAGCTTAGTTGCGGGAGATCGAACCTCCATAGCCCGGAACACCGAGAGGTGCGTTCTCGGGGAAATGTGATCGCCGCCGACACGATCCGCCTCGCCTAAATCCGTTTCGAGTACCCCCGATCGCCTCGCGCTGCGGAGAGAGGCCGACGAGGTTCGCCAAGTCTGCCTCAGCACCGCCGCGTAGATAGCCGAGCCCCGAATCATGTCTGTTGCCTTGGCTACGTGCGCCTCCACCTCGTCGGAGAACCGCCGTATGCCGAGGGAGAGAAGGAGGCCATACCACGACTCTAACCCGCCACCATCTGGTCGGACGACTGCCTGAGCACGCCAATTGGGGAAAGCCGAGCCCTGTCTTGCCGAAATATGGTCATCGCTTCCCTGTCATCGTCCGCCGCACCAGAGAGACACCGCCGCCTTGAACAGACGCTCTGGAACCCTGCCAGCACCAAATCTCCGATTCGCCCGACCCTCCCCGGGAGAGCTCGGGAGAGCGGCACCCTCGGCGCCCAAATGTCCGATTCGCCCGAGCCTCCCCGGGAGAGCTCGGGAGAGCGGCACCCTCGGCGCCCCGAATCTCCGATTCGCCCGAGCCTCCCCGAGAGAGCTCGGGAGAGCGGCACCCTCGGCGCCCCGAATTTCCGATTTGCCCGAGCTACGCCGAGCCCCGCCGAGCTACGCCGAGCTCCGCCGAGCCCCGCCGAGCTACGCCGACGCCCCCCGACCACTGAGAACCACCCCCGACCTCTGAGAACCACCCCCGACCACTGAGAACCAACCCCGACCTCTGAGAACCACCCCCGACCACTGAGAACCACCCCCGACCTCTGAGAACCACCCCCGACCGCCGTCGAGCTCGCCCGACCAACCGCCGAGCTACGCCGACGCCGGCGACTCTCTGGGAACCAGCATCGAACACCTGGTGGGCGACCATCGGGTCTGTGTTCTGATGAGGCGCCACATGCCGCACTACTGTACCCGCGCGCCACGTGGACCAATCCCGAGCTGCCCCTGATTAACCGACCAATTTTCCCATTTTCAGAAAATAGGATAATCTTCGGAAATTCATAACTTATTCATTCGATGTCCAAAAATTGCGCACCATATATCAAAATTCTCAGAAAAATGAGATCTACAATCTAAGACTAAGTTTATGTGCATTTGGCTCTTTATTTTATTGGATTTTTCTGAAATACTCTATAGGAGTCGCTGACGCGACTATTTCGTGTTCGATTTCAGAGCCGGAGGAGGATCTGACTAAGGAAGACGACCACGAGTACCTTCAGGAGCTAGGAGACGACTACGAAGGTGCCATGTCCCACCAAATCCTTAGATCCTATTTACGCATTGCAAATGACATTGTTGCTATTGCTTTGTGATTATGTATGGATTGGTTGCATGGTAGTATATTTGAATTCCCTGCCTTGATAAGACTTTACCCTGCTATCCGCTGCTAGGTTAGCTGCTGCTTAATTTACTGTTACTCTTCCACTACTTACTACATGCTATATGCTATGTGGTGGAATTGGGACGGTGCATAACTGATTATAACCACTGGGAGAGAGTGCTGCGTGCGTCTTGGGTGCGTGGTAAGGGTTGATGTCGACCAAGTGGGATGTGAGACAAGCCCGTGGGGCAAGTTGTGCCGGGGGTGCAACCTGGGCATCCCCACGAGAGATACCTGTGGCGGGTAATGACTTATGAGGTGGTTCCGGGATGTGCATTGAAGTCCCGTGAACGGAGGTGCCGTGATGGCACGGGGAGAGTATCCCCTATGTGGAGATGCCTGCTTGGTCACAACCTAGGATCTGACTAGTGACCGGAAACATCTGGATTCCCTTGCTACTCACTCACTTCTGATGGGCGGGAGACGGCTGGACTACTTGGTAGGACGGTGCCACTACTGCTAGGTTGAGAGGTGATAAGGGTGGACGGTGACGGATGGCAGATTCCCGTACCGTTCTAGATGCGCAGTACCACTGATGGGGCCCGGTACTGCGTCTCCCAGTCTCAGTGTGATGGTGTTGGATCCGGAATGTCCTAGGGCTGAGTGGCAGGGTGGTACCGACCTAGGCAAGCAAGCACCCGGAATTCTGCCTAGATGATTGTACAGCATCGATGATGGCTAATCTTGTGAGTAGTAAAACCTCTGCAGAGTGTATGGTTGATCGATCGATACATAAGCCAACTCATTGGCTATGGACCTTTCCTAATGTTTCTGCAACCACTATTAGATGAGAGCATATTCTTTTCTCCCCCTGGATAACATTTTTCCGGCAGTGTACCCGTTGTGGTAGTGTGCCGCTGAGATAGGCCCGAGAGGGAGTTGGGCCTGTCGAATGAGAGTGAGGTGTGGGTATGTGAGGTGTGGTGATGGGAAAAGGGATGATGGTGTTAACTGGTGATAACATTTGACTAATTAAACATTGATTACAGCTGCATAGGAAAACCTCAGCCTATAGGTCTGCTTGTATAGCCTTGCATCCACTTTCCACAAAGCAAATGCTGCATAGGTGGGTTCCGTGGCCAGTACAAATCGTACTGATAAATTTGCTGTCAGGTGACGAGAATGAGTACGACTTCGAGGGAGATGATGACGAGGAATAGGGTCACGTGCTACACTCAAGTTGGCTGTGAAGGATAAATCGCTTCCGCATCTTCTAAAGCTTTTCTGAATGTTGATTCCGCCTATGTGGCGATGTAATAAATGTTTATGTAAGACTTAATTACCATTGTATGGATCCTGATGTCAACTGAGATATGGGTAATTTCATGGATTGTCCCAAGCAATCTGTTGAATTACATATCGAGCATGTGGATTTCTCTTCGCGAAAATTGAGGTTGTTTCAGTTGGTATCGGAGCCATACTTGACTGTAGGACGAGACCCATAGAGAATGGACGTTAGAATAGGAAGCCAGACTCTCTTTCGGTTATATTACCGACCTTGCATTCACTTTTTATGCAATGGCTCATCTAATACAAGGACCTGCTAATCCGTTTCTTGAAAAATTCGCAGATGACCAGCCTTGGACCACCACTTCGTCCACTGCACGACGGCACTATTGAGATCCCGATCAACGGAAGGAACCACGGCGGATTTGCCATGGTACTACACCAGGTATTGGAAGAGCTGGGAGCACCGTCTGACCAGATCCAGTACTTCAGCCGAGTGAAGCTTGTCGAGGCTGAGAGGTTTGATGGACCTGTCACTACCAGAGTTGAGACACCCGTCAGCCTGACCCTTCCAGGAATGCCGGTTTTTACTGACTACACTGCTGGAGAGACTGTGGAGGACGGAGTACAGTCCGTCTCCCGCAAGGTACTACGCGCAGTTGTGTACACAGCATACGAGTACCTTAAGGGGACCCACTTCTGTCTGCTACCTCAGGCCTTGGAGCTGCACCCTGACCCCATCCAGAGGATTCTGTACACTAGCCAGATCGTTCAGGCCGAGACTGACCCTTGCCTACGCACAGTGGCACACCACCTCCAGGAGCAGGACGAGTTCATCAGCTCATTGGAGCAAAGGAGGCAGCGTGACCGAGCACGCATGGCAGAGGTCGAGGACAGTTTGCAAAAAGGGACTCAGACCCTGGAGAGTTTGAGCAGAGCAGTCACTGACTTGCAGCTGGAGATGCAGCGCCGTGATGAGTTACACCGAGCCGAGATCGCCGACTTGCGAGACAAGATCGGAGATTTTGGGCTTCGCAATGACTACCTGAACAGCAGAGTATTAGGATTACAGAGGAGGCTGGACGACAAGGAGAGAGCGCTTGCTGAGAGGGAGCAGAGGAGCAGAGACAGAGGAGTCGAGATGAGCACGTTGCGCTCCAGGATCAGGGAGTTGGAGAAGCAGTTGGAGAAAGCCGAGGATAAGTCCACCCGCAACCAAGGGATTCTGATCGACCGCGTGAAGATGGTGGAGTTCTTAAAGGACAAGCTACGGAGGACAGAGATAGTTTGGAAGCAGTCCGACGCCAGGAGAGCTATTGAGGTCCGGAAGGTACAGAGTTCGCTTCCCCCCACTGGAGATGGTGAAGCCCCGGGAGGGAGACTTCCGCGTACCACCCACTACGCTCAACCTGGGAGCGTGTCCGTCTCAAAGGATGCAGGAGATTGAGGCCACCCCAGAGCTAGCTGTAGCTCTCGACTATGTCAAGCGCCTGACCATGACCGACGACGAGATCGAGGCAGAGGACAGCCGCATACCCGACGCCGTACTCGACCTTATGCACCAGTAGCTTATGGGACCCTGCGTGGCCCTTAGACTAGTGATATCATGAGTTGTCCTGTCATTGGCTATCTGCACATAGCACGATCTTCTTAGCAGCTAGGAACATCCTTTATGTAATAATAACCATGTGATGAGTGACATTTGGATCTTATGCTTCTTATGGTTCTCTATGCTTCTTTGGTTGAGTGTAGGATAGCATGAAAAATGTTTTAATTCATTTAAATCGTTGAAAACATCTAACTCCTACTTAAACCACTACAAGATAATTACTGCACGTAAGCATAACATACCTGTAACCCCGAGAGCAAACCCCATCCTAACTAGCTCGCCTTTGGAACCTTCAGAAGCGTTCACATATGTAGGGGAGTGATAATCACAATCGAGGGACTTGACTTTCGAGCTGACCTAACCCTACTACCCTCCAATAGCTTAGATGTCATCTTAGGCATGGACTGGCTAACCAAACACCGGGGAGTGATATCTTGTTCACCTAAATATGTTCAGGTAACCCACCCTTGGGGAACAGCTGTCCGATGTGTACCCCAAACCGAGAGAGTCCAAGCCCTCCTATGTGCTCTGGAGACTAAGGCAGATAAAATGGAGCTGACATTCAGAGATGTGCCAGTGGTCTGTGAGTTCAATGACGTATTTCCAGAGGAGTTGCCAGGAATGCCACCAGATAGAGACGTGGAGTTTGTTATAGAGCTGATGCCAGGGACTGCACCGATTGCCAAAAGACCCTACAGAATGTCGGCTGATGAGTTGAAGGAACTCAAGAAGCAGCTGGGAGAATTACTAGAGAAGGGCTTCATTAGGCCTAGTGCTTCGCCCTGGGGATCTCCCATTTTGTTTGTCAAGAAGAAGGATGGCACGATGAGGATGTGCATTGACTACCGGAATCTGAATGCGGTCACAGTCAAGAATAAGTACCCACTGCCCCGCATCGATGATCTGTTAGATCAACTGAGTAAGGCCAAGTACTTCTCGAAGATCGATCTCCGATCAGGGTACCATCAGATGAAGATCAGGGAAGAGGATATCCCGAAGACTGCATTTGTCACTAGATATGGACAGTATGAGTGCACAGTAGTCGCATTTGGACTCACTAATGCTCTAGCATACTTCATGAACATGATGAACAAGATCTTCATGAATGAGCTAGACAAGTTTGTGGTGGTATTCATTGATGATATATTGGTTTATTCAGCCACAAAAGAGGAACATGAACATCATCTGAGGACCGTATTGGAGAGGTTGTCTCGCAACCAGCTATACGCCAAATTCTCCAAGTGCGAATTCTGGCTTGAGGTAGTTGCTTTCCTTGGACACGTACTCTCAGGAGAAGGAGTCGCGGTAGACCCAGCCAAGATTGAAGCTGTGAAAGAGTGGGAACAACCCTGTAATGTGTCAGAAATCAGAAGCTTTTTGGGACTTGCAGGATACTATCGCAAATTTATTGAGAATTTCTCCAAGATTGCAAGGCCCATGACCAACTTGCTGAAGAAAGAGAACAAGTTTATATGGACGCCTGAATGTGAGAAGAGGTTCCAGACCTTGAAGGAGAAGCTCACTACTACACCTGTACTAGCCCTACCCGACATTCACAAAGATTTTGTTGTATATTGTGACGCCTCTCGGCAAGGTTTGGGCTGTGTACTAATGTAAGAAGGAAGAGTGATAGCTTATGCCTCAAGACAGTTGAAGGAACATGAGCAGCGATACCCGACTCATGACCTAGAACTTGCAGCCGTGGTACATGCACTCAAGATTTGGAGACACTATCTGATGAGCAACAAGTGTGACATATACACCGACCACAAGAGCCTGAAGTACTTCTTCACACAGGAAGATCTGAATATGAGGCAGCGCAGATGGCTAGAACTCATCAAGGACTATGATCTTGAGATCCATTACCACCCAGGGAAGGCTAACGTAGTCGCTGATGCACTTAACCGCAAAAGCTACTGCCATACCCTCATCACCAAGTCTATACCGTCTGAGCTCAGGAGAGAGTTTGACGCGTTCCAGCTCGAGGTAATCTCCTATGGCATGCTAAATGAGCTTCGCGTCGAGTACAATCTCACCTCACGGATCCGTGAAGCGCAAAAGAACTGTCCTGAGATAGACTATATCCGTGGTTTGATGAAGCTGGGAAGAGGCCCCGAATACCGAGAAGATGAGCAGGGAACAGTATGGTACAAAGATAGAATCTGCGTACCGACGGATTCAGCGATACGAGAAGAGATTTTGTCAGAAGGGCATGACTCCAAATATTGCATTCACCCAGGGTCAGCCAAGATGTACCATGATCTAAGGAAGCACTTCTGGTGGGAGAATATGAATGCAGACATTGCAGGGCATGTAGCCCGATGTGACACTTGCAGCAGAATCAAGGCCGAACATCAACGACCAGCCGGCCTACTA
This sequence comes from Eremochloa ophiuroides, assembly GCA_038502445.1. NCBI lineage: Eukaryota > Viridiplantae > Streptophyta > Magnoliopsida > Poales > Poaceae > Eremochloa > Eremochloa ophiuroides. The sequence goes on from JAHLJS010000002.1 coordinate 96,700,889, forward strand.
CAACACCTCGCAATTCCAGAATGGAAATGGGAATGCATTTCGATGGATTTTATCGTTGGGTTACCCCGCACCGAGAAGAAACACGATTCGATTTGGGTGATAGTCGACCGTTTGACCAAAGTCGCTCACTTCATTCCCATCAGCATTGGCTACGAGGCAGAACGGCTGGCGGATTTATACATAACCCACATTCTGAGACTACACGGGGCACCCACAAGCATAATATCTGATCGAGGCTCACAATTCACGTCTCGATTCTGGCAGGCCTTGCACAAATCCATCGGAACCAAGTTGGACTATAGCACGGCTTATCACCCACAAACTGACGGCCAAACAGAAAGAGTGAACCAAATTCTCGAAGATATGCTCCGAGCTTGTGTGATAAAATACAAGACCAGTTGGGAAAGCTGCTTACCCCACGCTGAATTCTCGTACAACAACAGCTATCAAACAAGCCTCAAGATGTCACCGTTTGAGGCATTGTATGGGAGACCCTGCAGGACCCCGCTAATGTGGTCAGAACCCGGAGAGAGGGCCTTCTTTGGCCCTGCTAAGATTGTAGAAGCAGAGAAAGGTGTAGCACAGGTCAGAGAAAATTTGAGAATTGCACAGAGTAGGCAAAAGAGCTATGCAGATAGAAGACGTAGAGAGCTTGAGTTCAAGGTTGGGGATTATATCTACCTCAAGGTATCTCCACTTCGTGGCACTGTCAGATTCCACGTAAAAGGGAAATTGGCACCAAGATATGTTGGGCCATACAAGATCTGTAAAAGGGTTGGAAATCTTGCTTACAAGCTGGAACTACCGGAGGAATTATCTGGAGTACACCCCGTGTTCCATGTCTCGCAATGAAGGAAGTGTTTGAAGCTTCCCGAGGAGCAAGTTCCTACGGATGCATTAGACCTGCAAGACACACTTGAATACAAGGAACATCCGATCAAGATCTTGGCACAGGATACAAAGGAGACTCGAAACAAAACCATTCCGATGTGCAAGGTACAATAGAGCAATCACACTGAAAGGGAAGCTACGCGGGAGAAAGAATCGGACTTGCGGATTATGTTTCCTTACCTCTTCGATGGGTACGTTATCTCTAAATCTCGAGGTCGAGATCCTAATGAGGGGGGAGGACTGTAACAACCCTAAAAATCCATACAATCTAAAAATCCCAACCAATTAAAATTTTTCATTTATTTATTATGAAAACCCATTTTTCTTGTGCAAGCATATAGGTTTCATTATGAATTTGGTAAATAAAGGAGTATAGCTTGCATTTTAATTCCATTCACATAGAATAATAGCCTATGCATCACATTTGGGATTTATTGCAATTTATGTTTGTATTTACTCAATATTTAAAATGGGCAATATATGTATATATACACTAAAATGAAAATAGAAAAAGGAGAGAGAGTTAGGCCAGCCCAAACCAGCCCGGCCTTCTTCTCCTCACCTCACCCGCGCGCGCGCTCCACCCCGCCTCCCCGCACTGGGCCGGCCCAACACCGCGCGCACGCGCGATGCCGACCGCACGCGCGCGACCGTTTCACCCGCTTCTCCGCAGCCGCCGACCACCCGGCCCCGCCTCTCAGCCGCTCTCGCCCCCCACTGTTTCTCTTCCTCACGAAGGCGACGCGCCTGCCGGGGGTGTCACGCAAATGGCGTGACCGACAGCGCCACGCATGGCAGAGCCCTGACCCCGCTGTTCCCCTCCTGTCCCCTCCTTTCTTGGCCGCCAAGCGAACCCGCGCCCATCCGGAGCCCTAGATCCACTCGAGCCACGGCCCTTCGATCGGTCGAGCGCGATCAGGACCGTTCGCCATTGGAGCTGGCCAAGCTCGCCTATAAAAAGGAGCTCACCCCGAAGCCCTACCCTCATTTCCCATCGCCGCCACCGCGGCACAGACCGGCACACTGCACCAAACCGAGAGAGAGAGAGCGTAGGAGAAGGGCGGAGCAGAGGAGGAGAAGCTGCCGGAGCGCCGCCGCCGCCGCGGAGCACGCCGGAGCCGGACACGGAGGAGAAGCCCGAGCTGCGGACGAGGAGCGGCACGGCACTGCGATCGCTCTGCACGGCTCCGACTCGCCACTGCATCGCCATCCTAGCTTCACCGACACCACGGTGAGCCACCGCACGCTATGTCCGAACCTCGCCCTGCTTTTGCCATGGTGTTCCGCCCACGGGACGCGCAGGCACGAGCCTTTACCGGCTCAGGAAGATCACCTGCACCGTGCACTCATACGACCGGCCGAAACCCCCGGACTACAAGCTTGCTTGACCGAGAACGCAGCACGACGCGTTCTCGGCGGAGCGCGCTCACCACCGACGCGTTCCGACGCCGAATCACCCATTCCGAGCAATCCAACTAGCACCCGTATAGGTTAGAGCGTCGTGGAGCACCGCCACGACCCCTTGAGCTAGCTATGCGGATCTAAGCGCTAGAGGAAGCCTCGTCTGCAGTGCGCCGCGACCTCGCTGGAGCGCCGCCGCGGACCGGAGCCAAAAGGAGGCCTTGCCCTGTCACTAGTTCACCACTAAGCGGACGTATGCCCGTTTAGTCACGCCAATTTGACTGAACCACGTCCGATTATGCCAAAACGAGACCGTAATCACCTTGCTGTCGTCAGCCGCCGCCGGCGACACACCGCCGCCACAACCGAGCACCTTGGGAATCTTGGTAGCCAAAATTGGTAGTTGGTATACCATCGCCATAGACCCTGGAGGCGTATACATCTCCTAGAAGACCTCCTTAGCCCCGCCGGAACCTCCCAGTCGTGGCGACATCGCCGCCGATGACTGGAGCATCTCAATACCACGACCTGCTAGCGTGACCACCAACTCACCGACCACCTCGGACAAGCTTAGTTGCGGGAGATCGAACCTCTATAGCCCGGAACACCGAGAGGTGCGTTCTCGGGGAAATGTGATCGCCGCCGACACGATCCGCCTCGCCTAAATCCGTTTCGAGTACCCCCGATCGCCTCGCGCTGCGGAGAGAGGCCGACGAGGTTCGCCAAGTCTGCCTCAGCACTGCCGCGTAGATAGCCGAGCCCCGAATCATGTCTGTCGCCTTGGCTACGTGCGCCTCCACCTCGTCGGAGAACCGCCGTATGCCGAGGGAGAGAAGGAGGCCATACCACGACTCTAACCCGCCACCATCTGGTCGGACGACTGCCTGAGCACGCCAATTGGGGAAAGCCGAGCCCTGTCTTGCCGAAATATGGTCATCGCCGCCCTGTCATCGTCCGCCGCACCAGAGAGACAACGCCGCCTTGAACAGACGCCCTGGAACCCTGCTAGCACCAAATCTCCGATTCGCCCGAGCCTCCCCGGGAGAGCTCGGGAGAGCGGCACCCTCGGCGCCCAAATGTCCGATTCGCCCGAGCCTCCCCGGGAGAGCTCGGGAGAGCGGCACCCTCGGCGCCCCGAATCTCCGATTCGCCCGAGCCTCCCCGAGAGAGCTCGGGAGAGCGGCACCCTCGGCGCCCCGAATTTCCAATTCGCCCGAGCTATGCTGAGCTACGCCGAGCCCCGCCGAGCTACGCCGAGCTCTGCCGACCTACGCCGAGCTCCGCCGAGCCCCGCCGAGCTACGCTGACGCCCCCCGACCACTGAGAACCACCCTCGACCTCTGAGAACCACCCCCGACCACTGAGAACCAACCCCGACCTCTGAGAACCAACCCCGACCACTGAGAACCACCCCCGACCTCTGAGAACCACCCCCGACCACTGAGAACCACCCCCGACCACCGTCGAGCTCGCCCGACCAACCGCCGAGCTACGCCGACGCCGGCGACTCTCTGGGAACCAGCATCGAACACCTGGTGGGCGACCATCGGGTCTGTGTTCTGATGAGGCGCCACATGCCGCACTACTGTACCCGCGCGCCACGTGGACCAATCCCGAGCTGCCCCTGATTAACCGACCAATTTTCCTATTTTCAGAAAATAGGATAATCTTCGGAAATTCATAACTTATTCATTCGATGTCCAAAAATTGCGCACCATATATCAAAATTCTCAGAAAAATGAGATCTACAATCTAAGACTATGTTTGTGTGCATTTGGCTCTTTATTTTATTGGATTTTTCTGAAATACTCTATAGGAGTCGCTGACGCGACTATTTCGTGTTCGATTTCAGAGCCGGAGGAGGATCTGACTAAGGAAGACGACCACGAGTACTTTCAGGAGCTAGGAGACGACTACGAAGGTGCCACGTCCTACCAAATCCTTAGATCCTATTTACGCATTGCAAATGACATTGTTGCTATTGCTTTGTGATTATGTATGGATTGGTTGCATGGTAGTATATTTGAATTCCCTGCCTTGATAAGACTTTACCCTGCTATCCGCTGCAAGGTTAGCTGCTGCTTAATTTACTGTTACTCTTCCACTACTTACTACATGCTATATGCTATGTGGTGGAATTGGGACGGTGCATAACTGATTATAACCACTGGGAGAGAGTGCTGCGTGCGTCTTGGGTGCGTGGTAAGGGTTGATGTCGACCAAGTGGGATGTGAGACAAGCCCGTGGGGCAAGTCGTGCCGGGGGTGCAACCTGGGCATCCCCACGAGAGATACCTGTGGCGGGTAATGACTTATGAGGTGGTTCTGGGATGTGCATTGAAGTCCCGTGAGCGGAGGTGCCGTGATGGCACGGGGAGAGTATCCCCTATGTGGAGATGCCTGCTTGGTCACAACCTAGGATCTGACTAGTGACCGGAAACATCTGGATTCCCTTGCTACTCACTCGCTTCTGATGGGCGGGAGACGGCTGGACTACTTGGTAGGACGGTTCCACTACTGCTAGGTTGAGAGGTGATAAGGGTGGACGGTGACGGATGGCAGATTCCCGTACCGTTCTAGATGCGCAGTACCACTGATGGGGCCCGGTACTGCGTCTCCCAGTCTCAGTGTGATGGTGTTGGATCCGGAATGTCCCAGGGCTGAGTGGCAGGGTGGTACCGACCTAGGCAAGCAAGCACCCGGAATTCTTTCTAGATGATTGTACAGCATCGATGATGGCTAATCTTGTGAGTAGTAAAACCTCTGCAGAGTGTATGGTTGATCGATCGATACATAAGCCAACTCGTTGGCTATGGACCTTTCCTAATGTTTCTGCAACCACTATTAGATGAGAGCATATTCTTTTCTCCCCCTGGATAACATTTTTCCGGCAGTGTACCCGTTGTGGTAGTGTGCCACTGAGATAGGCCCGAGAGGGAGTTGGGCCTGTCGAATGAGAGTGAGGTGTGGGTATGTGAGGTGTGGTGATGGAAAAAGGGATGATGGTGTTAACTGGTGATAAAACTTGACTAATTAAACATTGATTACAGCTGCATAGGAAAACCTCAGCCTATAGGTCTGCTTGTATAGCCTTGCATCCACTTTCCACAAAGCAAATGCTGCATAGGTGGGCTCCGTGGCCAGTACAAATCGTACTGATAAATTTGCTGTCAGGTGACGAGAATGAGTACGACTTCGAGGGAGATGATGACGAGGAATAGGGTCACGTGCTACACTCAAGTTGGCCGTGAAGGATGAATCGCTTCCGCATCTTCTAAAGCTTCTCTGAATGTTGATTCCGCCAATGTGGCGATGTAATAAATGTTTATGTAAGACTTCATTACCGTTGTATGGATCCTGGTGTCAACTGAGATATGGGTAATTTCATGGATTGTCCCAACCAATCTGTTGAATTACAATTCGAGCCTGTGGATTTCCCTTCGCGGAAATTGAGGTCGTTTCAGGCTACCAAGTGATCTTTGCTTGCACAATTGAAGCATCTTTTTGGGCCATCAAATTTTCTTGCATTCCTCTTCCTTCTTGCCCGGTAGCCCTTCTTCTTCATGAACTTGCCAAATCTTCTCACTAGAAGGGCCATCTCCTCATCACTCTCACTTGTGCTTGATGAATCTTCACCTAATTCAACTTTTGCTTTGCCCTTGTCCTTTGATGATGATGTGGCTTTGAATGCCACACTCTTCTTCTTCTCATCTTTGGAGTCTTAATCTTTTTCTTTCTTCTTCTTATTGATCAACTCCTCCTTGTCATCATCATCTCTATAGGCATCATCGGTCATCACCTCTGCAAGCACTTGGTTTGGTGTTAACTCACTCAATGTAGTCGTCACCAAAACCGTGATCAAGGTAGCAAACCTCTTGGGCAAGCTCTTCAAGAATTTCATTGAGAAGTCACTATGCTTCACCTCTTCATCCACGGCCTTGAGATCATTCACAATGACTTGCAATCTATGGAACATCTCCGGCACGGTTTCATCATCCTTCATCTTGAAGCTTGCAAACTTGTCCTTCAAGATGTATGCTTTGGCGGCCTTTACACCCTTGGTGCCATCATATGATTCCTCAAGCTTCTTCCAAGCTTCATGATCACTCTCAATGTTCTTGATTTGCTCAAACACTTTTTCATCTACGGCCTCATGAATAGCACAAACCACAATGTCATTGAGTTGAAGCAATCTTTCTTCGGCAGTTGTGGGATTGGCCTGCATTGGCAATCTCAATCTTTGTTTCCACAACCTTCCAAACCTCTCTATTGATTGACTTGATGTGTGAGGTCATCTTGCTCTCCCAATATCCATAATTTGTGCCATCAAATTAGGGTGGCTTCTTGGTGTTGTTGATGTGAATGTTGAGTTGAGCCATCTTTACACCAGTAGGTTGTTAAGCCTCAAATCAACGGTGCCTCGGCTCTGATACCACTTGAAAGGTCCTAAATGGCTAGAGGGGGGTGAATAGTCCTATAAAAATCTACAAACAACACTTAACAAGCCGATTAGTAACAATAGCAAGCTTTGCAAAGCACTAGCTCCAAACTACACTATGCAAGCCACCTAGACAAGTATACTACACTATGATCACTAGTTCACACTCAAAGGCTATGTCTCTACCTATACACTACTCCTAAGTGAGCAACTAACTAACAAACTACACAAGAGAGTAAGTACATAAATGTAAAGAGTGAAGGTGATTTCAATACCCCCGGTGTAGAGAAGATATGAAGTCCAATATAACCAATCAATCAAATACAAGAGAAATCCTCGGTAGAGAGATGACACAAGATTTTTTACCGAGGCTCACTTGCTTGCCGGCAAGCTAGTCCTCGTTGTAGCGATACACTCACTTGGAGGTTCACGCGCTAATTGGCATCACACGCCAAACCCTTCTCAAGGGTGCCGCACAACCAACACAAGACGGGGATCCACCAAGTTACGAGCAATCCACTAAAGATGCCTTTCGCGATCTCCCGCGGGGATAGGCTCAAGGACCCCTCACAATACCTTGATCGGAGGCGGAGACAATCACCAACTCCCCTCAACGATCCTCGCAGTTCCAAGCCGTCTAGGAGTCGGCAAACTCCAAGAGTAATGAGAGAAAACGCTGCGAATTACCGCTACCAAGTGCCTCTAGATGATCTCTTTCAATGCAATGCACTTGATGCTCTCCAAACTCACCAAATGATGATCACAATCAAGTAGGATGAGTGAGAGTGGAGTGGGAAGGCTCACAAGTATGCTATGATGTTCAGGAGTGCCAAGAGATACTCCCCAAACCAGCCAAGTGACTATTTATAAGCCACACACAAAGAACTAGCCGTTTAGGTTTTTCTGCGTACTATCGGACTGTCCGACGGCCAGACCGTCAGACTAAACTGCATGGTCCGACGCCCCGGATGAACACCACGTGTCATTAGCCGTTTGAAGTCGAGCGTTGGATCACAACGGCTAACTTCCCGCGCTGAACGAACCGTCGGACGGACGAACGTCGGACCAACACCCGCGGTCCGACGCTCACTGCCACTGCACCGTCGGACTGAAAATACACGGTGCGTCGGACCAAACGAAACCACGGTTCGACGCTTCCAGAGAGCTCCCCGAGCCCTGAAAACCGTCGGACGTTGGTCCGACGCTCACCGTCGGACTAACGCCGAGAGTCCGACGCTCTCAGAGCTCGCCACGTGTCAGCTCTTCGCACGATCTGCACCGTCGGACGCTTCGGCTAATGGTCCGACGCTCAGAAACTGAGCGTCCGACGCTCTCAGCGGTGTTAGCCGTCGGACCGAAGACATTGGTCCGACGCTCTATTTTCTCAGGATTTTCACTCAAACCTTTCACCCTTTGTTCCCATGTGCTAACACCAAGTGTTCTACACCTTGTGCACGTGTGTTAGCCTTTTCAAAAGAGTTTTCCAAGAGTTTGTTAGTGTCACTAGCATCTATATGCAATGCAATGATCATGAACACATAGTGGCACTTGATAACCGTATTTCATCAATGATTTCGCCCCCCTTGATAGTACGGCTATCTATCCTAAATGTGATCACTCCCTCTATGGAGTCTTGATCACCAAAAGCAAAAGTGCTCCTATGGATTATACCTTTGCTTTGAGCTCCTAGCTTTTTCACCATCTCTTGATGAAGCTTGTGGACTCCTTTTGATGATGGACTTATACCATTTGCATGGATGCCGTCAATAAGGCTTTCTCCTTTATTGATGGGCTTACACCATTTTCATGGACGCCGTCATTGCCCTTTACTTGTGGCCTCCACCGTCCCGGTCCTTTGCTCCATCTTGCCATTTGCTAATCAATTCTCATGAAACGCTTAGAGCAATCATTAGCAAACTCGGTTTCATCAATTACCCAAAACTAAACATGGGCTTTCAAGTGCTCTAGAACGCAATTCACTAGTAACGATGCACTTGAGGATCACTCAACTCACAAAGATGATCAAAGATGAACAAGTGAGTGAGAGGGAGGCTAGAGAGTGCTCACAAGAGAATGACAATGAATCAAATGTGCAAGAGAGTCCCCAAGTGACTAGGGAGGGAGTATAAATACCCCCAAGTGCACTCCTAGCCGTTACCCACTAAATAACAGCCGTTAACACCCTTTTCGGGGCGTCGGACGGAACCGTCGGACTGAGTCCATCGGACTATCTGAACGCAGTCTGATGCTCAGATCTTCGTCACGTGTCAACAGGATTTAACCTCAGCCACTGGATCTCAACGGTCACCGATCGCGCCGATTTCTCAACCGTTGGACTCCAAACCGTCTATAGTCCGACGCTCGCGCTCACCAAACCGTCAGACTGTCCGACTCTTTGAGTCAGGTAGCAGTCCGCGCCACCGTCGAACGCTCAGAAATCAGTGCATCGAACTAATGAAATTCATCGTCCGACGCTTCTAGAGAGTTCCCGAGAGCTCAAAACACCGTCGGACGGCTGTTCGACGCTTACCGTCGAACCAACGCGCACCGTCCGACGCTTTCACATAGTTAGGTATAGTGCTTGGGACCATCGGACTCTGCCAAGCAATAGTTCGACGCCCTGCAGCTGCAGCGTCCAACGCTCAGAAACTCAGTGATTTTCTATTGCGACTTTCTTTGGAAATCGCCGAATCCTGCCTCGCAAGCTCAGCAGGAGGGAGAGAGACCCCAAGCAGCCTCTCTACCACTCCAACCCTTGTTCCCGAGTGCTAACACCAAAGAATCTAACGATTGTGCACAGAGTGTTAGCTTTTGAAAACATTTTTCAAGGGTTCTAAGTCAAAGTCAGGTTGAGTTAGATTCAATGCACATGAAATGCAACCTAGAGCACATGAAGGTAATCTAATCATTTAGTTCTCCCCTTAATAGTTGGCTATTTATCCTAAATGTGATCACACCTTCTTGGTGTATTGATCACCAAAAGAAAAGCCTTCTATGGGTTATACGTTAGCCTTGATCACCTCTTCAAGTTGCTTTCTATCACCTTGATCATCTCTTCACTTGATCTACCTCTTCTTGTTCCATGGATGAGCCTTCTTGATCATCACCATCACCTCATAGGCTCCTCACTTCCATGAGTAGGACTACCTATACTTAGCCATCACTAAGCAAGTAGGTTAGTCCTTAGGATGTCATCAATTATCAAAACCAAACTAGGGCTTTCAAGCAGCAGGTGCATTATCAGCGGGTTCTTCAGGTAATGGGGTGTCTAGAATATCTTCCTTTTTCTCAGCCCTGAGAACAATTCTCAGGTTGCGGATCCAATCCGCATAGTTTGTTCGATTCAACTTATCTTTCTCAAGAATTGAACGCAAAGTAAATGGTTGATTGCTAGGCCATTAATCTACAACAAAAGTAATGCAAAATATTAAGACAATGTATCCAAGACGGAGTAGACAATATTAAACTTTTAACAGAATCTACTCCTGCTAAAATCAATATCCCTCTATTGAAACTTAGTGATTCAAGACCCACAACTAACAAGTCTACTAGTGAGCTTTCGCATCACCGCTAGAAGACATGGTAGATCGGTAAGAAACTCTTTGCTAATCATATCACATATGACTCTCGTTGTTGGGCAACATCTCTATGCTGTGGCACCCAACTCCTCATGCTCCAAGGTCCCTAACCATTAGGATGACCTTGTTCAAGTAACCGACTTTTCTGCAGTAAGTATCCGATACGAACCTATCTAGTCAAGGAAAACCGGTGGACACCCTAATCTCATAGACCCACCACCGATTGTACAAGACTCGTGACAGTGCAAGGTTTGGGGAAGCATTTGAACTTAAACATTGCCGAGGGATCGTTCTATTTCACTACCGCATGTAGACAAAAACATTATCGCAGTGAAAATAGAACATAGTAAGAACAGGTATTATCACAGATATGACTTGGTATAGCCCATTATTTCTTTGGGGATCTTCATCTCCATCAATCTGTTCATCATGATGATCTCCATCTCCATGATCCATGTATGCCATCCTCCAGTGATGAGTCCACCAAGACTAGCTATCACTAACGCAAGGCAGTGAAATAAAATTACATAGTCGCGAGTAGGATCATCACAGTTTGGCACGCAGGCCATTACATCAAATTCACAATATCTATGTGGCTCCAGCTATATTGTCATGCTCATGACATGCAAGCCATGAATTAATTACATACATGCATCACATACACATAAGGGCTATACCAGTCATAAAATCCTGCAAAATAGAGTTAACCGATTCCGACGTCGAAACTTAAAACGCCGAAAACATCATTTTCTGGGCCATTTTTGACAAATCTAATTTCGTCGAACCCCGAGAAGGGATCAGGGAGAATTGGATGTAAATTTTTTTCTCTACAACTTTCGTTTAAGAATCGTCTCGATCCGAGGTCGTATGCAAAAATTACGGCCGTTTTACCGAACAACACTTTTCTCGCACCCCGGCGCCCGGCAGTAGATCCAATCTACCACGCCGCGCATCATATGCGCTTGGCACTTGACCTAGGTTCAATTCAATCAATCTGATTGATCTCCATCTCACCATGACTGGGTTTACATGTATCACTTAACTCGGATGGCGGAATTCCGACCGGTACGAGTAGATCGTTACAAGACCAGCATAGCAAAATTACGAACCATGATCGTCGGAGACTCATCTAAAACCGTGCATATCTCCATATGAACACAACCGAATGCAATAACCTGGCTCTGATACCACTGCAGGGTTATGAGGAAGCTACGCTAGCCGGAAAACAAAATTTTTAACCTCATATCCCAGGATCAGCTACTAGTTATAGATCACGGGATTACCACTAGACGCGCAGGTGCAGCGGAAGACGTCTCGATGTAGACGTACGCGCCGCAGCAGTGCCGTGCAGTTGCGTGGTCGTCCGTCCACCCGTCCCTCTCGTGCAGTTCATCCTTGTGCTCCAGATGCAACACCTCCGAGGTATCTACACGTACAGGAAGGAAGCGTTGCACCTCCGGACTGCTAGGTCCGTGAGGAGCAGTAGGCGCGAGCATGGGGAGGGCGACGGCGGCTGCCAAAAGGCGTGGTTCAACCTGGCCTCGCCCTTCCCCTTACTTATATAGGCGTCCCTAATATGCTCCCGAGTTGGAAGCCCATTAGAAACCCTAAGACTAGTCTAATTCGGGTCCAATCCGAATTAGGCTTCCAGCCCCTTAAGCGTGCGACCCTATGGGTTCACACACACATAGATATGGCCCGAGTACTCCTACTCGTCCAATAGTTGACAGCGGCCTCTAGTAAGGCGTGACAACTCCTATGCGTACGCAAAGATCATATCAGACGAACCACCATAAATCACATACATGTTATTCCCTTGCCACACGATATATGGTCTAACTCGTGGGTTAACAGTTGGAGCTCTCAGGTAACTCTCTGGAAGCGTCGGACTCTACTGTTCTTTAGTCCGACGCTGCACCGTCCGACGATTGGTTGAAGTGGCGCGAGCAGTGACCATTGAGATCGAGTGGCTGACGTTAAACTGAGTTGACACGTGGCAAGATCGTGTGCGTCGGACGTTGGACATTGGTCCAACGCCTACCGTCTGACGGTAGCGTCCGACGCCCCGAAAAGTGGTTTAACGGCTGTTTCTTGTGGGGCAACGGCTAGGAGTGCACTTAGGGGTATTTATACTCCTTCCCTGGTCACTTAGTGACACTCTTGCACTTTTGATTCATTGCTCCCACTCACTCACTTGTTCATCTTTGAAACTCCAACTCACTCTCTAGCCAAGTTCACTCACTTGTTCAGAGGGGCACAGCCCACCAGGAGAAATAAAAGTAACTCCAACTCGGTTACGAAAACTCCATCCGAACTTGGCAAAAATCGCGATAACCACTGTCTCCAGCTTCCTGCAAACCATATTGAACTCCGGCCTCTCCTCCTCCTTATGCAGCATAAGTCATCCTAAAAATTACTTGCAACTAATAATTAGATTTTGTTCTATTGAACACCATATCATTTCTATTCAATCATAATGATCACATAAAACGGCAGCTCCTAGTAAATTTTTATCTTGAGTCTCGACATAGTCGTCTGAGCCAAAAGCCTAATAAATTAGACACGCTGGTGGGCGGTATAATTCCAAAAGTAATGGAAACGGTTCTCCAAAGAAATCTCACAAAATGGCAGTCAAAAAACAAATGCTGAATAGATGCAATGCAAAGGTAACATTATAAACTCCCTTGCCACCTCCTCTTGGCTAAATTATCCTAGGTAAGAGTTACTCCTTTGCAAGAACCAAAGAAGAAAATTAATTTTTAATGAAAGCTTAAGTTCCCATGAAGGACTTAAGATCTGATTTGTTAACTACCAAAATTTGCCATAGCAAGGATTTGATAAGCTAAAAATTGAGAAAAAATTTGCCAAAGATTTAGCAACCTTAATGTTTCAAAAAGTATCATAACAAGAAAAACATCAATGTCTAATGCATTTGTTTCGTGAGGATGTTCCTTTAGATGTTTGTTGAAAAGCTAGTTCTTCGACTACGAGACATCAACAAAACAATCTTCATCTTCTCTGGCTACGGGCCTGCTCTCTTTGGTACTAGTGCTACACCATCATCAACAGCTGATATCTGAATTTCAGTTTTATCTTTGATCTTACAACATCGCTGATGGTGATACAGGAACAATAAGGCGATCCATCAGCAAAGCCAAATACCAATCATCAGTGTGCTGTTGTAACCTTTCAGTTCATTTGTTGTCATCGTCCTGCAGTAACCTAAGCGTGCGTTTAGTTGAGAAATTTTGGGAAGTTTTGCAACTGTAACACTTTCGTTTGTATTTGACAGCTTTTGTCCAATCATGGCCCAAGTAGACTCAAAAGATTCATCTCGACCTAGGCAGGCAAAAAGTACAAACATGCAACAGTTGCTACTTCATTTGGTGCTTCATGCAGACGGAAAGTATAATTGATGTGATGGGGAGAGAGAAGGAAAATTCCTCCACTAAACGGGGCCTAAGAAGCGTACCAAACGACGTGACTAATCGTTGAACTTCTTATCTCTTCTTATTGCGAAACAAAATAAGTCGCCACGTTCACTTTCTGCCGTACTGTATTTTAAGGCAAAAGGAAATCATCACAAAAGAAAAAACGAAAATAAAATAAGTTTTGCACTCTTGCCAGAAAAAGACAAAACAAAAAACCAAGAAGATAAAAAAAACCAAAATAGTCGACCACAGTGGGAGTCGAACCCACGACCTTCTGATCCGAAGTCAGACGCGCTAATCCACTGCGCTATGCGGTCGGTGAGTGGTGTTGTTTTTATTCATTTTTATATAACTGAACACAACGTGCCATTCTTCCCGGGGACAGAAAAGAGAACGATTCCACACGCACGTGCGTCATCTGCGGGGGACAAGCCACGGCGGCAGGAAGAATCGCATTCGATTCGGCTTCGGCAGCTGCGGGGCCCAACCGCCTCCGCGCCTCCCTCACTCCGCCACCACTCTTCTCCCCCTCCGGCGAGAGGGCGCGCCGCCCACCCCGCCATGAAGCAGCTGCACCGGCAGCCCAGCATGAGCAAGCAGCACCGCCCGCACCACCACCGCGCCTCCCTCTCCCGCCCCCTCGCTTCCTACCTCCTCCGCGAGCAGCGCCTCCTCTTCGTCCTCCTCGGCTTCCTCCTAGCCTCGTCCTTCTTCTTCCTCTACCCGTCCCTCAACCCGCATTCGGCCACCGGATCCTCCTCCGCCACCAGTTTCGCCGCCGCCATCGTCAGAAGGATCCCACGCGGCGGCGTCGGCTCCGCCTCCGCCGCGCGCCGCCTCCCCGTCGGTGTCCGGAAGCCCTCCCTGCGCGTTGTCGTCACCGGCGGCGCGGGGTTCGTTGGCAGCCACCTCGTCGACAAGCTCCTCGCCCGCGGGGACAGCGTCATCGTCGTCGACAACTTCTTCACGGGCCGCAAGGACAACGTCGCGCACCACCTCGGCAACCCGCGATTCGAGCTCATCCGCCACGACGTCGTCGAACCCATTCTCCTAGAGGTCGACCAGATCTACCACCTTGCCTGCCCCGCATCCCCCGTGCACTACAAATTCAACCCCATCAAGACCATCATATCCTTTCCGCTCCCTTGTGCCACGCATAATTCGTCCACGTGACAACATCCTCACAGGAATTGGCTTCAGTATATTTGTCATTATTGATTTATTTATGGACACAGATACGACTTCTTCAATGTAGTTCTATTGTATGATGCACATTTCACACGGGGGAAGGTGGGCGTGGGGTTGGATTTGTAGTTTTGTGCCTGCGTTTGTTTTGTCTACCTTTTCTCCAGTTGTTTCCTTAACCAGCTATGTACAAGACAAATGTCATGGGGACCTTGAACATGCTTGGACTGGCAAAGAGGGTGGGGGCCCGGTTCTTGCTGACTAGTACTAGTGAAGTGTATGGTGATCCTCTTGAGCATCCACAGAAGGAGAGCTACTGGGGCCATGTCAATCCCATAGGTGTGCTAATTTTGTCATAGATTAGTACGTAGATTAGTACGACCCATTTGAGTCTCTTCAATCCGATGTGTTGTGATAAACCACGCTATGTTATAATTGTACAGGTGTTAGGAGCTGTTATGATGAGGGGAAGAGAACAGCTGAAACTCTTACCATGGATTACCACCGTGGTGCTGGTGTTGAGGTAAAGCTTCAGTTTCTGATGATCGATCTAACAAAGGTTATCTTGTGAGCAATGCGAACTTTAAAAGCTATTAAATGTCAGTATTTAATGAGCTCTAAAACTATTTGCATGTCATTTTTTAGTAAGTTCGGCTATTGAACTAGATGTAATAATCAACTTTTAGGTGGCATTAATTCAAGTATTTAGTATGATCCAAATGTCAAATATTGAGCAAGAGTGATTCATTACTGCTTGCATACACTTCAAATTTTTTTAACAATTATGATTAATATACATGGCTTTGTTGAAAATAATCATCTTTATGGTGTGTGGCATTATGCCTTTTGTGTTCTTGAGAGAAACACAAAGTCTTCTCTAGGGTGGATATTCAAAATAGCATACTATTTGCACAATATTTATAGATGGGAGGGAAGTCAGGAAGGGACATTGCATTACACTAAAGTGCTAATTAACTAGATCCCTTGGTTATTTGAACTTTGAATATTTGATGGCTGGTTTTCATTTTGTCAAGATCTTAGTACATCCTTTGTTTATATGCTGTAGTGCTGCTTATGAGTTGTCATTGTGCTTTTATCTTTTTTCTCTTCTTGAAGAGCAAACTTTGACATAAGACTGCTTTCCTCAGGTGAGAATCGCACGCATATTTAACACATATGGCCCTCGTATGTGTTTAGATGATGGCCGAGTTGTTAGCAACTTTGTTGCACAGGTTTGTCTCAGTTTGTGATTCTGATGCATCGGAGAAGAGGATTATCATAAAACTTCAGCACTGATTAAAGTTGGCATTGTTTCATTTCTAGACTTTGCGGAAACAACCAATGACGGTTTATGGTGATGGAAAACAGACTCGAAGTTTTCAATATGTTTCAGATTTGGTACTTATGCACGCTTTCTGCCTCTCTTTCTATATGCAGAAGTTTCGATTGTTTATTTTGTACAAAATTATATTCAGACAATGCATGCAATTGTTCTTTATTTTCCTCGACCTTTGTTCTTCATAAATCAGTTTCTATTTTAAATTTTTGCTGAAGAAAGTTCACGTTTGCCACATTCAGATCTGAAGGATTTACATATCTATAAATTTATAGGTTGATGGGTTGGTAACTCTAATGGAAAGCGAACATATTGGACCTTTCAACTTGGGGAATCCGGGAGAATTTACAATGCTGGAGCTTGCACAGGTCTGACCTTGACACTGAAATTTGCTGTCCGTTCTTGTTTCAGAATACCACGGCTTCCTGTCTCCAATATCCCTACCAGGAATCGTGACACTGCATTTTTATTTTTATTATTTTATTATTTTATTTTATTTTATTTGCTGCAGGTGGTAAAAGAAACGATCGACCCAGGTGCATCTGTCGAGTTCAAACCCAACACTGCAGATGATCCACACATGAGAAAACCTGACATTTCGAAGGCCAAATCTCTTCTCAATTGGGAGCCCAAAGTTTCACTAATACAAGGCCTGCCGCGTATGGTCTCGGACTTTCAGAAACGCATCATGGATGAGAAATGAAGGAGCAGAAGCTACCAGTCTCAGAATACTGTATCATACTGACAGAGCTCTTTTTGGTGCCTTGAAGCCCTTGACAAAGCTCAGATGAAGGACTAACTGCCAAAAAAATGTTCCTCCAGGGCAAATTCTTTTGTTTTGTTTTGTTTTTTTTTTTTTTTTTGTGTGTGACAGGACATCTGTTCTTTGGTTCCGGTTTCTTCCATACATAAACTTAGCCATAGTTTACATACCGCCTTTCAGCGAAGAGTGAGAGGCCTACATAAATACAGTTCCTGTTTCTTTCTAATGTTGTTGTTGAAACCCATTTTACGTAGGAAGATGTCATATTCTCATGCCATTTCTTTTAGGAGTAGCCATCTCATAATAGCAGAAACATACATAGTAGAGTTACTCGTACAATCTCACAATATGCTGATGTGATCATAGCATCTATTAGTACATAACATTATGCATACAGGGCCGAAAGCAGGCACAGTATACTTGGAATCACAAGCGTCGCACTAAACTGCTGGAAGGACAAGCAGGAAGTGCTGATGGTCGATCTGACGGTGTAATGGAGCGGCTTAAATGAGGTGAACGTTAAACTTCAGCAGAGTCTCGACGCCGTCGGTGGTGTGCTCGTCGCCAGGGTGCAGCGTCTGGATGGCAGCGAAGCCCTTGGCGTTCTCGTACTTGCCGGTGCCTCCGATGATGGCGACGTGGGTCTCCGGCGCGGCCATGCGGTGCACCCCGAAGAAGCTGAGCGTGTCGCCGCCGTGCGGCGCCTCCGGGCCCTCGAACATGGCGGTGAGCACGATGGTCTTGCTGGTGCCGTCCTGGGAGCTGGCGACGTAGAAGCCCTGCGCCCTGCCGACGACCCCCTGCGCCGAGCTCGTGCCCCTCGGTGAGCTCGTCGTCAATGACGGTGGTCGTGCCGAAGAGCAGGTTCTGGAGCGTGACGCCCGAGGGCAGGTCCCCGGCGTTCACGAAGGGGATGTTCTTGTTGCCGCCGTTGACGGGGTTGCCGTTGCCCTGGACGACGGCGGCGGAGGAGGTGCCGCCGGCGCTGAGGCCCGCGACGTAGGGCACGTTGTTGCTGTTGATGAGGTTGCTGGCGCCCTGCGGCAGCGGCACCGCGCCCTGGATCGGGAAGATGTTGGTGTTGGGCCGCGCGAACGGCAGCTGCCCGTTCGCCGCCGCGCTCGCCACCACGCCGGTCACGATGCGCCCCGACGGCTGCGAGCCGCCGAGGATGTCGTGCATGAAGAACATCAGCGGGTGATCGCCGGCATCGCCCATCGTCGCGGTGGCACCGGCGATCGCTGCACCCGCAGCGCCGGCGGCTGCGGCTGGGCCGCCGGCCGCTGGCGCCGCCACTGGGTCTGCCGGGGGGTCCGTCGGGGCGGGCAGCGGGTCAGCCGGCAGGGGAGCCGCAGCTTGCTCGTCGAGGACGCGACCAGCGAACGCGCAGTTCGCCACAGCGAGCGCGAGCACCAGGCACAGCGCCGCCCTGATTGCTTGCACCGCATTCTTGGCCATGTTCCGCAAGGCGCGCAGCGCAGGCGGCTTGAATGTACACTGGACAAGAGCAAGGAAGGACTGTGGCGTGTAGCCAACTAGCTATTTGCTCAGTAGATCGGTCGCCTGTACTTGCTGTTGCTGTGCATGTTGCTTGCTTGCTGCGAGATGCCAGAATTATATAGGAGTCGCGGGTCGTGCAGCCGTGCAGGGCGCCAGGCCGAGACCCAGCGGTGGGCAGTGGGTAGAGTGGAGTAGTTTGATGGCGGTGTTGTGTGTTAGTTGTGCGAGGACATCCAGGAACCTAAACCTCTGAAGAAGAGGTGCGGTTTGGTACTTGGGACTTGGGAGGGACGGCCGCAGAGGCGTGGCGCCACATGTCCCTGCGCTCATACGACTAGGGACGCACGGGCAGGTACAGATTGCCGGAGCGAAGTGGTTTGCCCGCCGGGCCTCGGCTCAGGTGCACCATGGTACCAGTTCGGTGTTCAGACCACACGGTTTCCAGGAGCTATTGCTAGTGCAAACATTTTCAGCATCTCATGAGTCTGGCAGAGATTCATCGACAGACGGCAGGCAACCACAAACCACAATTTGCCTTCAAAAAACCACAAACCACAACACAGCCATGCATCGAGAGACGGAATCTCTACTTCATGTGGACATGTTTTGTTTCATTGCTCTACACCTCTATGGGCTATGGCATAGCTTAGCTCCTTCCAAAGAGTACAACACTGTAACCAGCAAAAGCATACGTAGTCACAAGAACTCACAAGAACAAAACTGACAGATAATAATGTCTGAACTAACACTACCATTATTGCATGTAATAATAAACATATTAAATTCTCCACCAGAGATTACTTTACACAATTCCTTAAAACCAAAATTGTACATCTATACTCCAGCATTATGCGAACCTAAAAAGAAAAATGAAACGCCTTTTGGAGTTCAGAGGGAAAACCTCCAGAGTACTACGTTATTGGGCAGTTCAGAGCCAATGGTGACATATACATGAGCATGACACAGCCAGGTCATGCTTCGACCCCGCTTGTCTGATGCTCCACCATCACCTACGCCATCTTAGCTCATGCCCTTCAGTAGCCATGTGGTGAACTCCTGGAATTACCGTCCCCTCCTCAAGCAATTCAATTGAGGGCTCATCTTCCACTAGAGTTCACCAGCGACCAATCCATGCATATGCTTCTAATGGCTTCGGGGTGCAAACATTGGCAGTTCTAGCCAAGCTTCTTGGCGGAGTTAGTTGTCCCCAGAAAGTCAGCTACAATTTCCTCTAGAAGATCATCTTGCAACAAACTCCCGATATCGCACCCAACCAGATTGGTGCCATCTTCAGAGCCAACCCACTCTACACTCAAGAGTAGGGCTTCCTGATTAAACTCTATTTCTTGCCGTAACTGCACCACCCTTTGCCACACAAGCTCAGCAAACTCTTCCTGATTCCATCCAGGTGAGCACCTCACCATCAATCCCTTTGACCAACTGTTCATCGTGGAGGTAATCATATCCCCAAGAACAGTATTTGTGATATCGAACAAGAGCTTCCTCTCATGTTGTGGCCATAAAATGAGGCTGCCGTACTTCTTTTCAAGATCATCATATAAATCAAGGCCTGCAGGACACTCCAGTAAGTAGCAGTTGTCAAGGAGCTCATCCTCGTTGGGCGCATGAATGCCCAAAGCAACAAGCATGTCAAACACATAGGAGAAATCCCTTTCTTCCATATTCCTAAAGGCATGGGATTCCCCCATTTCAGGAAGAGATTGATGTGCTGTCTCATCATCACTCAATATAAAAAGCCCGTTGTCATCTTCAGTGTCAGTAGTCTCCCTCTTCAGAAGCCGAAGTTGCAATCTGAGCTCTGCAATGTTTACAATAAATCAAACTTAAGAGCTAAGAAGAATGAGAATGAAGGTCAGTACAAAAGAATTTGATCACTTGCCTTGGAGATCTGCACTAATTTTCTCAAAATCTCCTGAGTAAACATCTTCTGCGTCCATGGAAGATTCAAGAACGGACACTGGACTTTGCTGGTCATCTTTATTGGAGTTTACTGGCGATTCTGATACAGCAGGTGGAATAATGAGGGTTTGACTGTCATCTCCCAGGTGTCGATTAATCTCCCCAGGAGAATCTGATCCTATCCGGGGATCATAAGTGGCTGGGTAACCATCAGCTTCATGGTATTCAATTTGCTCATGCTGGATTGAAAATAGTTGGCAGTTATTAAGCATGACATGGAAAGATCAAGCAAATCCCCAAATGACAGCAAAGGCAATATGGTAAGTGTGCACAACTTTAAACCGAGAAACAAGTGTTTGTGATAAACAGTTTTGTGCACATTTCATGATTCCAACAGAATACACAGTAAGTGCAAACTAAAAGGGTTGATAAAAAGGAATGAAAGTGCCTCAGAAACTTAATAACAAACAAACCAGAGGATATTCAAACTGTTTGTGCTCAAAAGAAAGTGCCCACATAATTGAAGACTTGCTAAAGGGAACAATAGGAAAGAATAATGTGATAAGCACGTTAGTACCTTAGCCATCGGATCGTCGAGATTAGGCAAAAGAAGGCAGTTATCTAGTGCTGTTGTGGTCATCTTAAGCATTTGCTGGTTCTGTCCAGCAGGAGAAAGAGGTTTTTCACTACTGAAAGGGATTGCAGAACTGGTATCCCATATACCTACTGCATCTTCATGGTCAGGATTTGCAGGATGTTGTGACTGCCCAGGTATATCAATCACAGCAGCACTGTTAATTGGTTCCTCGTAATTTACATGTATCTCACGTTCAACTGCCATTTTTTCTTCGTTATCTGTCAACATCAGATCAGATTCATCACCATGAATTGTAGAATCTCTACTTAGAGATTGTCTTTGCCTGCTACGACATGCATATTCTGAATAGTGGGGTCCAACCTTAAGAACATCTTTAAGCATCGAAAACTCATTGTATGTAACACTACCATTTCTTTTTCTATTGTTTGACTTTTGAACTCCACGGATGAAGGATGATGGAAGAGACTTGGACCTTGCCAATTTACTAGTAGCTGCGTCTCTCCAACCATCACTCTGCACTTCTGCCTTTGGACATTTCCTGCATGTCATTTTATGGGTACCTACCTTTGATGCATTCTGATCAGAGAGAGCAAGCATATCTCCAAGTGTGCTGAAGCTGTCACTATCAGTTTCTTGATGCTGACACTGATGGGTCTTCTTCCATCTGTTAGAGAGGTGTTTCTTTGCTTCCTTGCTTACTGATGTTTCAGTCGAATATGTTGGCGAAGAGTTTAGGCTGGAAGAAGCCCAAGCATCACACGGCTCAGAATACCTATGAATTGCCTCTGGAGTCTTGAGTTTAGTAACAGATGGCAGGAACTGTGACCTTTCATCTGAAGCAGGAGTTCTGATCTCTGGTTTGACAGCATGTTTCCTACTCCCACCCCTAGCAGCTCTCATTTGTTTGGTGATCTCCCTAGCAATTTCTCTAGATCCCTTCCCCATATGACTTAATGTTTCAGAATCTCCAAGGGGCACCTGACACATGTAATCTTCAGTATACTGAGTCCATCTACCAGCCTCAGGACATTCTTTGTGCCTTCTATAATCAGAATGGGGGATTTGTTGATGTAGGTGGAGGGTTTCTTCAATATCATGAGGTTTCTCAAGATTTGGCTTCAAGACAACAATCCGAGTAGGGCAGCCTCGTTTTCCAGTACTTTCATGGTGACTGGACCTTGACAGTTTCTGCCTTAATGAACAAGAATCTTCTTTTAGGGATTGCAAGGGCACACTAGAAGATGGCTTCCTCAAAGACTGTTTCACTTCCTTTTGCTCGTTGAAGATGATCTCGTTACCCTTCTCTTGCGGATAAATATTATCCATGTCAATAAATTGATTTCTTCGAGCTGGCTTCAATATTGTGATGCAGTTTGCAGTAGATGATGGAGAACCATGATTACGCAGGTCCCTTCTGACAGCAGGATCAAACTTCTGAAGAAAATCCAACAAAAGATCCCTGTTAGATACCAGCGCATCAAGTGTCTCATTAAATTCTTGTGACATATGAAGGGATTCATCAGTAGAAAGACGCTTAGCATCCATAAATTTCTGCCTTATGAAATCTATATCAGCACTGTCAACCATGTCAGATATGGAAGTTGTATTTCCAATTTTAGATCTTGGACTCCGGTGCATCTTCGTTTTTGCGGCCTCCATAACTTCAAAAACATCAATGGTATCTGCACTACTCCTGTGTGGAATGTCTTCATGTAAACCATTTCGACCATGAAAACTACCAGGTGAAGTCTTTGGTGCATGACTTTGGGTATGCCTATGCTGATTATGGATTCCAGATGAGGGCAACGAATCAAGACCCATGAGCCTTCCTACAGCACCTGGTGAAATGTGCCTAGCATTGACATCATTTGAAAATTCTTCGTCTATCAGTAATTTCATTGGCACAGCATTGGCTTTTCTTGATTTACTTTGCATGTTTACGGCAGCAAACTGAGAAAGGGGAAAAAAGGGAGATGCAATAGCAACTCATTAGTTAGCTCTTACAGTGGCACAGTAAGTTGGATGAACAATGAATAAAAGTTTAGTACTCCGTAGATGAAGATGCAAATGAAATAAAGTTATTATTCCCACAAATAACCATCAGCAAAGTTTGCTTGCTACAATAAAGCATACAGTTTAAACATGTCTAGATCAATAGCATATGCATTTCAGTTTTATGCTGCCACATAGTTTTAGTAAGTCTTAAGCTCTTTAGTTCAAAACATGTGAATCATATCCATATGTACAAATCTTCAACAAAATTCAGATTACTCACCACAGAATCAGATAGCATCCCAGGGTAAGTTGCTTGTTTCCTAGAGAACACAACCCCTGAAATTCAAGAGAAAATAAATGGTAATTAATCTCCGCAGGTCTAACACCACAATGGCAACAGTACTAACAATATAAAAGAGTTGGGCCAAGGGCGTTTCATGCCGAATTGGATTGTATGGTAAGATCAGGAGGGGAGGTTTCAAATGCAATCCATTTGTTCCTACTCCACCTATAGAAGTAAAATGGTACAAAGATTTCTGTTGCTGGGTTCAGTCAGGAAATCTTCATAAGGAATTATATAACTCAAAATTTACTAAAGAATTAACATCCAACCGTCAAATCTGAGAGAAGGGCACTTGTAAGCATAAGCTTCTATAAACATCAAAGTGGTTGCTCAGCGAGTTAACAAGTTGCCATTATTAACAAGCTTGAAATAACTTCATTTCAGCAAATTGAAACATCGGCAATCATCAGCTTGCCCAGAAGCACTAACTTTCTGGAACGCGAACACCCACAGAATATTTGGTGAAACTATAGCAAATTGCAAAAACTAGGTGATGATACTCAATTCAGAAACATATTCTCCAACCCTCACTTGGCTAAGCAAGCACGTAAAAAAAAAAAAAAACCATTTGGACTGTTTAGATGCCAATGGTGAAACTTTGGGGGAGAGGGGGGGGATTGCCATGGTACCTGCTGCTAACACAACATAGCTACATGGCCTTTCATTGCATGGAACCTCTATAAAGGAGATGCAACAAACCAGCAACATCAAAACTAATCATCACTCCATGGGTTGAGGTCCTTGAGGAGATGCAACAAACCAGCAACACATGGACAAGGTACAAGTTTTGTAGGACCACGACAAATATGAACTATGAAGAATGCACAATATTTGCTTCAATCCCACATGGTGATAGCCTGAATTTCTACCACCCCAAGTACCTTCCTTCACAGAACAAGCAGAAGGAATCCAGAACATGTTTCACCCCTGGTGCTTAAAGGGGGTGTACAGTGTACTTATCATATATAACTAAATGACCAATCCATGTTTAACAGATACTCCTATTTGCTTAGTGATTAGCATATAAAAGCCACTTGGTAATGAAACTTCACGGCATCCAACAGACAAGAGGATGCAGGAACAGAATAATTTAATACTTTAACTTACATATCCAGCAAATTACGGGCAAGTGAGGTTTCTTTGCGTGATCCTGTGGGAATGCAAGACTATTCCTACACTCCAGTACTTCAATAATTCAAGGTATCGCATGTTGTACAACTGTACGTATACCAGATCGGCAAAACAGGATGGGAAATTACATCCTTAGTTTTAAAATTGGCCTAGAACTCGTGCAGAATCTAGGCTACTGCAGCTTCAAACGAAAGAACTACAAGAAAAAGGAAAAGAACTGTCCGCCAAAATGGTTTGAAGTTGGAAGCACGAATCTTTCTCAATCCAATAAAGGCATGACTAAGACCTAAAGTCCACAAGAAAGCTATGTCCCCGCAGCCGAAGACAGGGGATTATAAAAGATTAATACGTGCCTTTCACTTAGCTATGTCAAGGACTACGTGTATTTATGCCAAACTATTTTGTCCTAAAAAAAATCATAATACTAGCTATTGTGCGCAAACTCGAAAAAGACGTCCTTCCCAACACCAAACTCCATCCCGATGACGTGAAGTGGAGCTGAAGGTAAAAGGACCGGAATTTAATTCCAAATAGCAAAGCAAACACCTAAAACTGGAATACGACGAATGTGCAAGCAATCCCAAGTTGCCGTTAGCGGTACCAGAGCTACAAGGGGGGAACTGGAGAGAAAAGAGAAAATGCCCTGATCTCCTAAGGGCAAAGCAAGAGGGAAAATAATCGCGAACAACCATCACTATCCAACATCAAAGGTGAGATCTTCATCACATGGACTCCTTAACACCCCCCCCCCCCCCAAAAAAAAAAAAAGCCAGAAATTCACCCCGAAATTGCCAAAAAAAAAAACCGAGGAGCACTATAGGAATCTGTAACAAGAAAGCAGGCACGCACGGACCTTGGTGATCGGGGTTAGGAACGGTGGAGTGCGCCGCATTCCGGTCCGACGACCCGTCGCCCTGTCTCCGCCGCGATCTGCCGCGCGCAATGCTCGCCATGCTCACCTCCGTTCCTGAGCCCGACCGGATGCGGAGACGAAGCAAATCGCTCGCATCCGCCGCGCACGAGTGGGGAGGACTTGGGACGGAGGGGTGGGGGGGGGGGGGGGGGAGAGAGAGAGAGAGGGAGGTGGACTTGGAGAGCCAACGGGAGCTCGGTTTTGAGTGGGAGGAGGACCGAGGACGACGACGGGGAGGCCCCCGTTTGTTTCGTCTGCCTCTTTCTTGTCTCTCTCTCTCCTCTGGTGGCGTGTTTCTCTCTCTCCAAAATCTTTCAGTTTCCTCTCCCTTTCTCTCTCTATCTGCAATCTGTCACTCCATAAAGTCTATCTACAGTACTATCTCTATCTCTACTTAATTAATTTTCAATATTTTTTTGTTTGTCTTTGCATTTGCCTCTAGGTACCTAGCTTTTTTAAATTTGCAATTTAGTGTGCTGCACTTTCCCCTCCCCTCTTTATTATATTTTTTATGACACGTTCTCTTCTCCTTTTTAGAGCATCTCCAGCCATAAGTCCGAAATCAGCCCCCTACATCTTCATTTAGGAGGTGGTCTACAAAATTTGAGGGCCAAAAATCAAAGACCAACTCCAGTCACAGGCCCTAAATCAGGCTAAAATGAGGAGATAGGGGGATCCTGTATCTAGGGGCTGAGATTATAATTTCATGGAGCATGCAAAATGAGGTCCAATTTAGGGGCTCCACTGGAGTTTGATTTTTGTCAAAACTCCTAAAATTTAGAATAGAGGACCAAGTAGAGGCTTGCGCTGGAGATGCTCTTAAAGGTGGAACACTGAGGTTGCCTGCAATCATCATTTCTGCCAAACCATTTTGTTTAGATACATTCAATCAAATCACAATATTTATTTCATACCATTGATGTTAATGATTCCCCAAAGTGATTGCAGATATGGTATATTACTATTGTAGCCAACGGTTTTCAAGATTACCGCCCAAGGACCAAGACAATGAATATCATTTTAATTTTTTTTTTGTGAAACAAAGAAAACATACTTTACCATTGAGCTAAGAAGCTACATTTCATTTTAATTAGTACTTAGTTATTACATTGTGCTATTATCAATTCTTCTTCTCGCTTCGCTGCAAAAGCAATGAGTACGAGAATGGCCTTTTTAGATTAAAAAAACAAATACAGTATACTGTCTCTGTATCATAATTAGATGACGTTTAGGACAACGACACAGTCTTCAAAGTGCGACTTTGACTTTATATCTTTACAAAAATACTTATTAAAAAGTAATATATGTATACTTTTATGAAAGTATATTTAAAGACAAATATATTTATAAACTTTTTATATTTCTAAACTTAATAATTTAAAAGTTATTTATGATTTATATTCATAATGTTTGACCAAGACCATTTCAAAAACGTCATCTAATTCCGATACGGAGGGGGAGTACATCTAAATCGCTTTAACAGTGAGCTATCTAAATCGCTTTAACAGTGAGCTACTCTAATTCAATTGTTCTGCCAGCGTTTTCGTTCTCTGGCGCCAAAACTTCTTTAAATGTTAATGAGTACATCTAAATCGCTTTAACAGTGAGCTACTCTAATTCAATTGTTCCGCCAGCGTTTTCATTCTCTGGCGCCAAAACTTCTTTAAATGTTAATGAAACCGCACTGCTGATTTTATAAATTTTGAAGCATTATTTGTACTTGATGTGAAAAGGTCCATTTACTAATACCTTCCCTTATTTCCAAAATCTAATGTTATTTCCAAAATATAAGATCATTGAGTTGTGTGCCATCTTTTTAGAGGCACTCTCCACAGCCCAAGACGGCAAGAACCAAAACACATGTCCGTAGACAACGCCGCACACTCCCAGCTCCCAACACTCCAAACAGTTGGACAAAAGAGAAACCTAGCGCACAATCTCCCAAGTCGCCGGTCCCCAAGGCACGTGAATTGTTTTAAACCAAAGGGGCCTATTGTGCAAAAAAGGCGCCAGAGGTGCCCAAAAAAATGGTTTTGCCTTCACAGACATCTATTGAGCGTCTACAGTACGCCGGAAGGAAGGAGAAGGACCACGCCACCACCCCCGGTCCCGACGGCATCGGCGGGGGGCCGGCCGTTGCTCACAAGCCACACGTGTGTGTGGGTGTGGTGGGTCGGGCAAAACCCGTGGTGCACCCGGTCCACGACGACCATGCGGCCCAGCCCGCAGCGTGACATGACATCCGCGGTGCGTCCGCTTGGGACGTGCTTTGTGTTGTGCCGTTGTGCGCCTGTGCCTCCTCAACTCCATCCCGGTCGCAGTCGTAGACTCTTCCCGCTAGGTCCCACATGTCGGCAAGAGGATTAAACTACGGTGTTGGGCCCCATCGTGTCGCAGGGTAGGGAATGTGGGGCCTTTCGCACAGTCCGTCCGTTGGGCATGAAGTATTTGTTAGTTTACTAGGTAGTTAGAGTGTCCGTGCGTTACTACGAGACAGGTAAATTTTTATATAAAAACACAAGAATCGCACGATAAGATAACAACTGTAAAATTAAATCTGATGTTGAAGTGTCATTTACTCAAAAAAATGTTTATAAAATTAACACAGTAAAGCATGACGTCGTAAGCTCACAAACTCCTTAACTTTGGAAGCCCTATAATTGAGCTCTCATCATAGCGCTCCAGAAGAGGGTACTTGTCGTCTCAGCCTGGCTTCGTCTTTGCGTTTTTGTAAAAATCACCTCACTTTGGCTTGGAGACGTCACCATGTTGCCTCATGAGGCAACGGGTCCTCCGAGACCCAAGTGTCGTGCGCTACGGCATGTTTTGTAATGCAAATTAAACAAGCAAAAGGCAATACTTATCTTGATATTCAAGCATAGATCATAGAATGAGATATATTTAAGGTTCATGTAGAGAGATTGAGATAGCACTATTTTATATTTAAGTCCCCTAAAAAGCATCGAAGTCCCCTCAAATATCATGAAAGCTAGCAGAAAATTCAAGAGCAATCACTAGTCACGGCTCATATGGCCAAAATGGAGGGACAAAGTGGTTGTTGGCTTCAGGTTCCATGGAATCCATGTAACTCCAATGCTTTATAGTATTTTTTTCCAAAAGTATAACACTGCTAAACTGAGAAGAAACCAAAGGAGGTTGACGTTTTCCATTGTAGAATCTGTTTTCTTTCCTCCAAGTCCAGCAGCACACCGTCCGACGGCCTCCGTCCTCTAAAAAGTGTCATGATGGTAGCATCCCCTTCCATAAATTCAAAATTGAATTTAGCACAATATAGCAATGGAAGTACTATCATAAGCATTGAACTTGCAGTATCAATGAGATATGCACTAAATAAATGGGAACAGAGAAGTATACATATTCAGATTTTCATTAGTTAGAAATAGTATACATTGAACCTGCAGTATCATTGAGATATGCACGCCGCTGTGGCAAGACCGAGGCTCAGTGGCGGACCTAGGATTTTACCTCAGGGTATGCCTAAATTTTTTTCCTTATATAATTCGATAATCCTTTTACAATTCGGTAAAACCATATAATCTAATTTGGTAAAACCACATTCATTAAATAACATGATAAGCCTCAAATTAAAGATTAAGTTAGAAACGATGACAAATCTCGATATAAAATGTTCAAATAATGGTTCGAAATATAGCTATAGAAGAGACTTATAATATTAATTGTCTATCCGCCTTTTGCTTAATAATATGAATGTCTCAATTATATCATGTTCATCACGAACTGAAATACAAATTAATTAATCGTATAAATAAATAGATAAAATATGAATAGTGACCACACAAGTTCGCTGCAAATCAGACCAAAACAAGCTTACATGCGTGCATCTGAGCCTTTGCATGACAATTCTGAAACGCAGCCAGGACTGAAAGTGAAAGGCTGAAGCACGATAGACGATACAGTGACAAAACGATAACAAGCAGAGATGGTAATTCAGCACCAAACTGATCGAAAATACCTGAATATGGCCGCCGTCTCCTGGAGTAGACTCGTGATCTCATCGCACGTACGTCGCCTCGTCGGCTCGATGGAGTATAAGTATTGGAGTAGATGGACTAGATGGCTTTCTCGTCTTGCCGTCTCGCCGCGCCGCCGGCCGCCGTGGTCGGGCCGAACGCTCGAACCGCCAAAGAACACGACGCCGCTCCTTCTGTTTCCTGTTGGACCGTGTGTAATGCAGATCAGTAACTCCCTCCGAGTCCGAGGCTCCGAGATCGAAGCCGCCGCCGCCGCCGCTCCGCATCCGGCGTCCGCGATAGGCGAGATACGTGTGCGTGCACCGTACGGAAGACAAACCGCTCCGCGAGATCGCTGCATTCTTTCTTTGACAACTGCGGCACCTGAGATACGCGTGCGTCCAAGGCCTTGGACAACTGCGGCACCAGAAGTGTCGCCTCCTGATGCTGCGGATGGGCGGTAGCCGACTCCGATCCCTGGCGCCCTGCGGAGATCGCGGCATGCCGCGACACTATCATCGCACGGGGAGGGGGAGTTTTCTTTCCTTCTTGCCGCGAGGCACGCGGAGATCGCGACATCCGGCGTGCCGCAGCGGCGATTTTTCTTTCTGTTTTTTTCTTCGGTCGCACGGAGGAGCGGAGGCAGAGCGAAACTATTCTTAAAAAAAAATGTGCACACTTTAGTCTTATTAGTTGTAGAGATAAGTGACCAAGAAATTCTAAAAACTCTATTTTCTGGCCTTGCATGGCTATGGGAGCTGACAACCACGCAGCAAACACCAAAGCCAATATTTTTTTACAAAAATGTTACCAATAAGAATAGAACAAGAGGCCCAAAACACAGTTGAATCAAACCCCACAAAACCATAGGGGAACACATACCGCAATTCCATGAATCAAACTTAAAGATGTAGGAATAACTGAAGTTGGCAGCTATTTTGCCATCCTATGGCTTCGAATCTGATTCCTATAATCTCTAATCTTTGATTCCTATAACCGTAATAATCAGATTAAAGCTTATTGGGAACTCTTGCTGCTACCTCACCCGAGTAAAGCTGCAAACGCCCTTCTTTCTATAGTTTCATGGCATATAAAGATAGTAACTGTAAATTAGAAAGAATTTAGAAATTCCACCTGCTAAAAAAACTATATACGCTGGTCAAGCTACCTGCTCTACATACCTCCAAGTTCCAACTCTGTCAGTCCAGTACTGCCACCCCCTCACACATTACAAACGAGCTCATCACCACATGCATACCAATGACCGTGCTGACCTAAACAATGCAGCCACACACTTGCAGTTAGTCAATGCATAAGAATCGATCATTTTTGAGTGATAAACAAATACATCAACGCTCTCCAATTAAACCAGCGCTAGAAAGAAATGAAGAGAATGACCTACCCATAGACATATACAAGGAAGGGGATGTTCTTGTAGCTTGAATAGATGACCTCCAATCGAGCTGCACCACTTCTGTTCTAAGGTCGTGGTTGGATGAAGCAGGTGGTCTGGTGGTCGGTTGTGCCAAAATGCTGCTGACCAGAAGACAAACGGTTTCAGCAATGGAGGCATCGGATCTAGCAAAGGAAGGAGGGAGGGAAGGAGAAAGCACTTGCCAGTAACGGAGGCATCAGATCCAGCAAGGGGGGGAGGGAAGGAGAAAGCACTTGCGCCGGCGAGCTGGAGGACAGACGGGACGGAGCGAAGGCGGCGCGCGCAGGAGGCGGATCCGGCGGCGGCGCATGGGCTCTCACGGGGAGAGGTCACCGGCGAGCTGGAGGACAGACGGGAGGGAGAGGAGGCGGCGTAGCGGTGGAGCACGGCGTCGTTCGTGCGCAGGAGGCTGATCAGGCATCGGTGGCATAGCGGTGGACAGAAGGGAGTGAGCGGATTCGCACAGCGGTGAAGCACAGCGGATTCGCCAGTAAAGCTCGTCCATCCTGGCCCGTCGCGACAGCTCGCCTGTAAGCGCAGTGCGGTGCCGGCAGCCCGCGTCCGCACGGCCAACTGTCGCTGTCCCCGCATGCCCTGCTGTGCCGGTGAATTGTCCGCCACAGACGCGGCCTCAGGGTCCCGGCCAACTGCTGCAGAACGATGCGGGCGCGGCCCCAGGGTCCTGGCCAACTGGAGCAGCGTGCACGGGGAGGAGAGATTGCAGGGAAGGAAGGGGCGCACGCCCGCCGCGGGATTGACGGCGTGCGATCGTATAGAGGCGATTTCTTTCCTTTTTTCTATGGTTTCTTTCTTTTTTGTTGCGAACGCGTAGGGGAGGGGAGGACGCGGTATCGCACGCGGGCTGGACGAAAGGGCAGGACCAACGATTGTCGCACCAAACTTTTTTCTCCTTTTTGATCTTATTAGTAGTAGATTAGCCAAAATCAGTGCTATTTGAATGATATTTTCTTTAATTTTTATTTTTAGATCCAGTGAATACGCATAGAGCTGCAAGCGTTTGATCAATGAGCAATGGGCTCCCATCGGAATGGAGTGCTCGTCCCTAACTAATGTATAGCCTTGGAATTGTTTGGATATTTGAGAAATGAGGAGTGAAATAAAGATAGAGAAATAGATAAATAATTAAAAATAAATAAGACGTAAGAAATAAAGGGCTAGAATAAAATAATACCCTTACAATATATCAATGTACATTAAAAAAGTCTACTTAATCCTCCAACCAATTAACGGTGATCTACTTCACTTTTCAAACTATGAAACGATCTAATTTACCCCTGAACTTTTGAAAACTGGCCAAATTACCCCCCCCCTCCCGAGGCAGTGTTTGGAGAATTTTATTTTAAATAATATTTTTTATTGATTAATTGCGAATCTAGTATTTGGAATCGAAAAATTATAAAAATAGCATCCTGTCGGCCATCCAGCAGCCGATAGGGGACCTATCGGCACTCCAGCAACCGACAGGCTTACGTGTCAGCTGTCGCGCAGCCGACAAGCGTCGGCAGCGGCTGTCGGCGCCGACAGGAGTCCTGTCGGCTTCTAGAGGGACGATAGGCCCAGTCGGCATTCAGGCAGCCCATAGGCCTGTCGGCTCACCGGAGACCGACAGGCCACTACTACCACGGTGAGCCGACAGGCCACTACTACCATGTCCTTTTTCATTTTGATGTTTATTTTCACGTTTTTTTCATATTCGTTATACGGTTCAATCCGAAAACTTAACTTACTCGCGGCTTGCTAGACTGTTCTATAAATGAAGTGTGTTACAAACTACGAAAAATAGAATTAAAACAACACATGTTCAATTTAAAAGAGTAACCTAGCAATACATGAAATGAGCGGTGCGTGGCATATGTGGTTTACAATGGCATGTGTGTATGACTCTGGTAAGAGCCCACAGACTATTGTAAACATGCCTTAGGAAATTTAAGTTGCTGGGTCTATTACATTGTTCTACTGGGTGCAGCGTGGTTGTTTGCCCTTATTGTCGCGCCGTGAAGACGGTTTCGCTGCATCCCTCTTGCTCTTGAGTGCTGCCTCTCGCGCTTTAAGCTCTTCCTCTTTACACTTGATGATTGCTTCACGCAAGCTTAACTCCTCCCTCCTCCTGGCAAGATCTTCCTCCTTAGCTTTGAGACGGATCTGATCTGCCCTGATCCGTCGCTATTTGTCCTCCCTGATTTTGCGGTCAACCTCACGAGTCACATTCATCCTCAGAAGATATTGAGCTTTGTCTTCAAGCTCCTTCGGACGCCTCTGTGGCCATGCGGGTATCTCCCGATCCACCCATTGGATCCACTTGCAAGGCTACATGTATGGATGTAAATGATCAAATTGTGTATAGTTTACGAGAAACGAAAGAAGAAGTTGTTGATAGTACCATGAAGTCGTCATTCAGATCTGGGCACCCGAAGTACCTACACCCATAGTGTCGGTCCAACTCCATCC
Organism: Eremochloa ophiuroides; assembly: GCA_038502445.1. Lineage (NCBI taxonomy): Eukaryota > Viridiplantae > Streptophyta > Magnoliopsida > Poales > Poaceae > Eremochloa > Eremochloa ophiuroides. The sequence continues at coordinate 96,734,207 of JAHLJS010000002.1, forward strand.
ACACGCACAACCTAGGGACAAACCCACAACGACACTTTGGCCTTGTTGATAGTACCATGAAGTCGTCAAATAGATCAGGGCACCCAAAGTACCTACACCCATAGTGTCGGTCTAACTCCATCCACACGCACAACCTAGTGACAAACCCACAACGACACTTTGGCCGCTCACGCCACGACGGTAGCTGAGTTAGGTCAGATGTCCATGACGACATTGTAGTTGAATGACGAGGGTTTGGAGAAGAAAATGTGTGGTATGCTAACTCGTCGGATGTCTTTAAATAGGGCAAGCATGGAGTGAAGGAGTAATTTCATAGACCCCAGCCTTTTCTGACTTAGTCCTTTATAGGCTTTACACAAATAATTGCGAGTAGCCTGTTACTCACCTCAGAGTACACAGCGAGTAGCCTTTTCAGTGTATTGGCAAATCAAGAGCCTGTTTAACCAGTCGGAATTAACAGCGACTAGCCTTTTCAGTGATTCAGAGGGCTTGCGAATAGGCTTTTCAGTGCATAGCCTTTTCAGTGATTGCGACTGCACAGTGCGTAGCCTTTTCAGTGACTTTGGCAGACCGAGAATCTAGACTTTTTAGTGATTCAGAGGGCTTACGAATAGGCTTTTCAGTGCATAGCCTTTTCAGTGCTTGCGACTGCACAGTGCGTAGCCTTTTTAGTGACTTTGGCAGACCGAGAATCTAGACTTTTCAGTGATTCAGAGGGCTTGCGAATAAGCTTTTTAGTGCATAGCCTTTTCAGCGAGTTGTCAATTCAATTCATGGCGTCTTCAGTGATTGCGACTGCACAGTGAGTAGCCTTTTCAGTGACTTTGACAGACCGAGAATCTAGCCTTTTTAGAGTACTTCAAAGTGTTGTGCTCAATTAACCCTGCATTAATTCAGTTCTATTCAAACGCAATGTCACCCATCGGCTGCCTCTATAAATATGGGATGGTGCTGGGGAACATCACCAGCAATATAAGATGTCTGGACTAAAGAAATGGGGGTTTGGGGTTGGGAAGCTTAAGGGCACGGTGGAGAGTAAGGGCCCGCCAATAATGTGGGATGATGGGTGTAGTCTTGGTCTCGATGAGTTCGACGAACCCATCGACAGGTTTCCAGAAGAGAGCAAGAGTGATTATGGTCCACAAAGACCTCTGAGAGAGTACATGAAGAAGGATAAAGAAGTGTGGCCGAAGTGCAGGCATATCGAGGACTGGCTTGTGCAGATGTACACCGAGGGCGGGATACACGGGGGCCGGCGATTTTTCAAGTGTCCCTATGCATATGTAGTGTTTTATTATCCCTTTTCAGTAATGTATTTCGCAACAAAAACGAACGTTAACAAATCTATTCATCGCAGACCTCGTGGGCAGAAGACAATTGCGGGTTCACTAAATGGGTGGACCCGCTACCTATTACCCCGCATTTGGAGTACATCTGGTACCTGCAGGACCGCATCGGCTCACTCGGCGCAAGCTACAGCTCGAGCCACAATAAGCAGGAAGATGAGGAAGAAGGCAACAGTGGAGCCACATCGCAGGAGCCAAAATGCACAGACCCATACTGCCGCTGCCCTCATCACAAGAATAGTGGTACTCCACCGAAATCGCCACCACCACCACCTCCGCCAATGGGCGGTTACTATGGAGAAGATGCCACTCAGCTCAATATGTGGCAACACTACTAGTAGGCTGTCTGATTGTCCATCTATGTGTGTGATGTATGTTTCAATTACCTAAGGCATGTTAGGTGTAGTGCAGAGAGTCTTAACCCCTGTTTTGTTCGGATTCTCACATGCCATTTCGTGTATTCGTTTTATGTTTTAATTTGCAAAGGCATGCTAAGGTCCACACATGCCGTTTCATGTGTTGTGCTTGTTCGTATCGTTTCGTAATAAGTTCGAGAAGAGAAGAAATGTCCGTAATTCGAGCGTACTGGAGCGTTGCCTCCATTTAATGAAATGGAAAGTACAAATACGATTAGACAGAATACTAATGCATCAGTACATAACATCCACGGAAACTTGTGATCATACATGCATACGTCCTCAATCTGCACAACGCCCACGCTTAGGGCCCTGGCGACGAATCTGCTCAGTAGGAAAAGTGAACTGCTGTGGAGGGCGACGCTGGCGTGGTGGCGGGGTCGGGTCTACAGGCTGAGACGGCTGCGTCGGCTGGGTCGGCAGCGGTGCACCAAAAAGCTATGAGAGGCCGGCCTCATCTGAACGACTAGGCGGAGTACGGCCTATGTCAAAGCTCCCGAAGCTACTAGCCCCCTCTGTGTACTCGCTGGCAGAAGGAAGTGTCCCTGCACAAACCAAAGTGTGGTCATGTCACGCATGCAGTGCACGTTACATACAAATATATTAAATAAATGACAATCGAAGAAGTACCTAGGCGCGTGGGACGAGAACGTCGTACAGAGCCACCTCCGGGAGGCACGGGAGTACCTGCAGGCTGGCCCTGGTCGTCGAGCCCAACGACGTCGTCCGTGGTGTACCGGCACGATGCTCGACGTACGCCCGCCAAGCACCGTTGCCCCATTCGTCGAAGGGCGGCCACCAACTTGAGCCTACCAACCTGTGGAGGGTTCTGCTCGTAGCGCTGTGCGTACGACAGAAGCTCCTGGCCAACGTCCGTGCATATATCTGTCTGCAAAGCGGTCATATATCGTTAGAGATATTGCTGTTAGTCATTATCAAAGTCATAGTAACAACGAAATTAATTAAAAAAATTTATCTTTACCAACGCATGGAACGCAGCTGGTGGCTCCATCACGAAGGTGTCTGTGATCTCTGCTTCGTGTGGCTCGGCCTCCGCTGGCACTGGGAAGCAACGAACGTGCGTGGCTCGGTGCAACCAACGCAAGTACTGGGGGTAACCGGTCTCTACGAAAGGCCCACCTAGGTCGTGCACGTCGGTCGGCGCCTCTGCCCACGCGGCCACCGAGGGCGCCACCCTGTCCACCCAGGACTGCTCGAACGCTATCCCTTGGCCTTTCCGATTCCACCTGAAAAACAACAAATAATAAATAAAGTTGTCGAATCAAAACGAATTGATGACATTAATAGAACACATACCCGTGCCTGACGCCGTCCTCCGAGTGCAGGCGTCACAAATTGCTCGGTACGTACCTGCCAGCACCGCCGAGCCCCAACTGTACTGGGGGATAGCGTCAAGTGGTGCGTACGCTATCTGTACCGCATAGTAGACGAAGTGTTTATCGACGGTGTCGTGGTGGGAGCTGGTGAAGAGTACCCAACCGAACAGCCATAACAAGTACGCCTCCAGGTGTCGCTCCACCCTCCACTCGGGGTCGGCCTCCGTGAGCCTCTCCGCACGGAACTGAGACAACCACGCCTTGGGTGGGCCGTGGCTCTCGTGGAAGCCGAACTGCTCCTGTCCGGCCTCAGGGTTGAGCGCACCCTGGAACTGCTGCAGTAACTGCTCCTCCCAGTCCCCGGCCACGGCAACCGGGCCTACAGGAGCACCGGCGAGGGGTAGGCCGAAGAGCATGGCTACGTCCTCTAAAGTGACGGTGACCTCGCCAACTGGAAGGTGGAACGTGTGCATCTCCGGTCGCCAACGGTCCACCCAAGCGGAGAGTAGGGCACGGTCCACCGAGAAACGTGCGCTCCTCTCTCGGTGTCGCTCTACAAGACGAGCGAACGGGAGAAGACCAGCTGCACGTAGCCTGTAAGCAACAATATTACACAGATTAGCACAATGCAATGTGTGAGAAAACTTCGTACAAGGTAAGCACAACAGTTACCTGGGAGCCCAGCGCGGGTCAAGCAGCCAGAGCTCGTCGTGGGTACGTAGGCGGAGGGATGGTGGAAGCTGCCCATCCACCAAGTTCGAGCGGTGCCTCTGGTCGACAACGGGGTCAATCAGCTCTATACCTGCCATTGTTCGGAAAAATAAAATTAAAATCATATCGAAATTGTAGAAAACTGAAATCATAATAATACAGAACAGTTACGTAATAAAAGTAGTACATAGTAAACAAATCACGACACCATAAGTCTTATATTACATCACTTGCACAAAATAAATAGTACATACAAAAAAATTACAACACTACCAGTCTCATATGACAACACTTGTACAATGTAAGTTACGTAGTAAAAAATTACAAAACTATAAGTCTTATGTTACAACACTTGCACAATATAAGTAGTACGCAATATAAAAACTACAACATCTCCGAAGCATTGCTATGCGGACGGGCCGCCTCGACTGCCCTTTCGAGCTGATCGATGTGAAATAAGCCGCACTTCCTTACCATCAGGAAGCCTTTCTGTCGGATACATATCACAATTTTTCCTCAAATGGTTGCCACCGCAAGCAAGGCAGTATGGACGTTTGTCACCAGCTTCAGAAACGTCCATCTCATTCCTAATACGACGACTCTTGCGACGCCCCTTTGTGTCAACCCTTTTTTCGGGATCCGGCGACCAATAACGATCGCAATCCGCAACTCGCCTTGTAAAATCAGCAATGGCCCGCCACCCTCGAAGCTCGCCAGACCATGTGTTCAGCACATTCTCCTTCCTGAAGTAAGGGGACACAAATATCATCGGGACGTTGCATTTCTCACAAGCAGCAAGCACATGGGAGTACGGATAATGGTAGTACTTCGGCTTGTTGCATGTGCCCTCGCACTTGTTCAGTTCTGGCCACAGCTGACACTCCATAGTTAATTCGCTCGGACCAGTGCCAAGTCCACCCTTATCACGCACCCGAACTTCGAAGACGAGGTCCCGATTGCCAACGTGAAAGACGTTATGCATGGCCCCTTTCGCACTTTTTGCGTCTAGGTATGCAGAAACCTTGAACGCAAATGTCATAGTTGGATTCTGGGCTACTAAGGTCGCTGCTGCACAACGTTCTCGCAGATAAACCATTGTACCTCTCAGGATACCCTCCAAAAGTGCAACCAAAGGAAGGGATCGTGTACCTTTCAGCACCCAGTTGTAAACCTCTGCGAGATTTATGGTCATTATACCATAACGTGCACCGTGCGTGTCATGTAACAAAGACCACTTCTCTTGGTCCTCCTCTTTAATCCATTCTGAGAAACAAGTTACTGACCTGCCCCTCTTACGTCGACTAGTCTTGCTTCTAGGCTCGCTTGTTAGTGGTGGAAGGCCCAGCGGCTCCTCCTCTGTTGCCACAACAGGTCGCCTGCGCACATCTTTCATGGCTCTGGGTAAGCTCATCTACCCGTTCCCAGATGAAGTCAAATTTTCTTTTCTGGTTCTGCTTACATAGCCCCTTGAACAGGTCCTGCAGACACTTGCTCTTGAACTGTTTATAAAAATTTACAGCTAAATGCCTCATGCACCAACGACTTTGTATATCGGGCCATTGAACCTCTGCATCGTCACCATTCTTCAACTTCTGCACCGCATTCAGTAAGCCTGCATTTCCATCATGCAACACACAAACATTCTCCCTTTCTTCCACCAAAGCTCGTTTGAGCCACTTAAGGAACCACAACCAACTCTCGTTGTTCTCCGATTCAACCAAGCCAAAAGCAATGGGAACAACCTGACTGTTACCATCAACCCCAATAGCTGTTAGCAAAGTACCTCTGTATTGTCCAGTCAGAAATGTACCATCCACGCATAGCACAGGTCGGCAATACTTGAAGCCCCGTCTCATACACCCGAAGCACCAAAAGGCTCTCTTAAGGACACGGTCCCCGTCGATGTTGATATAGTCCTCATGATCAATTACGGTGGCAGGGTTTCTAGCTTGTAGGGTTTGTAAGAGTGTTGGAAGGTGGTGATATGAATCTTTGTACATTCCAAATCTCTTCTCCAAAGCTAACTGTTTTGCTCTCCAAGCCATGTCGTAAGATATGTCATATCTGTATCTGTTCCGTATAGCCAGCATTATCCGGAAAGGAGAAATGCCAAGTTTTTCAACAATCTCCCCATACATCTCGTTTGCCACAAACTGTGCTGTCATGTTTCGATGCTTGGTCTGCGTCGACTCCAGCAAGCAACTATGTGGCTGCACAATAATAGCTATGAAGTTGCTCTCCGTACGTGGCATATGACCATGAACACGCCAAGTGCACCCTGGGCTGACGCACTTAACGTCCCACGTCTTGGGGTTGGAAATGACAACCCTAAACTGCCTCTTGTCACAATAAACCCACCGCCTGACGGCGTCTTGCAGATGAACCTTGTCATGAAACATCTGCCCCTGCATCACCTCCGTCCGTGAATACTCCCACGCCGAGTGATGACTATCGTCCACCGTCATGGCATCTGGTGAGAAGTTAGTCCATTCCGTGGGGATGTCGGTCTCGTCTTCGAACCTCTTGCTAGCGTGCTCATCCACAAATGTCAGGTGCTCTGCATTGTCAAGTTCCATCTGTTCCACGATTCTTTCATCCTCCTCGCCCTCGCCAGCTTCCATGTTCGTACTGAAACCTTGTTCTTCCGCATCCTCTGCCCAGTGCTCAACCCCTCCAGAATCGGGAACCAAGGTCTGCTCAGCATTTGTTGCATATTGTTGTTGTCCTACATCCTCTGTCCCCAACTGAACATCGTATGAATCGTGAACATAGGTCTGCTCTTCGTTTGTGGCCTCTAAGTCCTCTACTTCTTGAACTGTGCTGCTATTCTCTCCTTGCATGGCACCATCGATGAACTGAACAAGCATGATGTTGTCATAACCATGTTCCAAAGCATTACTGACGAGAAACTTTCATTTGTTCGTATTGCTTGCCTCGTATACCTCCCATCTCCATCCATTGTCCCTTAACCTGGGCACCAACGTACTAATCTTCAAACGTTGCTGCGACGGTGGAAAACCAAACCATTCATGCAACCAGGCTAATACTTGTCTCCGGCTGTGATCCAGCGGTGAGTTCAGTTGTGTGTCAAAGAACTGGAACGGACTAAGGTCTACACCGCTATTCCCAGTTCTGATTTCACCCTTGCCATAGTAAATTCTAAAATGAACTAGATCAGACGACATTCCTGCTCCCATCGTTAAAATTACACTATCAGTTGAATATTGGTATAACCCCCTAAACCCTACCAAGACATTAATTACAAAAACTAATATAAATAGGCAAAAAATTCCTAACTCAAATAACTCTAAATCATATAAACAAGTACTACTAGAGAAAATAAAAAATAATCCTTAAAATAAACTAATACTAACTATATAAATAAACTAACACTAACTGCATAAATAAACTAACAGTAACTATTCCTACAATTCTAATAAATAATCCTAACAAAGAAACTAATCCGAAAAACAAAATAAACTAACCCTAACTAACTAAATCAATTAACCTAACCGTAAATAAACAACTAAAGAAACTAACCTAACCCTAACTAACCCTAATAAAAAAACTAAATAACCCTAAATCCACGGTTCAATAATGTACAACTAAAAGTTACCCTAATCGAATCTACAACTATAAATAACCCTAAACTAATTTACAACTAAAACGAATCCTAAACTAATGTACGACTAAAAATAACCTTAAACGAAACTACATCTCAAACTAACCCTAAACTAATATACCACTAAAACTAACTCTAATTCTAAAATAATTTACAATTTCCTCAAATTCTGAACTAATTTAAAAATAATTACAACTTCCTCTAAACTAACCCTAACCCTAACCTAAATCTAACTAACCCTAAATACCTAATTTTATCTAAACTAAATAAATAAAGTAATCAAATTTGTAAACTAAAAAAAAAGAAAACTAACAAAACAGAAAAAAAGAAAACTCACCGGGTGGCGAGCGACGACGGCGGTGGCGAGCCATCCGTGGCCTCGCGCCCGCGCGAGGACGGTGGAGGGCGGCGGCGGGGGGCCCTCCGCCGGATCCGCCTGCTGGGGGCGGCGGACGACGGCCGGAGCGGCGGGACGGCGTCTGGCGGCGGCGAGGGCGCGGTGAGAGAAAGAGAGAGAGCGCGCGAGCGAGCGGCGCCGGGAGGAAGGAGATGGCCGCGGAAGATATAGGGACCTGTCGGCTCCTCGGCGGCCGACAGGCCCCTATCGGGTCGCGAGGGGCCGACAGGCCTATCGCCCCGACAGGTCCGTCATCTTCGGTTCGGCCCGCTGGCGTGGCGAACTAGTCGGCCCTGAAGCGGCCGATAGGGTCCCGTTGGCTCCTCAGCGGACGACAAGGTCCCTAATCGGCTTTCCAGCGGCCGATAAGGTGGTATTTTTGTAATTTTTCGATTCCAAATACTAGATTCGCAATTAATCAATAAAAAAATATTATTTAAAAAAATCATTTTTGGACGGTGGTTTTGCTACAGTAACAACAGTTTTGCTATAGTGACAGTGGTTTTATCTTTTATTTTTTATTTATTTTGCGCTGAATCTTTGAAAAATCACAGTGAATCACAGAAAAAATATAAAATGGAAAATCCAATTTTGTTGGACACCACATGAGTACACAGTGAATATATAATATGGTATGCTTTAATCTAAAGTTTTTGTTATAGCTTTAGATTTATTGAGAAATCCAATTCTGTCTGTAATTAATTAGAATAATTCATAACTGTAACTTCTATGGTCCAATTATGGTGAAACTTTTATGGTGCGCTAATTATTGTATGCTTGAACTGTAGTAAAAATTTCGTATTTATTGGACCATATATAACTTAGTTATAGTTAAACATAGATTTAACATAGAAAAATATAATTTCATGTTTATTAACTATATGCTTTATGTATAACTAAATTATACGTGTTCCAATGAGTACGAAATTTTTACTATAGTTCAGAAACCGTCATCCAAAAACATCGCTGCTGTAGTAAAACCGTCGTCCAAAACCGCCTAGAGACTAATTTGATGTATTTTGAAAAAGTTCGGAGTAAAGTGATGTTTTATTATATAGTTTATGAGTAAAGTAATCCACTCTTGATCTGTTCTTATCCTAATCCCGCCAAACACCGCCTAGGAGTACTAGTACTGTGCGTGTCGCCGTCGGCTGAGCGTCCGGGTCGTTTTGCGAGCACCCGCGCTTGTTCTCTAGTGTTGCGTGGCTCTAGAGGACTCGGAAGCTCTGGAAGAGGATGAGGGGAAGGGGAGGGGGGCCACATGCAGGGAGAGGCGCATCGCATCGGCGGCCGGCGGGTAGGGTAGGGCCGCAACCGCGCCTCCGCGTGATGGCGGCGACCCACCGCCGGAACGATACGCATAGTACGCCCGCTGTCGTGTCCATGCAGCGAAGAAGGTGACGCCGCTGCAACTCGCGGGCCTTCGTCTTCAATTAGTACTACTCCACTCTTGACGACTCGTGCCGTGCGAGACACGTGCGCAGTTTTATGAAAGAAATCCTCGGAAGGCCCCTGCAGCAGTACTGTACTCTACAGTTCTAGTCGGAGTAATCCACGGCAACAGGAGACGTAACAACAATGCACATGCGCCGGTGCCACGGCTCTACGGATTGCTGCTGCTGGACCTTCAGCATGGGTACTGTACAAACCCGGGCAACCAGCTCCGGCAGAGCAAAGAAAACGATAGCACGGGAGACCGAGACGCAGCAGTGTCCCTGTGTCGCGGTACGTATGCATGGGATGGACGGGGACATGACATGAGTGACAGCCGCCTCGAGTCAACGAGATTCCAAATCTCGCCAGGGACTTTTCGTACACGACAGCGCCCATTCCTCCCATGAATTACGCAGGACTCGTGACGAGGTACTCGTACTGTACTACACTAAAAAAACGGTGCCTAACCAAAGTTCATTTAGCTAATACTCCTAGTTAATATCTACTGTAAGTTGCACATAACAATGAGATACGCACAGTCCTTCCCAAGTCCAAATTTGCGAGGGCGGGTGGGTTTATCTGTTGTCTTGGCAACTTTTGACTGGAGAGTGATTCCTTTTTCGTATTCTCGTCATGAGAATTCGTGCGTGTCATACCACTTCATCGCTTGTGCAGTTGTGCGGTTTTCCTGAACGCTTTAGCCACCACGAGGCCGGCGGCGCCCGGGAACATCGTTGAATTGAACCAAAACTCCAAGGGAAAAAAGGGTGGAAACAATCACGTGCTATCGTCGTGCCATCCCCAGCCCTGCGCTTCTTTCTGCCATGTTACGCTTGGCAGGCCGCGTCGTGCACACGCCGCGGGAGACGACACGGCCGCCACGGAATACTAGTATATTGCACGTCGAAGTTGACAGTGCCGTGAGCTGCGGGTCTTGCCCGACATTCCCGGGCAGCAATCGTACACGTGACAATCCCCCCGTCTCGCGTCGCGGCAGGAGTTGAATTCGTCGACAGGTCAGCCTATTCTGAGTGCGGCCGTACTGGATTGATATGACCGAATTTTTACCACCAGCCCAATGCGAAATTTTCCCTTAATCGAAGCATATATGCACACTCTCTGTCGCCATGGAGGTCACGGGAGGGCTCAAACGTTTCAGGCTCGCGCGCAGGCACAGCTAGTTACACCTGAGGCCCATGGGGCGGCGGCGCCGTCCTTCCTGGGGTAGTCAGGTCTCAGGTGATCTGTCCGCGGCCACCTGTGTCGTTGTGGGCTTGGCGCTTGCGGCGATCAAGGGAATCAGGACAGCGGACAGGAAGGGCCAAGGGGAACTGGGGAAGGGGAGTGACCGAGCCCGAGGGAGGGAGATGGAGACGCACCCTGCCTACGTTGTGTGGCTGTGCCTGAAGCTTTCTTCTTTTTGTTGTTTCCGCATTAGAGGTCGTTCGTCTTCTCCACGGCCATGGGGCCGTGCGCCTGCCGCTTCCCCACCGTTGCGGTTTCACCAACGCTCCAGCAGGGGCTACTAGCGTCTAGCGTACTACTCGACTTCACCCCTGTGTCCCTTGCCTTCAGAACTGGGATCAGGAAATGCGAGCAGGACTCTCAAGGGTGTCTCCCAAGAAGCAGCGGACTCTGATCAGGGCTAACACTGAGGACGTCTTTCCTTTTCTTCTTTTTTGTTAAACTGGTGACTTTAATATCCTCTTATTAACATGACCGGCAAAATGGTTCAGCGACAAGCAGCTTTTATTTATGCTGTTACGCTTACGCACCATCTAACTTCAGTCTGGAAGTCCGGATCCCGGACAGCGACAACTGAGCACGTTAGGTGATGCAGCGAAGCTAGCCGGGGGCACAAGAAGCCCTTCCCGACAGGGAATGCAATAAAGCCACTCACCTTACTGTACAGCGAGCCTGCCGGCAATTTGCAACAGCAGCCCTACCACCGCTATTTTGCTTCGAACAGACATGGCGACAAGATCTAGAGTTAGTTAACACGAGACGGTTCCATCCGTCAAAAAGAGTGGATTAGAGGGCCTCAAAGTACCAGGATAAACTAAACTGCACTGGGCACTAGCTCCTGCTAGTGGTAGCAAATCAGCCCGTCAGTCATCATGGCAAAACGGTGCCAGATGAAAATGCACAATGTTGCATTCCTGAATATGATGTTTTGAGTTGGTTAAATGAGCAATAAGGCAAAGGTAACATGATATACAGGTACATGATTAATCCTCACCAATTTAAAATGGTATCTATAGGACCACTAAAATCGAAGAATCACATGAATAATCCCCACCAATTTAACTCCAATGGATATACATGTTTACCCTACATGTATACTGTACAACCACCAGAACCATGTAACTTTGAACCAAAATCTAGAGCAAGGAAAACTCTGCTAAAGCCAATCAGAGTTGGTTGTCAGATCAAAATGGCATGCGCGAGCACAAGGTTGGAATCCTGAAAAAGCCAATCAGAGCAGGTATGAGCTTATATAAATCATATGTGGAAAAAGTGTAGGGCTGCAACACAGTGTCGATTGATCAACAAATTTATTGTTACAAAGATAGCAGTACATGATCATATCAGTCTTCAGACTCAAGGCCATTGAAATTAAGGATTGTGTGACTGCCCCATTTCCCTAGATATTTGTCTTTTTTTTTTTTTACTACCAATGAGAGAAGTTTCACAATTTATGATGCACAAGGCAGACATGCCTAGTTTCATACTGTGCGGTAAATCTTGTAATGCTACATTTAGTTCTGGCACATATCTTCCTAACAACTAAATCTTGTAGTGCAATAATGAATTACCATGTCAACACAAGGAGAATAAAATGTAGTAATATGAAAACATAGTAATCACCTCAAGACAATATGACCAGTCCAAGGTATATTGAAGCACTGAGAAATATAAAAGAGATGAACCCCCTGAAAGAAAGAACAGAAAATGTTAGCATTGGTGTCTTTACATCAGGATTATCTTAATACATCAAGGCATAGAGAAAAATAACATTTGACACTGGGAGCAGACCATATAACACCCCATGCAAAACCATTGCATGGGCAAGGGCAGATTTCAGCAAACTTCTCAGCATCACTTGTGTTAACTCTTCGGGATATCAAGTCATCATAAATATCTATATAATTTGAGAACATTTCGTTCAGAAGATAGTAACTCATGGATTATTCTAACATGGAATACCAAGGAAAAGGCTTTTTGTTTCTTACCATAAACTGAAAATAAGCTGTTCATCACACCTGTTGCACATAAATAAACATAGACATTGAACATTAATTTTCAACCATATAATTTTCATTCCAGAAATTAAAATAAAGAGAATGTGATTGTAGGACGTCTTCAATCTCACCTATGAATAAGATCACATATTTCAGAATATGGAAAGACGTAAATTCTTGTATGACCCAAGCAACAGCAACGAACACAATGAATCCTGGATAAGAACATCGTAAGTGACATGCTACAGAGTAACATCTTAAATGGAGACCAAGTCATAATGATGCATACCAAGGCAGAGCCAGCGAAGAAACCACTGCACAATTCAAACAGGAGATAATAACGCTTAGCAAAATGATCATGATTACTGTATGCGCGAGTGGAAAAGACAAATGAAGACATAAGTTGCAAAATAAATACATAAAAAACAGTGAGCTTACATTGTCTGCAACAAAAAGAACAATAAACAATGCAAGTATGAAACAACCCGCTGCAATTCTTGTAGCGAGGAGATTTGTGGATGCAAGTATGAAGACCATTCCCCAAAATGATGAACCCAGATCTGCAATTCAAAACAAAACATTAGGATCATGAGAAGGACCAAAGGCAAATTGCTTGAACAAGGGAACATAAAATTTAGAGGTATTAGAAGACCAAATCTAGCCCAAGGTTACTTAAAAAGAACCAGACAAGGTTACGCAAACAGATGAGTCCCATGAGTAAAATCAGTTTACTTCTTGCAATTAGGTTTAAAACGTTTGTGGAATCGACAATTTAGATCCCATGCATTAAAATATAAGAGAGAACGTAAAAATAGGAGGCTGACTCGCTGAGTAAAAGAAAATAAGATGCTGCGTCTTTTGCATTCTTGTGACAAATCATATAAGAAAGAAGGATGGGAGGGCAAGTGATTTACATCCAGCGGGCAAGATTATCCAATATATGCCACCCCGAGTTTGAGTAACGCCACCCTCATTCGGATGGACCTGCATGCCTTCTACCTGAAGAAGCCAATCAAATTGAAATCAATAATGTCTAATGAATATTTGAGGCGATATCTTATCTGGCATCAACACTGAGTAGATACAATGTCTTGATATGGTAACTTGGCAGAAGCTGGCAATGATATTATGTCTAAGTAATGCACCAAATGCCAAACTCCACATGAATCAAAAGGCAAAATCTGGTTAAAATCAAAACACCGCGCTTTTTAAAGGAAGATCCAATAGTTTTTACGACAAAAAGTATAGACCCAGATAAGCATATCAGAAGATGTTTTGAAATGTCTGAAACATTTCATCAAACGGGGTTGTCCTCAGGTACAATCAGAATCACGGGTATCCAACTAAAAATTTGTTTCAGAGGTACTGTTTGGTTCGCACCCTGCCAGGCATCTGATCCTGGCCCCAGACATCCAAAACCGGACATCAAAGAGCGCTGTTTGGACCAGGCAACTCCGATGGGGAGCTAACCAAACAGGCACTGTCCAACTCCATACACATCAAAATACTACATTTTCAGAAGGCAGACCGAGTTTAGTTTAAAACCGAAGTTTAAACTAAAGATGCAATCAAGGTAGCTTAGCTAATAATTGACTGTACTATCTACATCTGAGCACCTCATTAACATGGGGATAAAAAGGAAAGAATCGAAGGCAAAGAATTTCGCTCTGCCCGTGCATTACACAATAAACATACCGCAAGCAAGTGTTTGCTACTCCTTTAGTATAAATCAATGGCGATTCACCTACAATGGTTTCACACTTAATCATGTGGTTATCTACATAACTACTGACTCCAAAAGCACTGTACAGTGTAGCACGATGTTCTAAGGTCCCTTGACAAAGAGCCATTGCTGGTTTGCATTACAGGTGGCTGAAGTAGCATACCAGAATGCCAAGGATAGCACGTTGTGCAGACAGCTGGCATTCAATATTCATTGACCAGTATCACTGACTTGAGTGCTGAAGAACAGTACAACTGCAGCAAGACTGCAAGAGTCAAGACATATATACTTTACTTGAGGACAGGAGAAAAAGCAAGCCCAGCAACTAATCCAGGACTCCGGTCCTTGATGCAATGAAATCCCAATATGCATATGAATTGCAAAGATGCACGGTATATTCTGCTCCCGTGAATAGCAAAGCAAAGGAATAAAAAGCGCGCAGTATGGGATATGATGGATTCCATGATCCCCACTCATACGGCGCCAACTTTTCCCACCTACCAGCACAAAATGATGGGCGAAACCTATTCCCCCCGCATTTGGAGACCGAAATCGGACCTCGCTCGCCGGTACCCCAATCTCAATGCGTTATCATCACAGCGCAGCAGTTTTTTTTCCCCTCCCAAAGCGAGTGCTGGAACGGGTAAGGGTTTATAGCTTACATCGCCGCAGGTGAGCTTGCAGGCGAGCGCGTGGCTGGTCTCATGGAGGAAGACGGTGATGAGCTTGAACGGCGTGAGCAGGAACGTCCTCCAAAGCTGCAAAAAAAAAAAAAAAAAAAAAAAAAAAAAAAAAAAAAAAAAAAAAAAAAAAAACCGCACACACCACGGCGACTTAGGATCGGAGGAGAATCATACAGCCAGAGAGCGAGAGACCGAGAGCAATGGAAGGCGGACTCGGGGAGGTGCTACTCACGAGGAGGATGACGACGGTGGAGACGCCGACGGCGGCGATGAAGATCTTCTGGTTGCGGTCGCAGCAGCCCTGCAGCTCCCAGTTGACGGCCATCCTCCTCCCTCCGGTCGCCGCCGCACCGCAGATCTACTCTTCGGCCCCTCCGGCTCGAATTCGGAGGAGAGGGGATGTGTGTGCAGGCTCTGGCAGGAGGAGGAGCGCGACAGCGAATGGAAACGGCCGTGCCCGGGGGCTCTCTGGCTTGGTCGAAGTGGAAACGTGCGTGCGCAGCACAGGAACCGAGATGGGTGGGCGGCGCGGGGTGGGTGTGCCCGCGGCGCGTATGGGCCGAGAGATTTTGATTGCTCCAGTCCAGTCCAGCCAGTCCCCGCAGGCCGCACGGCCAGCCAAGCCAGCCGACGGCAGGTCGGCCGCGCGCGCTCACACTTGGACGTTTGTCAGTTTGTGGTTAAACGAGCGGGCACCGGATTACGTGGTCGTCACCGGCGGTGGCTGCGCTCCCAAGTCCCAATAATGGCAGGTAAACAAAGCAAGCGATGGCGATGCTAAAGCTCGGCCTCCGGTTGGTGGGGTCGATCCGGCGAAGGAGACGACCAGTTCGGGCTGGGTCATCGCAGTGACTGTGTGGACCTGGCCCTGGCCCGTGTCCAGGAGGAGAGGAGAAGACCGGGGTAGGCGCGGTGGTTGGCGCCGTACACGTTCTTCTTTGCAGCCGCGTGTCGGGGCTCTCGGCGATGGAGAGCTTACCGGCTTTTCTCCCGGCACGGCAGGTTCCCTCACATTTCATTTTCACCCACCTTTCCAACTGGAACTGGATGGAGCCCGTTTGTCATTTTGCCAAGATAAACCAAGGAGCACACGCTCATAGTTTAGCCGTACGCTACAGATTACCGAAATTAAGGATTTGATTGCGTACGTACGGCTTATGATTATTTGTGCAGGCCATGCGTCACTGTCCGGGGATAACCGGATCATATGGTGCCCCGCAGATGGGTTCGGTTGTCGTGTGTCGTGTCAAGATTTCTGTGGATCACGAGATCAGAAAAAAAAAAAGGATTTCTGTGGATCACTGGCCACGCGCAAGTGTCCTCAAATATGACCTCAGCTCCAGGGACACGATCACACGAAATCTCCTTGGCTTCTTCCGTTTCCCTCCACGAGAATTTCCAGTGCTACCAGTAACAATAGTAGTGTGGCTCTGTTACCGCATCGAGTCGAGCCGCGGTCGGCGAAATGAACGCACGATTTAATGCGCGTTTTTCACTTTTGACGTGGTCTAGTCTGTTCCAAGAGCGTGGACGGATGATTTTCCTTAGTTTATCCCTATTTTTCCTCCTTTGCTTTCTCTACTCATCTATGTAGCAAACCATGGTGCAGCCAGCAGCCATAAAAAGTCAGATGGACAGATATGCCGGACAGCTTTGGGCCGAATGCGTATAAAACATGAAAGCAACGACTGAGCCCAACATGGCTCGATATTCAGTAGACGAATGTTTATCAGACGACAGGCGTTGACATATTCGCGTCTGAGAAAAAACTGCCTTGGGGTATTTTTGGCTCAGCCAAACATTATATGCAGTATAATTACGTGAATCCAGAGGGACGACTTACGAGAGCAAAATTAGTCCTTGTTTCTCGTTAACAGAAAGTAGGGCACTACTGTTTACCTTTAACTAGAAGCATACTCCGCACTCGTATAAATCATGAATAAATTTTAGTGAACTGTGTGGGGGTATGTTAACATGAATAATAAATACATGTTAGTGGATGCACTCTTTCGCTGACGTGGATATAATGCATGGATGGATATTGATTGTGTATGCTAATAGCTTACTAATGTAGATGTGTCTTGTATGTTAATATTAGTTTTTAGTAGGATTCTGTTTTACAAGAGTATGAGACTAAATGATAGAAATTCAAATGATTTGTTACACAACAATGCTAGCATAGGGATATGCTTAAAAAACGAATATAAAGGTAGTTGAAATACATATGATTTATCGAAACGCATGGAATTCACTGTTACACCATTCTAATTTTCACCACAATGTCTCGGTGGACTGAGTCGGGGCAATTAGCAAGCTGCATGCATGCCCCTTCAGTTTTCCACTTTGAATGGCTCCAAGAACAGCTCCTTGATTTCTAGCCTTCTGGCATCATCTGGTGCACTAATTCCATCTCCTCCCTGGTAGATGGAGTGGGAGATGCGCGCCATATTCACACAAGCATTTGTAAAAGGAAGAGTGAGTCGACAGTTACTGAACGCATCCTGGTTGACCATTTTCCAGGTCTCCATGGTCAGATCTCTCATGGCCTTGCGAGCGTCATGCTCTGCGGCTCTGTTCTCTGACATGTAAATGGCTATAGAAGATGGTGCATCTCCTCTCTTCAGCTCTTCCTACATTTAATACGTACAGAAATAAATCTTAATAAGTGCTTTGCTTAGATGAAGTCAGCTTTCCAGTCTATCCCAACCCACATGGATTGGGAATTTGGGATTGGGAGGAGAGACCCGTGTTATATTTTTATCTAATTAACAAATTTAGTGCAATAATAAATGGTGTTCTTACATAATGTGTTGCGGAGTCGTTGCAAAGGCGGAATATTTTGGATACCATCTGTACTAATTTTGGATAACTCTCAAGTTTTTGTATGGAGTTCGGGGTAACACCCTTCTTCTCGATCAGGGGGAAAGCATGAATTAACATTAGTGGCCCAGAGACAGATATCCACCCGTTCTCCAAATACTCATGGAGGGTTGGTTTGTAATTGCTGTAATGCCACTTTGCTTCCATTAGGAATGCCTTGCAGAGGTCATGCCACTGAGACAACACGTAAGTAGCTGTAGGTATTAGCCTTCGTCATTCATATATATAAACTGTTGTTGTATTTTGTCAACCAAAGAATGTGTCTACTTGTGGTCTGTACTTACCGCTTTCTTAAGAAGAAACCTCGCGTCGCATCCTTCTTGCCTAAGCACGTGCTCAGCCAACTCATTTGATGTGCTGACGATAGTGAGATAAATTGCTTTCATATACTCAGGGAGTTGTTCGCTTGCGGATTCCTCCCATCTGTGTGGAGAAATAATCATTGCTTATTCATGTTGTAATATAATACATACATTCTGACATGGGTGTTATAGTACTATAATATGGCAAAAACAAATTAAAAGTAGTAGTTTCTATACTATTTCCAAACTTGCATGGAACTTCCTTTTAGAAATGTGTTTATTTTTAGTCAACTTTGTCGTCTCCAGCCCCGAGGTAGGTGCATTTCATTTTCAAACAAAGCTTACCTTTCAATGGCGTCCGTGAACATTACAAGCTCATCCAGGGTTCCGTAGATATCGTAGATATCGTCTAAGAGCACAATCAGAGCAAAAACTTTAGCAACCACTTCTCGACATGCCTCGAGACTAGGTTCAGGAGCAACACCGGTAGCAAAATAGAAGCACTCCATCAGACGATCCCTCGCAAATGGCAGACTTTCACTCAGATTAGCGTTCATCCACCAGCTAAAGAATGGAAACAACATCAGCACACATTTTAAGAATAAATAAGGATCCTCCTAGAAATTGATTGCCATGGTATAAGCATATATAAATGCAGCCATGAGTCTAGTTATTAGCATTTCTTAGATTACCGTGTTATCCTTGAAAGTTCTTGCTGCTGTAATTTCTGCACATTGTTGAAGTCAAGCTTGGCAAAATGAAGCAACATCAAATCCGCTTGACTATCTCTTGCATAGTGGTTGATGAACCATCTCGCTTGCAACCGTGGGGCCGCCCAATGCAGTGGAACGGCCAAAGCATTATCCACAGCGCGCCCTAGATGTGGATGCATGGACGGCCTGAGTTCTCTTAGAGCCTCTGTAGAAAACACCCGTGCTTCGTCCAGGAGATAGTCGCCTTCAAATGCAAGATGTGAAGCCTCGTAGAGGGAAAGAAGACCCTCTGCATCTTTCTGAAGCGTTTTCTTGAAGTTACCTGCTCCATCCTTCAAGCCTCCCAACAGTAGTTCTGTTGCGATTTTGTTTGTCAGTTAAGTTTGCTTAGCAATCAGTTTGTACTTTGGTAATTGTGCAGGAAAACACAGGGCAAATGTGTGTGGATGGCCAGGATGGGACAAACGCTATACTGGATATCAGAAGGTAAAAACAATGTTTTTTTTTTTTGCATTGGACCTATATTACTTCGATGGGATTAAGCTATTGTTTTCTGAAATATAATTATTTGTTACCTGGCGAAACGGGATAATTGTTCTGCCTGAGCAATCTAAAGTGTACGTTCATGAGATGAACATCGTCCATGCGATCGACGTCTTGTCTCTCCATTGAGACAGCACTGAGTACGGCACTGATCTCGCTGTTGAAATGATAGGCAACACCAAGCCGTTGAACTGTGTCAATGAGTTTAAGCTTCGATAGTAGTTCTACTTCCTGGAGAAGTAGATGCCTTATGCAAACCTTCAACTTATCGAAGCTAGATGGGTCCCCCTACACCGCAAGAGTTAAAAATAATTGTAGCACTTAGTAACAATATACCTATATACATGACTTTAGTTCATATAATGTTCCCTTAAGGCATGAGCATATAGATATGCGCTCTGTTCGCTTGAACTAGATTCAGCTTATTTTGAACCACATAATAGTATTTTCCTCTCACAATAGTTCAACCGAATTTCAGCTCAATATGTCTTCATATTTAGTTGCAAAAGTACCCTTTTCAACTTCTAACTTGCACAATACTCTTATTTTCAACCCAGAACCGGATACGATGCGCTCTTCAATTCATAACCTATGAGCCACTGAACCCTTGGGGTGGTTGCTTGAGTGGCTAAAAACGCAAGGTTCTGTTTAGCATGGCTTCACTTGGACTCTTTCGGCTCCCTAGATAGCCCCATAAGTGAAGGTGAAGGCGTGAAGCCATTTTAATAAATCGTTTGGTAAAAAAAAAGTTTCATATGCAAAGTTTCTTAAAACATACTTCCCACAAAACCATATACATGGCCCATCAAAACATGGTAAAACCGGATGAAACTACTATTTTTTTTTGCTCCATACTCCATATGTGCTTGAGAACATGATTTAAGGGACTTCTTAGGTGCCATTTGGTTTTACCCTGTTTGGGAGAAAATGACTCCAAATAACTCCTGAAACCGGCCGAAAAGCCCTGCTAAACTGGACCTAAATTCAAGCAGAGAAATGTTTTTGGCCTAAAAAGATTATGTGCTAATAATCTTCTTCGTGATGCTTAGATTAATGAGAAACACGAAAAGTGATACGATCAGTTGTATGTGCACAAAATTAAGTTCTTTTTATCATCACATAAATAAGTTCAAACCTCACCAGACTACGATCACGCTTGTTGCCAGCCGCTAATGACTCCATGTAGCCGTAGTTCCAACTGTTCGGCTGGTAGTTCGCCGACCGCCGTATAGGCGGCTGCGTCGGCGGCGATCCCTCGGGCAACGAGGAGGAGCATCTCACCACCCCGGTAACACGAAGTGCAGCCGGCGCGCACGGCCGCCACTGAAGCTGAACCCATTTGGGCGTCATCGCCCCGGGTGGCGCCGCGCACGCACTGCTGATATTCATGTACATTACGCTTTGGGTGTGAATATGGATAGCGAGAGGGTCGAGAATGTATTTATAGTCAGTGTCTAGCGCCGCAAACAGCACCTCCCTCGAAATTTTTTTAAGGGCGCGTTTAGTTCCGAAATTTTTCCAAACTTTTTTTAATATTCCTCGTCACATTAAATCTTTAGACACATGCATGGAATATTAAATACAGATAAAATAAATAACTAATTACATAATTTGTCTGTACATATCGAGACGAATTTTTTAAGTTTAATCACTCTATGATTAGATAAAAATTGTTAAATACAAATAAAATTGCTACGGCAGCAGAACTTAAAACCTTTTCACCAACTATCGCGATGTGATGCCAGTCGAGCTAGACTAGGCCTCTCTAGGTCATTATTTGTGCTAGTATATACAGCAACTTGCGCTATATATACCCACCTATATATAATTATATACCCACATGTCACAGGATTGAGAGCCCATTTGACCATCTCCAAGATAATGGAGCTTGTTTACCCCAACTATATGAATCAGCGATCGAGACCCGAGAATTTGCATTGCAAAAAGTATAGTCCCATCTCTATCATCATACTTGCCGTATGTGGGTTTCAGCTGCATTATTGTCGCCATCTCGTGACCGTATGGGTTTAGTTTGCTGAGTTCCTATGCATTAAATATTAATTAACCGATAAAATACTACTCCTTTCATCCTAAATTGTAAGTCATTTCAAGAATTTTAGAGAGTCAAAACATCTCAAATTTGACTAAAATTATTGAGAGAAATACAAAGATTTATGACATCAAATAAGTTTACTATAAAAATATATTTAGTAAATAATCTAATAATACTTAGTTGATATTATAAATATTATTATTTTATCATATAAACTTGGTCAAAGCTCAGATAGTTTAACTCTCTAAGATTCTTAAAAGACTTACAATTTGGGGTGGAGAGAGTACTTTCCTGGGTTCGTATGTGGGTTTAGAGCTAGCTAGCAGCTAGCCTCGTCAGCACGTTTCTTTGGCCGCTGACCGCGGCATATGATGTTAGCACGGCCGTGCACAGCCCACAACTTGCAAGACCCTTTTTTGGGGTTATGTAGATCCACTTGGCAAGTGAAGGCTTTATCCATAGAGTCTATCGAAGACTCTGATATCTAAATAAGAAATCAAGTCTTGTTTTTTCTCCCTCTCTTAAATAAACATACTATCATATCAAAAAAAGCTATAAATAGAAAGATAATAAATAGACTTACACTCTATATTAGAGTCTGCATTATGAGTGTCCTAGTTAAACATCCACTTGTGATAAAAGAAAGATCCACTATTTATCTCCGGAAAGTGTACTCGACTTGACTTGATGGCCATTCATATACATCTAGCCCAGTCCGCTCAGAATGAAAGTCCCGCCCCGCGCTGGTCCCTGTCTTCTTTTTATTTAATTATAAAGGAAGGTTTCATTAAATTTTCAAACACGTCACCTCGAATTGATACAAAATCTTAAAATTTATTTTTTCTATTTCTGCTTGACAATATACACATATCCAATTTAAAAAGAAAAAAACACACACTCTTTAGTGTCTATCAATCTGTACAAAGAACGTTACCTGTGTCTAGTACCACGAAGCCACGGCAACTAAATCCTATGTATCCAGTTTCCCGGAGGATTTTGGCCCATACGGAGCCAATAAATGACCAAGAAGATAACTTACAAATGAGGTGAACGATTTTTCTTTTCAAAACCTATATCATTGCTACACAACCAAATCGACCAACATGTGGCAGTGGCCCTGTCGGTGCTAGTTTTAGCGAGTGCTAACACCGGCTAGTAAACTTGTGTTTTGCGGTTGAGGTTACGGGTGGTGTGCAAGGAGGGACATAAGATTTATACTGATTCAGGCAATGAGTGCCCTACGTCCAGTGTGGGATCGAGTCATGTTGCCTTGCACTGATGTGCTCGTAGTAGGGGTTACAAGCTGAGCGAGAGAGGGAAGGGACTCTCAAGTCTCTTACGAGTGTCTAAATGTATATAGATTGCTTGTTATTGTTCGTTGTTGAGTGGCTGTGAGTGTGAGTGAGCTTGTGAGCGATCGAGAGAGATCGTCTAAGGCTAGCCTCTGCTCTCCCTTTTATAGTTACAAGGAAAGGGCTAGAGTTACACGTGTTGCCCTGTGTTACAGTACTCGGCATGGCGGGGTTGGTGATGACTGGTGGCGATCGTCAGCCACGCCTTCGTCTTGGCGCCTCGGCGGCATGGCGTTAGTCATTCGGCTGATTCCGCCACTGTTCCATTGGTGAGTTCCAAGGCGCCTCATAGTGCTTGGTCATGGTTGGCTGCATGGTGATACGTCATGCCGTCGTATCCGTCCCTTGCATAGTGCAACGAATAGATAGGTTGACTTCTGGGTACAAGCCCCCGAGGCTCGGAAATCCTTGGTGCCATCGGGGGTCTGATGGGACAGAGCGGGGGGAGTGTCCTCCCTCGGGTGCTTCTTTTTTCTTGTGAGGTACATTCCAGGGGGTTGGTAAGATCGGTTATAAGACTTCGCCCATTTCCCCTGGTTGGCCGGATGACCGTCGTCCCCCATTTCCTGGTGTCACACGTGTGGCCGGGGTATGGTGGTCGCCGTCGTAGTTGGCGAATCCCCTCGTCAGCCTGGGGAGCCGTACGGTTGACTGTCCCTGTAGTGGCGTGGGAGGAGGAGGACCGTCAGATCACCTGCCAGAGGAGATGGGGCAGTTGGTACGGCGAACGTGAGTGTTCGGGGCGTTGTTGTGTCGAGGGGCCCATCCGATGGGACTATGCCTGTAAAGTGGTCAAAGAGGTCCCTTGCGGTCCAAGATTGCTCTGCTGACGTCAACTATGCATGGGATGCCTTTGAAAAATTGCGCTCGAGAGGGATGGCGAAGCTCGGGCGAATCGGAGAATTGGTGCCCGAGGGTGCTGCTTTCCCGAGCTCTCTCGGCGAGGCTCGGGCGAATCGAAGAATTGGCGCCCGAGGGTGCCGCTTTCTCGAGCTTTCTCGGGGAGGCTCGGGCGAATCGGAGAATCAGTGCCTGAGGGTGCTGCTTTCCCGAGCTCTCTCGGGGAGGCTCGGGCGAATCGGAGAATTGGCGCCCGAGGGTGCCGCTTCCCCGAGGGTAGGTTTGCGTAGATGCATCATCATGGGCCTCCGTAGGCACGGCCTTCGTGGGCCTCCGCTGGCCTTACCTGGGCCAGGCCGTGTTGGAAATGTATGTTTTCGCATCGAAGTTGGGTACCCCATACTTTGGTACCCGACAGTAGCCCCCAAGCCTGTGGCGGAGTGAAGGCACTCCTCCACATGTTCACGTCGGGTGTAGCCCCCGAGGCTTTGGAGGGATGTTATATTCCTCCAAAGGCTTAAAAATCATGATTATTGGTCCTCGGGTGTTATTTTGATTTATTCTGGGGGGGTTGTTCCTTTGGAAGCGGAGCCCCCGAGCCTCCCATCGTGTTAGGGAGGTAGTTCGGTGGTCTTTCCAAGGTGCAGAGCAAGTTCTCGAGCCTCCGTTTTCGTATTGGAGATCGATCGGGATCTTCCCTGTCTCTTTTAATTCGACCTTCACTGCTCTTTTTTCGGGAAGAGGAAGGTTTGGTCCTGCTCGACTTCCCCGCTGGGGCACGAGTCGGACATTTCTGGTGAGCTAAGAACGGGTTGGTCCAAGTGGAGGTCCGTGCCCCATTCGTTAGGGGTCGGCTAGTGGCCTGAGCACACTCCAAATGTTTCCCGAGGGTCAATTAGTGGATGTCAGGTCCCTTCGATGGGTCCCGAGGGCCTGATGCCTCCCACGGAGGGATTCCACGTAACCGACTCACTACTAGGACTTGGACACAGCACGGGATGTCCCTTGTGACGCTCGGGCGTCAGGATACTTGCCGTTTTCGTGACCCATCCGCTAGCTGTCCCTAACTCGGTTTCCCTGGGGCAACTGTTCGAGCCACTATGGGCCAGTCTTCGATCCTCTGGGAACGTAACGAGCGCCCGAGCCTGAGGTTCCTTCGTCGAGAAGGAGAATGTATCAGCGGAATTGAGGCAGGAAGGCGTAATGATTTGGCTCACCTTTTGAGGCGCGCAGCCTGACGGACGCGACGGTTTAGGGCAGTCGAGGCGGTCGCGTGCGCGAAAACGGCGGCGATGTGGGGATTGTGGCGGGCCCCGCGCAGTTAATGCGGCGGATCCTCCGCATCTCCTTCGATCCGTCGCCCGGGTATATAGGAAAAACTCACGCTTTTTTTCTTTTTACCCTAGCCATTTGCTCGCGCAAGCCGTTCGCTTTCTTGCCTTCGTCGTCTGCCCTTTCGCCTTCGTTGCTCGCTCGAGTGAGAAGCGCCGCTGCGACCGACGTCGTTGCCTTCTCCCCGTTCTTCTCAGTTTAGCTCGCCATGTCTTCCATCCCCGGTTCGCACCTGCCTGCCGGTGCCGCCGCCGCCGCTGGCATCCTCAGGATGGAGCCGTGGCCTCGCAGCTTCGTGACAGAGGTGGATCTGGAGCGTCTCGTGGGGCTGGGGCTCCTACGCTGCCCACACCAACACGGAGCGCCCGGAGTAGGGTCGTGCCGTCGGACGACCACGACGAGCCGAAGACCGACGAGGGGTACGAGGTGAGCTTCATCGCTTACCACGAGCGCGGGCTCGGGTCGCCGCCGATCCGCTTCTGCCGGGCACTGCTCTTCGTCAACGGGTTGGAGCTCCACAACCTCACCCCCAACTCCATCACGCAGGCGTCGATCTATGCCGCCCTATGCGAGGGGTACCTCGGGGTACCCCCGCACTGGAATCTATGGCGGCGCATCTCCCGCGTCGACTGGTACACCGAGATGGCCGGTCCGAAGAAGCCAGCGGGAGATCCCACGTGCGGGGGGATGTGGTTTCGTGAGCCGCTCCGACGAGTACATCCCCTGCAAGGCCCCCTCCTCCAACAAGGGCTGGCACCACGGCTGGTTCTACCTCCGCAACGACGGGGACGCCTTCCCCAAGTATACGAGAAGGGCGTTCGTCGCTCCCCTCCCTTAATGGGATTGGGGGTGCCCAGTGAAAGAGGCCAACCACCTCAACTGCCTACTTCGACGCGCTCCAGACGCTGCGCGGCCGGGGCCTTACGGGAGCCGCCGTGGCGGCGCAGTTCCATGCGCGGACGGTGTTGCCGCTGATGGTCCGTTGGCTAGCGCTGAACCGAGATGCTCGTCGGGTCGTCGCGGGAGGGCACGGCGATGCTGCCCCAGGACATCGGCCAGCAAGAGATCATGCGCCGGGTTAAGTACATGGTGTGCGGTCACCATACCTAGGATGAGGTGAACCGGATACCCATGCGTCCCCGTACGGGCTTCATCGCGCTAGTGAGTGTCGTCTGCTTCAGTCGATTTTACAGTTCTGTCGGTCTTTTGTTTGTCGCAGGGTTTTTCAAGGACCGGGAAGCCTTCCCTTCCGCCGGTCCCGGAGGACAAGGTTCAGCAAACCCAGAACCGCCTTCAGGACCAGGCGGCGAAGGCGGAGAAGGACCGGAAGACCGCGTTGAAGTAGAAGAAGGCTCGGAGGATGGAGGAATCCTCCCAGCGCCGTCGTCGCCGTCAGGAGACGGGGGACCGGAGGAGGACACCCTTTCCGACGAAGAAGACGAGGAGGATGAAGAAGAAGAATATTTTGATTTTACAGTGTTGGACCGGGCCCCTTGTGGCCACAAAGCCTACGGTGGGCGCCGACGAGCCTGGGAAGGCTCCAATGTCGGCGCCCGCCGGCGGAAGTGCCGGGGCTCGTGACCCGAGCCCCCAGGCGAAACTGCCGGGGACCGCGTCTGAAGGCGCGGCCTCCGGCAGCGTGACTACCGGAGCCTCGGCTCCGCCTTCCAGTGGCCTCGAGGGCTCCCTAGAGAGGCCGGGAACGGGTCCTGACCCGGCGCCCAAGCCAAGCCTGGCCGCTGCCGGCGGGACTGGGGAGATCCGGTTTCCGCGCACCCTCCCCTCTGACGCGTCGTTGATCGTCGCGACGGCCGAAGGCGGGGGGAGCGGTGAGCGAAAACCAGTCGGAGCCGGAGCCGGCCCGTGCCAGGACGCCGGAACTTGAGCTGGGGTCCTCCCAGACTCCAGCTTCCCCGCCGAGGGGCGACGACGTCGAGGCGACGCTTGGCGCCCAGGCCCACCTCAGGGCAGTGCCGGCTCGGACGCCAGCGGCTGGCGCCCACTCCTGCGCTGCTGACGCAGACCACGCCATCCATCGCTTTGCTGAGCGCGTGGGCGGCGAAGAAGAGGAGGGTGGTGTCGAAGACGAGGTAGGTGTCTTTACCTATTATTCCCTTCGTCGGAGATCTTGTTTGGCGTTATGAACATTCCTTTCTTCCTTCTCCGCTTCAGGAAACTGCTCGGGGTTCAGACCTCCAGGTG
This sequence comes from Eremochloa ophiuroides, assembly GCA_038502445.1. Lineage (NCBI taxonomy): Eukaryota > Viridiplantae > Streptophyta > Magnoliopsida > Poales > Poaceae > Eremochloa > Eremochloa ophiuroides. Next base: position 96,761,335 of record JAHLJS010000002.1, read on the forward strand.
TCAGCACCTGAAGGTCCTGAAGGTGCAGGGTCGCGACACGGCCGGGGGGGAGCGCCCGGTCGATGGACGAAGAAAATCGTCCCCCTACGGGTCCGGTCGTGGCCGCCATCGTCGCGCCCGTCATCGACCTGGAGGCAGAGCCAGCATGGGCTCCTGAGGCCTCGGCCGTCAGTTCTGGAGGCGCCTCGGGAGTGCCGGCCGATGCCGCCCTCATGGAGCCTGCCACCGCGGGGTCGTCGGTTGCGGAGGTCGGCGTAGGAGCTCCCGCCGCCCGTGAGGAGGGTCCTTGGGCGTTGGCCTTGAGGGAGCCTCGGCCTCTGGTGCTAACCGCCTCCCGGATTGAGTAGGCAGGACCGAGCGGATCCTCAGGCACCGCCCGTCTTCACGCTCCGGGACGACCTCGAGGCTCCCTAAATGGGACACCATTCAGGAGCTCGGGTTCAAGCTCGGCGGCGGGTCTCCGCGCGATTGCCGACGTCCTCGAGAAGGACCTCCCTGACCCGGCTTCAGGTGAATCCCCGTGTCTTGTAATTTTTGCTGCGTATGAGCATTGTTCTTACCGTCTTCGCTCCTCTCTCCTTTCCAGGACCTCATGCATGCCTCCCTGGGACAAATCCCGCTTCCTTCGCGGTGGGCTTGGGCTCTGGAAGCAACTTGACCTTAAGAGAAAAGCCCTTGCCCAGTGCCCAGAACGAGCTCACCGCCGTGACCTCCAAGCTCAGCCGAAGCGAGTGTTGACAACACCATCTTGAAGGAGGAGGTCACGGAGGCGAGGGGCCAAGTCGCTGGCTCGGCAGCACGGGTGAGGGAGCTGGAGAGTACCCTGGCTGAGATGACAAGGGAGCGCGACGCCGCCCGAGAGCTCACCGTCGAGAAGACCTCTATCGCTGAGGCCCTGGCTCTCGACCTGAGTGACACTCAGGAGGCATTGCGCCTGGCGGTTGGCGTAGGCGGACTCGGCCTGGAGGGAGGCACAGAAGGCTCGGGAAGAGGCTGACGGTATGTGCAATGTCGTGCTTTTTCGTCCTGTTCGTCTTGGTTGCTTGCTGCATCTTTGTTCACCTCCATGTTTTGCTCCCGCAGTTCTGCAGGCGGCTTACGACGGCGAAGCGGCCGACCACCTGGAATTGCAGAAGGTTCGCGCGCGTGCTGTGTGACTCCATCGGCGCCGGTGGGGAACCTTCGGGGATGTCGCTCCTGGAGCCGTCTGGAGGCACTCTATATCAGCGTCGGCAGCCGGGTCAAGGAGGCCTTACTGACGGGTGTACAGAAGACACTGGCGGTCGTGAAGTCCCACTATGGGAACTTCGACGCCGGCCCTGTCAGCGAAGGCTTCCTTGAGGCCGACGATGTCGAGCTCCTGGCGCTGGAGGACTCGATGAAGGAGCCAGGAGAAGCGCTGGCGGGCCTCTTCGAAGCCGAAGTCGAGCTTCCTCCTCTGAATCTGCCATGAAGAAAAGTCAGGCTGTAGTGCCCTTGTAAAAGTAACCTTTCGTGAGTGGCTGGGAGGAAACAAACAAGTGGCTCTTCGTGGCCTTTATGTTTATGGAAATATTTGCTGTATGTTTTGTTTTGTTTCGTGCTTTTTCCCTCAGTCATTTTTTCTTGCCGATCCTGTGCCCGGGCCATCGAGCCTCGGGGGACTTTACTCGGGTGTTGTGGATTTGGCGGCGTAGACACAGCCGATGTCCTGGGAGTCTTGGCAGAAAGAAATCTTGGAAAAAAGCTTAATTGTTTCTTCCCGAGCCTCCTCCTTTTGTCGAGCGTAGTTCTTATAAGTTTTCTTCCGAGTGGCGAGGGGAGATGCTGTAGCCTTGGGGTGTAAGCATTCTCCTCGGCTCGACCGGCTCTGTCCTCTGGGACTTCTCTTACTCTTACGAGTCTTATAGGATCACGCTTGGTTTTTAGGAGAGAAGCGTGTTTGAGGGAGAAACTGATTTCAACGAGTTTTGAAATTTTTGCGTTTTCGAAATCGTTGAGACTCGGGAAAGTCCGGGGGTTCCCCCCGTCCTAGCACTCGTGGGAGGGTCGGCCTTTTCGTAGGTTAGGTCGAGCCTCGCTTTTCTATTGCAGCAGCGAAATGAAAAGTCATTTCACTTTCGAGTGTAGGCTCGGATCGAAAATCCAAAAATCAGGTAAAAAGAGTAGAAGTCGGGTCTTTTTATTGTTTCAAGATTTTACAAATTATACAATGCTTGGAAATTTAAGGATAGAAGCGACGTAGCTGTTCGATGTTCCAAGCATTGTTGTAGACCTCGCCCTTCTCGTTCGCAAGTTTGTACGTGCCAGGGCGTAGCACCTCGGCGATGATAAATGGTCCCTCCCACGGCGGAGTGAGCTTGTGGCGCCCTCTGTTGTCCTTCCTGAGCCGCAGCACCAAGTCGCCTACGCTGAAGGCTCGGCCCCGGACGCGCCGAGCATAGTACTTGCGTAGTGACTGTTGGTACTTGGCCGAGTGCAATAGGGCCATGTCCCGAGCTTCGTCGACTTGATCCATCGCGTCTTCGCGGGAAGTCTGATTGCCTTGTTCATCATAGGCTCGGACCCTTGGGGCGCCGTACTCCAAGTCCGTGGGGAGAACGGCCTCGGCGCCGTACACCAGGAAGAAGGGCGTGAATCCCGTGGCTCGGCTTGGCCTAGTCCTTAGACTTTATATCACCGCTGGAGCTCCGTCAAGCCACCTCTTGCCGAACTTATTCAATCGATTGAATATTCTCGGCTTAAAGCCTTGGAGAATCATGCCATTGGCACGTTCTACCTGGCCGTTCATTCTTGGGTGGGCTACGGCTGCCCAGTCCACTCGTATGTGGTACTCGTCGCAGAAGGCCAGAAACTTCTTTCCGATGAACTGCGTGCTATTGTCAGTGATGATGGAGTTTGTGATACCAAACCGATGAACGATGTCGATGAAGAATAACACCGCTTGTGCCGAGCTGATCTGGGTGATCGGCCGAGCCTCGATCCACTTCGAGAACTTGTCAATGGCGACAAGCAAGTGGATGAAGCCCCCGGGCGCCTTTTGGAGGGGCCCGACAAGGTCCAGTCCCCATACGGTGAACGGCCAAGTGAGGGGGATCGTCTGGAGAGCTTGGGCCGGTAGGTGTGTCTGCCGAGCGTAGTACTGGCACCCCTCGCAGGAGCGACCACCTCGGTAGCATCGGCCACGGCGGTTGGCCACTAGAAGCCTTGCTGAAAGGCATTACCGACTAGAGTTCTTGGTGCGGCGTGGTGACCGTAGGCTCCGGCATGTATTTCTTCGAGTAGGCGTTTGCCTTGGCTGAAGAGAATGCAGCGCTGGAGCATACCCGAGGGACTCCATCGATAGAGGCTACCATCAATCATCGTGAAAGAATTGGCTTTACGTGCCAACCGTCGTGCTCTGGTTTTGTCCGAGGGTAAAACTCCTCGGACAAGCCAGCTGACCAGCGGCTCGCGCCAGTTCGGCTCGTCGTTGTCCATCTCGGCTTCAATCTCCATCGCCTCGGCTTCGTCCCCGTCTTCAGCCAGGGTCTCGGGTGGCTCCCCTTTGTCAGAGGGGTCGGCAGCCCCTGAGGGGCTTGCGAGGCTTGACGACGATCCAAGTTCTCCCGGGGGCTCAGGGGTCTTCTTCCCGTTGGCCCCCGAGGGATCTATGTTGACCGAGGGCTTGTGGAGGTCGTTGGCAAATACACCCGTTGGGACCGTAGCCCTTTCGGACACAATTTTTGCCAACTCGTCGGCCCCCTCGTTGTACCGTCGTGCGATGTGGTTGAGCGCAAGGCCGTTAAACTTTTCCTCGAGCAACCTCACCAACTTGTAGTAGGCGGCCATCTTGGGGTTCTGGCACGTCGACTCCTTCATGACCTGGTCCACGATGAGCTGGAAGTCCCCTCGGACCTCGAGGCGTCGGATCCCGAGCTCGATGGCGATGTGGAGACCGTTGACCAGAGCCTCGTACTTGGCCACGTTGTTGGAAGCCGCTGAAGTGCAGCCGCAGCAGGTATTTGAGCCGGACCCTGAGGGGTGAGACAAAGACGATGCTTGCGCCAGCACCGGTCTTCATCATTGACCCATCGAAGTACATAACCCAACACTCATCTTGGGTCGGGAGTGGCGGTAGCTGCGCCTCGGTCTACTCGGCCACGAAGTCCGCAGGCACCTGGGACTTAATGTCTTTGTGTGGCGCGTAGGTGATGCCATCACCCATCAGCTCGATAGCCCATTTAGCGATCCTCCCAGTCGTCTCCCGATACTGGATCACCTCCCCGAGGGGGAATGATGATACCACGGTCATGGGATGGGATTCGAAGTAGTGCTGCAACTTACGCCAGGCAAGAATGATTGCGTACACCAACTTCTGGATCTGAGGGTAGTGCGTCTTGGTCTCGGATAAGACTTCGCTGATAAAATAGACCGGCCGCTGTACCGGTAATGCGTGCCCTTCTTCTTGCCGTTCCATGACTATTGCTGCGCTTACAACTTGGTTAGTAGCTGCGACATACAGCAAGAGATTTTCCTCTTTTGTAGGAGGCACGAGGACCGGTGCTTTCGAAAGCAGAGCCTTAAGCCTTTTGAGGGCTTCCTGGGCCTCGGTGGTCCAGGTAAAGTGCTTATTTTTCTTTAGCAACCGATACAAGGGAAGTCCCTTTTCGCCGAGCCTCGAGATGAATCGACTCAAGGCCGCGAGACACCCCATAAGCTTTTGCACTCCCTTGAGGTTTCGAATCGGACCTATTTGTGTGTTGGCCGATATATTTTCCGGGTTGGCTTCGATGCCACGCTCGGAAATGATGAACCCGAGGAGCATGCCCCGAGGGACCCCGAAAACGCACTTATCGGGGTTTAGCTTTATATTTTTCTTCTAGGTCGGCTACTAAATCGCTGACCTTCCTAAATTTTATCACTATATCGTCTACGTAAGCCTCAACGGTCCGCCCGATGAGGTCCCCAAAAACTTTGAGCATGCAATGCTGGTAAGTTGCGCCCGCGTTTTTGAGGCCAAATGGCATGGTTACGTAACAATACGTGCCGAAAGGAGTAATGAAAGAAGTCGCTAATTTCGTCGGACTCTTTCATACGAATCTGATGGTAACCGGAATATGCATCAAGAAAGCAAAGTCACTCACAGCCAGCAGTGGAATCAACTATTTGGTCAATGCGAGGTAATGAAAATAGGATACTTAGGACAAGCTTTATTTAAACTAGTATAATCAACACACATTCTCCATTTTCCATTTTTCTTTTTAACCAAAATAGGATTAGCTAACCACTCTGGATCGAAGACCTTCTTGATGAATCCGGCCGCCAAAAGCTTCTGCACCTCCTTCCCGATGGCCCGGCGCTTCTCCTCGTCGAATTGGCGCAGGCGCTGCTTCACAGGCTTGGACCCGGCCCAGATGTCCAAGGAGTGCTCGGAGACCTCCCTCGGTATGCCTGGCATATCCGAGGGACTCGAAGCGAACACGTCGGCGTGCTTGCGGAGGAAGTCGACGAGCACAGCCTCCTATTTCGGGTCAAGGATGGCGCTGATCTTCAGCACCTTGCCGTCGGGAGAGCTCGGGTAGAAGGGGCACCTCTTTCACCCCCTCAGCGGGCTCAAAGGTGCCCGTGACCTTTTTGGGGTCGGGGGCCTCCTTCGCCAGCCTTTCAGTGTCGGCGATGAGGGCCTCGGACTCTATCAGCGCGCCGGCGTACTCGCAGCACTCGACAGCACTAGTACGCGTGCTGGTAGGAAGCGCCGATGGTGATCACCCCCTTTGGCCCCGGCATCTTGAGCTTGAGGTAGGTGTAGTTCGGGATGGCCATGAACTTGGCGTAGCATGGCCTTCCGAGAATGGCGTGGTAGGTGCTGTGAAAACCTACCACTTCAAAGGTGAGGGTCTCCTTCCTGAAGTTCTCAGGAGTCCCAAAGTAGACGGGCAGGTCGATTTGCCCGAGGGGTTGCACGCTCTTCCCCGGGACTATCCCGTGGAACGGGGAAGTCATCGGCCGGAGAAGAGAGCGGCTGATCCGCATCAAGTCGAGGGTCTCAGCGTAGATAATGTTGAGGCCACTGCCTCCGTCCATGAGGTCTTTGGAGAGCCTTGTGTTGCCGAGGACGAGGTCGACAACGAGCGGGTAACGCCCCGGCGATGGGACGTAGTCCGGGTGATCGTCCCGGTTGAAGGTGATGGCGTCGTGGGACCAGTCGAGGAAGCGCGGCGTCGCTGGTCCGACGGAGTAGACCTCCCGACGCTCGCGCTTTCGCTGGCGCGGCGTGGGAGCGGACCCGGGCCCGTCGAAGATCATGAGGCACTTGTCGATGGGCGGGAACTCGTCGTCCTTCCCGTCCTTGTCCTCCTTGTCCTCGGCAGGCTTCTTAGCCGGCGGCGTCCTGGAACGCCTGCCGACCGTAATGCTTTTTGAGCTGTGTGATGCACCAGACCCTGGTGATAAGGGCACGGCTTGCTAAGCATCTCGTCGAAGTGGCCCCGAGGGGGTCGTTCCCTCTTGGGTTCGGTCGCTGCCACGAGCGGGTCGCTGCGGAGAGGGCCTTTCCCTTCTCCTTCTTTTTCTTACTGTTTGGGCCCCTGGAAGAGGTGCCCTCGGGGGCCTCCTCCTTCCGTTTGCCCTTTGGGTCGGAGAAGAGGGCTCCCACCGCCTCGTCCCCCGAGGCGAAGCTGGTTGCTATCTTCATGAGCTCGGAAAACGCTAGTGGGGGTCTGGTGTCCGAGCTCATGAACGAGCTCTTTGCAGGAAGTTCCTGCAGGGAATGCTCCGACGACGTCGGAGTCGGCGACCTGGGGCAGCTCATTCTACTGCTTGGAGAATCACCGGATGTAGTCTATGAGGGACTCGCCCGGCTTCTGCTTGCAGCTCCTGAGGTCCCAAGAATTGCCAGGGCGCACGTACGTGCCCTGAAAGTTTCCTACGAAGATCTTGACCAGATCGTTCCAGTCAAAGATCAACCGCGGGGGAAGATGTTCCAGCCAAGCTCTTGTAGAGTCGACTGAGGAACAGGGGGAGGTTGCGGATGATGATGAGATCATCCTGCGCACCGCCAAGCTGGCACGCATGACGATAATCCGCTGGTCATAGTTCGGGGTTAGTTTCCCCCGAATACTTGGCTATGTTTGCCGGTTGTCGGAACCGGGGCGGGAACCTGGCCCTTCGGATGACCTCGCTGAAGACGCGAGGACCCGAGGGCTCAGGCGAGGGCTCACGGTCCTCGTCCGAGTCGTAGCGCCCGCCCCGATGGACATGGTAGCCACGTGCAGCTCCGTCGGTCTTCCGTCGACCGCGGGCTTGAAGGATGGCTCGGAGGACGACGTCCTTGCCACCGACGGGGCGCTCAGGACCTTGAGATGTACCGAGGGCTCGCGCTCGTGGCGTGCCGCGCCACCACGTTGGTGGCTTTCGGCGCCACGATGGCGTGACGCTGAACTTTTCGCCTGGAGGACGGCTGCATTCCTCCAGGAGGTCCTTGAGCTGGTTCCGGAGCTGCCGTGCCTCCTCGGTGGAGGGCTTAGGCAGGCCCCGGAGCAGCATTGCCGCCTCTATGAGCTTGCGGCTTGCTCGAGGCAGGGCTCCTGGCGTTCTGGCTCCATCGTCGGCGATGATACGAGCCTGAACGTCCTGGGCCCTGCGACGAGCTGCTCCGCCGGTGCCCTGCTGCTCCTCGCGCTCGAGCGCGGCTCGCAGCTGGGTGAGGCATAGGCGGTCCTCGTCCATCCGCGCCTCGAGTTCCCGGAGCTGCTCTAGCTCCGGAGACTGGTGCGTGGGGTGAGATTTCCCAGCCCCCGGGTCCTGCGGCGGAGCTGATCGCGCAGGCCGCGGAGGCGCTGGAGGCAGGGGTGTGCTGTGGCTGAAGCGGGAGGGGTACGTCGTTATCGTCCCCTGAATGGACGTCCTCCACTCGTCCATCTTCGGGGTGCACCAAGTGGTAGCATTCCTGAGTAGGGGTCGATGTAGGACTGGTCGGAGTCAGTGGTGACGCTCGGGGCGTCTTCCCTTGAGTCGTCGAGGTGGACGGTGAAGTCCACGTTCGCCCAGAACTCGTCGTCGTCGTCGCTGAGGCCCCAGTCGTGACGGCGAGGTCCAACCGCGACGATCCCACTCCTCCGAGTATTCTCGGGGAGTGAGGCTGTCAGTAGAGTCCGTCTCCTCCCCGCCGTACGCCCTGGGACTGCTCCCGGGAGAAGACGGTGGGGAGGCCACGTGGTCGCCCACGAGGTCATCTAGACGCTCGAGGCGGTGGACAGGTGTCTCCATCAGATTGTGCAGCAGAGCGCGGACCGCGCGGACGTGGGCGTCCATAGCGCTCTGGAGCCCGAAGAGAGATGGCGGCGCCGTCCCCCTCCCGCGATGAGGGCGGAGAGAGAGACCCATTGACGCCGCACGCCCGTCAACCGCCCGACCTTTGGGCGGTTGACGGGCGTGCAGCTGCTGGCGCCGGAGGTGTCAGGGTGGCGGCCGGCGCTGGGTTGGCGTCCCCTGCTGGGGCACCTGGTTGGCCGTGCCTTCCGTGACCAGGGGCAGGTTGGCGCGGTTGCGCCTCCTCCTCCTGGTCCGTCGGGAAGCAGCGACTTGCGGCGTTCCCCTCGTCCTCTGGGACGGGAGGAAGCGTCGTCGTGGTCCTTTCCCCGGCCGCCTGACGGGTCGGAGTTAGGACAATGATGGTGCGGGGCTCAGTTGGGCGCCGGTTCATCTCGAGCCCGTGGCCGGTGGCCACGAACTCAAGACTCCCGAACCGGAGCACCGCGCCAGCAGGAAGCGTCATCGTGGCGTCTGCCATCCGTAACCTGATTCAACACAAAAAGCCCCTACCTGGCGCGCCAACTATCGGTGCTAGTTTTAGCGAGTGCTAACACCGGCTAGTAAACTTGTGTTTTGCGGTTGAGGTTACGGGTGGTGTGCAAGGAGAGACATAAGATTTATACTGGTTCAGGCAATGAATGCCCTACTCGTAGTAGGGGTTACAAGCTGAGCGAGAGAGGAAAGGGCTCCCAAGTCTCTTACGAGTGTCTAAGTGTGTACAGATTGCTTGTTGTTGTTGTTCGTTGTTGAGTGGCTGTGAGTGTGAGTGAGCTTGTGAGCGATCGAGAGAGAGATCGTCTAAGGCTAGCCTTTGTTCTCCCTTTTATAGTTACAAGGGAAGGGCTAGAGTTACACGTGTTGCCCTGCGTTACAGTACTCGGCATGGCGGGGTTGGTGATGACTGGTGGCGATCGTCAGCCACGCCTTCGTCTTGGCGCCTCGGCGGCATGGCGTTAGTCATTCGGCTGATCCGCCACTGTTCCATTGGTGACTTCCAAGGCGCCTCACAGTGCTTGGTCATGGTTGGCTAGCATGGCGATACGTCATGCCGTCGTATCCGTCCTTGCATAGTGCAACGAGTAGATAGTTTGACTTCTTGGTACAAGCCCCCGAGGCTCGGAAAGCCTTGGTGCCATCGGGGGTCTGATGGGACAGAGCAGGGGGGAGTGTCCTCCCTCGGGTGCTTCTTTTTTCTTGTGAGGTACATTCCATGGGGTTGGCTAAGACCGGTCGTAAGACTTCGCCCATTCCCCCTGGTTGGCCGGACGACCATCGTCCCCCATTTCCTGGTGTCACACGTGTGGCCGGGGTATGGCGGTCGCCGTCGTAGTTGGCGAATCCCCTCATCAGCCCGGGGAGCCGTACGGTTGACTGTCCCTGTTGCGGCGTGGGAGGAGGAGGACCGTCAGATCGCCTGCCACAGGAGATGGGGCAGTTGGTACGGCGAACGTGAGCGTTCGGGGCGTTGTTGTGTCGAGGGGCCTATCCGATGGGACTATGCCTGTAAAGTGGTCAGAGAGGTCCCTTGCGGTCCAAGATTGCTCTGCTGACATCAACTATGCATGGGATGCCTTTGAAAGATTGCGCTCGAGAGGGATGGTGAAGCTCGGGCGAATCGGAGAATTGGTGCCCGAGGGTGCTGCTTTCCCGAGCTCTCTCGGCGAGGCTCGGGCGAATCGGAGAAATGGCGCCCGAGGGTGCCGCTTTCTCGAGCTTTCTCGGGGAGGCTCGGGCGAATCGGAGAATCGGCGTCCGAGGGTGCCGCTTTCCCGAGCTCTCTCGGGGAGGCTCAGGCGAATCGGAGAATTGGCGCCCGAGGGTGCCGTTTCCCCGAGGGTAGGTTTGCGTAGATGCATCATCATGAGCCTCCGTAGGCACGGCCTTCGTGGGCCTCCACTGGCCTTACCTGGGTCAGACCGTGTTGGGAATGTATGTTTTCGCATCGAAGTTGGGTACCCCATACTTTGGTACCCGACAGGCCCCTACTACAACTAAAGGATTCAAATCTTTACTAATGCCGTCAACCAACTTCCAAACATTTTTGACACGCTACAGGGTTTAGCTAGACCAGAGGCCACTTGAATTATTGACCAAACTGCTCGGGCGAAACTGCAATCAAATTACAAGTGTCTAATTGTCTCTTCTTTATGAAAAAAAACATGTGTGTTACTACCTTGCCAGTTACATTTTGCTAAATTATGTTTATAGTTTTGTAAGCACTACTCTTCGTAGATACCACCAAAAAAAATCTTGAATTTGAAAGGGGCTTTTATTTTCCATAGTCATTTATTTAAATTGGGCACCTCTAAATGGATTAGGGCATGATAATGTAATTTCATCGAGAATTGTCCATTTGGAGTTTGGTTCCTGTAAAATACATCATGCTCATGTCCTAAAGTGATGTTATTCATATCATTCTGTGCTACAAAGTTGGATCCAATTAGATCCCTACGGCAAGAAAGATTAGGTGCAGATGTGCTTGACTTCGGTAACATGTTTAGGTCTAGTTATGTTGCAGAGGCATGGATATTGATCACGAAAAATTGTGTTACTCAACCATTTATCCTCTCAAAATCAAACATGTGATCCATCTTTTCTTTTACAATAATGAACAACCCAAAAGCAAAGAAAATCATGCTTAACCTGCACAAGACCGGACCAGAGATGTGAGTCCCCTACTTTCCAAGGTACTTCTTTTGAAGCAATAGTCGCCATGGGCCAAGCTTGAACAATCATTTGCTAAGCAACTCCTTGTTTTAGACATCTAGATTGTGTATACCCAGACCGTATTGGTATTTTGGCATAAGACACTCCATTTAGTGAGACGACCATAATATCAAACAAGATTATTGAATAGAACTAGTTTCATATTTTCTGAGCTAAAACACGCTTTTTTAATATTAAAATAGATTTTTGAAATTTTAATTGCACACTTTTTTTTTAAAAAAAAACATGTGGATATTTATTCAGTAGTTTGATTTAACTCGTGAACTTTTAACGTAATCTGATTGACTACTCATGGCCAACATGGTGTTATGTTGGACAAAATGACCGTCTAAACCACCCACGGTGAATAATGAAATTGTTTTAAAAGTGAGGTGACAATTTTATGCATAGTTAAGAAAAACCAGACTTTCGTAAGTTGAAGAGGGTCAAAAGCACTTTTTTACTTACTTAACATATTGAGCCCACTATTGTGAGCGTGGGCCTGCCTACATGTAGGGCTGCTCCATGTAGGGCTGGCCCATCCCGCTTCATCTAAATCTTTTCATTTCCCAAACTATTTTGTTCTCCACAAATGGAATAATTTTTTGTTTTGATTTTTTTTAATTTTTCTCAATACATGCAGGCACTCATCGTGCACACACGTGCGTGCCCTATGAACAACTTTGAAAGATCGAGAACTCGAGACTAAATCGATCCATAAACGCAACAATATCGATATTTGGAATCAGTATAATGGTCTCCCTATAAACGAGTATGTTACCTACCTCTAAAAAATAACATCATTGAATTCTTAAATAAATTTATGGAAATACGAACACACGTGTGACCTGAGCATGTCCCAGTGTCAAAAGGCAGTCAAGTCATGCTTAGTTCGCGGCTTCCTTAAGTTTGTATTTTTTTTTATTGAATTCAATTTAATTAGTTCCCCCCCACCCTTAAATAAAATGAATCCCATTCTCCACGATGAATGTTAGAGCAAAATAAATAATAGAGCCAAATTGTTTTACTATAAACTATTCCCATCATGCCTATAAAAAATTATTTTAGATAAAGTTTTGATCAAACATTCAGCATATAAATCATGAATAACTTTTAAATCGCTGAGTTTGAAAATATAAAAACTATATAAATAAATTTATCTTAAAAATACTTTCATAGAAGTATACATATATCACTTTTCAATAAATATTTTTATAGAAATATAAAGTCAAAGCATCATGCATATGCTTTTTATCATTCTGACATCGAGCTATTTTGCCTCAGGACCACTTCAGTGCCTAGCTTGGTACTTGCATGAGAGACAAGCTCTCTTCTCTCTCTTCTCTTCTCTCATTCATATCAGTATTTGTCTAGTTATAAGTCAATTATTGTATTGTTGTTATAGTATAATAGAAGATTAATCCATGGTATGGACGTGGGTACTTTGTGCAGTTATTGTGCGTTTAAGAAAGATGGAAGGTGTGAGCCACATGCTCGCACGCTCTTCACACCATAAATTAAACAGGCTTGGATTTCAAATCCATGACATACCTAGGGTTTGCTTCGTTGGTTTGTAATTCCTACTCAATCAAATCATGAGAAGCAAAAACAAGTTTACCAAAATCAAGGCTTGTCAAAGGTTTTTAAAAGGACGGCAAAATTTTTACCGTGATTTCTATTAAACGAAGAAAAAAAAATAAGTGTGCATTCAGTTGAGTGTCAGGCAACCAAACGGGTAAGTAGAGTTTATTAGAACACGAGACGACACCGTCGCGCGCCGTTCTTTGGTCGCTAGAGCACGACAATATCTTGTGAGCAATTGATCGACTCGCGCGCGACACCTACTTCTGAAACCGTGCATCCAACGCTAATTAGATGAATTTCATTCTCTAACAACAAAAAATACGGTTTATGTATGGATTCCGGTAAAATACCGGTACTCCATTTCATGAGTCCCCACGGTACAACAAACACCACACGCAAGGTTTTTGCTTCTTTCGTTGTCCGGTGCGGTGCGGTGCAGAGCCCGCCGGCCGTTACAGAACGCAGGCACGCAGCAAGCTGCCTTGTACGCAGACACAGTAGCTTAGCTCTAGCTGATTGAGAGGCACACAAGACGGCGGCAGCTGTCGATGCGGACGGATCGGTGACCCGCCCTCCCGGCCCCTCCATCTTCTTTTTGTGAGACAGAAACCCGCGGGAGCTATCAGCGACTGTGCTCCCGTCGTCCCCGTCCGTCCGTCCGTCCGTTCCCGCCGTAGAGCATGCATGTCACCACCGGTTGCGTCTCGGTCTCGCTGCCGTCCCAAGAGAAAAGTCCCTTCCTTCATCCTGTGCCACCCGTCGCGTATTTCCCTGTTTGGCTTGCTGGCCTTGGCCCGTTGCATCCGTGCGCCGATGCAGGAGGGGGAGGGGATCGGTCATGCTGCGTAGGCGCTGTGCATGCGCGACAGGTACTTGGCCATGTAGACAGCTACTACCAGGCTACGCGTCGGTCAGGCACGGGCGGCGACCACTTGCGAGGTCCCGTCACCCGCGGTGGCGTACAGGATACCTCGGCACGATCCGCTGCGCCGGCGCGCGCGTGTGCCGAGTCGCGCCCGCGGCGGAGCCGCCGTCTGCTTCCCTGCTCGGCCGCTCGGCTCGGGGGTTGGTCGCTCTTCTTCTTCAGACAGAGGATCCGGGAGCGGGAGCCGGCGCCGCTCCGGGCCGAGGAGTGGCAACGTGGCCGGCCGGGCCGGGCGGGGCCATGTGGCACGTGAAGAGGGCGAGGTGCATGTCCACCTGGCGGCTTCCGCGCGTGAGGGCCCGCGCGCATAGACCACGCGGGCCGGCCGGGGGAAAAAGATAGATATTTGCGCGCGGCGGCCCACGTCGCTTTCCAATCTCCGCTCCTCCAATCGGCGCCCCGCGCCCACGTGAACGCCCCCGACCCCGGCCGGCCGGCCCCCGCTTTTCCTCCCGCGCCCCGCTCCGTGCGCCCGGTCCACAGGAGAGGAGAGGAGACGAGACGAGACGAGACGAGAGAGCCCCGCCCCGGCGCCGGGTGGCCGCCGTCGCCGTGGACCTCTCCCAGCGAGGCGGCGGGCGGGAGGCGGTGTCCTCATCCGTGGCGCAAGTATATATAGGATCCTCCCCTGTCGACTCTGCACGCCTTATCGTCACACACGGAATCCACCAGATTGCGGGCAGCCATAGACTGTCGCTCGCTCGCTACAGCAAACTCTTCCTTCCTGGAGGGAGGTAGACGAAGAGAGAAAGGTCAACAGAGCACTGCCTAATTAAGTGCCTAGTGCGTCTAAAAAAAAAAACAAAAGGATCCATGGCTCCCGGAGACGACTCTAATCCTGCCTCTTACATCCACACGGTAATTAACTGTCCTTTTTTTCCCTCTCCCATGTCCATCTGTTTATTTTTTTCCTTTCCATGTATTATTAGTTCTTCTGAAGTCACACTCGCCTGCATGCATGCACGCATGAATCATGATGCTTGGAACTAACAACAACTGCGGTGGTCGTCGCCGCCGTCGTCGTTCACGCAGGTACAGCACCTGATAGAGAGGTGCATGACGTTCGGGATGAGCATGGAGGAGTGCATGGAGGCGCTGGCTAAGCGCGCCGACGTGCAGCCGGTCGTCACCTCCACAGGTCATTTCAGTAGTAGAAACGGACCGCATGCCATCTGAAATTAAAAAACTATTCTGGTAAATTTCATATATTTTTTTTCCTGCGAGCATTTGCAGTGTGGAAGGAGCTGGAGAAGGAGAACAAGGAGTTCTTCGACAAGTACAAGCAGTGGATATCGGAGAAGAGGAGCGCCAGCACCTCCTAGCACAGTTGTACCACTGAACTAGCTGCTGGCTGTGGCTAGGCTTGCTTAAATAGTTAAATTAGTCATGATGTTTAATATGTAGTTATTTTTGGATTTATTACTTACCGTGTTTAATTAGGGAGAGGAATAAGCGATTAGGGGTTGTGGGGGTGTCAGCTGCTAGGCTGCTAATGTGATCTTCTGTAATCAGTAATCACCTATATACTGTGCAGGCTGTGGCGTTATGTTATTAACAGGGTAAAACAGGGAAAGCCATCTTTTAAAAAAAAAAAGATCGGGGAACAAATTTTTTCGGCTTCTTTTATATATAAAAAAGAAGAGAATTGACCTAATTTTTATAAAGAAAATCGGATCCGAAAACTATATAACTAACAACCAAAATTTGCGTTACTCATTCTGCTACTACTAAACCACCGAGACAACCAATCCAGGAACAATTAGATAAGCAAGTTTTAGGGAAGGTTCTGTTTGCCAACCATCGCCACACAACTAAGAGACGGCTTCAGCCTTCAGGTCATTGTTGCCAAACTCATCGCCTGACGCAACAGCCCTGATGTCTCGTACTGTACGTCACAAATGGTTGTTATCACCACTCAAGTGGCACTAGACACGCGGCAATTTCTATAATACCAACGCTTTGAGGAAGGTCATGTTACCAATCAATGTCGCAGTTGCTGGCGATGAATAGGCACGATTTTCACCAACTAACATATATAGGATGTGTCGAAGATCTCTAGGAGGAAGCAGCGTTTGCAGACGCTATCGTAGGTTTTTGCTCTATCATCAACCGTCTTATCTCTATCGATCAAGATAGTTCAGCTGATAGCATGAATATAGCATATAGAGACGACAAAGAATCCAAGAGAACAAACACCTTGTTGAGTTGGACCCTCGCCGACAACCACTGCCTAGACAATCCCCTGACACTTCTACACCTGCTAGCCACGGGCCTGCATGTTGCGCGCTCGTTAACTGCTCTTATCCCACACTACTCGTGCCTCCACTACCGCCAAACAGAGCCACCACCACCACCACCCGGCCTCCGGGTCATGTTACTGTTCGACCTGGTCAAACAGCAGCAGCTCTCCGACCACCCTCCACTGTTCATCTTCCTCCTTAAGCGCCCTCGCCCCTGCCGCCACCACCGCCCACGCCGCGGTGCTCTGGCGAGCCCTAGCGCGCCGCGGCGCCTCCTCCTTCCACTCCCAGTCCCCATTGCTGCCACCGCCGCCATCATGGCCACCGTCGTCGGCGCTCCCCCGCCCTAGGCCTGGCCCGGCCGCCGCCGCCGCCGCCAGGGCCCCGAAACCGCCCGGCCACCATCCCCGCCGCCTGTCGTTCCCTTCCTCCCCCGGTCGGCCCCTTCCTTCTACACCCGCCAGAGAAGCTGCCAGAGAGAGGGGACGAGCTCAAGCTCGGGCGTCACCGGAGTTGGAGGAGGAGGAGGAGGAGGAGAGAGAGAGAGAGAGAGAGAGAGAGAGAGAGAAGTGGAGGCCTACCTGCGCGGGAGCGGGCGGACGCGGGCGCGGGTGCATCGGGGAAGAACAATAGTGCACGCTGAAGGGGGTGGTCGGACGAGGGTTGCTGTCCGACCTGGTCGGACAGCAATATTGCCCCCGGCCTCCTGCTACCTGCGCTTAAGCCAACGCCTCCATTCCGGCCGCATGTGCCATCTAAGTCAGCCTCCCGTCCCTAGTGTCCTACTGTCAACGACGCTGATGTTGTCGGAGCAACCGCCCGCTGCGCCACCAATGCCTGCACTGCCTACCGTCTAGTACTCCACGCATACCAGCCTCGCTGCAAACACTCACACCACCACCACCCGCACCTGCCTCCTGTTCGCATTGCCGCCCGCGCTGGCTGCTCCTCAGTCAGCCGAATCTGGCCGCAGGAGCACCGGATCCCGACAATGACTTACCGGATCCATCAGCACCGCTTTGCTGCCATCTAGATCTAGTGCGCCTCCAGCTTTACCCAAGCGGGTCATCTCCAGACAAATATACAAATAAGAAACTGTCACTTCATGGGAAGAAGCCCATATATAGGGGCCAGAGGCGGATCCAGTTGTGCTGTCACCTGACAGCAATGCCCTCAAACGTGGGCCAAATACGCTTCTCTATTTTACGGTAGATGACAGCAGTCCAGCTTGTCTGGTGATATCAGTGCTTCTCTAAAATCATTATCCGTCCCCTCAAAATGATTAGTCAGCAGATGGCGGTCTTTTGCTCCTTCTCTTGCTTTTAACGATTTTTATTTGTGGTGTTTGAATATTTTGATTTGCGCCATAGAACATGTTTTGTTCGTCGTTGATGTGTAGCAGGCCAAGCCTTTTGGGTTTTTTTAATCTTTCCAAACTTCTTGAAGAACACGGATGGATGGCGGGTGGTTCAGGTAGGAAAATTAATATTGCTTATTTTCCTAAAAACCAATATGGACGTATGATTTTTTTTCATATTACTGACTTACTGTACAGTTCACTTAATTTATATTAATTAATGTACACATTATTTAATTATAGAATGTTTTGGATTAATACGGCCGGTTCATATAAATTTATCAGTTTTTTATAACTTATTACATTAACTAACTGTTATAATATAGTGTGAATTATTTTCTAAACTGATATATAGTGTGAATTATGTTTTGTATTATCCGATTACTGCAAGTCATGATTGTTGGTACCTCTCCAATGGTGGGGAGAGCTTTAGGTTGAGAGTTCGACTTCTCATCTCCGCATACGGCAGTTTTGCGTGTTGTAAAAATCCATGCCTATCCCACGCTAAAGCACATATCTAGACCTACATAAAGTCTTCTTAAGCACAGTGATGGGCCTGTCTTACCCCAGGGGTTGAGTTTGTTTTTAAGTCGACAAGCTTATGGTGATATCATTGGCGTGAAATCCTAGATCCACCTCTGAGTGGTGCCGCTTGGTACAGTGTTGAAAACTGAACTAGCCTGGCGGTTCTACAACCCGAAGAAGCCCATAGATGGAAAGAGGCAGTAAGTATCAATTTATCGAAGATTTTCTTGTTAGCACTAGTAAATGAGGTGACTGAGTTTTCTGCACTTGTAGTTCCTTATCTGCCTATACTCTTATTTCTGTAGTCTTATTTTTTTAGTCCCGCAGCCCTCCCAATAACTACTATAGATAAATAGTGTCCCCCTCACAAAACTACTGTTCTTAGAACAGTAACCGCCTCCTTTGTCGTCGTCCCTTCCTTCCATGCATCACATACGCTCGTTTCACTCCTCGTCGTCTCGGTCGCTCTAGCGACTTCTGCTCTGATTATTATCCATCCACCCTCTCCTGTCTAAATCCCTCAGATGAAATGTGACAGAAACGATTCCGTGGATTCCACCCTCCTCGTCTTCGCCGCCAGGGCCTGCCACCACGTCTTCGACCCCACTTGCGTCGGTCTCCCCCTCCACAACTACCTCGACATGTCGCAGCCCCGCTATAGAGGAACGCAGCACACGCACGGACGCCTCGCCGCCGGTGGGCGCCTCCACCCAGGTCGTGCTGTGGCGCAACCGCGGCAGCAAACCCCAGCTCATATTTTGATCTAAACAAATACCTATCACCGTTAATGCAAGCAAAGTACCTGCTCAATTTCTAATGACGGCATGGAAAGCAGCGCATGTGAAACGCCTATGCCAATCAAGTTCCCTCCGATGTTGCCTGTGTGCCTGGGCCGGATCCCCGGACAAACGGTCACAATGTTGGCGATCCACGCAAAGAAACACACCAAGCTCTGGTTGTCTAATCTGTCACATACAAATATACTAGCCCACACATGGTTTTTCTTTCGTATCATCTTTTCTCTCTCGTGCTTTGTTTTTTCTCCTTTTCTCTCTCAGTCGAACGCTGGCCTGAAAGGCAGCTCGAGCTTTTCCCAGACCGACCTTTCTCTTCTGGTGCCTCTCCTTTGCTTGATGCTCTTCGCCTCTTTTGGTCCTCATTCAGACCATGCGCGATGGCGATACGTCTCTGTTGTGGCAAGATTATTGGATGGATGGAAGAGGAGGCGTGCGCCCCGCTCCCGCAGCGCGCGGCTTACACTTTACCAAATTGTAGCTTATTAGAGCAAGGCCAATAAACCTTGGCTATAGGCCAAGTCAACTCATCCAAACACTAGTTTATAGCATAATAAGTACAATAGTTAGTCTCTGCACAATTGCCAAGACTATTTTTTTATTTGCTCGTGCGAAGAGATGGCTAGGTGGAATGGGAGAGAGAAAGAGAGAGCTCGCTGAAAAGAAGTCTTGGATTCTATGTGCACCTCTAGGGTTTTGTGAGTCTTTCGGCGACGGCAGCATCGATAAGCATGAATCTCTCGCTGCTCCACATCGGACAGACAGATGACGTGCTGGGCGATTTGACCGTTGTTATATGTTGGTATTTATTAAGTGCAAATAGAATATGAAAGATTCCGCAAGCGCACAGAATACCATTGTAGCTTTTACCCGGGAGTATTCCAGAGTATCGTTATTTATATTTACCACAGGGAAGCAATGGCTAAAGAATCTGATAGTTACCATCATGTATCTACTAACTTAATACACCAACTAGACTATAGTGGGGGTAAGTGATAAATGGTAAGGAGTTATGCATAGCAATCACTTGTAAGATAAATGAGTAGTCTAGCTAAGTTGAGAGGACAACGGGAGAGTTCAAGGTTCCTAAATACTTCTCTATTACTTGGGTTCTAAGATAACTGAACGATAATTAGATAGGGAATCACACAATAGCATTTCGGGACATCAGAACACTAGTCTCAGACTGAGATGAGAATGGGACTAGGAAGCTCTGACTATGGTCCTACAATCATCAACCTACACGAGGTGGAATACGTCGGCCATCAGGGTTGTCACCTACTAGGGCTACCACAACTATTCGTAAGGTTGAGTGCAATTTCAGGTAACCTCTAGTCTAGACATCATGTCTACACTATTAATTACTACTCTAATCTCATGACAACTACAGCACTTGATGCGAGCGGAGATCCTATGCCAAGTTTGACAACTATACTAACCAATCACATAATAAAGCATATAAGTAAATAGAGAAAATGAATATATAAAAGCATAAGTCTTACAGAGATAAGATACAAGTCATACCAGACCTCAGAAGACTCTTTCAGAACCCGAGCATGGCTCCGCTCTCCCTAACTCTAAACTAGAACTAATCTACTACATTGAAGAGAGGTTATCCTTCAATGGGACACCTCTCCATCCAAGCCCTAACTAGAGAATATGAATTATAATAATGAAAGGGATGCCTCCAGGGAGGGGGGTGATAGGTCCAAAAGGCTAGGGGGGTAAATAGCGTATTTTCAAACTCTACAAACAACACATGACCAAGAGTTAGAACACCAAATGGCGAAGCAAATTTTTGCGCTAGCCTACTCAAAATTGCAAGCCCTCCTAACCGTTCTAACTATGTCTCTAGAAGCACACACAAGCTAGTCCTAGGTTGCAACTACTTTACTCCTAGGTGGACAAGCAAACTACAACAACTACCACTACACAAGTAAGTGCACAAAAGTATAGGAGAGGGTGTTGTTGTGTCATACCGTCGAGTAGAGTAGATATCCAATCACCGAGAAATATACCAATACACTCGAAGGTGATGGTCCAATGAAATCCCAATCAACACAATGGAGACAATGAATTTATCCTGAGGCTCACGTGCTTGCCGGCACGCTAGTCCCCGTTGTGTCGACCACTACTCGGTAGTTCGGTGGCTAATTGACAACCAATGTCAAGCTCAACCAATGAGCGCCACTAGAACCTACCACGAGCATGATAACTCAATGAAACAAGCAATGTATTAGGCTACCTTGCGGCTCTCCACCGGGGAAGGTGCAAACCCCTCACAAAGACCTCCGGAAGTGGCCGGAGACAATCTCCAACTCTGCCAACTCCTCCGCTGCTCCAAGACCGTCTAGGTGACGGCAATCGCCAAGAGAATAGACTGAAAATCCATAGCAACAACGATCAACAAGTGCCCAAAGATGATCTAGATGAACACAATGCACTTGGATCACTCCCTAGCTCACTATGGATGAGAATCAAGCTCTAGAGTGAGTGGGAGAGGTTTGGGAGGCTCAAGAGATGCTCATCAATGAGTGAAATGCGCAAGAGGGACTCCCAAAGCCGGTTGATCGGCTATTTATAAGTGAGGGTAAAAAACTAGCCGTTTTACAGTTTCTGCGTGCACACCGGACGCTGGTTAAAGTGAGCACCGGACGCGTCCGGTGGTTGTCCGATGTACCTCCCGCTGACACGTGCACTAGCCGTTTCAAACTTCCCGCAGCACGCCAACTCACCGGACACGGAGTCGTCACACCGGACGCCCTGACGCTCGTGTCTAATGCGCGTCCAGAGAGCTCAAAGTCGCACCGAACGCGTCCGCTGTTAGGTCACCGGACGCTGGCAGCGTTCGGTGCTTTCACTCAATCAGAAAGCATGTTTTTTCACCGAACGCTCGAGAAAGGACACCGGACGCACTGGAGTTACTGTTTCAGCGTCCGGTGCTTACACAGAGAGGTTACAGAGAGGCTCTGGCTGCACCGGACACGCCCAGCGTCCGGTGCATCTCTGAGAGTTGTTTTTGCCCTCTCTTCAACTAACTTGCTTCTAGGTGCTAACAACCAAGTGTATAAGCACTTAGGCACGAGTGT
Source organism: Eremochloa ophiuroides (assembly GCA_038502445.1). NCBI lineage: Eukaryota > Viridiplantae > Streptophyta > Magnoliopsida > Poales > Poaceae > Eremochloa > Eremochloa ophiuroides. The sequence continues at coordinate 96,782,829 of JAHLJS010000002.1, forward strand.
TAGTTTGATTTTAAGTTCATTTGCAAGGTTTTTAGGTTAGTGCTCTAGATCTAAATGCATGTGCTCAACTATGTCAACTAGAGGCACTTGATGACCGAGGTTGTTAACGAAATTTCATCCCCCTTAATAGTACGGTCATCTAACCTAAATGTGATCACACTCTATATAGTGTCTTGATCACAAAAATGAAAAGAGCCCTAATGATTTCACCTTTTCCTTGAGCCGTTTTCCAAATTCAAAGTTGAGAAGCATTTGATCTAACATCTTGATGGACTTACACCACTTGCATGGACGCCGTCGTAGCTCCCCTACTTGATCTTCTAACCACACTTGTAATTCAAAGCTTAAACACAATGATTAGATACTAGGTGTCATCAATTAGCCAAAACCAAACTAGAGCTTTCAGGGGGTCTGCCCCTTTATTTATAGTCCGGTGGGATGAACGTGCGTCGTAGGATCAAACCGACTTAACCAAGGACCGAGATGAGTCCTCATAGGCGGTGGAGGAAGACTCCAGAAGGCAGCGGAGGAAACCCTAGGGGTGGGGCCGGAGTGCCGGCCGGTGCCCTACTGTGGGGTTTCGGGCCCATCTTCGTCGTCGTGTCTTCTTTGGTCTCCTGTAGTCCAATGGTGCATGTGTTGTCGTAGATTTTTATTCCGAACTCCGAATATAGCAAATGATAGGTCCGTTTCGATCGTCTCGACGAGCCCGTCGCAATGGTGCAGTCCAATTCCTTATTTGAGATATTTTTATTGATGGAAAATTGCATATTCCTACAATACAAGTGAGAACACCAAAATTCATGTAACTCGTTAGAATTAAAACCTATAACTATGCTTTGTGATTCATTTTGTGTCAAATCATGCAATAGTTGATGGTTATTTTTAGTACTTAACGACCGTCAACAATACCCCCAAGCTTACCCTTTGCCAGTCCCTTGGCAAATCCAAACTTTAGCAGACATCATAAGTTATAGCTACCCCTCACAAGTATTTAGCTTTAAACCAAGAAGTACTCAAGGATTAGAGTAGACCAATCTAACTTCAGACTCACCTTTGTTACCTTTAACCATGGAGCTTATAGCTTTCTCTCATGTCTTGGGTATTGAAGAACAGAATGTCTAAGTTAAGCACTATATCTCAAGCTCTGTCGTTCAACTCTTATCCTGGAGGTTTTGCAAGATTTCAAAATAAAGCTTAGAGATTCCTTTGTATGACCCTTGCAAGTCTCTCAATATGTGGTATTTGTGGATCCTCACCAAGGAAGTAGTGATGTATGCCTTCTCTTTCTCTCACCCTGCAACTAATGGCCTATGTGGAGCTCATGGATAAGGAGACAACTCATACATACTTGCAATGCATATATTGTAAAGTCAAACAATAGATCCAGAGAAACAAGTCATACAATCAAATCAAGATGTGCATGTGTGTGGATATGTGGTGGTAGGTGTATGTATGGTGGCTAACCTAATTCTGCTTTTACTCCTTAAAAACATTTCTCTCTATTTTTTTCAACACTAGGGAATTGTGCTGCAGGACAACATAGGCTATCTTTCTCTATTTTTCAGGCGGGCATCAGAGTACCCATTGTTTTTGAAAATTCGAACACTTGTCCATTTTTACCTCTCAGGCGAGCATCTTTGTACCCATTGTTTTCTCTCCTAACTCTTTTGCATAGTGTTGACGGTCGCTAACACCCTATTTTACCGTCAATATTTCACCCATAATGAAGGTAAAACCACATGGAATGCAAAGAACCCACCTTAAAACTTACCTAGTTCCACATGTCCTTGGAGAAATATTGTGTATGTAAGAAAAATGGTGAAAATAAGGAAAAACAAAGTAAGGCAAGACAGCTTGACACCTCAGCTGCCACATGGGGGCCAGAGGGGGGCGCCCGCCCTACCAAGTAGGGCGCCCGCCCTATCAAAAGTGCCAAATGGCACTTGCCACCTCACTGATCCGTGTGCCATCCTCCCAAATGGCCTATGGCACGTTGAAACAACATCAACGGCTCAGATACAAGGCACGAGGATCCGTTGGCCCTATCAACAGCATGCCCGCCCTGTCCAAGTTGAGTGACACGTCCACAATCCGAGTGAAGGTGTCCAGGAGTCATCTACACCATCAAATGAAGTCGGTTTTCATCTAACGGTGATCAAGTGATGTTCCATGGATTGAAGGACCCACATGTCATCCTCTCAGGGGTTGCAAACCGCCATTCCAAGGCACCAACCGACCTTACAACCGCCCTTGAGGGTGAAGGAGGGCCGCTGGATGCAAGTCGGTGCATCCAAGGGGGGCCCGCCCTCTAGGGCGCCCGCTCTGCTCCTTCGCGCCATCGACCTCCAGGACCTCTACAAGTACCCCTGGAGCACTGCTATACTATAAATAGGATCAGGATCCTCACTTGTAAGCAGAAACACACTAGAGATACACTAGAAAATACTAGAGAATCCACTTGAGATTTAGCTCAGTAGTTCCTCTCTCTCTCTAGCGAAGCTCTGCTTTTAGGAATAGTGCTAGCTAGAGAAGAGTAGAGTGTTGGAGAGAAGTCGGGAGAAAGTGGAAGTCTGTGGTAGAGCCGGGCTTGTCGGCGACCTCCTCTGCGGTGTTCTTCACTCTTATCGGTAATAAAGATCCCCTTCTTCATTTACTTATTGTTATACTTTAAGTAGCTCTATACTTGCTCATTGCTTGGTTAGAGTGCTCTAATTCTTGAGCTCGAGTTAGAGTTGTAAGTTTTATAGATTAAGCGTGGTGCTTAGGCCTATAGCTTACCCTTGAGTGCCGCTAGGCCCACGGACAGTAGTGGTAGGTTCTAGGTGGTGACAGCCCTAGGATCCTCTGGATTCCACCACGTTCGGCCTAGTATCCGGTATAAGCGTATGACTTTGGGATGTACGGTGCCTAATCAGTCGAACCCCGGCGAGTTTAGGACTTTGCGTGTCCCGAGTATAGCAGTCTCTTTGGTATAAGAATCATTTGATCTTTTACTGAGATAGAGTTCTCCCCAAAACTCTAGAGCTACCTAGCGTGTTTTCACCTTAGTTATACTTCATTGATTTATCCTTACTAAGGTTATTACCTTATTTATCCATATCTAGATCCTTAACTATCAGATCCTTAGAATCAGAAACCTCGTCTTTCTTTAGGAAAATATAAATTCAACACATGATACTCTCAGGTAAAGTGCTACACGATAGTTCTGTGCGCTTGCAGAATCCTATCACCTATCCTATAGAGCTACCCATAGCATTTTAGGCGCAGTTGCTAGAAATAACTTTATTCCTAGTAGCAACGTTAGAAGTGTCAATAATCACATACTTTGAGCATAGGGATTGACAACCCCAGTGATTGCGTTGAGAAGTATTGTTACCACTGCAAGAGGATGGATTTGGCTACATTCTTTTGATAGCGTTAGTATCTGTCAACACATAGCCACATGCCTCTTCTCTGCAATAGTACATCCCTTTTTCTTTTCCTTTTGAGAGATAGCAATAAGAACTTTGGAGCATTGATCTGGGGTAACCAATGGGGTATATTTTTTTGGGTGGAATAGATGGAATGGGTGGAATGTGGATATTCCTACTCTAATATGAGTACTGCATTATGGGTGGAGTGCAAGTGATCTTGATTGTAAAGCATGACAAGTTCATAAGGTATCAACAAAGCTCGACAAAACTCAAAACAAAGCAAGTAGCATATAATGTGTATGTTTTTTTCTATTCTAGCATGTACTGCTGTGGTAGGAATGTAAAGCTCTTGTCATACAGGAGCTCATCATATGGTTTTGAGGATTTTCAAAATAAATCTCCAGAACTCAAATATCACTAGGAACAAGATAAATAGCAGCTCATACTTTGTAACATATCCCTCAATTACTTAGACTTAGATCAAGCATTTGCTACCCACAAGTTTCAGGCTCAAAGTAAATCTTCCAGTTAAATGGTTATGTCTAAAACTTGGGATGATTCAAGGTTGAAAACTAATCATTATGAGGAATCCTGGTGGGGTGCTACTTATCAATTTCTATGCATGGTTTCCATCTACTCTGAGCAAAATTATTGTAGGCACTCTCTTCTTATTTTATTCAAACACACTAACTAACATAAACACTATTTATTTAGTTTTCAAATTTTATCTCACTAGATAACTCACGCGAAAAGCAATATGGTACAGTAATAAGGTGGGAAACTTATACTTAGCTAGATTCAAGTGGAGGATACCCTCCCCCAAGCTGGATGTTGACGTGGTCTTTGATGTTGCAAGTTGAGTGATCCATCTAAAAGCAAGTGTACTGGCAGTGTAAGGACGTCGGGTTGACTAGCTCTTTGATCATGTATTGTCCTGTAATAACTCAATTGCCAACAAGAATATCAAATCTCATGGAGAGGAGTTAGGTTTAATACCACTCCATGGTTAGTAATTGATTTTATAATTCCAGCAGAAATTTCCCTAGATGGGTGGATCTTCATATGCCCACATATTTTTGGGTTTTTCTAAAAAATGTGGACCTTCATGTGCCCACATATTTTTGGTATTTTCAAGTTTACGGATGCAGAAGGTAAATATGATGCAGAAATCTATCCTAGATGCAATTTATTTTTGTGCCACCACAGTGAATAGTCTTGTGAGCTATGCCACGAGATCATTTACATGGGGCTTAGAGTTTTTCAATGCAATACAACAAGTAAATATTTTTTTTTCTATGCAAATGCAGCGAAGTAAATATGCAACTACTTATACTAATATGCTAAAGGAAAATTATGCAATGCTGGAAACGAAATATGGATAAGTACCAAGTTTACCTTTTGGTGAAGGCTCGGTGGTTTAAACTCCTCCGAACATGACTTCTTGTCTTGTTTGGTGCATCGACGGGTTATGATGGTAACCCTGGTTGTACCTCCGATGATGATGAGCTCGAAGGTGAGTCATTCTTCCTCAATTTCTTTCTGGTTGGTAAAGTTGATGTTGATGCTGAGGTTGGAGTCTCATCCTTCATAGTCTCTTCTTTCTCACACTTCTCTTCTGATGTAGATCTTCTGATGTAGGAGTCTCATCACTCCATCCTTGGATGGCTGGTTCTTCTGGCATTGGGATGAACAGTGTCTCTTCATTGATCTTAAAATGTTACCTTCATTATTGGACCGTGATGGCACCGTAACACCTAAGGATGGCAACGGGGCGGGTTCGAGTCGGGTGGAGCTTTCGTAGACCCGCACCCGAAACCTGCCTCGCCCCCGAATCACGTCTCGGGTGAGAATCCCCACCCGGCCCCGAACCCGCCGGGGACCCGAAACCCGAAGTTTGTGCAAGCAAAGTCTGTAATAACAGTCGATTCCCAAATAGGGTTGGTGAGAATGTGGCAACAACAGAAAGCATATGGTTACTCGTATACAATAAAGAGCAGATCAATTCCAATTCCCTTTATCTAAAAAAATATCAATTCCAATTCATTCGAGATTCCACACACACCCCTTGAGAAGACGAATGAACACCAGAAAGCAGAGTCTATGTGCCAACAAATGCATAATATTCTTTTTTTTTGCGAACAAACAAATGCATAATATTCGATGCTCTCTGAAGGCCGCACCAATCTGCAGCTTTTGCTTCCAACGTTGCCGTGCTGATGGTGCATGTGCGGATGTGCCTGCACCACGCACGCAAGCTGTGGAATGGATCGAGGGGCTGCTGCAGCTTGGGGCCGCTCTTCCTCATGTGCTTGGGGCGGCGCTGGGGGACCTCCGCTCCGCAGACCGCAGGGGCACAGGGCCACAAGACTGCAGAGGCGCGGGGCCACGAGGCCAGGACGACGCTGATGTGCCAATGTGGGGACAACGCACGAGCGGGGACGTCGGAGGAGGGGGCACGGTGCGGCTGCACTGCGACCGTGGCAGTGGCGCGGTGCCGATGCGGGCGTGCGGCTGCACTGCGGCTAGGAGCAGAGAACTGGAGTGCTCGGTATATATACTTAGGTTAGAGGGTTGCAGCTGTTGGGCCGGTATGTGGGCCGAATGGCTGAATCTTTGCACAGATTTTGGGCCCCGACAGAGACCCGCGGGGAAAATTAAATACCCGTACCTGCCCCGACCCATTTCAGGTCCCCGAACACGAAAACCCGCGGGGCGAAATATAGACCCGCCCCCACCCCCGCCGGGTCTAAAACCCGCGGGGTTTTGATCTGACCCGTTGCCATCCTTAGTAACACCTTGTAGAAGCTTTTCTTACTCGGTTAGTTGTACATCTTATCCATGAGCTTGCCTCCTACATTGCACTCCTCCCTTTTTTTCATCCTTTTGTCATGTCATATTTCTGTTTTTCTTCAGACCTTTTTGCTCCTCTCATTGGTTCACTCCTAAGCGATAGAAGCTTGAGAGGAGGAAGAGCTCAGTTGGATCATTTTTAGGGGAGTCAGTCTTCCTTCCTTACGCTTCAACTAATGGCAAGGGCGAGTAGAGCCACTTCTATGAAATGTTGCATTGATCATCTTAAGTGGGAAGTGCTCCTCCTAAGCTTGCTTCTTTCTCTCCTTTTTCTGTACCCTTTGTGTTGCAATGATTAGTGGGAGAGAGAGAGCTTTCTTGTCTCATTAATGGGGAAAGTAAACCTCTCCCAAGCTTGCTCTTAGAAGTACCCTTGCATCATTATGGTGCTTGCTTGAATTTCACAATGTCCTTACTTCATGTCAACTTATGCCTTGATGCACTTCTACTCAGCACTTGTTGCACCTTCTTGGATAGCTTCTTGAGGATCTAAATTACTTGTCAGAAGGGGATTCTTTCTGCTTGAGCAGGACTTCTCATTCTTTTGCACCATCTAATCCAGGAGATGTTGATGTGGATAGTAACACTCTTCTTCATTGACTCTTGGTTGATGGGTTGATGATCATTGGAGATGCATACTCTAGTTCATCTTTGATTGTCCTTATTTGTTTGAGTGCTTCATTTCCAATGACTTAGGGATGTCATCCGACAACCATAGTTGTTTACGACTTCTCGAGGCGTCGACGATAGACCACCATTGATAAATGAGGTATGTGAAAGATGCACACTATGATGTAGTGGCATCTCATTTTTCTGGTCTATATTATCGGCATACGAGTTGCCTTCTTTGAGGATGACGAGAGCAGGCATTAGTTGGTCATTCCGTAGGACTTGCATCCTTCTTGCAATCATCATCCTTGGTTTTCAGGTTTGTAGGTTCATCCCAAGAATAGCTTATATTCAATCCAGCAAAATGTTAGTGGACACATACCCGAAGGATTGCAACAAATTTGAAATATGGGTTGTTGTCCACAATTTTTTTTATCTATGCTAACAAAAGATGATTAAAGAATTATTTTAGCATAGATTTCTTTTTGCATTTTTTTATTTGTTTGCTACATTCTAACATGGTTTAAGACAAAGGTAACTTGCAGCTAAAAACAAAGCAAATAAACTTTTGATACTTACCGTTCTTTCCTCGATGAAGGATGAGCTGATGTGTCTTCTTCGTGCAAAGTTATTGGAGTTCATCACATGCCTTGATTCATCTCTTTTGTGAATTCATCTCTTGACTTACCCAGATTGTATTTGAAAGTTTTCTACAGCGGTTAGTCCAACAAAATATCCAGTATCTACTAAAGCAAGCTTTAGTTCAATAACCAAACTAAACTCCATGTCTAATTCGATTAAGGAAGGCATTTTAACCTAAGCACCACGCTTAATTTAAAAAGTCTTTGGAAATACGGCCACATACCTCTTAGATTAAACTAAGCACCGTGCTTACTTTAAAAGATGTATAACGATACTTCCAAATCTAAACACACTATAGCAGACAAAGGGTAGCATGAAAGAATTACAGAAATTTACTCAAAAAGAGATGAAAGAGTATGATCATAGTGAGCAATATTTTTTTCCTTTTTTATGCAAGTGGTGAGGATGTATGCATGCAATGGATTTGATATGAGAGAACATAAACTAAATGGAGTGGATGCATGGATTAAAGTAAATATGCAATGAGATGTAAGAATTGAAAGATAACTACTCAAAAGTTTAAAGTCCATGAGCAAGACTTTCTCACCTTCTTGATCATACTTACCACGATTTGTGCGTAGCGCAGTTTCTATGTTCGTCACTTGAGATGTGATTTGAATTATTGTGACGACGACTTCCTTCTCCAATCTACACAGAGTTAGAAAGAAATATATGTATGCAAACTTGTGAGATGACAGGGTTCCATTGTTGATGAATCTTGAATGTTAGGGCACCCTGGAGTTCTTCAGCTCTTCAATCTTCTTGTCTTATGGAACTTGCCGGAAGGTCGAAACGGCCTCTGCTGTCCTGTCTTATTCCACAACTCAATAGAATAGGGGTAATCCTACTAAAGCTAGTGGTACACTAAATCAAGATCACTATCAAAATCCTTGTGCCAATTGCTTCCCCGGCAACGGCGCCAAAAGGCTTGTTGGTATTTATTAAGTGCAAATAGAATATGAAAGATTCCGTAAGCGCACAGAATACCATTGTAGCTTTTACCCAGGAGTATTCCAGAGTATCGTTATTTATATTTTATCACAGGGAAAGCAATGGTTAAAGAATCTGATAGTTACCATCATGTATCTACTAACTTAATACACCAACTAGACTATAGTGGGGATAAGTGATAAATGGTAGGAGTTATGCATAGTAATCACTTGTAAGATAAATGAGTAGTCTAGCTAAGTTGAGAGGACAATGGGAGAGTTCAAGGTTCCTAAATACTTCTCTATTACTTGGGTTCTAAGATAGCTGAATGATAATTAGATAGGGAATCACACAATAGCACTTCGGGACATCAGAACACTAGTCTCAGAGTGAGATGAGAATGGGACTAGGAAGCTCTGACTACGGTCCTACAATCATCAACCTACACGAGGTGGAATACGTCGGCCAGCAGGGTTGTCACCTCCTGTGGCTATCACAACTATTCATAAGGTTGAGTGCAATCTCAGGTAACCTCTAGTCTAGACACCATGTCTACACTATTAATTACTACTCTAATCTCATGACAACTAGAGCACTCGATGCGAGCGGACATCCTAAGCCAAGTGTAACAACTATACTAACCAATCACATAATAAAGCATATAAGTAAATAGAGAAGATGAATATATAAAAGCATAAATCTTACAAAGTGTTGACACTTGTTAACGTCTAAATTTTATTATCAATTATCCCTGCATTGCACATGAATATCTAGTAGAATAGGGCTACTACTAATAATTTTCACGAGTTTTGGTGAATTGTATATTTTCCAGGGGATTATCCAGAAAAGCTTAAAACAAGGATTAAAGTGCATAATTATCACGAAACTTGATCGCGAAAGAAACAAACGTCATCGGCAAGATAGAAGAGTGTAGAAGGACACCCGAAGCAACCAGGGCCCCACCTGGCAGGTGGTGGGGCCGGCCGGCCCTAAGGGGGGGCGGGCGGTACCCCCCTAAGGTTTCTGCCCGTCGCCTTCTGGAGTCTTCTTTCACCGCCTTTGAGGAGTCATCTCGGCCCTTGGTTAAGTCGGTTTGATCCTACGGCACGCATTCATCCCACCGGGCTATACATAAAGGGTCAGACCCCCCCTGGAGGAGGCCAGATCAAGAGCTGAAAAGCCTGAAACATTAGATAGATATCCATTAGATCTAGGCTAGAAATCAAGAAAGATATTAGAGAGATAGAGTAGATGAGTAGAGATTCGGAGGAGTCCCGGCCTGTCGGAGCTCTTTCGTAGCTGTATTCGTCTGGATTCGCTCCCTCGCCCGGAGCTGCGTTCTGAGGTACTTTTGTATTCAACATTCTGATTCAAGTAAGCATTTGTTCTTATTTGTTCTTATGTTTACAACTCGTATTGAGTGCTTTGATCTTGGTAGCTCCTAGGTTGAAGTAGTAGTTGGTAGTGTAGACGTGGTGTCTAGACTATAATTACTTGTGAATGTCCCCTGATTAGCCGGATAGTGGCAGTTCGCGTAGGTGATAGCTACGTTGCGTCCTCTGTAGTCCACTTTCATTGATAGGATCGATATGTGTATAAGTGCCTGGTAGGAGAGAACTCTGATTTCTACTTTTATTCAGGTCACTGCCCAGTGAGAACGATATTATTCAAAGTTTACCGGTTGTTGGAACTAGATAGTCACTAGTTATTTCCTTATTCTTGATATTCTCTGGATTGATTGTGTTATTGGGTTAAGAATCAATAGACTTAGTCAGTATCACCTACTGTTCCTTTGGGTTCGATATTAAAACCGGGATTGTCTGGTGAAGTGCTACATCGGTATTCTATCTGTGCGCTTGCGGATACTTTGATAATAATAATATTTAATGGAGTGCAGTTAATTTATACCAACACAAAGATAAGATACAAGTCATACCAAACCTCAGAAGACTCTTCTTGAACCCGAGCATGGCTCCGCTCTGCTTAACTCTCAATTAGAACTAATATACTACATTGGAGATAGAGGTTATCCTTCAATGGGACATCTCTCCATCCAAGCCCTAACTAGAGAATATGAATTATAATAATGAAAGGGATGCCTCCAGGGAGGGCAGACCCATGCCCCTTTATTTATAGCCCGGTGGGGATGAACGTGCGCCGCAGGATCAAACCGACTTAACCAAAGGCCGAGATGACTCCTCATAGGCGGTGGAGGAAGACTCCAGAAGGCGGCGGAGGAAACCCTAGGGGTGGGGCTGGCCGGCCCCACCCTAGCGCCGGTCGGCACCCTACTGTGAGGATTTCGGGCCCATATTCGTCGTGGTGTCTTTTTGGACCTCCTGTAGTCTAATGGTGCATGTGTTGTCGCAGATTTTGATTCCGAATTCCGAATATAGCAAATGATAGGTCCGTTTTTATTGTCTCGACGAGCCCGTCGCAATGGTGCAGTCTAATTCCTTATTTGAGATACTTTTATTGATGGAAAATTACATATTCCTACAATACAAGTGAGAACACCAAAAATCGTGGAACTCGTTAGAATCAAAACCTATAACTATGCTTTGTGATTCATTTTGTGTCAAATCATGCAATAGTTGACGGTTATTTTTAGTACTTAATGACCGTCAACACTGTATTAGGTCTTAGGGGTTGTTTAGTTGGATGAAAAGGGGTGAAAAGTACACTATAGCACTTTTGTTTGTATTTGACAACTTTTGTCCAATCATGGCCCAAGTAGACTCAAAAGATTCATCTCGAGCTAGCTAGATAAAAAGTTCAAACATGCAACCGCTGCTACTTCATTTAATGTTCCATACCGGCGTAAAGTACAAATAATGTGATGGGGAACGAGAAAAAAATGTTAAGAAGTAAACGTAACCTTAGTGTGGACTTGCATGTCCAATTGTCCATCCATCCCTGCTGAGAGATGACAGGTCGGTAGCTAACCAATGTTGTCCTCGCTTGCTCACAACCAACCACGACATGCCACCCACATCCACATACGAACACGCCAAGCCCAAATAAAAACGGCCTACGCATGCAGCACTTGCACTTGAACACTGCCATGTCGTTCGTGCCAAATTTCAGTTCCCTTTCAAACCGGTCGACACTCTCCTTGCTGGCCTGCTGCGGAATTGAAATTGAATTGATTCGTATGAAATTCTTGCCGTTTCTGAGTTCAGTGCGTGTGTGGCTGTAGCTAGGTGGTTTGGTCGCCGGTGAAGAAGCTGTGTGCAACTGTGCATGCATCAGATCGATGATGAACAGGTTCAGGAATGTGGTGCTGCGCAAGTGCAAGAGCCTGTCACGGGTAGCATCAGGGCGTTCGAGCGCGTCGTCGTACAGCAGCCTCCGGTCCATGTCCACCCGGGACGCCGCGGCGGCGGTCGACGGCCCCACCGATGCCGACGAGGCCGTGTCGACCGCCGTCGGCGGCAGCGGCGGAGCGGTGGCAGTGTTCGTGGGCAGCTCGCGGCGGCGGTACGTGATCAGCGCGAAGCACCTCAGCCACCCGCTGCTCGCCGCGCTCATCGACGACGACGACGGGCGGCACAAGGATCAGCCCATCGCCGTCAACTGCGAGGTCGTGCTGTTCGACCACCTGCTGTGGATGCTGGACAACGCCGTCGACCTCCACGACGAGGGCGACGACGACGCCATGAGGGAGCTGGCCCAGCTCTACGCGTGCTGATCGATGATCACGTCCACGTACGCCCACAGGTACATCCACGTACACACGATTAACACGGCAATGTTGTCAAGTTGGTTCCTTTAGTTAAGCTTCATCAGTTCGTCCTCGATTGATTTAATTTGCGCCGGATATCTAAGATTTCTTGGGCGCCATGCATGGCTTTGTAACTTCGAGTATAGACGATGACAGATTGATATATGATGCAGTTTTCGTAAGGTTTCCTTGTATCAGTCACAGGCTTCTGATGTTTGAGTTAGAGATAGGCATCATCATGTTGATTAAGCTTGTTTGCATGATGATGTATATAGATGATGTAATTTTGTTTTAATTGCTCATGTGATTGAAGGTCTAGTTTGCTTTCACTTTACTGAAAATGTACAGTATTATTGCTTATATATTTTACTGAAATGTAAGCTGAAGATGTGATGAAGTCATGAATGTGACTTCTGGTTGATTACTACATGTATCGCCATATATCGACATATATGTATCACTGATGTATATGTTTCAAAAACATTACTGTATCCTGAAACTAAAATCAGTTTCAAAAATGGCATTGCAATCCTCCTGATTAGTTCAGCTATCACCAGAAAGCATGCGATGAAAAAGATTTAAAGGAAAAGAAAAGCTAATTGGTGCTGGTGGTACAGCTAGTTAGAAAGATATAGGTAGCAGCTACTGTGTTGGATAGGCAGGTCTTGCAAGGAGACAGGTCACCCACCCTAATGCAGCTAGCAAGCACATCCCAACGCACTCAGGTGCAGAGTCCCTGTCACATTAACGGGTAGACATGTGGTTTAATTCCGTTTAATTCAGACACGTCCAGGTAGCCTAATTAGATTTTGTGTGGGGTCGTTCCCCTGTCGCTCACGCCGTAGCTATGAATTATAAGGAAAAAAAAAACTTGTACTGTTCTTATAATCGGAGAGGAGTCTATGCGCAAGAAAGACAAGATAACTTTTAAAAAATTCTCACAAAAATCAAGGACATCAAGCACTCATTATATTGATAATAAGAGCCACTGAAAGTGTCTTAGCCTTCATCCACGGCATCTTGGAAGAACGAGGGAGGAGATTTTCCAGTAGCTACTACATCGACGGTCGACTGTTGAAGAACTTAGGAAGTGTTCAGATGCTAAAGAACTTAGGCTGTTTTTACATGCCGAACAGTTTCAATTTTAGGTACTACTAGAAAGATATGGCGCGGCGTTGCCACGCCCTGTCATGAGCCTTGCCTCCCCATTAGCTATTCTTTGTGTCCTGATATATATAATAAATATTAATTTAGCGAAAGAATGTTAAGCTGTAATTATATAGTTCCATTATTCCAGCATATCATGCAGTTGGCTGACAATAGAAGATGTATGTTTGTTTAGGCTAGCCCAATTTTTATTTCACTACTAGCAATCACATGTGAGGCTGGACTAATTTCTTGGGGTAAGAAATGAGAAAAAGCTTGTCCCTGATATTATTGAGCTTAGTAGCAGCTTCAAAAGCAACAGTATAGATTTCTACATGATGAAGTATGGAACATCCACTTCTCGGGCGGGAGAATATACTTGTTACTTGCAATGAAAACAAACTCATAGAACGACAGCACTGGCAGATGTTACAGGCAACAAAATGTACATCTGAGAAGGCCAAGAAAGCATATTAGACTTTATTTCCGGGGTAAGAACAAGGAATACTCATAAATTAGTTGAGTTTAGGAAAATTGAACTACTCAGCATGAATCTATGATAGTTCATAGCTCTCAAAGGGTTGAGGATTCGGAAGCTCTCCTGCCTATCCATATCGGCTTGTGCTGTGATAAGATAATGCCTTTGTTGTGCACAGCGTTGAGGTGTCCAAAATTGCGATAATGTCCATGCCCCCTATGCAAATCCCAGGTGATGTTTAGTTGTCCAAAATGCGAATACAAGAGGTTGAATCAGACGTAATAATTGAGTTGATTGAGGAACTCACCCTGTAGCCGAGCTCTCTGGACTCTGAGCAGCAAGCGACTCAACTCACCCACGCAAGGCTACAGCACAGTCACAGCACGCAAGGCTACACGGCACATGGCGCACAGCCCGCCATGGCTAGCGGCAGCACGCAAGGGCAGGCACACGATAACACCGGCCTATGACCCTGCAGTCAACCCTGCGAATGTAGCCCTGGGACGCCATACCCTTGCGGAATGACTGCCTAACGCGGCACGGAGTGGGCATTTCGTCGAATATGCAGCGGGCATGACCAGCAGGTCAAATTCATTCGCGAGCCGTTCAGTTGGAGACCCAGGGCCGCCGGCGCCGCCTGACGGAGCTGGAGGGGGCAGCCCCCAGTCAGAGCACTGCGTAGACGAGAGGCTCGCGATGCTGTCCTTGCAAACAATGCCGTTCACGGCCTCCAGGTACCGAAGGGTCGCGTCGAAGCTCCCTGTCTCCAGCTCCTCCCCGGCGGCGGCGGCGCCGCTGCCGCCCGCCGCATCCAGAATGGGGAGGATGAACACCCTCAGCTTGGGGCTGGCGTCGCTGAGTTTGTCGTGCTCCACGACGATGTTGTCGAGATCCTCCGGTGAGGACACGGAGATGAGCGCGTCGAGGCCTTCGTCGGGGAGCTGGTACTTCGGACCGTGGCGCTGCCGTACCCGTAGGCGAGCCGCGTGGGGAGGTCCGGTAGCGACAACCCTGCGGGGCATACGATCCGGGTGTCCCCGCCCGCGTACCGCAGGGTGCCGTCCCACGGGCGTGGGAGGATGCGCCCGCCCAGGCTGCACAGCAGCTTCATCCGCTCGCCGACCAGGGTTTTTTTTACCGACGGAATACCGCGGTAACCGGCCGGTTACTGGTTATACCGGTCCGGACCGGTACCGGCCGGTTTGAAAAATCAAAATTTCAAATTTAAAATCAGAGGAAAAAATGGTAAAAAAATTACTAAAAATATTTCATGATTTATAGATTTCAATGGTATCAAATTTTTTAAATTTGACTACATTTAGAATTTTTTGCGAAGTCCCGAAGTAAAAAAAAAAGGCCCGTTAAGGCCCGTTAGGCCCATTAGGCCCGAACGGGCACAAAACGGCACCCTGGGTCACGGGGGGGAGGGGGGCAGAGCCACCCCCCATTTCCCCCCTCCACGCCGCAGCAGCCGAAACCGCCGCCTCCCCGCTCGTCCGCTCGCCGCCGCTTTCTTACCGGCCGGTAGGACCGGTATACTGGTCGGTAAGACCGGGATACCGACGCGCACGCGGATCCGCCGAGTACCGGGCGGTTGCACCGGTTTCTCGGCCGGTTTCAACCGGTAACCGCGCGGTTTCGCCGGTTTCGGCAGGTAAGGTTGTTTCTTTTTTTTCTTGAGCATTTTTAGTAGGATTAGCTTTAGGATTTGGAATAGGAAGTAGTTATCTATTGATCTAGGGTGCAGTGGTAATTTGATTTAGGATTTTAGTAGGATTTATGGTGTGTTTAGGTTATTAGTTAGGGTTATGTTTAGGATTTGGTTTAGGATTTTAGGTTTGATGTATATTTTAGGTTGTAGGTGTGCTAATACTGATATATATTTTAGGTATATACTGATGTATATTTTAGATTTATATTGTTTAGGTAAATTTTATTTAGGTGGAAGGTTGTGACTTAGCCACTTATTTACGTAGATTTAATCTATGTGATTGATTAGTTTGTGTTGTCCATTCATGCAGGTGCACAATGTCAAGCAGAGGAAAAGACATTGTATGGGAGCATGGTGAAAACCTTTCTCCTGGGTGGAGGTGCAACTACTGTCATACGATGAAAGGAGGTGGTGGTGCAACAAGATTCAAAGAACATTTAGCCGGTCACGGGTCGCAGGTGGTGCATTGCAGAAGCGTGCCAGATGATGTGCGTGAGTACTTTCAACGTGATCTTGATAGAACTAAAAAGGCAACTTCTGACCGGTCTCGACAAAAGTTGGCAAGAGAGAAGGCTGCAGCGGAGGGTAACCATCCACTTGGTGATGATGAATATGAGGAGCAGCTCCAGCAAGCACTTAATCAGTCGAGAGCAGAATATGAGTACGAGCAGGGGGTGCAACAGAGAGGAGGTAATTACGACCGTGCAGGGGGTAGTGGTTCACAGGGTGGGAATCCTTTGCAAAGGATGTTTCAAAGAGCAGGATCACAGAGGGAGACTCCTGTGGTTCTGCAGGACTACAATTTGACAGCCGGTAGGAGGAGAGGAATGGTCCAACCAAGGATTGATACAGGGTCTTGGACGCAGAAGGGGAAGAATGCAAAGGAAGCTATTGGGAAAGCTTGGGGAAAGTTTTTCCATGTTGCAGGAATCCCAGGACGACAGGCCGACAATCCGTACTTCATAAGTGCAGTGAGAGAGACACAAAAGTGGGGTTAGTACAACTTTCAGAGTCATCTCTCTCAATTTTGATGTTTCTATCTTTATGTATTCTCACGAATGGCTTCTGCTTACAGGTGAAGGCATTGTGTCACCTACTGGAAGGGATATCGATGGCAAGTACCTAGATGAGAACGAGAAAGACTTGAAGGCTAGGTACGCAAAGTTTCAGAAAGAATGGACCAACTTTGGCGTGACGTTGATGTGTGATTCTTGGACTGGCCCCACTAGAATGAGTGTCATCAACTTCCTGATTTATTGCAATGGGGTCACATGGTTTCATAAATCTGTTAATGCAACTGGGCGAAGTTAAGATGCCAATTATTTATACCAGGTAGTTTCTGAACATGTTGTTAGGTTCATACTATTTATAATATTGTGATTTACGTCACATTTGTAAAAACTGTTGTGGTTATTTTTCAGGAAATTCGTAAGGTTGTTGAAGAGATTGGCGCCGAGCATGTCGTACATGTGGTGACCGACAATGGCGCCAACTACAAAAAAGCTTGCAAGATACTGGGGAACCATTATGCTCATATTGTTTGGACGCCATGCCTTGCACACACCATCAACTTGATGTTGAAGGATATTGGTGAAAGGTCCGAACATGCAGGTACAATCGCAACATGCAAGCGAATCTCAACCTTTTTGCACAACCATGCTCAGTTGAATGCAATGATGAGGAAGGCAATCGGTGGTGAGTTGGTCAAGTGGAAATGTTACTAGATTTGGGACCAACTACATGTTCCTAGAGAGCTTTCACCGGAAACGTGACAAGTTCATGCAGTGGATGTCTTCTCCTGAATTTCTGCAAAGCAAGTGGATAAAATGTGAAGACGGTCGCTTTGCTCATTCAAGGTTATCAAGTATCCAGTGGTGGGAGGGACTGGAATACATCATCAAAACAGTTCAACCAATTTATAAGTTCCTCCGCTTCGCTGATCAAGACAAGCAGCCTAACATGTGTGATGTAGTGTATGCCTACCAGACTTGCAAAATGGAGATGGAGTCTGTCTTTGGAAGAAATAAGCAGACATGGAATGAGTATCGACAGATTATGGACAACAGGATTACTGACGTGTACATTGACACGTATGTGGGTTCAGGTACGATCATGAATTATATTTACTTAGCAAGCTCCATGAAATGAATACTTACCGTTCCCTTGTTTGGCATTTGTCATGTGTTGTAGGTGCTGTCCTAAATCCAAAGTACGCATATAAAATGGATCCAACTCCAACAATGTTTAATGGTCTGAAAGATACATTTTCGCGCATGACGGATTTGCAGAGCGCCATGCAGGCTTTACAAGAGGCAGAGATTTTTCGACAGAAGCTTGGTGAGTTTGGCTCCGAACTCGCTATGAAAATGGCAGCGGATCCAAGGACTAGCCCATGTAAGAGCCTAAGAGCACTTCTCTACCCTTGATGCTTTGCTCTCGTGTAATATATATCTAACATAATGTGTTACACTTGCAGCGGCCTGGTGGATGATATTTGGTAGTCAAACTCCAAATTTGCAGCGTCTTGCTTTGCGGCTTGTTGCACAATGTATCTCCTCCAGTGGATGCGAGCGGAATTGGAGTACTTTTGCCTTGCTTCATACGAAGATTCGCAATCGGTTGTCCCACAAAAAACTAAACAAGCTTGTGTATGTCAACTACAATCTTCGGCTGCGACTAGCGGATATCTCTGGACCGCCACTGCATGATGACGAAGATTTCATTGACAAGTTCGCCGAAGTGTCATTCTATGACTCGAACAATCCAGTTAGGCAATGGATGGAGTATGGTAGATCAAACCAGGCACCAGTTCTTGATGAGGATGATGACGAAGTAGACGCCCCTATGCCATCACATATTGTCAGGTATAATGTGTGTCTCTGTCTGGCTTTCATATTATGTATGTCCATTTTATTTATGTGATTTATTTGTTTGTGCTCGTAGTGACCACATAGACGCCCAAGATCTACGTCAGGCCACGGGAGATGATTCCATCAGTGATTGGGCCCGTAGACATGTGGGTGATAGTCACCTCGGGAAGAGGAAGATGTAGATGCCGCCTAAGAAGGGTGACCCCAAGCGTCAACGCGGAAAGAAAAAGCAAGTGACCAGTGACACTGAAACTGAGGATGAGGCTCAGCGTAGTCCACCGTATCAGGAGTCTCAGGATAGCAGCTCAACTGATGACGGTTCTGATGACGACAGTGACGGTGGCAGTGATGGTGATGGTGATGGTGATGGTGATGGTGCTGGTGGTGCTGCTGGTGGTAGTGGTTCTGGTAGTGGTGGTGGTGGCAGTGGGTTTGGTGCTGGTGGTAGTGGTTCTGGTGAAGGTGGTGGTCTTCGTTTCACAGGTATCCATTGCACCTACGTACGCACAATTGTTTCTGTGTATGACTTCTAAACTACTAATAATGGTTTTTTGCAGGCGAGACCCAGTTCACGCATGCTACTCAGGACCGCGACCATGGACAACCGGAGTCGCAGAGGACTGTTTATGCACCTACAGACTACGACACTCCGCAGCATTCTTCTTTCTCGTACAGTGATACCTCCCAGGCAAGCTATAACTATCACATTCCTGACATTACCATGCAACCTGCGACCAGATGGGTGTATGAATGGGAAGACCCCCATTTTTACGCTATGTTAGTTCAAGAATGGGAGACAACAGCGGCATAGACGGGCCAATCTTGGAATGATTTTAAGGCCGAGTTGCTTAGACTGTGAGGTATCGCTTTGATGTCCACCGCCGAATATCAGATGTCTTGCAGCATGGGGGCCTTTCCATACTTCATACAACGTTGATTATGCCTATGCCGATGACTATCACATTTGTTCGTGTATGAGACTAAGAATATGCTATTTA
The DNA here is from genome assembly GCA_038502445.1 of Eremochloa ophiuroides. Taxonomy (NCBI): domain Eukaryota; kingdom Viridiplantae; phylum Streptophyta; class Magnoliopsida; order Poales; family Poaceae; genus Eremochloa; species Eremochloa ophiuroides. The sequence goes on from JAHLJS010000002.1 coordinate 96,802,203, forward strand.
TATGATACTATGTATTGATGACTTTGATGTGCCTTATGTATTGATACAATACAAGTATGTGTATGCCCTATGTATTGCTACGGCACTATTTATCCCTGAAATGTATGGTGTTTATACCTCATTATGTGCAAAGGCCATTCAAAAAAATTTTGTTTTCTGCAATAAAAAAAAAGAAAATCAGCTGGTTTTGACCGGTTACCGTTTATACCGGTCATACCGGCCGGTATACCCGTCTAAAACCGATTGAGCTGTGAGTTTGAATTCGATTTCGAATTCGGCCGGTTTCCGGCCGGTTACCGTTTATACCGGCCGGTATACCGTTACCGCCGGCCGGCGGTAACCGGATTTCGGTCGGTATAAAAAACCCTGGCCGGCCCGTTAAGGCCCATTAAATCATGAGGGTCGAAAAAATACTAAACGCACTCAAATTTGAAAAACTTTGACATCATTGGATTCTATAAATCATGAACTATTTTTAGAAATTTTTTCAGCATTTTTTTTAAAAAAAAATAAATCTGAAATTTGAAAATGCAACCGGTTACCACCAAACCCTAAACCCTAAACCCTAAACCCTAAACCACCAAACCGATCGGTAAACCGCTCAAACCGGCCGGTAACCGGTCAAACCGGCCGGTATACCGGTCCGGAACCGATTGAACTGGGGTTCAAACTCAAAATTTGAATTCGACCGGTTTCTACCGGTAACCGGTCAAACCGGACCGGTATACCGGTACCGCCGGCCGGCGGTTACCGGCTACCGGTCGGTAAAAATAACCCTGCTCGCCACCGCCGACGCTACCTCCATCGTCCAACGCCCTGGCGGTGGCGGCTATCCGTGCCGGCTGGGCCCACCACCCCTCCCCTCTTGTACCTCCCTCCCCCTGCTGGATCTAGCCTCAGGCTCCACCCACAAGCCTTGCGTAGAGAAGAGTGACGAGAGCGGGTGCAGCAATCCGAGGCGGAGGGGACGAGTCCCGAGTTCGCGACCATTCGCAATGAGAAATTCCAATATTTGGCCCTCAATTCGGACGCCTCTCAATATTAACCCCGATTCGTAAGCCTTTCAATATTTGATCCGCCCACGTGAATTGCTTCAATAAAAGAGATTCTCAGGATTTCGTCCCTTTTTTCGTTTTTTATAAATCTTTTCACATCTAAGGCCATGAAAGAAGACGAAAATACCCCTGCACTCTTGTGAAGTCACGGTGGAGGGGTTCGCTTGGCTCGGGCTCTCTGTTTCGCGTGATTTCGCGCATGCCCGACGGGAGGGCGAACCGCGGCGACCAGGCGCGCCGTCGTCTTGCCCAGCGCCGGCGGCCGTCCCCTGCGCCCCGTCCCCAGCGCCCCCCCTTCCTGAAGTGCTCCTCCGCCCGCCTTGCTCTGCTCCTCTCTGCCCGCGAGATTCGAAGAGCTAGGGTTTGGGGTGCTCGTCGGAGAGCTGCTCGTTGCGGCGGCCGTTGTTCTTGTTCAGCCCTGCTCCTAAGAAGCAGCCTTCGTCCTTCGTCTTCATGGCTCTTGCGGAGTAAGCCCCCGATCCCAAATCTCTTTTCCATTTTTTTTCCAGTATATGTTGATTTCGGGCAGGGACACAAAATTGATTGTGTCTCTTTTATTTTTGTGTTGGTACACACGGTAGAGTTGATGATGATGGCGCATTTAGATTGTGCGTCCAGTTTTCTCAGTTCACTGCTAACTCCGATGATGGTGGCTCTATTGATGTGCCACGGAACTATGCTGAATGGGTTGTGGATTGTCGAGCTTATACTTTAGAGATGCTACAAAATGATATGAAAGAAAGGGTCAATTGGGGAAGCGGACAGCGGCCTGTGATACATGAGTTTGACATGAGTAGTGGTGGTGGAGAAAGGAAATTGATGACTGATACAGATCTGTTGCTTGCCTTTTCTGAAAAGATGGGTGACAAGAAGCTGTTCTTGTTTGTTGATGTTAAGGACAAACCGATAGAGGAAGTAGCCATGGGGCCAATAGATTGGGACAGCCTGAAGATTGCTCCTTTTGGAGAAGATCAAATTGGTGCAACACTCCCTGTGATGGATGAGATGGCAATCTATGAGTTTGTTGGCCTTAGGGCAGATGATGATAGAGCTGAGCAAGCTAGAATGGCAGCTGCAAAGGTTATGGAAACTGATTTTGATGATGTGGACCTACAAGAAGCAGATTTGTTGGTTGATGATCGTATACCTGGTGAGCTAGAGGTATTGTATGACAAAGAAGACCCTCCAATGGTAGTTGGAACCATATATGCTAGTATGAATGAATTCAGGGCTGCATTGCGACAACATGCTATAAAAGGACAGTTTCAACTTGTAACACAGAAATCTTGTAAAGATTTGTTCAGAGGGTACTGCGATGCAGAGGGTTGTCCATGGTCTATTGTAGCGAGATTGATGCCTGATGAACCGCAAGTCAGGGTACTAACGCTTTTTCATATGCAGTATGCTAACTTAAATGTATTATGCATTATTAATCCTCATTCATATATGTTGTTTTACTAACCTGTTTGTTGCTATTTGACAGGTTACATTGAACAAACACAAGCATTTTTGTGCATCTGCTGGGAAAGTGATCGCCAAGATGGCAACATACAAGTGGGTAGCAGAGAAGGCAGCCCCTTTGTTGATGAAGGATCCTACCATGGGTGCAAAGAAAATTCAACAGTGAGCTAGAGGACAAGTATCAAGTCCAAATTGGCTATGGAACCGTTCATCTAGGTGTGAAGAAGGCAGCAGAACACATTTATGGGACAAGGGAAGAAAGTTTTGGATATTTGTTCAACTTCAAGGCAGAGATTGAGCTCAGGATGCCAAGAAGTGTTGTAGAGATAGATGTCGTGAATAAAGAAGGTGTATTTTTCCACAGATTCTTTTGTTGTTTGAAGCCAAGCATTGATGGTTTCCTAAATAGTTGCAGACTATTCTTGAGTATTGACTCCACAGCTCTCAATGGTAGATGGAATGGTCACATGCCGTCCGCTATAGCACTAGATGGATGCAACTGGATGTTTCCAGTTGCATTTGGCTTTTTTGATGGTGAGACTAGTGATAATTGGACTTGGTTCATGCAGCAACTACAAAAGGCAATTGGGAATCCACCACACCTAGCTATAAGTTCAGATGCTTGCAAGGGAATAGAGAATGCAGTGAAGAAGGTGTACCCTTGGGCTGAGCATAGAGAATGTTTTGTCCATCTCATGAAGAATTTTAGCAAGAGGTTTCAAGGGCCTGCATTTGGGAGAATGTATCCAGCAGCAAGGACTTTCCAACCGGAATACCATGAGTACTTAATGAACAAGATGTATGCAGCAAATAAAAGTAGTTGAGCCATGGTTGAAAGCTAATCACAAGTTGAAGTGGATGAGGAGCAAGTTCTCAGAGACAATAAAATGTGATCATATCACTAATAATCTGGCAGAGGCTTGAAACAATTGGGTGAAGGAAACTAAGGACCTTCCCATAGCTGACCTTGCTGACACTCTGAGGTCCAAGTTCATGGAGCTTTATGCAAGAAGGAGAGGAATAGGTGAGAAATTCGAAGGAAATGTGATGCTGCCCATTGTTGTTCGCCAACTGTATGCAATGAGTCGGCAGTTGGGTCACTTGAACCAAAAAGCTGATGCATCTACTAGTCCTTCCAAAAGGCAAGAGGGTTCATGTGCAAGATGATTCAGTGAATTATAGTCCTAGACCTGTTACAAGAAGGTGAATTTCTATGAACAGAACATTAACTTGGAACACTAAAGTCCGTTTGTATGCTAAAACCTTTATTCTTATTTTTTAACCAAACTCAATTAACAATAGTCGAACCTAGAGAGACATGGCAGATCACTACTAGCCCACATGCTGTGACAAGAAGGTAAAATGATTCACTCTGTTAAAACATGTATTATTTACCTTTGCACATGTACTGAACCATTCCATTTTTCTATGCCATTTAGTCCAACTGGAGAACGTGCAAGTATTGTTGGAGAAGAAGCAGGTATTGTTGTGACCACTCCAAGGAAGCGACTTGGTCTGAAGAAAAAGCTCACTCCAAAGAAGTGGAAAAAAACAATGCTTGAATAATCATAGTCGTAGAATCATGTTGAATCTTTTGTATGGTTCTGAGTTTTCAAGAACCTGACTGGTTCTTTTATCCATGTGAACTCACATCGGATTATTATTTTGTCTAGTGAACCTCTAATCTGTGGATGTTTATTTCATTTGGATAACCTATTATGTATGGATGATTATTATTAGTGAACCTATTGTCTAAATGGCCGTGGAATCTGATTATAATATGTACTATGTTTTCATTAATTATTAATTAGTTTGTGTTGAGGGAAGTGGGAAGGCCCTTGGGGAAGGGATCGTGACATCCTTCCCTGGGAGCACGTACAGACCAGAGAGGGAGTGCACACCTACAGACCAAGTGCCCAGGTCTGTTTTTTAGTGGGAGGGGTATTTTCGTAATCTTCAGTATCTCTAACAGTGCTCAAGAGTTATTTGAATGAGAAAAGGAGTGGAAATGCTAAAAATCTCTTTTATTGAAGTAATTCGCTGTGCGCGGAGTTAAATATTGAAAGGCTTACGAATCGGAGGTCACATATTACGAGCCATGCGAATTGAAGGCTCAATATTGAAATTTCTCTTCATTGCTCAGTCGGGTGCCGCGGCGGTAGGTGTCAACTGTCAAGTACGCTGTGTTTGGCCCAACCTTTTGTTGCTTTTCCGCTGAAAAACTGCTCTGATTAAAATTTCCTTGCCAGCTCTAGAGAGGAGTCGTTCTATCCACCCTTGGATTCTCTGCTTGTCTGCCAAATTCGTTCCTTCAGGTAGGAAAACACATGGGTTCTTGACTTCCCAACAAACACCGGAAGCCCAATGTATTTCTCATTCATTGTTATTGCCTTTTTCTAGCAAACCTTCTTAACCTTCTGCTTTTATTAGTTTACTAGTAAAAATGTCCGTGCGTTGCAACAGAAGAGTATCAAAATAAATTTTCGAGAACTCAATTGTTAGTGACCGTGCGTTGCAGTTAGAGAGTGTCCAAATAAGTTTTCGTTAACTCAATTGGTTTCATAACCAATCTAAAAATAATAATTATAATTATTATACATATTTGACTTGCGTATCAACATCTCTTCTTTGCAAAAAAAAGCCAAGAAAGATATGAATATTCTTAGCAGAATGTCTCTTGTTTTATTTATATCTCACCTGATTGTCTTCTCTTACTTTACCATATGGTACTAATATTAATCGGACACACAAGTTAATAAAGAAAACATTAATGTCTAGCTTTTGGGCTCCAGGTCCATTTGTATACACATGGTCCATCGGACTGCATATGACTCTACGGGTCGACCGGCGATGGACCATGTCTGACTGCGTTGCATCGGTAGTTTTGATTGGACTCGATTTTTTTTCATTGTTTTACACGGACAGCGCCAACGAACTTGAAGTTTAGTTAGGAAGGCTGCACAAAAAACGCACCGAAAATTTTGCCGATTTATTAATAGATATATATAAATATAGATTATTTTCTCGTAAGTCAACTGTTTAGTTGGGCTGGGCTGTTTACCAAAACAAAAAGGACAGCAAACGCTGCTCAGGTAATCAGGTTGGAAGCCGCAGATCTTTGGTGGCCAGGCTCCCATCATCGTCGATGCACTCTGTGATAACCGGCAGCTACTGAGTTTAAATACGTAGCTTATGGCCTGTTTGGAATACGGAAGTTTTTTTCCCTATTCCTGCATTTTTTTCCTATAAAAATAACCTGATTCCTATGAAATTTCTGTACTATTCTCATAAAATTCCTGTGTTCCAAACAGGTCCTAAATTGGCGCATATAGCACTTGCTATTTAAACCAGAGTCGTGTTTCGTTATGTGAGCAAACATGAAATAAGGTGAGTACATGTGCATCCCACGCAAATTTCTTTCATACCGCTGTTAGCTGTAGCATGGTCAATGAGACACGCTTCGCTCGTGACCATCGACCCAATAAATTAACCACTTGCAAATAAAAAGAATCTGCTTCGAATTTTCAACATCTGCAGCTCCTGATCTGAACAGTCTCCTTGCCGAAAACAACGCCGCGTCCAGAATTACCCAGTAACAGGCTTTCGTCACGGTTACAAGACTTGAACCGACCAAGAATCCAACTATATACACAAGTTAAATGATCAAAACACTAGCATTACAGAGGCGAGAAACATCACAAGCACGAGCCTCTGAAAGAATGTTTCAACTCATATATTACAAAAATTACAATGCCCTCCAAACTTGCTAACTATTTCCAGAATGAGTTGTGCCCTACAGTTTAAACACAGTTACTTACCTGAATCTCAAGCTATTTTTTTGTCAAGATCAAGCCAGCATTCCGCTTACTCAGAACAGCACCAACAGGGCGGCAAATTCCAGCATTTTTCATGTGACAAAAAAGGGCGCCTAAGTGGCTGCACCAAGAGCGGAAGGAAACCTGATCATGCCCTAGGATAATTTACACCTAACAAGCTCAACAATAATTACATTAGCCGATGCTGACGAAGGCCCTTGCCAAAATGGGGTTGCATCAATCTAACATATAGACCGTTCTGGTCCATCAGAGAGTCATGTGTACCCTGCTCAACTATCCTACCACCATTTAGGACAACAATGTTATCCACATGCTTCATCATTGCTGCCCTGTGCGCAATTAGAATAGTTGTCTTGTTACCCATGACCAGAGTGTCAAGAGCTTCCTGTACCACTCTACTTGATTCAGACTCGATTGCAGAACTGGCCTCATCCAACAACAATATAGGCGCATTCTTCAAAACCACCCTAGCAATGGCAATCCGTTGCTTTTGCCCAGGTGTTAGATCAACCCCTCTCATTCCGACATGAGTGTCATAGCCATGTGGCAAGCTGCTGATGAAATGATGAGCATTTGCTATCCTTGCAGCTTCCTTCATCTCAGCCTCTGTTGCATTGTGCCTGGCATAAATAATGTTTTCTCTTATTGTCGTTGAGAAAATAACTGGATCTTGCTGAATCAGGCCCATGTGGCTCCGCAACCATCTAAGGTTAAATGATTTCAGATCTCGACCATCCAGTAGAACTTGGCCAGAAACTGGGTCATAGAATCTCTCGATCAAAGAAATAACAGTGCTTTTCCCTGATCCTGAAACCCCAACCACTGCAACTGTTTGCCCACCACTCACTTTAAGATTAAAATTACTCAGCACAAGAATGTCAGGGCGAGCAGGATAAGAAAAATCAACATTCTTGAATTCAATGCTTCCGTAGACATTGGGAGGTTTCAAGCCGGTGGTATCATCAGGATCAATCTTTGGCTCACGGTCAATAATTTCAAAGACTGATGTAAGAGATTTCCTCCTTTTAAGAATGTAAGGTGCAAGTCCAAATGGCTCCACCAATGCGAATGATGCAAATGAAAACAGAATGTACTCTTTTAGTCCTGTGGCTATTGTCAAACGTTGTTGATCAACTGAAATAGCAGTGTACCAAAGAAGCAGGGCATTGCAGGCAAAAAGAAGGAACTGGGAGAGACCAAAGCCAAAGCCTATAGCCAATCCTTGCACAAGACTTTGTTTTAGTATCTTGCCAAGATGTAGTCTGTACAGTTCCATTATCTTATCCCCAGCACAGAATGCTACTACAGTGTATATGTTCCGAACTGCATCTTCAAGCACTAATGAAGCCTTTCTATGCATTTCCTGGATTCCTCTTGAGAAGCCAGCAAGCCACAATTTCTGCAACACAAGTTATTAGACCCATTAGAGATTTTGCCAGTATATTAATGGTCTACATTTATAACATATGGAACATATGAAGAACTGCTGCTGCTAAGAGCAAGTAGCATGATATAAAAATTTCAACATGTGTAACCCATATGTCACAAGTTAAAAAAAGAGGGGTAGATCATTAAGGGAAATGTCACAAAGCCCATTACTAACATGAAAAGTAATATTTTAGAGTTTGGAATCTTCAGCTTTGACAGAATATTCGGTCTTACACATGCAAGCTTCAAAGGAAGTAAATGCTAAGGCAATGGAAGCCACAAGACTCACGAGACTTTGTTATGATCAGCTTGTATACACTAGGATCCAAGTGATCCAAAGTATAACTGAGGCTCAGGTTGATCAAACAATATTTATGAAAAGATTCCTCTCTGACAACATGTTACCACATCATTGACAATGTTTTACTAATCCAACCTCAGCCAAACAATAGTGTGCACAGTGCGACAATTACACGGACAGTATCAAAATTCTGTTAAAGCACCAATCTTTTCGGGGGGGTTAGCAGAAAATGAAGAAAACTTTATTACCTGTGCAATAGCAGATATGACAAGAACTGGCAAAGTTGCAAGTGCAACAAGTGCCACCCGCCAAGCCAACAACATTCCAATAAGGAGAGCCACAGATACTGCAGCAGTGTCTTGTATAAATATGGAAAGACGGTTACTGAAGGCAGCACGGACAAATGTAGCATCATTTGCGAGGCGCATGGAAAGGGTATCAGCATTGTTCTCCTCTTTGTCAAACCATCCAATTTCATTGCGTAGCATTGCTGTCAAAGAAATCATAAATAATTAAACTCTAATAATGTAAAACTAACTACATGATTAGCAGGATACAAGAACAGCATATTAAGATGCAGACTGCAATTACCTGAGAACATCATCCTTCTTATGCGCTCAGTCATCTTCTCCCCCATTATTCCAAAATAGAAATGTTGCAACCAGTTGACCAGCACTGTAATAACACCCATGCCTACTATGAATAAACACCATCTGTTCACTTCATGGCGCATATCACGGACCTCTATTTGATAGTATGCTGACACTATAAGTGCTATTGTGTAAGCAAGCAATGGATTAAATGAACCAAATATAGCAGCACCAATTGTACCTAAAAGAGCATAAGGCCATTCAGCAATACTAAGTGTTGCAAGACGCCAAAAAGATGGAGGTTTATGATGCTGAACCTCATCCAGTTCACTGTGTTCAGAACTTGTATCATCTCGTTCACTCTGAGGTCTGCTAAAAGTTTGTGAATGTGAACGCTCGTTATTAGGATCAGAAGTCAAAAGAGGAGATATGGGTGAGTCAGGTTCAGGTTCTGAATTCTTAGATGACTGCCGCTGTATAGGATGGACATCAACTTTAGGAAGATCAGGTAATTTCATTTCAAAACTATCCTGTCTCTTAATGGACGGTGTTCTTTCTGTTTCAACTGTAACCATAGGTATCCCATTGTCCATAGTTTGTTCTGAAGGTGGACTTAGATCCTTTGGTGAATCATGAGAGCTTCTGTTGGTATCTGATCGCCAAAATTGAAGCATGCCATGTGTCCTTTGTAGTGAAGGTGATTTTGCCATCTTAGGAGAGGACGATTCTTGAAAGTATTGGCTCACTGATGTGTCCTCGATTTGGAGCGACCTACGCTCCCTGCTGTTCTTGGTAGGCATTCTGTCATGAAACAAGATAGGATTAGTAAGGTAGTCCAAATCAAATCATACACTTCTTTCAGCAAATATGATGGAACAAGCATTCAAATAAAAACCAAGAACAAACAAATATTCATTCATAAACTACAAATACAAAAGGTTAAGCAAAATCTCTTCAGCCCAGTCGTATTTCAAATGATGCTATAGTACTCTGTCCTAGAACAGCGCTATGTTATTTATATAAAAAATTACTAATATTGATTGTACTAAATAGATACTTAATCCGTCCCAATTTATAAGTCGTTTGACATTTTCAACCCTAAGTTTGACCACTCGCCTTATTCAAAAAATTTGCGCAAAAAGAGTTAAATTTAAATTATTCTTGAAGAACCTTTTTTAATAAAGCTGGTCATAACAAAAAAAAGTGATATTTTGCACAAATTTTTGAATAAAACAAGTGGTCAAACTTAGGGCTAAAAAGGTCAAACGACTTATAAATTGAAACGGAGGGAGTACCATCAGATTCGTCATGAAACATATTTTTGGCATTATAAACATTACTATTTACATAATATGTTTAGTCAAACTTTAGGCACTTCAACCGAGTATGCACATAGAATTGCATTCTTTTTGGGACACAGGGAGTATCCACAAGTACTAGATATCCTTAGCCACATGTTGGGTAATGCCTATGAAAAAAAAGGCTTTACCTTTTGGGAAGTTTTGTTGCTTCCTCACACCTTAAAAGCTCAGCGTAAAGGCCATCCAAGTTTAGAAGTTCATCATGTGTACCCATTTCAACAAGATGACCCTCCTCCATTACAGCTATATAATCAGCATTTTTAATGAGAGAAAGACGTCTAGCAATTATAATGGTTGACCTTCCCAACATGAGAACATCTAATGCTCCTTGTACAGCTTTTTCAGCTTCAAAATCAAGTCCTCCTGTGACCTCATCAAGCAACAGAATGGATGGATTCGAAAGCACAGCACGAGCAATAGAAATTTTGATCTTCTGTTCATCAGTGAGTGCTATACCAGCTCGACCAACCTACAGAATTTCTAAAAGTGAGTGCCAGTGATTCAATGCCTAAGCAGTCTAGCCTTGATATGATATAGGGTACCTCCTTTACCTGGGTTTCATACCCCTTTTCAAGTGAACTGATGAACCTATGGGCATGGGCTGTTTTTGCTGCCTCTTCTATCTGATCAAAGGTAGCAGATCTTCCATAAGCAATATTTTCCCGAATGCTCAAACTCAATAAGGCTGGTTCTTGTGTCACCAGACCAATTTGGCTTCTTAACCATTCTACTTTCAAATTTTTTATGTTTTCCCCATCCAAAAGAACTTCACCTGAAACATAAATAAGAGTAGCCTTTTTAAATGGAGGAATAGAAGTGGAAAACAAAAGAAGTTTCTTAGTGCTATTACCTAATGTTGGATCATAGAATCTCTCCATCAGAGGAATTATACTGCTTTTCCCCGAGCCATTTCTACCAACAAGTGCTACAGTTTTTCTCGCAGGTACAGTGAGGAAGAAACCACTTAATATTGGGATTTCAGGACGAGACAGGTAGCTAAAGTACACATTTCGAAATTCAATATTCCCCTGCACCTGGGGTAAGGTTGTCCCTTCTTGATTGGTGCTGGTAGTTGAACGACTAATCATCTCATATAGTCTATAAGCAGCAATGCGCCCTTGCTCAAATGAATAGAAGTTTGTAGCTGCTTGATTCAAACCACTACAAATTTAAAAAGTAACATAGATAAGGATATACATGACAGAATAATTTATATAAAGCAAAACTTCTGCATAAATTAAGTCGCTTACAGGCCGCTCAGAATTACAGAGAATAGAGCTACCACAACTTCACCACCATCAGCTTTTCCGCGATGGATCAGATGTCTTCCAACCCAAAGTTGCAAAGCACAGGAGCAAATGGCGAGTCCATAAGTAAATCCAAGACCAATCCCTTGGACAAGGCTAATCAAAATTCCATATCTAAGTGTGGCTTGAAGTGAGGTAGCATAGGAGTACTTTGCAAGAGTTTCATTTGTAAAAGCATACAGTGTCCTGATGTATGAGATGGCCTGTACATGCACATGTCACATTAGAACCAGGCATATTTTAACTAATTAATTGCACATCAAACCAGAATGATCATATAATCTACAAAGTCAACAGTGCAGAATAGCTGCCCTCTGATACAGCACTCTACATCGAAGATATGGCAGCCATGAGCACTGTATCAGACAGCGGCTTAGATTGGTGTATACTTAAAAAGTTCAAAAGGAAGATTGGCACAATGAATAAAGGCAGCACCTGTTCAGCAATGCTAGCCGCTTCGGCATATGCATCTTGAATGTTTTCAGCCAGCCTATGAAGAAATATGTTAGATATTCCTCCTGCTGCCACAATCAAGGGTCCAGTGGCAAGAGTCAGAAGTGCTATTTGCCAACAATTCAGAAGGCCAACAATGAGACCACCAACAAATGTAGCCATATTATGTATGTAGTTCCCAACCTACAAAGAAACTCAGTTGTTAGAAGACCCTAAAAGTGATGAGGTTCACTCTACAGATCATAATTCCAGAGGAAGATATGGTTACTTCACTCTTTAGGCTTACTTTCTCACTTATAGCTGACTGAATGAGCAATACATCACTGAGCACTTGACTAACAATATCTCCGTTGTTACCATATGTATCAAAAAAACTCATGTCTTGATTTAGCAGAACCTGAACATATTTTGATCTGATGACAGCAGTCTGCCGTTCCCCAGTTAGAATCCAACATGATACCTCTGCAGAACTGAAATAATGAGGAATTTGTGTTTGTGCTGAGTGAGAACTGCAATTCAAATGACAATGGTTACTTACCTATCCATCCTGCGACGAAAACACCAGCAGCTATAAAGACAATATACAAGGCATGCTGCAACGTTGATGAAAAAATGGAAGAGGGAAAGATATGAATTTCAGAATATGGAAAAGTGGGAGGGTCTTAGGGGACAAAAGAAACATGCAAGGTCACACACAAAATGCAAGGTCGCACCCATTTGGAGAAGTTTGGATAATAATTTCTTACAAGTCGAAAGTTTGGGTACAAGCAAAATCAAACAACTGAATAAATAAATGGATTGCCATAAACGACAAGACCAACTGAATGAATAAATGGATTGCCATAAACGACAAGACTGAGTACAACAATAACAGTGCACATCAATTCATGAACTACATGTGGGTATTCTAGGAGCGCTCTAGATAGCAGTCATTACGAGATAACATAAGTGTTAAATGTAGAATATTTTAGAAATTACTTGGTTACCCCCTGAGGAAATGAGTCCCATCAGTCATATTTTTTTTTTCAATTCCTCTTGTCACAGATGAAGCTTCCATATTCCCATAGTTCTATATCGACCTACAGGGTACACCAGCTATGAAAAGAGTGTGTCAAGTGAAACTTCACTTGGCTACCTCAATTACCTTGTTTGCAAGAAAATTTCTAAAATGGTTATAGCTAAACTACCAAAGGCAGCTATAGGATATTCCAGGCAAACTTTCGTAAACTAAATGAATATAGAGTATAAAAGAACTCATATCGTTCATAATGCAAAACTCTTTTAAAAACATTCCAATCACACCTGGATACAATAATAATGACCAACCACAAGACATCAACAAGTATCAACTGTTCCCTTAACGTGTTAACAGCTAAGAACCACAAATTACACCAATAAGTGTCTTTAGACCCTGACATCCTTGAGACCAACAAGGCCAACCAGCAACCAAGCTTGACATAATTTCTTCAAATGGACAATTCCATGAAACACCACTAGCATTTAAAGTTTTAAACCATGGCTACTTCGCTCTTACATTCTCTGTCTCAAGTCTCAACATATATGCAATTTCAAAACGTGCCTCACAGCAGCAGCAGACCAAAAGTTGATGACTTTGGAAACTTAGCATCAGAAAAGAAATAGAAATGGACTGATTTGAAGTGATAACTTGAGTTGTTAACATAACTGCACTTAAAAATGCAGAGCAATTATGTGGAGGTAGAAACCTTCCTAGCCCTAATGTTTGAAATGCAACCTAGAAGCACATATTCAATACGAAAGCAAAGCAACCTGCATCCTATAGTTTTTTACAATTGCAATGTCCCCAAAGTAACAAACATCTGTAGCTAATCAATAAAAAAAAAGGACATGAACTGTCTTCTGAGAATGGCATTACGGAAGAATACATAATCCGCCATAAAAATATAAACATTTCAAACATCCTTCTATCTTAAATCGAAAATATAACAGTTATTGTATGTTCATCTAAGTGCCAAACATCAGAATTCAGAAGTGTCAGGTTTACCTCCTTAAACCGGTGGAGCAGATCTTCGCTGCGTCCATAGAGAGACGACCCAACCCGCTCAGAGTCGAGCAAATTCAGGGCTCTCCCGAAGTAGTGAAGGTACACAACGAGCGCCGCGCCATGCGCAGCAGCAGCAAGCGCCCCAGCAGCCATAAGAGCCCAGTCGACCCCATCTGCGAACTCGAAAAGCCTCCAGAACGAAACCGCCGCGGGCGGCGGCTCGACCTCGTCGTCCTCCACTTCCTCCTCTCCGGCGCCAGCGCCTTCCCCCTCCCTCGCCCCCACGCCGGCATCCCCCGCCGGCCCATCCCCGTACGGCGACGGCGACTCCGGCGGCTCGGAGACCTCGGATACGGGCGTGAGCGGCTGTACATGGGGCGACGCCCACCCGAACAACCCAGTCGGCACCATCTCCTTCTCGACGCCTTGCGCAGCTCGACGAAGCCGTCAAAATTCAAAAACCCTAGGATCCGACGGAGCTCATCACCACAGCCCAGCCCCGAGAGGGACTACGTGAAGACGCGGCGGGGCTGTGGCGGCGGCGGGGACGACCAGGTCGCTTCCGAAGCGAGGCTCGAGCCGCCTCCTAATAAACTAAGGCCAAGAGACCAGTGCCGCAAAGGAGAGACCCTTTGAAAAACTCTATTCTCGGGCTCGGCGGTACACGGCAACGACTACCCGGTCAGAGAAATTCGGCAGCGCCTCCCACACGAGACAGGAAGCCACTCCACGCTGAGCTCCTCGGCGGCGGCTCGTCGCCGGCGAAGAGGCGGGGCGGGCGCGGCGGTGGGGATGGTGTGCGGCAAGTTGTGGGTTTTCCTTCGCTTCTGGCGTGCGGGTAGGAAAGGTGAGGAAGAGGGGGACCCGGGTGTGATTGTGGTGTGATTGGAGGGGCCCACATGGCGGTGGCCCTTTCTGCAAGGTGTTTGGTGTAAAGCGGGGTTGCCGTGTGTGGCGTGGGGTCCACTTGGCGGTGGCAGGGTGGTCTGCGCTGGAGCGCGTACGGCATCGGTGGGCCAGGATTGACAGTGAGAGGAGGGGGGAAGTTGCTTGTCTCGTGTGTCGTGTGGAAAATTTTTCGCGCGACGTTGGAATTAGACGGGCGGGATTGGTGCGGAAAGGTCTCGTGGGCACTGAATATGGCGGGTCCCGCCTGTGCCTGGTGGCATGAGCTGTGTTGGTGTACTAGCTTTCTTCCCTGCTAGGGACACACGAAATTGGAGGCCCCATGTTCTTCCTTTCATTTTTTTTTTTGTGAAGGAGGCCCCATGTTCTTGTGGAACAGCTGCTAGCTTCTGAAAAAACAGCTTCGTTGCAGCAACACAATCATTTGATTGTGCTTTCGGATTGTGACAGGATAGCTGGATAGGGTGTTTGAAATACTCCCTCCTTCTTAGAAATCATGTAAATCTCGTTTTACGAGGAGTTAAAGAATTTTAAGTTTAACTAAATTTGTAGAAGATTCTATCTATATTTCGATTTTCAATTAGGTTTATTAGCAAATGTATTTCATGATTAATCTAATGATACTTATTACACATCATTAATATCAATACTTTATTAGATATATTTAGTTAAAATTATGAATCTTTGACTTCTTGAGAAACGAGATTTACATGCTTTTTGAGACGCAGGGATTACAATACAATGGCGTCCGATTATGATGCACGGCATTTAATTAATTGAAAATCATTTGTCAAGACGTGTACTTTTAAATAAATAAATAATGAGGGTCAGTGCTATGGTGGACAGCGGACGCACAGTTACAATAGTAGAATATTTCAATAGACAAACTTTGGACCTTAACGTCATGTTTGCTTCAAGTTCTTAGTTGATTACAATTCACAGTAAAAAACTACTATAAAGGTACATAAACAAATAATAAAGAAGATATGCTTCAACAAATTAACATTAAGGTTCTGTAACAATTGAAGATATATCATTTGTCATCCCATCATTATTTATCATCACTCAAATCACCATCCTAAGCATTTTTGTTGTCATGGGTACTCCACATTGTTACTTGAACGACCATCCACATAACAATGAACTAACAAGTAATGACAATTATATCGAGATGCTAAGTTCCATCGTCTTCAACTATTTTGTACTAGAAAAGGGTGGCTAACGTTATAACATTTGTTGTGGGTGCTACCACCAATATTTGTTACTATGATTACATATATGTATTATCACATTCAAACCAACTTTCCAAGTCCAAATTTATGTTACTTGTTTATTTTGGAAGTTTTAGTATTAAATTATATATGTATATGGTTTTTTATCACTTTACCATTATTTCCTCCTCGCTACATGCCTTTATGTTTTTCCAAATTCTTTTATAGTGACCATATAATTACTTAGTGTTGTATGGTTGGATAAGGCTCGAGGGTCTCGCGATTGAATGTTAAATCCATTTGCATAGTGCATCTGTAGATGAGCTTAGCATGTAAAGAAAAGAGGTAGTGAGATTATCGACATTGAGTCAAAACACACAAAGACAATTTTTGTATAGTAACACTCGTTGGTAGATGTCTTTGGATGGAATAAAGCCTATAAAGATAGATGGACAACGTTGTTTAAATAGTATTTTACTCTCAATTAAAATCAACGTTGTTTAAACAATATTTTACTCTTACAATAAATCAACGTGAGTTAGACCTGTTTCATGAGAGTTTCACGTCAGCGTGGCATTAAATACGTTGAAGAGAGAAAATAAAGTTTCGTTTTATGAGATAAAACTTATCCGCATTTTTTCGAACATATTCTTAAAAACTGAATGATAAAACTCTCTACTAAGACTGGCCCCGAGTGTACTGTCTTATTTTAATGCCGGCATTAGTACCTGTAAAATGACAAGCTGGTGTCGCATGTATTGTCGGGGTGGGTAGCCGTAGAATAATCGTCCTCCACGTTGTCACCTTGTTGACTACGAGCAGCGCCTGATCGCAACGGTCATTGACGACCCAGGCAGCGCAGATTGGAAACGAGCGATGATTCACCATAGCCACTCCAGTACTCCACTCTCTAAACCCCCCCGATTCGGACCATCCTTCTAGAAGCTTGCTCCTAAAATTAATCCCAGCAAGCCACAAGCCAGGTTTGCTGCGATTGTGCGCACGTCCGTCCATCTCTGTTCACAATTGCTCGTCGTTTATGTACGCCTGAAAGGAACCATCGGTTCCTCCAAAGAATCGCCACATGGCAGTTGTTCTTCTAAAATATATTGAAACAGTGATTCCATTTCCATGGTGTTAGGTCAAAATTCCACCCTGACCAGCCGAGAATCCGGTGCCTTCAGCTTTTCTTTGGAATACTTTATTACTTCTCTATGAGGCTTCACAAGCGCACGTAGCCTGATATTTATGGGGCTACGAACATCAGTCCATGATAGTATAATAATAATTCATAAAATAGGAGGCGATAAGGTTCCATTTGGTACGGCACTAGGACACTACCAATCTAGGGACCCAGATCTCGCTTTAACCACAATCGATCGTCGTCAAACACTCTTATTATTATAATCTATAATCTAATTCTGATTACAACATTTCAATACATAATCTAGATTATAGTAATGTAGTTGTGATCCAAATAAACAGATCCATATCGGTTCAAGTGTCCAAAGTTCGACCAAACATAAAGATAAAAATATTAATATTTTAAATCAAATAAACATATTATGAAAAAATATATTTTATGAAAAATATATTTTAAATAAAATAAACATATTATGAAAAAAATATATTGTCATAATATTTTTTACATATATTGTCATAATATTTTTTTACATATATTGTCTTATGATGTCCATTCTTGCGAGGGTACCCACCAAGAACTGCAATCGGACTCTAGATCTAGAATTATTTTGCTTCGACACTATTCTGACGCGAACATACCTTCGACATGCCATGGCTTCGGCCTCCTTTGCACTCACAATCACAAATCGTTGCAGGTAAGGCCAACATCATTATTTTTACTATATAATAAGTTGATTTATTTTATTTGATGTGTTATTGGAAAATACCAAATACTAAATTCGTATATTTAAATCAATCCATCCTAGCATAATGTTAGTGTACAGGTTTATTTACTCCTCATGAATCATGCATGATGATGGTTGACGAAGTTTAAATTTAACTAGAAGATACCACATGCGTTGTTGTAGGGATTGTGAAAATTTTAGAATGAAATTAAGTGAAGATAAATAGCTTGCATTAAGATGTTGAATGTTAATAGGATGATATGACACCAATGGTGATGGTATGTACAGTTAACGGGGGATGAAGTAGATAGCTTATGTATTAAGATAAGTTTGTATTAGAAATTAGCTTTATAAGAGATATAGATAGATAGACAAGTAGATAGATAGATAGAAGGAATTAGAAGAGATCTAAACAGGGTCTAACTCATGTTGATTTGATTTGTTCTGCGAGTAAAATATTATTTAAATAACGTTGATTTTAATTGAGAGTAAAATACTATTTCAACAACGCTGATTTAGCTAATAAGACTAGCTCCAACAACACTATCAAAAATACAATACTCACGCTACAATGAATAGATTGAATATCTATTTTTAGTCTTCTCCAATAACGATACCCAAAATAGAATGTCTCTGCAATTGGGTTCCGAGGAGAGAGAATATCCAAATTTAGATTGTACATCTCCTGAGACCAAAATGAGTCTTTTATATAGGTATTCTGTTGGAAAGTGAAATAGTACTGTCAAAGATCCATTTTAGGTTTGAGCCTTCATATGGGTTACTTGTTGGAGATAGTCTAAGCGAATGGGCTGGCGAGCGCACACGCAATGGGCGCGGATGCACGATGAGACTGAGGCACGTCGCGTCGCGGTCCAATTTACGATGCCGTTGGGTGTGGGTACTGTTGCCCGTAGGCTAGTCTCAATGGTAATTTTATCGGAGTTTCATTCCCACTAAATGAGCTGCTACATAAGCACTTTTAATGATGTGGCAAGGTTTTAAAGAAGAGAGTGAAGAAGTGAGTGTCATGAAGATGAAACTCTCTTATCACAGTTACCAACTCTTTTGAGTCATGAAATTAAATGAGAATAAAACTATAGAATGAAAACTCTCTATTGAGAGTGGGTGTTTCATCCATATTTTATTTCATTTTACATGATATGGCAGTTTTGAAAAGAACATTATGAAACTCTCCGCTGAGTACTGGCTGTATCTGAACCATAACAAACGGGTAGGACATGGGTGTACCCTTTACAATCGGGTTGGGGACGGGTATACCCACCAATGAATCGGGTAGGAGTAGTTACCTGTTTCCACCCGTTTTGCCCAGATCCCCCTCCAGGCCTCCACAGAACGCTCGAGCCGCGAGGCCTCCGCCGCCGACGGCGACCGGGTGAGGCGCGCCGCCCTCCGCGCTGGTGCCCCAGGAAGCACCGGGTGAGGCGGTCCTCACATCAGGAGACGAAGAAAGCGGCACGAGGAGAAGGAGGCGGTCCTCAGATCCCGTCGCCGTCGCAAGCCAGTGAGCAGCTGCCTAGGAGCACTCCTTTTTAATCGCTGCGGCGCCCGAGCCTCACCAGGTCTTCGTCGGCCCTTCAACGGCGACGAGCATCCACCAGGTACACCCTCCTTTCGCTTCTCCTGTGCGAAACCGAGCCACTCAGATACATATGACCCAATTTTTCAATTTTCGTGCAAATATAAATACCCACTAATTTCGATTTCTGCCCCACTCAAATAGTGGATCCGCCGCTGCCCCCATGCCTCGGGTCGGGTTGGTCGCTGCCTCGGAGAGGCCGCCGCCGCAGGACGCATGGGCGGTCGAGCTCCGCAGTCTCCTCCCGCAGTCGGAGTCGCTGCGGGATTCCTCCAAGGTACAGATGCCCCTGCTCCCCCCTAGGCTTTGTTCTGCTGTATGGCGATTTGAGATGCCACATAATTTCTACTTCTACGAGATGTGAAGTGATGGAGACTCGAAAAATCCCTCACATTGTGTGTGTGATGTTTCCAGATTGCAGTCATTCACAGGCAAATTGAGTTCTTTTGCAGCTTACCCTGTGTAGCGATGTAGCCTATAATAGATTGCAGTTTATTTTTAAAAAAGCTCAATTATTGTGACGGGAAATTTTACTTAAAATTAGAGTGTATATATACGCAAGAGGAAGAGAGTTGAGAAAGAAATATAGGGTATTAGTGCTCCCTCCGTCCATTTGAATATGCAATTATGGAAAGCGTGCCGGTCAAACTGTGCCAACTTTGACCAAATTTATACCAAAAAGTATTAAGTTTATGTCTCAAAATAAATTTATTTCATAACCGATCTAACAGTACTTATTTTATCTCATAAGGGTTAGTATTTTTTTCATATAATTTTAGTCAAAGTTTACGATAGTTGATTCCTCGGGATTGGAGAATTGCATATTCATTGGGACGGAGGGAGTATGACGGAGTGGAAAAATGTAACATTATTAATGATAAGTGACCGCTTATATGCATATATAGGAGACACATTATGTGTAATATTTAGGGGATTCTTGTTTGTCGTTTTACAACTTTTATTTACTCATAATATGTATGTTGTTTGTTTTTTTAGCCAAAATTTTATAGTCTCCCGTCCTCTATTCTTGGGCTGGGTCTGCCACTGCCCACAAGCATGTGGAATCTTAGTTTCTCTGATGGTGAAACCAACTAGTTTCATTAGGTAGTTTTGCTGTTCTGGGTTGTGGTTTTGCTTATGCAGTACAAGTATGGAATGTCTTGAGCACTTGGAAGCATATTTAGTTGTGACTATTTTTAGTTCTGGTGTTGCTGTTGTTAACTAGATCTTCATTTTTACTAATACAAAAAGCTTAGCGGTTCTTATAAAAGAGAAGTTTGTGGTCCGTCTATTAGAACTGGCATGATACTTGCAGGCACATAGCACAGTTAATGTGGAATTTAATGCCATTTTTTTCTTACGCAGGTCATTATCCCGATTTCAATATCTAGGGTGAACCAGTTTGATGCTGCAAGGCTAGATTTCGAGATGTCAGCCATGTTGAAAGAGCAGCTAGTCAAAGTGTTCTCCTTGATGAAGGTGCTTTATTTATTAACTATGCTGTTTTTTGTGTTGCTTGAGGCTTGCACAAAACTTAAGCGCACTGCTAATTGTTGCTTCAGTTTTGATGCTTTTTCTTCATATCAGCCAGGACTCTTATTCCAATATGAGCCTGAACTTGATGCTTTCCTCGAGTTCCTCATCTGGAGGTTTTCAATTTGGGTTGACAAGCCAACCCCAGGCAATGCACTGATGAACCTGAGGTATAGAGATGAACGGGCAGCACCTGTCACTGGAAAAGAAGGTATTTCTATCAAAGTTTATGTCAATATTCTTCTGACTTGGCCTTTTCCCCTTCCTATCATGCTGGACTGGTTATAGCTAACCAACTGCAGATGGTTGGTCTTACTGAACATTTTGGGACATAAAGCACATCATATTCCACGTTTCCTCTACATTATAATACCCTTTGCTTGCATACCTAAGTTTATGATCATAGTACGTTAAAGTTGGTCAATCCTAGCTCTTGTGGCTCTAACTTTGTATGCAGACGCTGGATTTACAATTATGCTAAATTGCTAATTCTCTGTCCTTTTAGTTTTAACCAAAAAAAAAGTCTGCAAACACATGGTGACCTTTTTGCAATTTATTCTAATTCGAAAGTTTTCAAATAACCACAGATTGAAGTATTGAAAGCATGCCCCCAATAGATCTTTGTCTCAGAAAAATATCATAACTAGTGTAGTTTACTAAACAGATTATTTTGTTTCGAAATCATCAAGTTACTGCCATGTTGTTTTTTCAGCTAAGAAATTTATTTTTGGAATGGGGTGTTATTTTCCTTGTCTTGATAATCTTAAGATCTTTAATGATTCCCATCTCATGGTATGTTCATATGAACTTTGTGCCCTGTTTAGTAAATAAGTAGAACAGTTTACAGATATGATCCAATGGTTGCTTGTGGAAATACCTAATTCAAATACACAGTAGAGTGAATATTGAATTATGATCATCTTATTTGGTGGAACTACTTTCAGATATTTTGATTATTGTTTAGGGAAAGAGTGAAATATTGAATTATGATCATCTTGTTTGGTGGGATCACTTTCAGATATTTTAGTTATTGTTTAGTTTTTTTCCTAAACAGTATTGCTAAGTTGTTTTTATTGATTATATGAGGGGAAATAGGGAAGTTTTAACTACTGGATTACATTATTTAGCTAATATATTCTAGTCTTTTGTGTGTTTGCCCGTTAGGTCTGGTGAGGTTTTCCTGAAACTTGGTCTTCAGGATATTTCTCAGGCAGACACTACTGGTTCTCTAGTTGTTGGTGTAGCTCTCTGAAGTAGGTTGACAAGCTGCACAGAAAGGGCCTACTTGTCATTCTTGATGCTTGGGAAGTTGGAAACACAATGGATGTGTTCTTTTCTTTTCGTGTGTATGTTTGTGGGGTGGGCGGGGTGTCTGTGGTGTTGTTATGGCAATAACAGAGGAGGCTGCTCTGCTGTGTGCATCCGGAGCTTCTGAACTCTTAAGTTTCTCCTTTTGGTTGTGTTTTTTTAGCATGTGGTGTGTTCTTGTATTTTGATGTTTTGATGAACCGGTTCTATACCATACTTTTCTTCTTTAGTGATATCCAGCTCTCCAGCGTACTTGAGAATTAATTTGGTAAACTATAATCTGACTTATCAAACAGTGTGCTGGATCTTACAATGACTGCTTTCCCCAGCCATTTGAGCAAACATGCATTGGCATTGCAGCACAGCGCAACAATCAGAAATTGGTTGGTCAATGAAACAAGTTGGGTCATGGACGTGGGCCTAATGCCAGCCACTGCCAGGAGGCATAGGACACGCATTGTTTTTCTTTTTGTTGCATAATTAGAAAATTACTTATCTATCACATAATTTGTTAGTTTGTTATTACTCATGATTAGTTGCTAATCTTTAGTATTATAAAAAAAAGTTGCATATATTTAGTATTCTTCGTTTCCGGATATGTTTCTTAGTATTCGAGTCTTCCACCATCTAAAAAAAGGATAGGATTGTCACAATGTATCCTTTATGTTCAAACGAAGATGACTAACCATCCGCACTTGCCTTGTCTAAAGTTGTCTTTGTCGATGCCCATCCTCTTCTGTCTAGTGTCTCATCCCCTCAAGCTGCACCCTTCTGCTCCCCTTCTATATGATTTTAACCATTCAGAAGCTCAATTTATCATATTTACATCATTACATGAACATATCAAATTATTGCTTGGTTGGAGCTTTTTTTTTTTTTTTGGCTATAGGCAATCTCTGTCTTATCAAAGCAAAAGTTGAAGCTAACTCTGCAATTGAACTGAACTACATATCTTAGCCAAATTAGCTCATCTGTAGCATTCCTAGGAGTTTATTTCATACTGGTTTGTGTTGTTTGCTACTGATATGTAGGTGAGTATTATCTGAGCAACATCTAATGGATCCCATTTGCTTTTCAGTTAGAACAGGTTTGGAAGGACGTGGGCTTTCTGTTTCTCAAAAGATATTTTATTGTATTAGCTTTGTTGGTGGCCAATATATATGGTCACGATTACAGTCTTTTTCTGCTTTCCGTCGATGGGGCGATTCTGAACAGGTGACCCTGACTCCTTCCTGAAAACTTACAATTCCAATTCACTGGTATTAGTATAACTTAATATTAATCTTTCTATTTCATGATGTAGAGACCACTAGCACGCCGTGCTTGGGGCATAGTGCAGAATGCTGAAGTATTGTATAGGGCTGCTTCATTATTGAACCTATTATTGTTTATTTATGGTGGAAGGTACCTTCCTATTCCTGTTTATTTATGGTCCGTTTATCATGAGGATGGTGCAAATTATTCATGATTATCAGGGTTGTAGCAAGTGGCTCCTAGTTTGGCAAAGTTAACTATCTTTCTAGACTGTAGAGAGTGAATATTGCCAACATGTGCAACATGTACTGTCCACTGATAGGAAATTGACCAAGACAGTGTATTTGAATCAACAAAAATTATGGGGAAATTGAAAGCTGCTCTTTTTTAATAGATTATCATCCTGTTCACATTTTAATTACTTTGAAGTTTATATGATACACACATGCTTTTCAGCCTTGCTTATGTGTTTATAAAGGTACAAAACAATTGTAGAAAGGATTCTGAAGGCAAGACTTGTTTATGGGAGCCCCAACATGAATAGAGCTGTTAGCTTTGAGTACATGAATCGACAGCTGGTCTGGAATGAGTTTTCGGTAAATCTCTCTCACAGTCCTGTTGTTCTCTCACAGACAGCTGGTAATCTAAAAACTTTCCATCTTATGCAGTTATTGATTTTTACAGTTTGATCTGTACCGTCGTACCGATATGGATAATGAAACATTAACCTAGCCAATGTGGATCACATATATTCTTGATGGATCATACACCAATCTGGTCTCTGAATAATTGGTTCTCTGATATCCTCCACTATCTGAAATGATCGCTTATGTTTGTGTATTTCACTAAATCTAGCTTGGGTTCACTCCAGCCAGATACTAGGATGCAAACATAGGAGGTAGTGGATACCTTAATTGCATCTGTTTCTATTCCAGATGATTTTTTTTGTTTGGTGTTCACTCCAGCGTCCAGCCAGATACTAGGATGCAAACATAGGAGAGGTAGTGGATACCTTAAATTGCATCTGTTTCTATTCCAGATGATATCTTTACCAAGTCAAATAGGTTGCATTTTTATCATGATTCAAATGCAGTTTGCATGACTCTGGTGACATAATATATCCTATATGATAAATTGAAATTCCTTGTTGATTCTGTTGATTTGATCTATGTTCAGTGAAGTGCACTCAGGAGTCAGGACTACCTAGTTTGGCACTTGATAATAATGGGTTGGTTAAGTGACTCTTAATAGAGTGCAGTAGGGGACTGCTTTGCAGGTTTGTTTAGGTGTTTCTGTTATTGTCCTCAAATACATCGATGTGGGATTTTTATATAACCGAAAACCCTATAACGTGCTATTCAAGGATAAATAAAATTTTCCTCTATGGTGCAGCAGAAAATTTGGACATTTGTGAGTGATCTAATGTACAAGGTCATAATAGTAGCCTAATAGAATGCAAGTAAACATGGGCTGGTGTTATTCTGGTAATCTGATGAATGACAAATAAAGATCAAAACCAATGGATTTATATCAACACTATAAGCTAAAGTGTTATTCAGTCTGAAATATGAACACATTCTTGAGAAACTTACTGTGAAGCAATCTCAAGATTAGTCATAAGGCCATTGTTGATACTGTATACTCTGGGAAACTCTGTTGTCACGTAGGAGGGTATTTTCCCTGTGTTTAAATTGGCTTTTGTGCTATTGTCTTATTATTCAACAGTACTGTATTTTGATGTACTGCCTACAGATTTGGAATTCTTGAACTTGAAGTGATGTCTCACACCGCATAACTGTGCAGGAAATGTTGCTTTTGCTTCTTCCCCTCCTAAACTCGTCTTCAGTAAAGAAGTTCCTTCTCCCCTTCTCCAAAGATAAGTCAGCAGGTTCTTCTGGTGATGAAGCAGATTGTCCTATATGTCGGTCCAGTCCTAGCATTCCATTTATTGCTCTTCCATGTCAACACAGGTATGCCATTTCTTACTATGCTCTGCCCGTCATATATCTCCCTTTGTGGTATACTACTATACTCCCTGCAGTATATTTGATCCTACATTTTGCACAACAAAGAAGCACGCTAGAAAAGCTGTGTTCCGATAGCCATTATTAGATTTATATTACTAGGATAGTGCTTGTTACTCCACTGTAGTGTCTCCTTTCCAAATTATAAGACATTTTGACATTTCTAAATTCATAGTCTCTGCCACGCACCTAGATATATGTTATGTCTAGATACATCAAAGCTATGAATCTAAAAATACCAAACCGTCTTATAATTTGGGACCGAGGAAGTAGTATATAGCCTTCGTAGCCATCTCCAAATTGTAGAATGGAAGGATCATTAACTGGATTTCTAGATAACTGCTATAATTTTAATTCCACTTGAATATATATTTTGCTTAAAAATGAGGTTGAAAAGACTGAGTTAAATACTTTTTGTATTAGTCGTACACTTGCTAGGTGAATATGCCATGTAGCTCGTTTACATGTTTGTTCCGACAAATCTGGTTTTGAAGCAACTTAATGTCTTGCCTGTTATGCTGGTTATAGTATATAGGCATTGCTGTGTTGAAATTTGCCTCAGACAAACTCTTTGTTGTTTTCAGGTATTGCTACTATTGCCTACGCACACGTTGTTCGGCTACAAATTCTTATAGATGCACACGTTGTAACGAGGTGGTGGTTGCAATTCAAAGACTAGGATCAGGTTAGTTTACCAATATTTGGGTTAAAGGATCCTCACCTGTTTCTACTGAGAAGCAGCACTTTGGTCTTTCATACAGTTATTAGATGTTTCGATGCTCCATTGAGGATGCGCACCATGAAATGTACATGTAATGGCCCCAAGTGTGGACAGTTTGGAAACCATGAATTACTTGTATATTGAACGAATGTCTGATACAAAATAAACTAACACGGATTCACTAAGAACTCACTAGGATTTCTTTACACTTCCTTTATCCCAAACTAGTTTTCTAGACTAAGTTTTAATTCATGTCTTCTAGACTAAGTTTTAATTTATGTATGTAGACATGATGTATATCTAAATATATGTAGTAAAAATTATGTATTGAAAAAAACTCAGCGATTTATAATTTGGAAGCGGAGGAAGGTACTAATTAGTGACTACTAAGGGTGCGTTTTTGTTGGGAGTCAAGGTGGTGGGACGGGATGACTTTATTTTTTGTTTGGTTGATAGAGGACGGGATGGATCCATTTTGTGTTTTGTTGAAGGGATAAATAGGAATGGATTGGACGGTGGATTTTGGTGGCGTTAGCTACTGTTTAGTGGGACTCGCATGTCAGTCACCCTGCATCTTCTTCCTCACGCACTTTTGCTTCCATGGTCGCGACGGGCGAGCTCGCGGGGGGCCTGGGCACTGCTGCCGCGTATGCGGGAGCTGGCCGCGCGCATGGCCGCCGGACCGCCACGGGCGCAGAAGATCTGCCGTCGGCCGCCGCACTCGCGGGTGGGGCTGGGGCCGCGGCCGCCGCGCGCGCATGGCTGCTCGCCCGTGCGACGCCGCTGGGAGCCGTCGGACTGCCACGGGCGCATGGCCATAGGACCTCCGCAACTGCATGGCCGCCGGATCTCTGCGCCTCGGAGCCGCCGGACCGTCGCGCGCCATGGCCGCCCACCCGCTCGCCTGGGAAGCCGCTGGACCTCCACGCAACGGACGAGCTCGGCGTGATGGTGGGACGTCCCCGTCTGCGTATTTTGCTGGGATGGGTTTGCCCCCAGATTCTTTGGAATATTTCAGGTGGGATGTCCTTGACTCTACCAGTCTCAAGCAAACATCAGAAAAATGGGTCCATCCTATCCCTATCCCACTTGGTCCCATGAATCAAACACCCCTTCAAAATTCCAACTTTCTTATTACATCGTGTTATATCGAATGTTTGGACGCATATATGGAGCATTAAATGTAGATAAAAAAACTGATTATATAGTTTGAATGTAAATCACGAGACAAATTTTTTAAGTCTATTTAGGTTATGATTTGAACACTTATCGTAAAAGTTAGCACCTGTGCTATCTCTAGCGGGTATCCGATAAAGCCACGTCGCCCAATAGCCCGTCAACCATTCCATCTGCTAAACAAACGAGTTCAACCGTCGGATTGGGGTATTCGCGGGTCTCTACCCGTTATGCAGCGAAGTCGGGCCATCGCGAATGAGAAATTTCAATATTTGGCCCTCAATTCGCACGCCTCGCAATATTTAACCCCCGATTCGTAAGCCTTTCAATATTTGACCCCGCGCACGCGAATTGCTTCAATAAAAGGGATTTTCAGCAAATACCCCTCCCACTAAAAAACAGACCTGGGCACTTGGTCTGTAGGTGTGCACTCCCTCTCTGGTCTGTAGGTGCTCCAGGGAAGGATGTCACCATCCCTTCCCTAAGGGTCTTCCCACTTCCCTCAACACAAACTAATTAATAATTAATGGAAACACAGTACATATTATAATCAGATTCCACGGCCATTTAGACAATAGGTTCACTAATAATAATCATCCATACACAATAGGTTATCCAAATGAAATAAGCATCCACAGATTAGAGGTTCACTAGACAAAATAATAATCCGATGTGAGTTCACATGGACAAAAGAACCAGTCAGGTTCTTGGAAACTCAGAACCATACAAAAGATTCAACATGGTTCTAGGACTATGATTATTCAAGCATTGTTCTTTTTCCTCTTCTTTGGAGTGAGCTTTTTCTTCGTACCAAGTCGCTTCCTTGGAGTGGTCACAACAGTACTTGCTTCTTCTCCAACAATACTTGCACGTTCTCCAGTTGGACTAAATGGCATAGAAAAATGGAATGGTTCAATACATGTGCAAAGGTAAATAATACATGTTTTAACAGAGTGAATCATTTTACCTTCTTGTCAGAGCACGTGGGCTAGTAGTGATCTGCCATGTCTCTCTAGGTTCGACTATTGTTAATTGAGTTTGGCTAAAAAATAAGAATAAAGGTTTTAGCATACAAACGGACTTTAGCGTTCCAAGTTAATGTTCTGTTCATAGAAATTCACCTTCTTGTAACAGGTCTAGGACTATAATTCACTTAATCATCTTGCACATGAACCCTTTGCCTTTTGGAAGGACTAGTAGATGCATCAGCTTTAGAACAACCAGCTGGCCTACCTGCCTTTCCTTTCTTGGCCCGACTTTTCCTGTAAATATGAGTTGAGATGAGTTGCATGCATGAGTTAGTTCAAAAAAGATATACACATTTACCTCTTCTTTGTTCCATTGAGAGGACACTTTGGGGATGTTGTCCTATGGCCCAGACCCAAGCAATTTTGACACTTCACCTGCCACATGCCTTTGCCCCTAGGCTTGCTTCCCTTGTTCTCACTGCAGCTAGGTATTCTGAGTTTCCTTTGTCTCCCAACCTCCCTTCTAGTGAGTGGTGGCAGCACTTTGAATCGAGGGTCCACTTTTACCCATTGAGACTTATCAGGTAGTGGTTTGATCACACCACCATAGGCAAGTCTAAAATGGTACACTGAATAGTATGGATCGAGGTAATCTTCCATCTTAGGATTTCTATGTGTGACGATGAGAGCCAAAGCATGTGCACATGGTTTTCCCGAGACTTGCCACTCCCTGCAGGTGCATGTATGGTCTTTGATATTAACCACATGTCTTATGATCTTGTGTGAAGCTGTGGCCTCTGTCACCTCTGCCTCATCCCTCCCACCTTCTTTTAGGTTCAAGTGACCCAACTGCCGACTCATTGCATACAGTTGGCGAACAACAATGGGCAGCATCACATGTCCTTCGAATTTCTCACCTATTCCTCTCCTTCTTGCATAAAGCTCCATGAACTTGGACCTCAGAGTGTCAGCAAGGTCAGCTATGGGAAGGTCCTTAGTTTCCTTCACCCAATTGTTCCAAGCCTCTGCCAGATTATTAGTGATATGATCACATTTTATTGCCTCTGAGAACTTGCTCCTCATCCGCTTCAACTTGTGATTAGCTTTCAACCATGGCTCAACACTTTTATTTGCTGCATACATCTTGTTCATTAAGTACTCATGGTATTCCGGTTGGAAAGTCCTTGCTGCTGGATACATTCTCCCAAATGCAGGCCCTTGAAACCTCTTGCTAAAATTTTTCATGAGATGGACAAAACATTCTCTATGCTCAGCCCAAGGGTACACCTTCTTCATTGCATTCTCTATTCCCTTGCATGCATCTGAACTTATAGCTAGGTGTGGTGGATTCCCAATTGCCTTTTGCAGTTGCTACATGAACCAAGTCCAATTATCACTAGTCTCACCATCAAAAAAGCCAAATGCAACTGGAAACATCCAGTTGCATCCATCTAGTGCTGTAGCGGACGGCATGTGACCATTCCATCTACCATTGAGAGCTGTGGAGTCAATACTCAAGAATAGTCTGCAACCATTTAGGAAACCATCAATTCTTGGCTTCAAACAACAAAAGAATCTGTGGAAAAATACACCTTCTTTATTCACGACATCTATTTCTACAACACTTCTTGGCATTCTGAGCTCAATCTCTGCCTTGAAGTTGAACAAATATCCAAAACTTTCTTCCCATGTCCCATAAATGTGTTCTGCTGCCTTCTTCACACCTAGATGAACGGTTCCATAGCCAATTTGAACTTGATACTTGTCCTCTAGCTCACGTTGAATTTTCTTTGCACCCATGGTAGGATCCTTCATCAACAAAGGGGCTGCCTTCTTTGCTACCCACTTGTATGTTGCCATCTTGGCGATCACTTTCCCAGCAGATGCACAAAAATGCTTGTGTTTGTTCAATGTAACCTGTCAAATAGCAACAAACAGGTTAGTAAAACAACATATATGAATGAGGATTAATAATGCATAATACATTTAAGTTAGCATACTGCATATGAAAGAGCGTTAGTGCCCTGACTTGCTGTTCATCAGGCATCAACCTCGCTACAATAGACCATGGACAGCCCTCTGCATCGCAGTACCCTCTGAACAAATCTTTACGAGATTTCTGTGTTACAAGTTGAAACTGTCCTTTTATAGCATGTTATCGCAATGCAGCCCTGAATTCATTCATACTAGCATATATGGTTCCAACTACCATCGGAGGGTCTTCTTTGTCATACAACACCTCTAGCTCACCAGGTATACGATCATCAACCAACAAATCTGCTTCTTGTAGGTCCACATCATCAAAATCAGTTTCCATAGCCTTTGCAGCTGCCATTCTAGCTTGCTCAGCTCTATCATCATCTGCCCTAAGGCCAACAAACTCATAGATTGCCATCTCATCCATCACAGGGAGTGCTGCACCAATTTGATCTTCTCCAAAAGGAGCAATCTTCAGGCTGTCCCAATCTATTGGCCCCATGGCTGCTTCCTCTATCGGTTTGTCCTCAACATCAACAAACAAGAACAGCTTCTTGTCACCCATCTTTTCAGAAAAGGCAAGCAACAGATCTGTATCAGTCATCAATTTTCTTTCTCCACCACCACTACTCATGTCAAACTCATGTATCACAGGCCGCCGTCCGCTTCCCCAATTGACCCTTTCTTTCATATCATTTTGTAGCATCTCTAAAGTATAAGCTCGACAATCCACAACCCATTCAGCATAGTTCCATGGCACATCAACAGAGCCACCATCATCGGACTTAACAGTGAACTGAGAAAACTGGACGCACAATCTAAATGCGCCATCATCATCAACTCTACCGTGTGTACCAACACAAAAATAAAAGAGACACAATCAATTTTGTGTCCCTGCCCGAAATCAACATATACTGCAAAAAAAAGGGAAAAGAGATTTGGGATCGGGGGCTTACTCCGCAAGAGCCATGAAGACGAAGGACGAAGGCTGCTTCTTAGGAGCAGGGCGAACAGGAACAACGGCCGCCGCGACGAGCAGCTCTCCAACGAGCACCCCAAACCCTAGCTCTTCGAATCTCGCGGGCGGAGAGGAGCAGAGCAGGGCGGGCGGAGGAGCACTTCAGGAAGGAGGGGGGCGCAGGGGACGGCCGCCGGCGCTGGGCAAGACGGCGGCGCGCCTGGTCGCCGCGGTCGCCCTTCCGTCGGCCGTGCGCGAAATCACGCGAAACAGAGAGCCCGAGCCAAGCGAACCCCTCCGTCGTGACTTCACAAGAGGGCAGGGGTATTTTCGTCTTCTTTCATGGCCTCAGATGTGAAAAGATTTATGAAAAACGAAAAAAGGGGACGAACCTGAGAATCCCTTTTATTGAAGCAATTCGCGTGCGGGGGGTCAAATATTGAAAGGCTTGCGAATCAGGGGTCAAATATTGAGAGGCGTGCGAATTGAGGGCCAAATATTGAAATTTCTCCTGAAGGCACCGTCCACATTAATTGTGACGTCATCACATCACCCGTCAACTTGTGCTTGAAACAATCTTTTTATTTTGTTTCGTTAGCTTCGTACCGAAGCTTTATAAGAGGAAGGCTATATAGATCATTGCAGCTCACCTGTTACCTAACTCATGCGGTTAGGTATCCACTATAAATATATGGCTCATTTGTCTTCTCATAATTTTTTTTTATTCTTGTACCCAAATCATATCTTTCTTTTTTCTCCACTTCGGCATTCAACCTTCTTGCAGTCTTTTATTACACTTGTTGTAAACCACATGAGTACACCATAGATGCCTTGTACGGTAGCGCGGTATGTGTAATTTTGGACGCCACGTACCGACCGACAACAACCAACACATTCTATTCTAAATTATAAGATGTTTTAATTTTACTAATATAGTTTTAATTTTTATAATGCATTTAGATATACACTATATCTGAATACTAGAAAAAGCTAAAGAGAATTGCTCTAATCATCTTATTGTTATATTTTGGAAATGGGGAGTAGGTACATCCGCATCAATAGACACGGCTATGCACACATTATCACACCAAGGGTGTAGGCATTTCTCTTCACGAAGCATACGTATACCAGGACTCATGACTCATGAGGCCGTGCATTGCATCACAGTTTTAACAGAAGCAAGCGATCACGCTTCTAGATCCGATATCTTGAAAGAGTCCGCGACGACTTTGAGCCTGTTCCGCAGTCTGCTCCACCGGCGTTCGTTCGCGGTCACGATCAGCGTGTAGTATCGACCTGGAAAAAAAACAGAGTTTCATCTCTCTCTCTCTCTCTCTCTCTCTCTCTCTCTTTTCCAGAGGGCACACATTTTGTAGTTCACCGGCCAAGCATTGTACCGTTTCCAATGGCGACCGTCGCAAACGCAGAAACACCGTAGCCCGGAGCCTCCAGATCATACTCAAACGTCCAGTAATTCTTGCCGTCCACGGTGCGCTGCAAAAATAGTAGGATAGATCGCTTATTTCAGTAGCAGTTTTTTTGCTCGTAAACGGCATCTCAAATGAGCGGTGAGCTGCGTTGCAATACAACAGCAAGCATACCACATAAATTCGTTATCAGAGTTTCTGCTCAGGAAGTTATGTTCATCATCCAGCTAAATTTGGCAACTCTGTGGACAGGTAAGAAATACTGATTGAATAAGCAATGAACAGATGACAGACCTCTTGCATGTCATAGATCGACGGTATTTGATTTGGGGCAGCGTAAACATTGTTTACCAGATTGAAGATGGTCTGGTATATTGAGAAAAATTTTAATCAGATCAATAAAAGTGAATCTCTGAGCTTTCAGTGCTGTCTATCTTTTGCAACTAATCAAAGTAAAGAGTACATGGTTGAAAGAAATAAAAACCCACCTCATCCATTGGTCCTAGGTCGCGAATGTCAGTTTTCTCAGTAGGAATAAATCCCACACGAACACACTGAAGAGCCAAATTTTTATCTTTGAATGCTGAATCATGACCCAAGAAGTCGAAATCCTATCCAGGGACAAAGAAACAAATGCATCATGAAAATTACCCTTCAGAAAAAAGATCATTTGCATTTGAGTCCTTAATTATTCAAGAATCACAAGGAAACCTACCCTCCACTCAGCTGGATAAAGATATGAGTATCCATCTTTCGCATCCACATAAGATTTATAATTCTTCGGTATTTCTGAAATCAATGAACAGCTCTAATTAATGTCAATATATATATATAAAAGACAGAAAAGCTGCTTGAGAACTATTATAGTCTGATCCTGATTAAGTGATAAACACGATGTCAGGCCACCCAAAATGGTCATACCTTCAGCAAATGCAGAGCTTGTCTTCAGTAGGCCAGTGGCTAACGCTCCAGCACCAAACAAAGCCAATCGCCTTTTCGTGACCTCTGTATAAGTGGAGAGATGTTATAATAAAACAACATTCTGTCGACCGTCAGATGTATAAGAAATAACAAAAGGAGAAATTACTACTGTCATTCAAAGATCCTTCTTTCAAGCTTGCCGCCACAACTGAGGGAGGAGCCCCATTCAGTTTGGCAGTCACCGCACAATTTGGCACAACCAACTGAAAATCAGCACCCGGGGTGCAAAGCTGTTACTCCTCAGAGCTGCAGGCAAAATAAATAAATTCCATAAAACAGTGAGAAGGGGCTTGAGCACATACTTGTTTGGATACGGAGCAAATCAGATTCTGCAGGTTTGCCATTTCACCTTCAGTAGTTCAGGTTGGCACTCAGCTCGAGGAAGAGTTCTGTGAAGCTTGTAGCCCAGCTTCAGTTATCCACAGCTGCTGGACCTGGGCACGCCCACTTTTCCAGTATCGAGTGTGTGGGTGGAAGCCAAGCCAGCCAAGTCAGCATTTTCATTATCCTCACTTTTGGTTGTCTTGTACTGACCACTGGCTGACAAAAGTCGGATATCCAAAAAGGCAACAGCCCTTCTGATCGCTAGGTAGTTCCGATGATGACATGTTAAATTGTTGAGACACACTAATGATGATCATCAGATTAACCTAACATTTCTTACCGTGTGACTCTGCGTGAGGGAGAAATGGTCTAAAGTCGCTGATAACAAGATTTGAGTAGCGGTCTGTGCCCTCACTCGGCACAACGTAGGTCCACCCCTGCATGTTCTTGCTCGTTTTTCTGGGGTAATATTTAACATAATATTAATTAATATATATGCCAACAACAAGAGCAAGCGGATCAAAGTCAGACGTCATAATACATCAGCTGCAGAAGTTGCAAGATGCATGCATATTAGCTAGATCGTTTAAGATTGAAGAGAACTGTTCTGAATAGAGTGATTTTGATGCCATAAAACAAAATTTCCAGGTTACATAATTTCATGACACCATGATAAACAATATACAACAGCGGCTACAATTATTCAAGGCTAGTAAGTTTTTGGTGCAGGCTTCACTAGTCCTAACCCAGAACCACTACCCAAATGCTTGAAATCCCTCGCCTCCAAGCGTTCATCATGTGCAGCAAACCCAGTTCCTCCTTTCTCCAATGGAACCAGATTCCTCTCCTTGAATGGTTTGCTGCATTCTAAGCAAACTTTATCCTTTACTAGAAACTTGTCAGAGCACTTCTTGCAGAAGACGTGGCCACAGGTGCTGATCGCCACAAGAGACATGGTATTTGTGAGAGTGGATTTGCAACTAGGGCACATGTAGCTCTTTTCCACTGCCTTCTTGCTCTTCTCATCAGCAGTTTCCTCCGTGAATGAGATAGGGAAGAGGGATTTCAACTTGAGCTTCTCCTGCCCCTCAGGGCAGACAGTGTCGGTGGAGGGTGCATCTACCTTGACCGTAGCTTCAGGAGTAGCTGAAGGGAGCCAGAATGCCTTCATGTCGCGGAGGGCTTCCTCTTCAAAAGAAGTGACCTTCACACTGTTTGCTCCATGGAACCCATTCTTGCCTTGGGAACCGCTGCGATCTTGGTACTGGGGAACAGCCCCATGATTCTGCTGATCAAAGGCATCCAACTCCTTAGCCTTCTGCAGAATTAACTTCTCTTCCTCCTCCTCCTTCTCTTGCTTTTTCTGGGCCTCGTGAGCAGCTAGCTTGCTGCAAGAACGAGTAAACACTCAGTAGACTCAATTACAAAGCAGATAGTTTAAGGCCAACTAGAGAATTTTGCAGCCCATCATGAACCAGAGGTATTCTAGGCAAGGAAACTACAAGAGGTTAGTCTAATGACAAGTGGCTGATGGACGTGATTACTCGCAAAATGAACTTTAGCCAACAAACATATACTAGCAGGTACAATCAGAAATGGCTAGGGTTGATGCTACAACTACACTATATACAAAAGCTCAAACCAACTAACCAAGACACGGTATGGATCCATGATTTTATCCCAAGTAAGAGGTGTGACCTTGCAAAAACTAAATCTAACTTCAGGTAAGATGATGCTGGCCTAAAATTTATGGGCGTGCTTACCTTAATACCCGCAGAAAAATCATCAGCCACCTGAGTATAACAGCATTAAAATTGGCCTGACAATTCTTCCAGCAGATATTCTGCAACCTTCTATCATCCCTACCACCGCGCACCCTCCTACCCCAATGGCCCAGCCAACTACTACCTAAATCATTATAAAAAAAATACTCCCTAAAGCAAGTAAGCAATCAATAATGCAGAGAAGTAGACCGTGCAGCGTTGCTACCTACCGCTTGATGTCCTTTTTCTGGGCGAGGAGGCACTCGAGGATGCACTCCTTGCAGAAGGCGTGGCCCTTGGGGCAGCAGAGCGGGTCGATGAGCGGCTTGAGGCAGAGGCAGCAGGCGTCGAAGGGCTTGATGGAGTCCTTCCCCAGGCGCTCCCGCTGCGTGCCGTACCCGAGCTTCCGCTTCTCCTCGTACGTGAAGAAGGCGAGGTCGTTGTTGTTCTTCGAGTGGCGCTGCGGCATCTTCGCTCGTGCCTCGAATCCGCTTAGTACGGGAGGATGCGGGGAGATGGGCTGGTGGAGGAAGGTTTTCTCTGGCTTGGAACCCTAGATTTGTTTGACGCGGGGTAGGGAAGAGAAAGGAGCGAGGGAGGAAGATGATGCTGGTGAGAAGAGCCCTGTTGTCTGGGTCGGGCTCGGGATGATTCCTTGCGCACGAGTGGGCTGGCTGAACGGGACAGACCACGGGCCGAAGTGTTTTCGGAGTTTCCTTGGATAAATACTAGACCATGGGCCGAAGTGCTTACGGAGTTTCCTTGGATAAATACAGTATAAACCTCTATAGCTTTTAATCCCTAAAAAAACCTCTATATAGTTTTTAAAACCATGATTTCATTAAAAAATTATTTCTCTAGAGTTCCAAAACAGCACTCATGACATTTTTTCAATAAATCATGGTTTTGCATCTTTTTATTAGTTTATTTATATAATATAAAACCAAAGGTTTTTGGAAACTACTTCAGGATGTATTTGGCACATAGAATCAGTTCGGATTCTTTTGAGAATCTGCAGAAAGCTGTGCCAAATAGCATATACTCCCTCCGTCCGCTATTATCTATCGTTGGGGTCCATGTGCGTAGACCAAGGCAAACCTAAAAAACAGTACAGATGATAGCGACCTCTATTCTCTGTCTCTCTGTTTTAGCAGGAAACAATAAACAACGTGAGCTCCTGGACGAACGAGTGGATGAAAACAGTGGGAGGTGGGATGCCTGACCGGGTGACAGGAAGGTTGCAAGCTAGACGTAGGTTTGAGGCCCATCTACAATCTCCTAGACGATAGTTATTTCCGGACATGACACTACTGTCGCTAGAACGATAGATAATACGGGACGGAGGGAGTAGGTCAAACATCTCTAGCATAGATGGTTCCGAGTGATTCTTATTTTTCTGCCTATATGAATGTGAATTGTGAAAAATGTGCATGATGATTATGATTCTACAGCCAAACAGCTATCTAGATCTAATATGTTTTTACGAGAATTTAGATCCCTATCAAATAGACTAAACGGGCACTGTGTGAGCTCGTTCAAGCAGTTTTATTTGGAACCGTCCAGCTTGGTACCTAGACTCTGATCCGAACACTGAGCATGGCACAAAGTTTTTCCTTTGTAACAAACATCCTGTCGTACTTCAGTTGCACGCTGTTCAGGAGGCCATCAGCAAGGAGGTTGGTCCCTAACACCCCTGGGTGGCTGGACCGCTGGATAGGTGAAAAAGGTTTAACCTGGTGATCGTCCAAAGGCTGCAACAAAAAGAAATTAGACGCCATTCATATTTAGAACACATCAATACTCTTGAGCAAGCACCAACAACCTCTTGAGCAAACTTGATCCTGCAAGCTACTGGCAGGGCAGCCGGCCTAGGATTTAGGGACAGGCGAACAGGGCCTTACTCTCTCTTTCTTTTTTCAATGCAAGGCCTTCTGCTCGCCTAAATATGACCATACGTGCCGGAGCCGCAGCCGGAGCTTCTCCCCTGGCCGGAGTCTGCCTTGGCCGGCACCGGAGCCACATCTTGCGGCGATTCCGCGACGTCGACCAGGAACATGTCAGGGTCGAAGTGATCCTGGCTCGAGGAAGCGAAGCCAAGCAGCGACGGCAGAGCAGCGTAGGCGTCCACAGACGAAGAACCGACAACGCTCCTGTGGCCGAAGCCGCCGCCGCTGGACGAAGCAGCGCAGTAGCCGGTTCCTGCACGGGCACGCTGCCCCTGCGTCGTCGTCGTACCGCTACTTCCCAGAGGCCCGAGCGCGGCAGGAGCAAGGGCCTGGCTGTGCTCGTAGCCGCCGCCGCCGGCGGCGGCGGCGGCGAACGCGTC
Source organism: Eremochloa ophiuroides (assembly GCA_038502445.1). Classification (NCBI taxonomy): domain Eukaryota; kingdom Viridiplantae; phylum Streptophyta; class Magnoliopsida; order Poales; family Poaceae; genus Eremochloa; species Eremochloa ophiuroides. The sequence continues at coordinate 96,840,340 of JAHLJS010000002.1, forward strand.
AGGCGGCCGTGCAACTCGGGAGCACGGCGACGTTCCGGGGAGCGCCGTCGTTGTCATCCGGGCGTTTCTTGCCTGGAGCTGGAGGTCCGCGAGCAGCATCCTCGCCTGGTTCCTGGCCTCGTCCCTTTCCTGCATCCTCCTCCGCGCCAGTGATGCCAGGTGCCAGATTGCGTCATCAGCCTCCGCAGACAGGGCGAGGATCTTTTGCCGCTCCAGCCTGGCCCACCCAAGTTCTTCCTCCAAAACTCTGCGCTCCTGCCAACGGAACAAGCAAGGGCAAAACTATTGGTAGCGTGAACATGTGGTCAGGTGCAGGATGCCAGGTTACTTTCGCAAATGTCGAATTTGTAACGTTCCTTAGAACCCTAAATCCTCTCGGAAACTCGACAACATATATGCCATTAAAAAAGCTCACAGTTTGCCGAGATCCTTTGGGGGCCTTTGTTCCTAAACTTTCCAAAAAAAAAATTCCAAGATTTCTCGAAATCTTTAGAGACATGCATGGAACATTAAATATAGTTAAATAAATAATTAATTGTACAGTTTATTTTTACATATCGAGATAAATCTTTTGAGTCTAATTAGTCCTTAATTAGACAAAAATTATCAAATACAAACGAAAATGATACAGTATCAGAACCTAAACTTTTCCCCCCAACTAAACACACCTTACAACACTACGTACAAAAGATGCACAATTCCCAACGAATAGCAGACATCTAGAAACAAGCATCATATCCGGAATACTGTTGCCAACGGCCAAAGAATGTACAGTACAGAGCGCACAGACTGCAGTTAGTTTTTTTTTTTCCGAATACGCTAAAGGTTTGTGTTAGTTTTTTTCTTCAAGAGAAAGAGAGGAAAAAATGCTTGCAACAAGAGAAGAGACGAACGGACCTCTGCATCGCTGATCGATGAAACGTTGTCTTCCCTCACGAGACCCTGCTCCTCTTTGTTTTCCTGCATCTTCCTGTCCTTTCCCTCACCCTTCTCTTTCCCAAGATGATTAATATGAGCTTTCCGCATATCATTCTATTCTCTGTGCTTCCTCATGTGACCATCTTCCCAGATAGCCAGAAGAAAATGGAAAGCACACAAAAATAACAGGTGGATTCTCGAGATACATACCATGTTAGTAAATCTTTTAATACTTAATATGGTTTTGGACTTACCATGTACATTTTCAGGAATGAGAAAGAAAGTCAACATTTCATGCTACTTTCCTCAAACGAATGATCAGAAATGGAAGGCATAACAGTGATAATATCAAGTTGATTTTACATAATACAAAGAGAAATCGATTCTTTTTGGCCTAATCTAACCCTAATCAGAATCTTGCATGCAGCATCCTACCATCTGAGCTTGCTAAATTAAGGTGGTGACAGATCGGCAAGATATCTTGCCATATTTACAACATTTGTGCATCCCAGAATTTGCCAGGTTATTCACTCAAGGTACTGATTGACAGGCGTCAGAGGACTTCTTGGAGTGCGTGTCCTTTGATCCGAGTATTGCTTCCCCTTGTCCATTTCATTTAACTTGTTATCGGACCTGAACTTTGCTACCAGATCTGGCACAGAAGCTCTTAATTTGTCAATTGATTCCAAGCTGTTTGCACTGGTCAGTAGTTCCCGTGGTTGGTTTCGAACTGGACTATTAGCCTGATGGGTGAACAAGAACAATAGCTAGGTCAATGGATATAACAAACAATCAAATGATAATTATATAAAGGTTACGAGGAAATAGCCACTTTACAGCCAAAACAGCAGTAAAACAGTGTTGTTTTGCTAAAAGAAGTTGTAATTACTATATTTTTATGTTATATATCCTTACACTCTGCATTTTCATTTCTAATCTATAAACAGGTCCACAGAGCTTACCATGTAATCCTTCTCAAGACAGTTACTCGTCATGTTTCTTATTGATTCTGCCTCTTCACTGTGTTTTTTGTTCAGCAGTTTCAGATGATCCGAGAAAGTGGTAGAGTTAGTCTCTATCATCATGCTAGTTTTATGATCCAGTAAGAGGGAATCTGGAAATGAACAAAGACAGTATAAGGAAAATGCATTCTTTTGGAAAATAACTTTTCACAAAGGTAATGCATTACTCTTCGAAGCAGTCAACACATCAGATGTAATGGCATGGAACTCTGCGTCATTCTCTGAAGAAAACAGAAGCCTTTCCTGGAACATATTTTCATTTTTGTTTCCCCTTTCCCTGCATACAAGAAAACGGGTAAGGGACATGGGAAAGGCCTGCTCAGAATATCAACAATGATAATGATAACTTTACTAAACTTGATTACAACTTACTCAATAAAATAGTCAGTCTCCATGATTGAGCTCTTAACAAGATCATGCAAAGATGATTGTGTATGTGACCAGTAAGATACAGAATGGCTACCTTTCTTCAAGCTAAAATGAACAATGCTTCTTAATCATTATTAAATCATGGAAATGGAAATTCTTCAAGAATGAATGGTTGATTAAAATTGCACGTTGTTTGAGGTTACAAGTGAGATCGGTACCATTGCTGCAAGATGCCTTCCATCTGATCATTTAATTTAGCATGCGATGACATATCCTCGTGGAATTGTCTCTCTATCACTCCAACATGAGCCACAGACTCATTTTTGCCATTGTCTGAAACCTGTTGTAGGTTGGACATCTCCAAATTCAGGTGCTTCTGCTCTTCGCTGTATCTCTCGTTCAGCTGTCCCATATATGACGAAACCTGCTAAAATTTACACCAGTTAAAGCTGAAGTCACACTAAGATCATTTTGTTTGCTCATGCAATATATAATCTGACCATTCTAGTTTTCTTGGTAGTCAACTCTGATAAAATTGCAGCAATCTTATTCAGAGCAGTTTGCTCGTCTTTAACACAAGTTTCCTGTCAAAAGGTGGCAAGCAATCAGAGAGTTTGCTCATAAATGAAATGTATAACACACATATCAAAATCAACTACCTTAAACTCATTCTCAAATTTAACAAGTTTGGAGGACCTTTCCATTTGATTCTGTTCCATAAGAGTGATGAGCCGAGACACATGTATCCTGATAGCTTTAAAGAAATCAATTGATGTCTTTGACATGGTTTGAGCAGAAGTAAGACTCCTTTTCAATCCCTTCAAAAGAAATCAAAAGAGTGAGTTGTAGTGTCTAGTTAAATATATTCTAAACAAACTAACAAAATCAAGGAGACATACAAACTGTTGTAGTTTTGCAGAAAAAGCTAATAGTTCCTTGAGATCCGAAGTAGATTTTTGAACATCATTTAGAACCTGTTCAGCTTCCGAAACCATCACTGCTAGAAACTGTAGTGTTCATATACAAAGAATAATTAGACTGCATTCAACACTTTGTTTTCAGCATTAGATTGTATTCGTACAAAAGTTTCTGTTATTCCATACATTGTCAACAGCAATTGCATTAGTAGATATGCTCTGGCTCATCTGCTCGAAATCTGTGATAGATTGCTGTCTCATGGTATTAGCGAGCTCCTTCATGCATTGGACCCCAGAGACATGCATATCTTTGACTTTTGCAATTCTTCTCTCCAATTGGTTTTCTGACTGGAAGTAATCATATGTTGTAGCTATTTTAGTGTGCTAGTAGGGTTAGTGATAATTAAAGTATAGCATTTCAAGAGTGGCACCTCATTTCTGGCTGAAAAGTACAACTTTGTCTGTTCATTCATAGACTCCAAAATTTTACTCTGTTCACAAACTGATCCAACGACTATAGCATGGAGAACTCCAAGGCTATGATCCAAGTCAGCCCGAAAACCAGATAGCAAGCCTTTATTTGCAGCTTCAGTTTTTGATTGCCTTTCTATAAATGATTGTGAAAGACATGCATAGTCAGTAGAAGGAAATATAAACTGGATTAAAATGAAATCATAGTAGATATTACCTAGTTTATTCAGGAGCACAGTGGTATCTGCGGATGCATTCTCCAAGGTGCTGCGCAAATCCTTTGCTCGTTCCAGAATTAAGTGTTCTATACAACATAGTGGATAACAAAAAAACTATTGACCATGGATGCAGGAGTTGTACATATATTCACCTCTTTGAATTAGAAATTACTTTAGTTACTTATGACAAAAAACTACCAGAATGAAGTAAATTTGAGATAATGAAGTCCTTCTCCCTTTGCGATATGTTCGCTCTGCAATGAACTTCTTGAAGATCCAGAAACTTTCCCTTCCAGCTTTCAATATTTACCTAAATAAGGATATGTACAAAATGTGACGACCCTAATAAATCTAAGTAAATGGAAAGGAAGTATGTGTTATTCATGAAAAGAAAGTTCTCCAAAGTGCTTTACCTTCAAATCTTTGTTCTGATTTTCCAAGTCCAATCGGCATTCCTGCTCTGCTAGGTACAAGCCTTTGAATTTTTCAACTTCCTACCAGATCACCAGAAGTATGAGTCAGTTCAACTTTGAAATTATTGAAAAAAATATCGCTAAATCAGATTTGGGGATATCCATATACTTTGTTCTGCTTTTCAAGACTGAGCTCCAAATTTTCTATTTTTTCCTTCATTTTCTGCAATAAATAGTCAATGTGATTAATGGATTAAGAATAACAAAAATCAATACAGAGAAGATTAAAATAAGAACTATATTTAATAAAATTCTGAAGGCTTTGGTGATGGAGGTGCTGTACACTCGTACTTATACCTTTCTTTCTGCCTCATCCAGGACGAACCTTTCATGAGGGATGTAGATACCATTCTTTTCCCTTGCAGCTTTGACATCTGACAAGTGACGGTATACTTATGAGATACTATGCTAATGCCAGCAATGCAAAGAAATCTAGAGAGAAAGAGAGAACCTTGTTTCATTCTTTCCATTTCTTGGTAGAGGTCCTTGAGCATTAACAGATTTGCATGTTTTTTTATTTGCCTGCAATAGGTGGTTAAGTTTCTAACAGGCATTTTGAGTAAATTGAAAGTTTCAAACCCCATGGAGAATAGAAGTTTCACCTCCGGCTTGTTTCTTATGCTTTTAGCACGAGAAGCATAATCAAGTGTCACCAGTGTTTCCTCCAGGGAATGGACTGATGGAGACACTGTTGCTATGATGCATGTTTTGGCTTTGCCTCCTAATGATTCTCTTAGCAGTCTGGTGAGTTTACTATCCCTGATAAAAGTATATGGATATGCATTAGTGCCTGAGCACAAATTGAACTGCTCATGAGCTTACATATCAAAACTAAGCACAGTGTATAACCTGTATGGCACATGAACTGAATGCTCCACAAGTGCAGTGATGACACGTCCCAGAGTTAATAGGCTCTTATTCATCTCCCCAGCTTCTCTTGCTCTACCCTATCAGCATGCAAAATTATGACTTTAAACAGGACTGTCATGCTGGAAGAGCATATTTTGGGATGCTAATATAGAGCCACAGTGAGATTGTGTATACAAATAATTTTATTCAGCGTATGATAACAAAGATTAAAATCGCCAGAAAAAAAGGAATTGCTCCATTTCGTGAGCAACATAAGGTTCCAACTAGAGATGGCTACTCCTGGAATATGCAGTATTATTACATAACTGAATTGATCCCTTCAATGCCTTGTGCCCCATAACCCCTGAACATCGCAATGACCACTGATTTGAGAAACATCAGCCAATGTGTTGATGACTATTAGCTGAGAATCCCCCATATCGTCCTTGTAGAGTATGACCGCTTATGCCAGTCTGTGATGGTATTTAGTTGATATTCATTATTCCATATACCCATATTTATGATAATACTTCTATCATTTTCTACACATGATGTACCATGACTATATGATTCAGTAAAAGTAGACAAGATGGATACATCGCTAAAACCAAATTACCCAACTAGGCAAGATATGGTAAACAAGCTAACAGGTAATGTTATTGCTAATAGGTAGCAAATGGCAATAGAAAAGAAGTACCTCTCTTGCCCCTGACCGAGCAATATTCTCTGATCCTGCCAAGTCTACAAGGTTCAACCTCCCATACTTCATGAGTTCCTCATTTCCTGCTGTTGTTTCTTTGACATGGATGTTTATAGAAAAAACAGCATGTGATCGGCTGCAAGAACAGAATGCAGAGTTGCTTAGCCCCCAACAGACGACGACCTCTGTACCAAACTAAGGTAGAAACGGAATGATCAAGAACCTGCTTTGCTTATTCAGTGCAGTGTCAGCTGTGCGTCTCCTAGCTGACCCATGTTCCAAAAGACTGTATATGTCGCTAGGACTGTAGACAACAATCTCTTCGAGTCCTCTTATGACTGCGCCGCCTTTGCCATCTTCCATAAGAGTTATAGGCCTCTTTTGTCTACCTTCAGGGAGTCTGCTTTGGTCCTCCAAAGACAATAGGTCTGTTATATCTTCATTATAGAGCTCTAAGAAGGTTACCTTCATGCTATAATCAGCCTTCCGTGCTTCAAGTATATCAAAGATATGGCGCACTGCTCTAGGGATGACACCAGCACTATCCGGTAGTTCATTGACCTAACACGTTGGGTAAGACAAATTATTCAGCAGTTACAAGGAACTTCCTGTCTTCATTATAAATGATGTCCATATATTCTGGGTACCTTCAGTCTCATCTCTCCCTCCATGGTATATGTCTTTCCGGTTCCAGTCTGTCCAAAGGCGAAGACAGTGCAGTTATAGCCTTCGAGGACATCGGCCACTATTGGTGCAACAGCATGGTCATATATCGACCTTTGCTGAGATTTTGGTCCAAATACCTAGGACAAAACCACGACCACATATCCAGGAACAATGGTGGTAAGCAATATGAATCATAATACAGCATGTTTTAGAACCCGTACTCCAGTAGTTGAACCTGTACAATCATATAGAAAAAGATAAACACACACGTTACCTTGTCGAAGGTAAACGTCTTGTCTACTTGCTTGAAGAGGCTGTGCAGAACTGTGACCTCCCTTTTCATATCATTACAAGAGATGGCGCTCTGCACATTCGCTCTCTGCTCCTCCTCACTCAGTGGCCTACAAGACAGACGAACGCACCAGCAGTGGTAGCCACAGTCAGGCGCAATTATGCAACAGTAGCAACATATCAGCAATAAAACACCGGCTACTCTTCAAGGTTGTCACTGAATCCCAATCTGTATTGCCGACTTGCCGTATTGTAGAATCTTACAATACTATGATCCTAACAAACCATAACGATATCAATTCCACCATGTACCATAAATCCTAAATTTAGTAGTATATCAATACTAACTGAAGCCTCCATACGATCCTACATCAAATTTCATAGACAATCCTAATGATTTTTAATATGATTCGATTGTGATGAAATATTTAAAATTGGATTCTTGCCAGTGTAAATGTCGGGCTTCCTGAATTTGCCACTGAACCACAGTTCATAGACTCATATGAACAGTGTCAGAGTTAGAAATTTTTAGGAGCCCAAACAATTCTCGTTGTACATAAATATTTATCAAAAAAGACATAATATTTTTCCGCAATACAAAGAAATTTTTTCTTTGCACTTGGCTAATTAGCCCGGGCGGCCGCCCGGTGGCTGCGCTGCGCCAGTGCATATGGACATATATGCCATTCACTCGTCACTCAGTGGCAATCATAACCATGGCAATGTTTGCAGTGACAAATTTCCACCAGTTAGGGCTACCAGATAAAACCTGCCATCCTTGTTAAAAAAAAAAAAAAAACTCGAGTAACTCACCTGCACCGGAGCACGACCTGAACGTTCACCTCCCGATCCCTCTCGCATCCATCCCCGCCCCCACCATTGCCGGCAACGGCGCCGACGCCGCTACGGCGAGCAGCGCTTTGGGACCCTCCGTCCGCCCACCTCATCTCAAGGTGCCGCCGCTCCGGCCGCGGCGTGAGGAATGGCATCGGCGCCGGGCCGACCCACGACCTCCTGCTGGGGTTCGGTGTCTGCGCCATACCCCCGGCACCACCCGCGACGCTCTGATCAGAGAGGAGTGGTTTGGGGAGAAATCACGAGGTTCTGGGGCGGATTCGCCGCTCCTTGGAAGGGGGTGGATTGGGGAAAGCGCAGCTGGGAGGCCGCGATGTTTTTTCCATTAAGGGTGAAATTTGAATTAAGCGAGCAGTGGGGTGGGGAGCGTAGACCGTAGAGTGAGAGTATGGCGTCGCACGGAACCGAGCGCCGAGCCGCCGACCACCCGGGAGTAGCATGGAGCGCGGCCCACGAGCACGGCCGGCTGTTCCTTCTCCCAATTCCCTTTTGTTTTCATTTTTCTTTTTCTTTATTTTTTATTTTTTATTTTGTCGTTAATTTGTTTACTTTATTTTTTTGTTTGTTTTCATATTTCATTACTTTAATTTTCTCTTTTATTTTCTTATATTTCTTTTTTCCTTTTTCTTTCTTTTTTATTTTCATTTTTTGGTCTTTAATTATTATTTTTTGTTTCCATTTTCTATTTACTTTTTTATTGTATGTTTTATTTTTCTTTCATTCCGTTCATTTAAATCTCTTTTATTTTTATGGGATATTGTTAGTCTTTTCATTTTATTTATTCTCTTGCTATTTTTATTTTGCGCTATTAATTTTCATTTCTTTTTATTTTTTGTTTTCTTTTTTATTCCCTTTCATTGCTTCTATTTTGTTTTAAATTTATTTCATTTTTTTTGTTTTATTTTTATTTTTTGACATTTGTCAATTTTTAATTTGCTTTTTATAGAATTTTTGTAATTTTTTTGTTTTCATTTACATATATATATATAGTGTGTGTGTGTGTGTGTGTGTGTGATGTTCTATAGATATCTGGAGATGTCCCTAGCACGCCTCGTCTGGGCCTCTGCTATTTCTTTTTTGCAATTTAGTTTTTTTAAAAAAATATATATGTTTGCCTCTTTGAGTGGGTGGCTGACTGACCGTGTTGACGTGGCTTTGTGGGAGTCGCCGGGTAGGAGTGCGTCCGTCCATAGGCCATGTATGTGTTGGGCCATCATGGGACTAACCCTAACTTAATTTAAGGCCCATTTTAGTCTAAAAAAAACTTAATTTGAGACCCAGTTCTAAAGGTTCTTTCGCCGAACGAATATAGCCCATGAACACTCCAGGTCAAAACTCAAAAATCACGTCAGAGTATGGTTATTCTTTAAAAAAAAATGAGAGTCTGGTTATTCCTTTCTATTATATATAAAAAAGCTTAACTTGTCATGATTGCAGAAAGGCTACGATCATGTCAAAAAAATATCTTATCAGTGCCAAAGTAAATTATCAACAGTTCAACACGTAGAGTTTGCAACTGGTTACAAAACAGTGGTTTTGCAAGAATTTTTTTATTCGTAATTATCGAGATGTCAAACGACAGCAAAATTTCAGTTGTCAGGCATGCGCGCACGCATGCGTTTTCTACACCCGATTCTCCTGCTTAAGTCGCTGTCGATGAACCAGACAGAATTCTATATGATACGTGCTGCTTGCAGTTTGAACGCGCAAAAACTAGCAATTGTTGACTTTGCAAAGCACGTTGGTTCTGAATAATGCCGCTTAAACTAGCGTCCTACTGGATTGCGGTGCTAGTGCTACTAGGTCCAAACCAGATGAAGCTTAGCTACACCTGGGGTAGTTGATGTCAGTTGCATTTCTTTTTTTTTTAGGCTTGTTATATGCACTCTCTCTCTAGCTACTTCGTTCTAGGTGAAGTAAGCGCATGTTTGACTTTGGAAGCAGCAGTTGTTTACTCGGCTGGATCAGCTGACTTTATTCAGTGCAGTCTGGGTCTAGCTAGATGGTCAACAGGAATATTGTGTTGTGTTCTTCAAGGCCAGGTTAACCGACAGAGAAGGGAGATAATGGAGATTTATATTAGAGATGTTGGCTGTGTTCGGTGAAGCTGAAGTGCTGTAGATAAGCGCTGAAGTGCTGTAGAAGTGCTGAAATCTTGTGAGAGAAAAATACTGCTGAAGTGCTGAAAAATAAGCGCTTATACCCTCAACCGAACGCAGCCGTTCTGACGATCTGCATGCGTCATGATGAAAAATGGTGCCCAAAAAGTCAAAGCGAAAGAATTCTGCGAGATGGTGAGCTAGCTTCAGATTGGCGTATGTAACAACCCTAAAAATCCACACAATCTAAAAATCCCAACCAATTAAAATTTTTCATTTATTTATTGTGAAAACCCATTTTTCTTGTGCAAGCATATAGGTTTCATTATGAAATTGGTAAATAATGGAGTGTAGTTTGCATTTTTATTCCATTCACATAGAATAATAACTTATGCATTACATTTGGGATTTATTGCAATTTATGTTTGTATTTACTCAATATTTAAAATGGGCAATATATGTATATATACACTAAATTGAAAATAGAAAAGGAGAAAGAGAATTAGGCCAGCCATTCGTTTCGGCCAGCCGGGTCGCTAAGCCAGCCCGAGCCCGCCCGACCTTCCTCTCCTCATCTCACCGCGCGCGGCCCACGTCGCGGCTCGGCAGCGCACGCGCGCGACCGGCACACACGCGCTCGCGCTCGCGCTCGCTGCCAACCCGGCCCCGCCTGTCAGCCGCTCTCGCCCCCCACTGTTCTTCTTCCTCACGAAGGCGACGCGCCTGCCAGGGGTGTCGCGCGAATGGCGTGACCCCGGTCCCACAGCCGACAGCATGGCAGAGCCCTGACCCCGCTGTCCCCCTCCTGTCCCCTCCTTTCTTGGCCGCCAAGCGAACCCGCGCCCATCCGGAACCCTAGATCCACTCGAGCCACGGCCCTTCGATCGGCCGAGCGCAATCGCGGCCGTCCGCCATGGGAACCTACCAAGCTCGCCTATAAATTGGAGCACCCCGAAGCCCTACCCTCATTTCCCCTCGCCGCCACCGCAGCACAGACCGGCACACCGCACCAAACCGAGAGAGAGAGCGTAGGAGAAGGGCGGAGCAGAGGAGGAGAAGCTGCCGGAGCGCCGCCGCCGCGGAGCACGCCGGAGCCGGACACGGAGGAGAAGCCCGAGCTGCGGACGAGGAGCGGCACGGCACTGCGATCGCTCTGCACGGCTCCGACTCGCCACTGCACCGCCATCCTAGCTTCACCGACACCACGGTGAGCCACCGCACGCCATGTCCGAACCTTGCCCTGCTTTTGCCATGGCGTTCCACCCTCGGGACGCGCAGGCACGAGCCTTTACCGGCTCGGGAAGATCACCTGCACCATGCACTCATTCGACCGGCCGAAACCCCCGGACTACAAGCTTGCTAGACCGAGAACGCAGCACGACGCGTTCTCGGCGGAGCGCGCTCACCACCGACGCGTTCCGACGCCGAATCACCCGTTCCGAGCAATCCGTCTAGCAACCGTATAGGTTAGAGCGTCGTGGAGCACCGCCACGACCCCCTCGAGCCAGCCACGCGGATCTAAGCGCTAGAGGAAGCCGGAATCGCCTTGGCCGCGTGCGCCGCGACCTTACCGGAGCGCCGCCGCGAGCCGTCGCCAAAAGAAGGTCATGCCATGGCTAAAGTTCGCCACCAGAGTGTTGTATGACTCTCTGGCCTCACCAATTTGACAAGACCGCATTCGATTGAACCAATACTTGGTCGTAGCCGCGTTGCCGCCTTCCGCCATCGTCGGCGACACGCCGCCGCCACAACCGAGCACCTTGGAAAGCTCGGTAGCCAAAATTGGTAGTTGGTATACCATGGCCATAGACCCTGGACGCGTAAACATCTCCTAGAGGACCTCCTTAGCCCGCCGGAACCTCACCGTCGCGACGACATCGCCGCCGACAGGTTCCGCCTCGCCTAAATCCGTTCCGAGTACCCCCGGTCGCCTCGCGCTGCGGAGAAAGGCCGCCGAGGTTCGCCAAGTCTGCCTCGGCACCGCCGCTAGAAAGCCGAGCCCTGTCTTGCCGAAATATGGCCATCGCCGCCCTGTCATGGTCCGCCGCGCCGGAGAGACACCGCCGCCTTGAACAGACGCCCTGGAACCCTGCTAGCACCGAATCTCCGATTCGCCCGAGCCTCCCCAGGAGAGCTCGGGAGAGCAGCACCCTCGGCGCACCAAATCTCCGATTCGCCCGAGCCTCCCCAGGAGAGCTCGGGAGAGCGGCACCCTCGGGCGCCCAAATTTCCGATTCGCCCGAGCCTCCCCAAGAGAGCTCGGGAGAGCGGCACCCTCGGGCGCCCAAATTTCCGATTCGCCCGAGCCTCCCCAGGAGAGCTCGGGAGAGCGGCACCCTCCGGCGCCCAAATTTCCGATTCGCCCGAGCCTCACCGGGAGAGCTCGGGAAAGCAGCCCCCTCGGCGCCCAAATTTCCGATTCGCCCGAGCCTCCGCGGAGACCTCGGGAGAGCGGCACCCTCGGGCGCACCAAATGTCCGATTCGCCCGAACCTCCGCGGGAGACCTCGGGAGAACGGCACCCTCGGCGCCCCGGATCTCCGATTCGCCCGAGCCCCGCCGAGCTAAACCGAACTACGCCGAGCACCGCCAAGCTACCCCCGACCACCGCCGAACTATGCCGAGCTCCGCCGAGATACCCCCAACCACAGCCGAGCTACCACTGACCACCGCCGAGCCACGCCGAGCTACGCCAACTCCGGCAAGTCTCTGGGAACCAGCATCGAACACCTGGTGGGCGACCATCGGGTCTGTGTTCTGTTGAGGCACCACTTGCCGCACTACTGGACCCGCGCGCCACGTGGACCAATCCCAAGCTGCCCCTGATTAACCGACCAGTTTTCCCATTTTCAGAAAATAAGATAATCTTCGGAAATTCATAACTTATTCATACGATGTCCAAAAATTGCGCACCATATATCAAAATTCTCAGAAAAATGAGATCTACAATCTAAGACTATGTTTGTGTGCATTTGGCTCTTTATTTTATTGGATTTTTCTGAAATACTCTATAGGAGTCGCTGACGCGACTATTTCGTGTTCGATTTCAGAGCCGGAGGAGGATCTGACTAAGGAAGACGACCACGAGTACTTTCAAGAGTTAGGAGACGACTACGAAAGTGCCACGTCCCACCAAATCCTTAGATCCTATTTACGCATTGCAAATGACATTATTGCTATTGCTTTATGTTTATGTATGGATTGGTTGCATGGTAGTATACTTGAATTCCCTGCCTTGATAAGACTTTACCCTGCTATCCGCTGTTAGGTTAGCTGCTGCTTAATTTACTGTTACTCTTCCACTACTTTCTACTTGCTATATGCTATGTGGTGGAATTGGGACGGTGTATAACTGATTATAACCACTGGGAGAGAGTGCTGCGTGCGTCTTGGGTGCGTGGTAAGGGTTGATGTCGACCAAGTGGGATGTGAGACAAGCCCATGGGGCAAGTCGTGCCGGGGGTGCAACCTGGGCATCCCCAAAGTGAGATACCTGTGGCGGGTAAAGTTGTTGAGGAGGTTCCGGGTGGGATAGCCTTGGTGGTTTGAAGCCCGTGGACGGAGGTGCTGTGATGGCACGGGGAGAGTATCCCCTAAGTGGAGATGCCTGCTTGGTCACAACCTAGGATCTGACTAGTGACCGGAAACATCTGGATTCCCTTGCTACTCGCTCGCTTCTGATGGGCGGGAGACGGCTGGACTACTTGGTAGGGCGGTGCCACTACTGCTAGGTTGAGAGGTGATAAGGGTGGACGGTGACGGATGGCGGATTCCCGTACCGTTCTAGATGCGCAGTACCACTGATGGGGCCCGGTACTGCGTCTCCCAGTCTCAGCATGACGGTGTTGGATCCGGAATATCCCAGGGCTGAGTGGTAGGGTGGTACCGACCTAGGCAAGCAAGCACCCGGAATTCTGCCTAGATGATTGTACAGCATCGATGATGGCTAATCTTGTGAGTAGTGAAACCTCTGCAGAGTGTATGGTTGATCGATCGATACATAAGCCAACTCGTTGGCTATGGACCTTTCCTAATGTTTCTGCAACCACTATTAGATGAGAGCATATTCTTTTCTCCCCCTGGATAACATTGTTCCGGCAGTGTACCCGTTGTGGTAGTGTGCCGCTGAGATAGGCCCGAGAGGGAGTTGGGCCTGTCGAATGAGAGTGAGGTGTGGATATGTGAGGTGTGGTGATGGGAAAAGGGATAATGGTGTTAACTGGTGATAAAACTTGACTAATTAAACATTGATTACAGCTGCATAGGAAAACCTCAGCCTATAGGTCTGCTTGTATAGCCTTGCATCCACTTTCCACAAAGCAAATGCTGCATAGGTGGGCTCCGTGGCCAGTACAAATCGTACTGATAAATTTGCTGTCAGGTGACGAGAATGAGTACGACTTCGAGAGAGATGATGACGAGGAATAGGGTCACGTGCTACACTTAAGTTGGCCGTGAAGGATGAATCGCTTCCGCATCTTCTAAAGCTTCTCTGATTGTTGATTCCGCCAGTGTGGCGATGTAATGTAAGACTTATTTACCGTTGTATGGATCCTGGTGGCAACTGAGATTTGGGTAATTTCATGGATTGTCCCAAGCAATCTGTTGAATTACAATTCGAGCCTGTGGATTTCCCTTCGTGGAAATCGAGGTCGTTTCAGTTGGTATCAGAGCCATACTTGACTGTAGGACGAGACCCATAGAGAATGGACGTTAGAATAGGAAGCCAGACTCTCTTTCGGTTATATTACCGACCTTGCATTCACTTTTTATGCAATGGCTTATCTAATACAAGGACCTGCTAATCCGTTTCTTGAAAAATTCGCAGATGACCAGCCTTGGACCACCACTTCGTCCACTGCACGATGACACTATTGAGAACCCGATCAAATGGCCATTGACCTTATGCACCAGTAGCTTATGGGACCCTGCGTGGCCCTTAGACTAGTGATACCATGCGTTGTCCTGTCATTGGCTATCTGCGCTTAGCACGATCTTCTTAGCAGCTAGGAACATCCTTTATGTAATAATAACCATGTGATAAGTGACATTTGGATCTTATGCTTCTTATAGTTCTCTAAGCTTCTTTGGTTGAGTGTAGGATAGCATGAAAAATGTTTTAATTCATTTAAATCGTTGAAAACATCTAACTCCTACTTAAACCACTACAAGATTATTACTGCACTGAGCACGTACCTAATAACTTCAGATGTCAATGAGACGTTCCGCGCGCCTGGAGAACCGCCAGCCCTCCCCTGCACCTGCGCCAGGACACGGGCGTGGTCGCAACCGTGGACGCCCAGCTGGCAGGCGAGTTGGAGTTAACTTGGAAGAAGAGCTGCGCCGGGCAGAGGATGCACCGCCGGTGAACGATCCACCACCACAGAGAGAGAGTGTGCCTCCGCCACCGCCACCGCCGCCGCCACCAACGTTGGCGGAAGTGATGGCTCAGCAGACCCAGCTGCTGAATGCCATAGCTGCTGGGATGAACAGGCACCCCGGGCCACCCCAGAATGACTTCCAAAGGAAACTGGAGGGTTTCCTGAAGCTGAGGCCACCTACCTTCGACGGGACCGACAGCGATCCCCTCGCTGCCGACGATTGGCTTAAAGAGATGGAGAAGAAGCTGGACCTGACCACTTGCTCCGACGAGGAGTGTGTTGGGATTGCTAGCCACCAGCTGACCGGTGCTGCACGAGCATGGTGGGACAACTACACCAGCGCTCACGAGGACCCAGCCCGCATTGACTGGGATGAGTTCACCGAGACTTTCCGTGACCACCACATTCCTGAGGGAGTCATGGAGGCCAAGGAGAACGAGTTTCGCAACATCTCCCAGGGAGCTGACCGGATCCACGAGTACACCACCCGCTTCAACTGCTTGCTCCGCTACGCACCTGCGTCTTGCGTGAGTTCCGAGAAGGAAAAGATGTACTACTACAGGAAGGGACTTCAGACCAAGATCAGGTTGGCTCTGTCAGGGAACAAGAGCTACACTCTGCGTGAGCTGATTGACCGCTGTATTGAGATCGAGAAGGATCGCATGGAAGCACGACTGGAATTCGAGGCCCAGAACAAGGGAAAGAAGCGCCGCTCTGAGGGACCCGCTCGCGCTGCTCCACCCCAGAGACAGCGAACGGGTGCACCTCCGCCTTTCTGGACTCGCCAGGGACCTTCTTCGGGAACGAGCCGTGGTGGTACCAACAGCAGCAACTATCACCGCCCCGCTCAGACCTACCCTGCGCCGACTCGAGCTGTGCAGAACACACCCGCCCCCGCTACCAACACGCCAAGGACAAGCAATTGGAAGGCTCCTGCGACAGCTACAGCAGGCAGTGCGCCCTTCACTTGCTTCGGATGCGGAAAGCCTGGACACCGTGTGGCTGTGTGCCCCGACCTCAACCGTGCACCAGCAGCTGCACAGGGCACACCAAACCGGGGATCTGCTACCCGAGGAAGACTGAACCACATGACCGCTGAGGAAGCTGAAGCTGCACCTGATGCTGTGTACGGTACGTTCCTAGTTCAGGGTAACATGGCTACAGTTCTGTTCGATTCGGGAGCTACATGTTCATACATTTCATCTGCATATGCACGAAAGCATAACATACCTGTAACCCCGAGAGCAAACCCCATCCTAACTAGCTCGCCCTTAGGAACCTTCAGAAGCGTTCACATATGTAGAGGAGTGATAATCACTATCGAGGGACTTGACTTTCGAGCTGACCTAACCCTACTACCCTCCAATAGCTTAGATGTCATCTTAGGCATGGACTGGCTAACCAAACACCGGGGGGTGATATCTTGTTCACCTAGATATGTTCAGGTAACCCACCCTTGGGGAACAGCTGTCCGATGTGTACCCCAAACCGAGAGAGTCCAAGCCCTCCTATGTGCCCTGGAGACTAAAGCAGATAAGACAGAGCTGACATTCAGGGATGTGCTAGTAGTCTGTGAATTCAATGACGTATTTCCAGAGGAGTTGCCAGGAATGCCACCAGATAGAGATGTGGAGTTTGTTATAGAGCTGATGCCAGGGACTGCACCGATTGCCAAAAGACCCTACAGAATGTCGGCTGATGAGTTGAAGGAACTCAAGAAGCAGCTGGGAGAATTATTGGAGAAGGGCTTCATTAGGCCTAGTGCCTCGCCCTGGGGATCTCCCGTTTTGTTTGTCAAGAAGAAGGATGGCACGATGAGGATGTGCATTGACTACCGGAATCTGAATGCGGTCACAGTCAAGAATAAGTACCCACTGCCCCGCATCGATGATCTGTTAGATCAACTGAGTAAGGGCAAGTACTTCTCGAAGATTGATCTCCGATCAGGGTACCATCAGATGAAGATCAGGGAAGAGGATATCCCGAAGACTGCATTTGTCACTAGATATGGACAGTATGAGTGCACAGTAGTCTCATTTGGACTCACTAATGCTCCGGCATACTTCATGAACATGATGAACAAGGTCTTCATGAATGAGCTAGACAAGTTTGTGGTGGTATTCATTGATGATATATTGGTTTATTCAGCCACAAAAGAGGAACATGAACATCATCTGAGGACCGTATTGGAGAGGTTGTCTCGCAACCAGCTATACGCCAAATTCTCCAAGTGCGAATTCTGGCTTGAGGAAGTTGCTTTCCTTGGACACGTACTGTCAGGAGAAGGAGTCGCGGTAGACCCAGTCAAGATTGAAGCTGTGAAAGAGTGGGAACAACCCTGTAATGTGTCAGAAATCAGAAGCTTTTTGGGACTTGCAGGATACTATCGCAGATTTATTGAGAATTTCTCCAAGATTGCAAGACCCATGACCAACTTGCTGAAGAAAGAGAACAAGTTTATCTGGACTCCTGAATGTGAGAAGAGTTTCCAGACCTTGAAGGAGAAGCTCACTACTACACCTGTACTAGCCCTACCCGACATTCACAAAGATTTTGTTGTATATTGTGACGCCTCTCGGCAAGGTTTGGGCTGTGTACTAATGCAAGAAGGAAGAGTGATAGCTTATGCCTCAAGACAGTTGAAGGAACATGAGCAGCGATACCCGACTCATGACCTAGAACTTGCAGCCGTGGTACACGCACTCAAGATTTGGAGACACTATCTCATGAGCAACAAGTGTGACATCTACACCGACCACAAGAGCCTGAAGTACTTCTTCACACAGGAAGATCTGAATATGAGGCAGCGCAGATGGCTAGAACTCATCAAGGACTATGATCTTGAGATCCATTATCACCCAGGAAAGGCCAATGTTGTCGCTGATGCACTTAGCCGCAAAAGCTACTGCCATACCCTCATCACCAACTCTATGCCACCTGAGCTCAGGAGAGAGTTCGACGCATTCCAGCTCGAGGTAGTCTCCTATGGCATGCTAAATGAGCTTCGCGTCGAGTACAATCTCACCTCACGAATCCGTGAAGCGCAAAAGAACTGTCCTGAGATAGACTATATCCGTGGTTTGATGAAGCTGGGAAGAGGCCCCGAATACCGAGAAGATGAGCAGGGAACTGTATGGTACAAAGATAGAATCTGCGTACCGACGGATTCAGCGATACGAGAAGAGATTCTGTCAGAAGGGCATGACTCCAAATATTGCATTCACCCAGGGTCAGCCAAGATGTACCATGATCTAAGGAAGCACTTCTGGTGGGAGAATATGAAGACAGACATTGCAGGGCATGTAGCCCGATGTGATACATGCAATAGAATCAAGGCCAAACATCAGAGACCAGCAGGGTTGCTACAACCAGTTGAGATACCAGAATGGAAGTGGGAGTGCATATCCATGGACTTCATAATAGGACTGCCCCGATCCGAGCATGGATATGATTCTATATGGGTAATAGTGGACCGTCTAACCAAAGTTGCACATTTTATACCGGTCAAAAGGAAGTATAGAGTTGAAAAGCTAGCAGATCTGTACGTATCAAACATTTTGAAGTTACATGGGGCGCCTCTGAGTATTATATCTGACCGAGGCTCACAGTTCGTATCACAGTTCTGGAAATCCTTGCACAAGTCCATCGGAACCAAGCTCGACTACAGCACAGCATACCACCCGCAAACAGACGGGCAAACAGAAAGATTGAACCAGATTCTCGAGGACATATTACGAGCTTGCGTATTGAGGTACAAGGAAGGATGGGAGAGCTGTCTACCCCACGCCGAGTTCTCATACAACAACAGTTATCAGACAAGCATTAAGATGTCTCCATTTGAAGCGTTGTATGGAAGACCGTGCAGAACCCCGCTAATGTGGTCAGAACCAGGTGAGAGGACATTCTTCGGTCCTGCTAAGATTGTGGAAGCAGAAGAAGGTGTTGCCCAAGTAAGAGAGAATTTGAGGATTGCACAGAGTAGGCAAAAGAGCTATGCAGATAGAAGACGTAGAGAGCTTGAGTTCAAGGTTGGGGATTATGTCTACCTCAAGGTATCTCCACTTCGTGGCACTGTCAGATTCCACGTGAAGGGGAAATTGGCACCAAGATATGTTGGGCCATACAAGATCTGTAAAAGGGTTGGAAAGCTTGCTTACAAGCTGGAACTACCGGAGGAATTGTCTGGAGTACACCCCGTGTTCCATGTCTCGCAATTAAGGAAGTGTTTGAAGCTTCCCGAGGAGCAAGTTCCTACGGATGCATTAGACCTGCAAGACACACTTGAATACAAGGAACATCCGATCAAGATCTTGGCACGGGATACCAAAGAGACGCGAAACAAAACCATTCCGATGTGCAAGGTACAGTGGAGCAATCACACTGAAAGGGAAGCTACGTGGGAGAAGGAATCGGACTTGCGGATTATGTTTCCTTACCTCTTCGAAGGGTACGCTATCCCTGAATCTCGAGGTCGAGATCCTAATGAGGGGGGAGGACTGTAACAACCCTAAAAATCCACACAATCTAAAAATCTCAACCAATTAAAATTTTTCATTTATTTATTGTGAAAACCCATTTTTCTTGTGCAAGCATATAGGTTTCATTATGAAATTGGTAAATAATGGAGTGTAGTTTGCATTTTTATTCCATTCACATAGAATAATAACTTATGCATTACATTTGGGATTTATTGCAATTTATGTTTGTATTTACTCAATATTTAAAATGGGCAATATATGTATATATACACTAAATTGAAAATAGAAAAGGAGAAAGAGAATTAGGCCAGCCATTCGTTTCGGCCAGCCGGGTCGCTAAGCCAGCCCGAGCCCGCCCGACCTTCCTCTCCTCATCTCACCGCGCGCGGCCCACGTCGCGGCTCGGCAGCGCACGCGCGCGACCGGCACACACGCGCTCGCGCTCGCGCTCGCTGCCAACCCGGCCCCGCCTGTCAGCCGCTCTCGCCCCCCACTGTTCTTCTTCCTCACGAAGGCGACGCGCCTGCCGGGGGTGTCGCGCGAATGGCGTGACCCCGGTCCCACAGCCGACAGCATGGCAGAGCCCTGACCCCGCTGTCCCCCTCCTGTCCCCTCCTTTCTTGGCCGCCAAGCGAACCCGCGCCCATCCGGAGCCCTAGATCCACTCGAGCCACGGCCCTTCGATCGGCCGAGCGCAATCGCGGCCGTCCGCCATGGGAACCTACCAAGCTCGCCTATAAATTGGAGCACCCCGAAGCTCTACCCTCATTTCCCCTCGCCGCCACCGCAGCACAGACCGGCACACCGCACCAAACCGAGAGAGAGAGCGTAGGAGAAGGGCGGAGCAGAGGAGGAGAAGCTGCCGGAGCGCCGCCGCCGCGGAGCACGCCGGAGCCGGACACGGAGGAGAAGCCCGAGCTGCGGACGAGGAGCGGCACGGCACTGCGATCGCTCTGCACGGCTCCGACTCGCCACTGCACCGCCATCCTAGCTTCACCGACACCACGGTGAGCCACTGCACGCCATGTCCGAACCTTGCCCTGCTTTTGCCATGGCGTTCCACCCTCGGGACGCGCAGGCACGAGCCTTTACCGGCTCGGGAAGATCACCTGCACCATGCACTCATTCGACCGGCCGAAACCCCCGGACTACAAGCTTGCTAGACCGAGAACGCAGCACGACGCGTTCTCGGCGGAGCGCGCTCACTACCGACGCGTTCCGACGCCGAATCACCCGTTCCGAGCAATCCGTCTAGCAACCGTATAGGTTAGAGCGTCGTGGAGCACCGCCACGACCCCCTCGAGCCAGCCACGCGGATCTAAGCGCTAGAGGAAGCCGGAATCGCCTTGGCCGCGTGCGCCGCGACCTTACCGGAGCGCCGCCGCGAGCCGTCGCCAAAAGAAGGTCATGCCATGGCTAAAGTTCGCCACCAGAGTGTTGTATGACTCTCTGGCCTCACCAATTTGACAAGACCGCATTCGATTGAACCAATACTTGGTCGTAGCCGCGTTGCCGCCTTCCGCCATCGTCGGCGACACGCCGCCGCCACAACCGAGCACCTTGGAAAGCTCGGTAGCCAAAATTGGTAGTTGGTATACCATGGCCATAGACCCTGGACGCGTAAACATCTCCTAGAGGACCTCCTTAGCCCGCCGGAACCTCACCGTCGCGACGACATCGCCGCCGACAGGTTCCGCCTCGCCTAAATCCGTTCCGAGTACCCCCGGTCGCCTCGCGCTGCGGAGAAAGGCCGCCGAGGTTCGCCAAGTCTGCCTCGGCACCGCCGCTAGAAAGCCGAGCCCTGTCTTGCCGAAATATGGCCATCGCCGCCCTGTCATGGTCCGCCGCGCCGGAGAGACACCGCCGCCTTGAACAGACGCCCTGGAACCCTGCTAGCACCGAATCTCCGATTCGCCCGAGCCTCCCCAGGAGAGCTCGGGAGAGCAGCACCCTCGGCGCACCAAATCTCCGATTCGCCCGAGCCTCCCCAGGAGAGCTCGGGAGAGCGGCACCCTCGGGCGCCCAAATTTCCGATTCGCCCGAGCCTCCCCAAGAGAGCTCGGGAGAGCGGCACCCTCGGGCGCCCAAATTTCCGATTCGCCCGAGCCTCCCCAGGAGAGCTCGGGAGAGCGGCACCCTCCGGCGCCCAAATTTCCGATTCGCCCGAGCCTCACCGGGAGAGCTCGGGAAAGCAGCCCCCTCGGCGCCCAAATTTCCGATTCGCCCGAGCCTCCGCGGAGACCTCGGGAGAGCGGCACCCTCGGGCGCACCAAATGTCCGATTCGCCCGAACCTCCGCGGGAGACCTCGGGAGAACGGCACCCTCGGCGCCCCGGATCTCCGATTCGCCCGAGCCCCGCCGAGCTAAACCGAACTACGCCGAGCACCGCCAAGCTACCCCCGACCACCGCCGAACTATGCCGAGCTCCGCCGAGATACCCCCAACCACAGCCGAGCTACCACTGACCACCGCCGAGCCACGCCGAGCTACGCCAACTCCGGCAAGTCTCTGGGAACCAGCATCGAACACCTGGTGGGCGACCATCGGGTCTGTGTTCTGTTGAGGCACCACTTGCCGCACTACTGGACCCGCGCGCCACGTGGACCAATCCCAAGCTGCCCCTGATTAACCGACCAGTTTTCCCATTTTCAGAAAATAAGATAATCTTCGGAAATTCATAACTTATTCATACGATGTCCAAAAATTGCGCACCATATATCAAAATTCTCAGAAAAATGAGATCTACAATCTAAGACTATGTTTGTGTGCATTTGGCTCTTTATTTTATTGGATTTTTCTGAAATACTCTATAGGAGTCGCTGACGCGACTATTTCGTGTTCGATTTCAGAGCCGGAGGAGGATCTGACTAAGGAAGACGACCACGAGTACTTTCAAGAGCTAGGAGACGACTACGAAGGTGCCACGTCCCACCAAATCCTTAGATCCTATTTACGCATTGCAAATGACATTATTGCTATTGCTTTATGTTTATGTATGGATTGGTTGCATGGTAGTATACTTGAATTCCCTGCCTTGATAAGACTTTACCCTGCTATCCGCTGTTAGGTTAGCTGCTGCTTAATTTACTGTTACTCTTCCACTACTTTCTACTTGCTATATGCTATGTGGTGGAATTGGGACGGTGTATAACTGATTATAACCACTGGGAGAGAGTGCTGCGTGCGTCTTGGGTGCGTGGTAAGGGTTGATGTCGACCAAGTGGGATGTGAGACAAGCCCATGGGGCAAGTCGTGCCGGGGGTGCAACCTGGGCATCCCCAAAGTGAGATACCTGTGGCGGGTAAAGTTGTTGAGGAGGTTCCGGGTGGGATAGCCTTGGTGGTTTGAAGCCCGTGGACGGAGGTGCTGTGATGGCACGGGGAGAGTATCCCCTAAGTGGAGATGCCTGCTTGGTCACAACCTAGGATCTGACTAGTGACCGGAAACATCTGGATTCCCTTGCTACTCGCTCGCTTCTGATGGGCGGGAGACGGCTGGACTACTTGGTAGGGCGGTGCCACTACTGCTAGGTTGAGAGGTGATAAGGGTGGACGGTGACGGATGGCGGATTCCCGTACCGTTCTAGATGCGCAGTACCACTGATGGGGCCCGGTACTGCGTCTCCCAGTCTCAGCATGACGGTGTTGGATCCGGAATATCCCAGGGCTGAGTGGTAGGGTGGTACCGACCTAGGCAAGCAAGCACCCGGAATTCTGCCTAGATGATTGTACAGCATCGATGATGGCTAATCTTGTGAGTAGTGAAACCTCTGCAGAGTGTATGGTTGATCGATCGATACATAAGCCAACTCGTTGGCTATGGACCTTTCCTAATGTTTCTGCAACCACTATTAGATGAGAGCATATTCTTTTCTCCCCCTGGATAACATTGTTCCGGCAGTGTACCCGTTGTGGTAGTGTGCCGCTGAGATAGGCCCGAGAGGGAGTTGGGCCTGTCGAATGAGAGTGAGGTGTGGATATGTGAGGTGTGGTGATGGGAAAAGGGATAATGGTGTTAACTGGTGATAAAACTTGACTAATTAAACATTGATTACAGCTGCATAGGAAAACCTCAGCCTATAGGTCTGCTTGTATAGCCTTGCATCCACTTTCCACAAAGCAAATGCTGCATAGGTGGGCTCCGTGGCCAGTACAAATCGTACTGATAAATTTGCTGTCAGGTGACGAGAATGAGTACGACTTCGAGGGAGATGATGACGAGGAATAGGGTCACGTGCTACACTCAAGTTGGCCGTGAAGGATGAATCGCTTCCGCATCTTCTAAAGCTTCTCTGATTGTTGATTCCGCCAGTGTGGCGATGTAATGTAAGACTTATTTACCGTTGTATGGATCCTGGTGGCAACTGAGATTTGGGTAATTTCATGGATTGTCCCAAGCAATCTGTTGAATTACAATTCGAGCCTGTGGATTTCCCTTCGTGGAAATCGAGGTCGTTTCAGCGTAGCAGTTAGCAAGCTGACCTGACTTGGAAAATGGTATACTAGCTCGATCGGTGAGACACGTCGATCATGGAAACAATATGATTATATATGCGTTATGCGGGTCAGCAATATATATATAGCTACGAACTCTTGAGATGAAGGATGTGTTCGCTGAAGCTGAAGTGCTGTAGATAAGCGCTGAAGTGCTGTAGAAGTGCTGAAATCTTGTGAGAGAAAAATACTGCTGAAGTGCTGAAAAATAAGCGCTTATAAGCACTTATACCCTCAACCGAACGCAGCCGAAAACGAAGCCATATACCATTCGGTTCAAGGACTTGTCAGAGATAGCTGCGTGCAACGCCACAGCTAGAGCACATAGACACAGAGTAGGGATTTTGTCCCGGTTGAGAAATCCTTTGCTTCCGATTTCCCAACCGGGACGGCGGATGCGGGACCTTTAATTCCGGTTCATCAACCGGGACTAGAGGGGGACCTTTAGTCCCGGTCCGTAATACCAACCGGGACTAAAAGGCTGGCCAATCGAGCCACGGGCCTGCAGTCTTTTAATCCCGGTTTGTATTTTCGATCGGGACTAAAGTATTTCTTTTTTTATTTTGGTTCTTTTCTGTTCTTTTGTTGTTGGTGTTCGAAGTTAGGTTTTTGAATACGTTCTACGCTGCTATATATGAATATGTACGCGTGTCAAAAGTACAGTTTCAAAGCACAAATAACAAAATCAAAATATATATGAAACTTAGACATACAATTTAAACCACATGTTCGAGTAAATCTTGACATACATGGGATCATATAATGATTTAGAAGTTATTACACACACAACATGTTCAAGTGCTCTCAAATAAATGATAAAAGACATAGCTACTACCTATAAATTTTTGAAATGTTCATTATGTGCCATAAGCAGCTAAGTGAAGTGTGGGTCGCCGATGTGGTATAGGCATATTTCATTAATGTAGAGTAAAGCATTGAGTAGTGCACTCTCCTTTACTTCACAACTACGAGTACAAGGTCTACTGACCACAGTAAACGGTGCTCGAGCAGGACGGCATCCTGGTCTCCTTATTCGCAACCAGCTTGTCCTGGAACCCTTCGCTTGTACGTGTTGGCCTTGCATGAGCGTAGTCCCATTTATACCCTAATTGATACATTGTCTGGTTTAGAATGGCTTCAAAACTGCACCCTGTGTATGTTAAGTCATAGTCCCGAACCTGTAATTATTCACAAATTAATGTATGTTATATAGGTAGCGAGTCCGTGCGTTGTTACGGGACAACTAAACTTTTATACTAAAAACACATAGATTGCATGATAAAATAATAATATTATACAATTAAATACCAACAATTAACCTAAGAAAGCAATGTTCACAGAGGCGCAGCTTTCTAGGCTCCCAAACTCTAATGTACGTGCTAACTCTACGGCATTATCTATGATGCAAGTGAAACAATCAATAAATATCTTTTAGTAACCTAGCATAAACTGAGAAAAAAGGTAATTTAAACAATTTTCAGCAAAATAGCAATAAGCGTCGCTTGCACCCAGTCATAGAAGCCAGCTCTGCAATCCTGCATTGTTGTTATTATAAACAGAAGACCAAAGAAGAATTAAAAGTCGTGGCAACAATTTTACTATAAAAAACAATTAATTAACTACTTTAGTATTGCTGCCTGCAACAGGCCGGCTGAAGAAAGAAACACTCTAGTATTGCACATAGCAATAGAATGCTAACACTAACAGTAACAGCCAAAACACAGCTAACTGAAGTACTGCACATTTGGCAGCAAAGCAGTAGCCACATGCAATAGCAAAATAGTAGACAAAAACATATGCATAGAGAAATACATCTACAGGAGCAGGCATAAATTAGATGATATATATATATATATATATATATATATTTCTAATTATATTTCTATTTTGTTAAAAAATATTTGCTAGGAATTTGGATGAATAAGCTGAGCCATATTGCAACCACCTGATGCACATAAGCTGGCTGTGCCAAACAGCAGCTGAAGTTCAATCGCTAGCAGTTAATTAGAGGTAACTGAGGGGATGGTAAAAATTGAAGTTCATTTAGATTTTAGTGAGGGTAGGGCAGAGATTGGAGTCCTCACAAATCTAGGGTATCGGCGTGGACGTACCTTGACTCCTTGAGCTTGGACAGCGGATCTAGGATGAGGGAGAGGAGAGCCGTCAGCGTGCCACCCGTGGGGGAGAGGAGGAGGGCTGCCAGCGCACCGCCCATGGTGGGCGCCGTCGCTGTGTGCCCGCCATTGCCTCAAGGATGTTCATCGATCTCGGCCTCGCAGGGATCCGCCATGGACCTGGCAGGGGCCACCGAGACTCGTGCGTGGTGTCGGCGAAGCTTGTCACCGGGGAAGGTGCGGCTCGGGAAGGGGAACCTGCTCATGGAGCTCATCGCCTCATCAGCGTCCGGCGCGCGTCCGTGACACGGCGTGAAGCCGTCCAACTCTCGTAGCTGCTTCTCCTCCACGCACAGGTCGCACAACACCAGGTACACGACCGACGATAGCGTGGACGCCGTCATCTTCGTGCTGGTAATGAGGCGCTCGTACGCCGGTGCGCGGACGTGTCTGTCTGCCAGCGCGAACGTTCTTGTTCATCTTATAGTCCGCCATGCACTCGCCGTAGCAGCCTCTTGCACGGCGTCTGGACGCGTCGGAGAAAGAGCCCAAGGATGGTGGACAGCGAGCTCGACAGGTCAATCTTGACGAACTCCATGGATCACTTGTGGTCCCCCACGGCCTCGCTCTCGCCCTCGCCGCCTTCGGTCTCGGTGTTTGCCTTCTTGATTGCGTTGATGATAACAGTCCTTCTTGATTGGTTGCATGGCTTCCTTCTTGATTATTGCACTTGCACGATTCTTGTTCGGCACCGTGATTGCCGCGGGGGTAGCGAGGAGGCGAGCCAGTGTCGTGACTTGTTTTTGCCTCTGTATCAATCACACGGCACGGCGTGGCAGTTTTATTCTTTCCTTTTTTCCATCTGTATCGCACGCAATATTTTTCTTTCCTTTTTGTCCCTAGTTGTATCGCATGCGGGGGCGGCAGGACCATAACCAAACCAATTGTCCCAGGAAGTTGTATTCCACTCTTTAGTCTTATTAGTAGTGGATACTATATGTGAGTTAGGTATAAAAAATTTAAATTTGATTTACCACATCATTTCGATTGGCTGCGGCGATCCTTGCACAAAATCTCTGCGGGTCATGACTCATGTTTGCATTCATATATTGTACGGGCAACGAGCATAGTGTAGGTAAGGTGTACCCAATGTTCACAAGTTTAGTCACACATGCCATGGTAGCATATTTTTGTGCAACGCTCGGCTGGGGTGCCGTTCAACCGACCTCTAAGATTTGTACAACTCCTCTACCATGCCTGGCGGTGATGGAAAAGCCAATCCGACATTGTGTTAATTGGCCATTATCTACTTGAAAGGTTTCGACATTAACTGTCCGAACACCAAATTTGGACAGTGTTTCTTTCAACCAAATAATTGGGTCAATTACCTATAATTAATAGGTGTTAATCATTACATTACAAACATATACACATATTGGACAATATAATTACACAAACGTATTCAATTACTTACAATGGTTGGATAGGACCAATTTGCTTTAACAACCTCTGGATCAAATCCAAAAGCATTTACATAGCTGCTGTGACCAATCCTTTCTGGTTCAGGGAGACAACGTCTAGCCATATCTAATTCATACATATATATGATATATCAAAATCCATATAAGTTGGCTGTTGGCCAACAATATATCTGGAACCCTAAAAAACATATCTAAAATTCTAAACAAACTGTTCAAAAACTTCATGTCAAAATATACAATTTCTTGCCCTATTCATCTGAATCCACTAAGATATGTTTAAAGATCTGCCATACATGATCAGTAAAGCTGTAGGCAAAATGTAAAGAATTAATGTATATCACCAGGGCGCAGCGGGGAACGTTGCGGCCGGGGTCGGAGACGGGCGCGGCCAGTGCAGTCGGAGAACGGAGCGGCGGGGTCCGAGGAGAAGGCGGTCGGGCCGTGGCCGGGCGCGGACACGGTACAGAGGTCGGAGACGGGCGCGGCCGGTGGGTCGCAGTCGGAGAAGGGAGCGGCGGGGTCCGAGGAGAAGGTGGCCACGGACACGGTACAGAGGTCGGAGACGGCGGAAGGTCGTGGCCGGAGGCAAGGACGCACGAGCGCGAAACGGCAGCGGCGGCGGGCGACAATTGAAATGAAACGAAACCGGTCCGGTCCCAACATATACGCGTGCGATATTAGTCCTGGTCCTAAGTATGAACCGGGACTAAAGGTTACCTTTAGTCCTGGATTGTAGGCGGGGCCGGGACTAAAGTCGATTTTGGCGCCCTACAAAAGTTGGTTCCCGCCCATGCAACCGCAACAACGAGTTCACAGACCCATAACTCAGAACAAAATAGGTTTACAAATACCGCACCAAGTTCACTGATAAGTTTACAAATTGTTCATCGAAATTTATGAGTTTACAAATATAAGTTCACAACAACAAGTTCAAATACACACCAAGTTCATAAATTTGATTACCATAATTCAGAATAATAATTAAGTTTCACGACAAACTGAACAGAGGATCACATATGCATCAAGCACCGTCATCCTTGGATGAAGTATTCTTGGATTCAGTGGTTTGCGCTTTCTTTGCCGCATGTGCCTCGTCATCCTTGGATGAAGTATCCTTGTACCTACATATTTAAATGAGTTGTGTTAGGTATAATTTACATGTATAATTTATCAGTTGCATAAATAACAATTGTAGCTGAACTATAAATGTACCATTCTTGTGAAAGTGGTTGGGTCAAACCTTCGAGGTCACCCTGTGGGGCTGCTTCTTGTGATCCAACACCCGGTTCCAGAAACAGTGAACCATCTTCTGAAGAAGGTGGTGTCTCCAGAACTTCTGTGGTGTCTCTCGGTGCTTCCCTTGTGGTGCGTGCAGGCAAACCTTCTTCGGATGAAGAATTGCAGGGTCCCTCAATTAAGTAACCTGTGCATCCCATAATTCATGTTTTTTTTATATATGGAAACCCACGTATGTAAATCCATGTATGAACTGTTTGTACCTGTGTCTGCTTGCCGATGACCTCCATGTTCAGAAGTACCCGCACCTCCATGTTTAGAAGTCCCCGCACCTCCATGATCCATGTGTGGGTACAATGTGTATCGGATTCGATACGGAGGCAGGGCTATAGTAAGAGTGACAATTGTTAGAAGGAACAGTGTAACATATACGCAACATGGTTCTGTTGTAAGTGCACCTACCAGTCACGGGACGACGGACCTCCTGTTGATCACCCAGTGGTAGTGAGTCTATAATATTCCAAACTGGCCATATATGCATCATGAAATCCCCGGAAGGTGACTGTTTGCGGAATCCTGTATGTGCAACCCTGGGTATAGTTGATCATTGAGCATATGTGATCATGTGGATTGTGAGATCATTGCTATTGTACTGGACGTCGCGAACTTGACATAGGTTCGCGAACATTCTAGGTATTACGAAAGGTTGCACAAAAAGATGCGGTGGCATTCCATAAATGACAAGGTTGAGTGGTTCGTAATATCCTGGCGGTGATGCTGATTCTGCTGCTTGTACCATGGAGGTGGGTAAGGTGGGATCCAAGCCAACTGTAGTGGCACCATAGTCGGATGTCCATGAAAGGATGACAAGCTCATGACCACCAACTTCGATATATGATACACACATGATGGCAAGTGCATCAGATGGAGATGAGGCTAGCACCAAGTAATCCCGATGATAATGTGACATATTGTTTAGCGGGACAAAGACTTGACACTGCTGCGCCACTGCTTCTTGTATTGCGACGCGATTCATGAAATACGGGTGTTCATCAGGGATAGCTTGTACGGGGACCTTAACAAGTATTAAGCGGCCTAGCATATCAGTAGTATACAAGTTGACCTCATGTGCGTCGAAGATTGTCATGTAGTTGTAATTGAAGTCCGACATATCTTTGAGTTGCCGAGGTACGCCGATTGAGGCCCTAACGGTAGTTGTCATGCACAATCAAAAACAAAACAATGTCAACGCATAAATTCATTTTAAAAACACTGTTGTTGTTATTTTAATTTTTCTTAGTTTCTAAACAAGGATATTTTCAAAAACCACTAAATTCCTTTATTTTTCATAACCATTAAAAAAGTTATATATAAAAATATAAGCTGTCTTCATCCAATAAAAGATACATTCTAGTTAAAAACTAATAAAAGGGTCATTCTAGTTACAAACAACAACTATAAGATTTCTTCATCCAAAAATACAAATATCAAGAGAATATAAACTTAAATAGCCACAAATTAAGAAATGCACCACAAAAAATAATATGTTACATCCTTGCCTATTTCTATACAATGCAATGATATATAGTAGTGAGGTGTGAAAATGAAGTTAGTTACCTTCAAAAATCGATGTACACCGCAAGAAATCATGTGACGGCCGAAGAACGAAGCAAGAACACATAAGCGAGCGGAAGAACAGAGCTATGCCGGGGCAGAGGTGGAAGAAAGGGCGCTTGAAGATTATATACGAGGGGTTGTAGCCCCAGTTGGGATTACTAACCAAGACTACATGATCGTTTTTTGTCGCGGGCAGTGTCTCCAACCAGGAATGGACACCGCCCGGGACTAAAGAGTAACCTTTAGTCCTGGTTACATCCACAGACCGGGACTAAAAGTGATCCTCTGACACAGTAGAGCATGACAGTATGCGTTAGCCAGGGACCTTAAGTCCCGGTTGATGAACGGAACCGGGACTAAAGGTCTCTTTAGTCCTGGAAAAAAAAAAGGTGAGACTAAAGCCTAATTGAAATATTACACGAAATGTCTATTCTCTACTAGCGAGATACTCTCCTTATCAAATTACGAGTATCTCCAAGAGTTTGTCCAAATTTACTTGGTAAATCTTATAATTTAGCAATTCTCTATAATATATGTCAAGTAAAAAAAATCCGCTCCAAGGGTTTGCTATTAAAACTTGGTAAATAATAATAAAAAAGGCCCGTATCATGACCGATCGAACAAAACCGCGACCTTTTTCCTATTTGGCGCCAATCTCCTGTACCATGCCCATCTCCTCCTCCATCGGGAGGCCGATCAGTCGCATCAGGCATCAGGAGAGGTGGCAGGCAGCGGCAAAAGCAACAGGCAGGAACAGGCAGGCAGCAGCGAACACGAACAGGCCGCAGCAGCAGGTAGCAAAAGCAATAGGCAGGCAGCGGCACGCAGCGAAAAAACAAGCATCGGCAGGCAATAGCAGGAAGTGTCGGCCAGTTGATACGCGCGACGACCGGTGAAATCGTGATGGCAAGTGGGATAGGCGCGCGCAAATATACGCGCGCGGATAAAAGAATTAGCAAGTCCATAAAAATAACAACTTTATTTGCCAATCTGTTAGAGAGATAATTTTTTTATTTTACTAAAATTTTAAGGATAGCAACCTTATTTACCAAACTCTTAGAGTTTGCTATCTCAACTTGATATTTATATAATTTTGACAAAATAAGAAAAAATAGCCTCCAATAGTTTGGCAAAACAACTTGACATCCATAGTAACTTGGCATATCTTCCCTCCACGCCCGCAAATATGCGCGCACGTATACAGCTTGGCATCCGGAGCTATTCGTTGTTTTGGCGGGGCTCTTCGTTGTTTTAGCGGGGCTCTTCGTTCGTTTAGCGGGACTCTTCGTTCGTTAGCGGGCCTTTTCGTTTTGTTAGCAGGGCTTTTTATTTTACCAAGTCAAAAATGCCAAACTCTTGGAGATGGATTGTTTTTTTACTTGCATATCGTTTTGGGAGGTGGTAAATTATAAGATTCACCAAGTAAAATTTAGCAAATTCTTGGAAATGCTCTGAAGTCAAATATAATTACTTTTAACCAAAATACTAATATTAATAATATATCATTAGAATTTATTTTCATAATAACTTATTTGGAATACAAATATTATTAATATTTTTTATAAATCTAGTTAAACTTAACAAATTATTACCCGCTCGCTCTTAGCGACAATAAAATAAAGATAAGAAGAGTATGTCATCTATATCTAATATTAAAGATAAATGAATTATTTTTATCTTTTTTTCTTTCGGCCTTCCTCTCACTAACTAAGGATGGCAACGGGGCGGGTTCGGGGCGGGTGGAGCGTCCGCGGACCCGCACCCGAAACCCGACAAGAAAACCCGAACCCGCCCCGAAACATGAAACGGGGGGAGATCCACCCCCGTCCCCGAACCGCCGGGTCCCCGAAACCCGACAGCTTCCCCGAAACCCGGGTGCCCTGTGCTGCCCGATGCGCTCCCTCCGTCCCTCTCCGCTCACCGTCGCTGGTTCGCTCGTGTCGGGCAGGGCGATGCAGGGCAGCAGGGGACGATGGAGGGGTGATGTAGGGGACGACTGTTCGGCTCGATCTGGATCTGGGGCACGGCGGGCCAGGCAACCGGCGGAGCAGAGCAGCAGCCGCCAGATCCGAGCCGCGTGGGATGGAGAAGGGGTGTGGCGGATGGAGGAGGGAGGGAGGACCGTAGGAGGTGGTGACCGGCGGATGGTAGTGGAGCAGAGCCGCGGATGGAGAAGGGGCGAGGCGGACCGGCGGGTGGCGGCCATGGAGGCATGGAGAAGGGAGGGAGGAGGTCTGGCCGAGGCCGCTGGAGCCGGACAGGGAGAAGGCGCGGTCGCCCCTCGCACGGAAGGGGGCAGCGGGCCGCCGTGTAGGGGTGCAGGGGGCGCGCGGCGCCGCCAAGCCGGGCGCCATCGGTGGATGAGGGAGTATCGGGCGGGTGAGGTGAGGGAGAGGGTCACGGGTGCGGGGGTGGGATTGGGACCTGGGAAGAGGAGAGAGGCAGAAGGTGAGGGTCACGGGTGTGTGGCCTGTTCGGGTCCCCGCGGAACACTCCAAACCCGTCCCCGCCCCGCCCCATTTCAGGGCCCCGAACCCGCAAACCCGCGGGGCGAGAACTGGACCCGCCCCCGCCCCCGCCAGGTCTAAAACCCGCGGGTTTCGGGTCCAGACCCGCCCCGTTGCCATCCTTGTCACTAACTTCATGAATGTAGAAAGTGTCTCTATTTGTTTGTCTATATAACCCCTGACTTGGATGCACATTCTTAACGTAATCTGGATACATAGGAATCCTAATCTAACTAGATAGGTATGAATCCTAATCCAGCTAGACCCCTCTAGTCCTGAGTAAGTTAAATAGTAATTTTAATCCAAATAGAACTCTCTAATCTAAGTCAAACAAAAATATTATTAGTAATATAAATCTGTAAACAACGAGGAGTTTTTTTTGGGAGACATTTTTTCTTTTTTCTTTTTATGTCCGGTTCTCAGTTAGTGGAGTGCCCTATGGTCAAATTTTTTTCTTCCTTTTTCTCATCCACTTAGATAGGGAAGCTTCCCTTCAGACTTCCTATTTGTTTTATTTTGGTTTTTAATATTTTTCCTCATAGATGTGCTATTCATTTTGTCGCTACTTATGATTAACCTTGATCAATGGATGGTCCAACTAATCAAAATCAGCTGGATTGTATGAAATTGATGTTATGATATATTTACGAGTGAATATTTTTGTACTTTGCAATGAAAGAATTTTTTATCAAGGTTATATTTTAATTTTATAGAGCATTAGTAGGACATTTTATATTATTCCTAACATCAACTTATATAATGTGGATACCATGATCATAAAAAATATAGCTTTTAAATTTTATATAAATGCTAAAACATAGATATGTTCCGTTCTTATTTTTTTAATCAAATTTCGATAGCTTTTTTCCTTTAGTTGTAGCACACGAGTAATCATAATTACTTAACACGTTTCTGACATGTGTCAGACCTATTCAATTTATTCAGAACTGCTCCCGAGATTGCCACTTTGGATTTCGTGCCATTTTATTTGACCATTTGTCGTATTCAAATTTTTTGTACAATTACTATTTATTTTAGTATGGCCTATCTAATCATTAGAGATATTTTAACAATAATTTAACTATTTTATTATTCATATAAAAATTTCAAATAAAACGAGTGGTAAAAAAAAGTTCAAAAGTCAAAAACGACAGTCTCAATAGAACGGATGGAGTATGTTACCATAATTCATTCTATACCTGAAATGTCACTTTATACAACCATGATGTCATCGGGCCCATGTACATGACCATGCTACTCATCCCACCTCCTTCTGCTCATCGGCATGTGGGTCCCACATGGCACTGCCATATAAGACCCTAACTGTGCCTATATGGTTTCAACCACCATCTACACTCGATTGTGCTACCGCTCTCCGTGACACATAATACGATAGTCAATTTGAGAGGAAATGGATGTTGGGCCATTGCTACGGATGGTGATGGGCATAAACCCATTGGGTATCACCCACCCAAAACCACGTCTGATAAAAAAAACCATAGCCACTAAGAATCTATATCCTACTACAAGTAAAAGATTTCACGTATGATTATATAACGGAAACAATACCATTCAGACGACCGGACCGTCTGGACGCCACGCGGCCCACTTTAACCTCCACCCGTCCCACGCGCCCCGCTTTGGATAGAGCGCATCGTCCGCATCCCACCGCTCCCCACCGCCCGCTGCCGCATATTCCTCTGCCTCCTCCCCACATCTGCATCTGTCAAGCCACGCTGGGCACGCCCCGCTGCCTCCTCTTCCTCCTCCTGCTCCGGCGCGGCGGTGTCCCGAGCCCAAGCACGAGCTCCACGCTACTACTTTCGGTGAATCCCTTCCTCTTCTCTGGCCGGCCACCCCCGGCCTCAACTCCGGTGCGGGCGCTCCCCACTGCGGGGCGCAGATCTGGGGGGCTCTACTTCGGCAGGGAACGCACCTCCGGCGGCTCCTTCCTCCACCTCAGCATCCTCATCCTCCACTTTGATGGCACCTCTCCCCCCATACCGACGTGCTTCCCCATCGGGAGCCCCCAGCGCCCGCAGATCCGGCGGCCATGGTGTTCGCCGCGCTATGCTCTCTCCCTCCTTCTCTGTTGCAATTGTATATTTCAGTTGTTTCAGAAGTTTTAGATGTATGTTGCAATTGAAGCAAATTGATGTTTCAAAGTAGATCGGGAATGTTGCACAAGTTGCAGTGTCTACTCGCCTATGTTGCAGGTGTTATATCTGGATGTTGTGTTTTTTTTGGCAAATGATTTTTCAAGTTTTTAAATGTTTCACACACATGTTTTTCGAGTGTTTCACATGTGTTAGTACGTATGTTGGAATTGTTTTGATCTGAATGTTTCAAAAGTAGATATGTTGTTGCAACTCGTGTTTCAAATGCATATTTTATATGTTTTACTTTCCCTTATATGTATGTTGCAAGTGTTGCATCCGGATGTTTCAAAAATAGATCGAGGTGTGACAACTTTGTCCTCACTTTTTCGCTGCCTCCTTCGCCTCGGTGTCTCCTCCTCTTCCTGGCGTTGGCTGCATCCATCGCGCCCCTTCCCCGTCTTTTCAAATGCTAGTGGCAGCAACATGGTCATCTGTGCATGCATGTGACTATGTGAGCAGCAGAGGAGACACGAGCGAGGAGACTCTCCCCCATATGAAGTTGGGAGGCGTGCGCTGTCCAGGCCCCGCATGGAGGAGGAGGTGAGATGTAGGTGGGGATGTCCAGACACGGCCCACAGGCCCCGCGGGGAGGCGCGGGATGCAGGTAGCGCGGGGGATGGAGTGGAGGTGCGGGCGTCCGGACACGAGCGTCTGTCCGGACGTCGGGGGGGAGTTGTTACCCATTATATAATTATACCTACATGAGTTGCCTATAACCGAGAAAATAAAACAACATCCGCAACCACGTTAGACGTGGACCACAACCTCGCTCAGGAGGGCAAAGACACGGAGGAGACCATGCACGGCTATATTGCCCATAGGGAGGAATATACGGCTCACCCGATAAATGAGGTGCCTAAGAGAGTTGCGAATGATGTAATTATTATGAAATGAAACCCTGTTTTAATGTTTCGGGCTTCTAAGTGCCAAACGCTCTCTTCGGCGCCTCCAAAGCTAGCTCTGAGCTAGTATTAGATGTCACATGGTGGAAAGGGATGCAAAAATTTAACTTTTGAGCTAGCATGAAGAGAAGAGCTATAAGCTCTTTTCGAGACATAATTTATCTCTCTCCCTGTCTCTCTTGGCATGACCGCATGAGAGATAATACTAGCCAATCAAATGCTGATATGGAAGGATAGGAAAGAAAAAAAATTTAAGATAAATAGGAGACTATATTATGGAAGGATAGGAAAGAGAAAATGTTTACTTCTGACTGAGACATATTATGGAAGGATAGGAAAGAGAAAAATGTTTACCGCTGAATGACGGCATGAGATCGAGCAGTAGGTTTGGGTCGTTCCAAGTTTTCAACAAGAAACAGAACTACTACTGTGACCCCACCGTTTGTCTCAATAATGCTCATCTCAAATGGATTGTTTCGCTTTCCCTCTCTCAGTCAGAAGTAAATATTTTAGTCGATGTGCACCAATCTATTACCACACACTCGCATATATATGTGGTCCTCATTATCATACCTGCTTGTCGTTCGCAGGCATCTGCTTCGTGGATGTACAAGCTTTCTTGGACCTAGAGATAATATAGATCTTGTCGATATGAAAACCAAATCATATGCAGGAGGGTTTTGAAATGCACACAAACTTTTGGGGTGGGGGGGGGGGGGGTATGGGATCTTCAAAAGAAATATGTCACAACACACTAGGGTCTGAGATATTCAGTCCTCTAGTTAATGCCAACCGGTTTCGGTCAGCAGTTCTTGGCCTTAGCATACAGAATTAGAGACATCTATCTAGCTGTTAGAAACGCGTCATCGCGTGCGTACTCAAAACTAATTTGCTCTAATAATGCTGTTATCGCTGCCCACACGCCACATTCAGTACCTGTGTAGAAAGTCGTCTGAATCTATAAAACTCATCAAATGGCTGCTCTGGATGCTGTTGCAGTCAAGGACCGAATCTTTAGTCTTCAACTTCTATCAACAATTTTATTATACCTCTCGTACAGAGAGAATACGCGCATATACGTGGTGTGGACGAGCACCGCGCATGCCGCTATGTATTATGTATTATTTGACCTTTTGGTATAGCAGGACAGTATTCTTGCAAACAATGTCAATGGGCTGGGCTGATGTGAGCACTTTCCTTTTCGCTTTTAACAACTGAAATTATTATAGATAGCTGGATTACGTATTATTTTTCACTATATATACCAGTATCATCTTTAATTTGAGGAGTTGTGAGTTGTGACCATGTTGCGATTCAATTGGATTATATATTATGATTGTATCCCATGTCCTTATCAGTGATCGCATTATTATGTACTATTGCTATAAACAATCCTCCCCCCCCCCCCCCCCCCCTCTTTGCATTGTGTGCACAGTCCACACTCAAGAGAGATTGAACTTCGCCTCCTTGATCTGGTACGGTACAATACAGACGTATGAATCATGAGCTCACGCTGCACAATTGCCAATGAATAATCATGCATATATGCCATACCACGTCGCGCGGAAGAATTGTGTTTTGGTTGCGGGAAATGCATGCATGCATGGAGCGGGGAATTTCTAATAATTGCAAGCATGTGCTGTTGAAGTGTTCGGGAGCCTATGGTTGCTAACTGCTACCTAGAACCAGTGTTTCGCATGCTGTCCCATTAGGCCATTATCATAGAGACTTCAGTTCAAAGCTCAGACTGAAAAGTAGTCTGATATATGTCTAGCTAAGTCGATCGACATGCATGGCAGAATAGTCGCAGTAAGCTAGCTTCGGTTATATCAGCTATCGCCTTGCCTCTCCCGATGCTCGCAACTATGACAAGTGCATACATATATGATATATGGACTGGAGGAAGTGAGGAACAGGAAGGAACCTGCAATATAGGATAAGACGACTGATCTGAAAAGGAGTTCAGAGTCCTCACTCTTCAGAGAGCTCTTCCAGAGTCCCAGCCAAAGGTTGCCAACGGCAACGGCCATGGAGATATACTCTCTCTGTATAGAAAAAAAATATTGTTTTAAAAAAAAATCTTAATTAAATATTAAAAATATAAATCATAAATAACTTCTAAATTATTAAGTTTGAAAATATGAAAAGTATATAATTGGGAGTATGCCGGTTTCTTTTTCTTTTCTTTTTTTTTTGACAAGAATGGATATATGCCCGTAACAGTTACCATCGAAAGAAAGATTAAAATGTCGCCATATTTATTGTAGTAGCCGTACACACTGGTATAACTTCGCAAACATCACCACGGCCAGGTCAAGACAATCGCCTCGAACGGCTTTTGGTGATGGTCACAGTGCACGACCAAAAACGGCTTCGTTGCGCCGCCGCGCGCAGCAGCTCAGCTCTTTCCCCCATTGGTCATTCGGCCGCCGCGCATGTCGTCACATCTCACAAAAATGCAGGCTGTCTAGTCTAGTAGCCAAAGCTAGCGAATGAAAGCCAAATCTGACTTGACATATTTATTAGCTAGCTCCACAAGTCAAGTTCGTTAACAATGCTGCAAGTCGCGCGGAGTATGTACATGCGTAGACTTTTTCTCCCTCTGTAGCTAGCTACTACCTAGCTACTAGCTATAAGTACGCTTCAGGTTCCTCATCATTTTCTCCATTCAAATTAAACTCGATCGATCGGGCTCACCACATCCACTCCGGTCCTCGTCGTCTTTGCTGGCTTGCGGCTTATTAGCTAGCTTCGACGATCGATCGATCTCTGTTCGTTTTGACGATCGAGTTCGATCGTGCTCAACAATCCATGGCGTATGGCAAGAGGTCGCGGCAGAAGGCCGAGGAGGAGATGGTCTGGCTGCCCGACGTCGCGAGCTTGCTGCTGCTCTTCTCGGGCCACCACCAGCAGCACTACCACGGCGGCGGCGCCGGCGTGGGCGTGGCGTCCGACGCGGCCTCCTCGGCGCCGGCGCCCGAGCGGGTGTTCGAGTGCAAGACCTGCAACCGGCAGTTCCCGTCCTTCCAGGCGCTCGGCGGCCACCGGGCCAGCCACAAGAAACCACGCCTCGCGGACGGCGACGCCGCCGCGGCCGAGCCGCCCAAGCCCAAGGTGCACGGCTGCTCCATCTGCGGGCTCGAGTTCGCCATCGGCCAGGCGCTCGGCGGCCACATGCGCCGCCACCGAGCTGCCGATCAGCTGGCGGCGGACGGCGGCAGCCCCGGCGCCGCCGGCCTCGGGCTTGGCCTCAGCCTCGGGAGCGGGCTACTCGCCGTCGCCGCCCCGAAAGAGGACAGCGGCAAGAAGGCCGCCGCGCCGCCGGCCGAGCTGGTGCTGGACCTCAACGCCGTGCCGGAGCTGGAGGAGGAGCAGCAGGATCATCGCGCCAAGCTGGGGCTCTCCATTGAACTCCCCGTAGCAGTAGTTGACTTCTTACGTTAAGAAAAGAAATTAAACGTGGAATAGATTGATCCTCTCGGTTCCATTTTTGAATTATTACATTGTTATTACACAATTAGGCCGCCCCCAGAGGTACGGTCAACCTCGAAACATTAGAAATTCCAGGGTACATGTTTTTTTTCTCTCGGAAATGTATGAGGAAACTTCTAATGCTCTTGGGGGCGGCTCTATATAGTATGGTTTGACTTTCTGTGACGTTTTGTTTTTTTTTAAATATAAATTTCAAGGGCTCGATAATATAATATGTATGAGCATCTCTTTTCTCCCATCGTCGTTTTCACCAGGAAACCTTCTCTGATAAGTCTGTCTCCTTTTAATCTGTATTGTTCACATGTGTACTTCATTTAGTACGAATTTAGTGTCATGTCCAATGTTTTCAGAGAGAGAGAGAGAGAGAGAGAGAGAGAGAGAGAGAGAGAGAGAGAGAGAGAGAGAGATTCAATCTCGGAGCAATTAGGGAGTTTTTCATTATTATAAGAAGAAAATATGAACCTAGGTTCAAGTTAAATAAACTTGAACTTGAGTGGTTGGATGCATGAAGCATGCATGATCACATTATATTCAAGCCCAGCTAGTTGATTTATAAGCTTCTTATGGCTTATTCATGATGTCTGTTTTTTTGCCATCGGCAATGAATTCAATGTATCAGGCATGGTAGATCATAGGGGATTAGGGGTAACACTTGACACTTGAGACATAGGAGTTTAGACTAGTTCAGGCGACATGCTGTACATCAAGTATATGTGGATGCTATATAGCTTGTGCACCATATGCAGTGTCAATAGGTAATGATGTGCTTCCGCTTCGATCTACTTGGCGTGCATTGTTTGAGTGCAAGGGTTGTGCGAACAAGTTGCTGGGCACTTAAAAATATATCTACAAAATTTGGTTTGAGATCTAACCTAATAGGGGCTTATTTCAATTTGGTTTTTCTACCAAAACTCATGGAATCTAGCTTAGCCAAGTTTGCTGTGTCAGACATGCAATAGTGTTTTTAGCTTCGAGGCTTCCCCAGCTCATCTAGCTCTTTTTAGACGACATCACGATCCTTTTAGGATCATCTAAAGATCATAGAACAATAACGAGGTTAATAATTCCATGATCTCCCTCAAACCTAACCAACAATAATCTAGCACCTGTGATCTAGGAGATCCAAAACAACCTAAATTATAAAACCCAAACTATTATTTTATAAATCCAAATTCTCATTCACTATCTAGATTGTTATAATTCTAAGGTGATTAAATAGACGCTAAGTTATATATAGATTCGAGTAAAAATCTGGAAGAATACATGACACCGGCCATAAATGTTGGGAAAATTAGTAAGAGTCATTTTGTTGCTACCGGCCTACTAGGTCGTTGAATTGAACCTATTCATTACTCTATTTACTAATTCCACTACATATTTATATGTATAATTCCAGTATACCTTCACAAATTATCAAGTAAAAATACCTTTTATAAAACACACTTTCTTTGAGAGGATTTTTTTAAGAAAAAAATGGGCTACTGCAACAATCTCATGGATGGAATAGAAAATGGGCCACTCACTACTCCATGCTTACCAAAAGTCTATAGCATCTCAAGCCCAGCCCATGAACGAGGCCCATGTCCAAACATTTTCCAAAGGGAAAAAT
Organism: Eremochloa ophiuroides; assembly: GCA_038502445.1. NCBI lineage: Eukaryota > Viridiplantae > Streptophyta > Magnoliopsida > Poales > Poaceae > Eremochloa > Eremochloa ophiuroides. The sequence continues at coordinate 96,881,656 of JAHLJS010000002.1, forward strand.
ATCTCATCGCTGCTCCCATAGTTGCCGTCCACTACACCCCGAGTCGGCGTCCAATCCCCAACCTGCCGTCCCGCTTCCACAACCAGCCAAGCCAACGCAACCCCCAAACCCAAAACCCTACCACGGCGCCGATGGCCTCGCCGCCGCCGCCGCCTCCTGCCCGGCACCCCACCTCCGCAGCAACCGCCGCTGCGGCGGGCAATGGCCACGCCACCTCCGATTCGCCGGTGGACGCGCTCTTCCTCCAGAACCTCATGAGCCGCGTCCAACTCCGCCCGCCCTTCCTCGACACCAACTCATTCCTCACCCAGGACCTTGACGACTTCCTCCTCAACGAGTTCGCCGCGCTATCCGCCGCCGCAGGGGCGTCGGATGATGACGGAGACGAGGAGGATGAGGACGGTGGGCTCGATGGCGGGGAGCTCTCCGGGGAGGCGAGGCGGCGGCGGATGCTGGCGAGAGAGGAGGCGAAGCTGGAGAAGGAGATCGTGCGGATGGTGCTGGCCGGGGAGGCCGAGGACAAGCTCAAGCCCAATTCGGGCCAATCCGTGGCCGTCGGCGACCACCACCTCTGCATCGGTTTCCACGACGATGCCAGCGGGGAGTATCGCATCTGGGAATGGCATGGCCACGTCATGCTGTTCGACGACGAGGGCGGATACTCCGCAGAGTACATTTATGGCAACCACTTCGAGCCGCTCGCTGCCGCCACAGCCAGGGCGAAGAAGAAGGAGAAGGAGATGAGAGAGAAGGACTTGAGCATGGGGCTTCGGGATTTGGTCGTGGACACTGACGACGGTGGCAACGCCAATCGCTCCAAGGAGAACGGTAGAAGCGGAGGGCCCAGGGTAGTGCGCAGGAATGTCGTCAATGCCGCTCCCACACCTGCTACGTAATGGCACCTCCCACGCCTGCTAGGTAATGGCTTTCTAGAGCTTGCAGTGAGCTTGGTGGAAGAAGCTGTGCCGCAGTGAGCTTGCCGTGTGCTTGGTGGAAGAAGCAGTGCCGCAGTGCATCAATCCGTGTGACAAAAGCAAATAAAGATTTGTTGTCCTTTTCTCGCTGATAGCTGTTTAAGCTCTCTATTGTATTTTGTTGAGAAATCAACCACATCTATACTTTGCTTCTGTTACCACATACACTTTACCTCTTGGGTTTTTAAATAGAATCTTTATTCAATACTTGCTTTCCATATATGTTGTTTGTTGAGTTAAATGGGGCACTTTTCTCTTGCTGCCTATGAGATCATATACAAAACTGAGAGATCAGGAATCAGTATGGTAGGTACTTTCTGATTTGTCTCCAGTACTCCGCATCCTCTTGTTTACCTATAGCAACCTGCTGTCAGGTGACTTTACGTGTCTAGTATCACCCACCACCACCACCCCAGAAAAAGTATTTATGGTTAGTGATTTTGCTTGGAAGTATATCTGATTTATCAGAACAAATGTCATAGAGGTAAACAAATCAAACATCACAGTAGATGAAACAATGTTTCCCGGCAACACTGAACACATTCCATTGATTGAGAAACTGTTGCTACTACTATTCAACTTGGATAACCGCACTGGTGATTTCCACAGAAAGAAGATCAAGGTAAATATTGAATAAATATATGCTGAGGACCTGAAACTATTGATTGGCTTCATTCAGTTGCTAGTTGCTATTTTGTTCTTTCAAAGATTAGAATTAGTTTCATTGAGTTGTCATTATTGATGGATCATTAAGCCTTTGGAACTTTCAGGCTCATGATTCAGGTGGAATATTTATGTACCACACTACATATATACTGTTTGTTCAATTAAATGTGGCTCTTTCTGCTCATGTGAACATATTTTTGCCTCTTGGGATACAAAGTTGAGAGATCAGGCATTTTTATGCTAGGTACTTGTTGATTTTTTACAGTGCTCTGCATCCTCGTCTACACATTGCAATTTGCTTTAATGGGCGGCTTTATGTGTTTTGAACGGTTCAGTATCACTGCCAACTGTATTTGTGGTTTCCTTAGATAAATCTATGGTTTGTGGATAGCTGAAACCATTGATTGGCTGCATTCGATAGCAACTATTTTGTTCTTCAAAGATTATGATTAGTCTAATTGAGTTGTCATTGTTGATGGATCATTAAGGCCCTAGGACTTTCAGGCTCATGACTCAGGAGCCAAGGCCACAACATCGTTGTGTTGTTACTCTGGGCCTAGCTCCATAGATTTTTTTTGTATTCTGTAAATTTGTTGCCAGAAGGACCACATGATACTGATAATTATTTAATTCATCGAATCAACTTTAGAGCTGTTTTTCACCAGGGGTGTTAAAGGGTTATTTGTAACTACATAGTGTATTTATACAATTATCAATGGACTAAAGTTGTTCTTACTATTTACTGCTGCTAATGTTCAAAATCTTTTAGAGTAGCATCTTACTCTTACATGGTATGCTGTAGATGATACTCTCCAAGCTTTGTTATTTTGCCTACTAGCGTGTTAAAAGAAAATTGTTTTTGACACGCTATAACTCCGTAAAGGACTCGACCAGACTATAATTTTTTACCACCCCTTTTAATGAAACATTCATATATCCATGCTGATTACTAAGGCTCTGGCATTTCTGGTAATTATATGATTATTGGTCATGTAGCCTGTTTAGACTACCCTTGACTAAGACATTTGAACTGCTCAATATTTGAAAATTCAGTTTGTTCACATGCTAACAATCACGGAGAGGGATTTCTTTGTGTAAAGTCAAAGGTTTTCTTGGCTATTGTAATATCACATTAAACCAAGATAGCTACAGATCATATATCATCTTTGTCCTTCTTTCTAGATTGAGTTTGATATCTTGTATCTTCTGGGATTTTTGTGTTTGCTTACCATATTGTTCAACTTGTGGTTTCTTGCTTGTCATTTTCATCTTGGCTTAGGTCTGCTTTTTTTTTTTCCTCGAACATGCTTGAGAGCTGTGCCTGTGTATCATTATATCATAAGAAAAAAAGGGATTAGAGCCCCCATATAGATCACACACACACACACACACACACACACACACACACACACACACACACACACACAAGAAACACCTAGCAGAAATAAAACTCATACACCTAATAACTTTAGACATCAACTGGCGCTAGGCCAAGGAGATAAGAGCATCTCCACCAGATCTCCTATTTCTTCTCCCCTATAACCAGTCATAGGAGATCTCTCAAAAGTAACTTTAGGATATGAAAAACCTTTGCTCCAGCAGATTGCACAAATCTTATCTTGATTTAGGAGAGGGAGAGGTCTCCCCTTTCTTTGGGAGAGATGGTGGTGGACTTAGGAGATCTCCTAAAGAATATAGGGATAGAAGATATGATGGGAGATTTGTTGCATGCTTGCAGCTGCTACATTTCCTCTTTAAGGGATAGGGGAGAGTATAAGAGATCTGATGGAGATGCTCTGAGACACCTCAAGCCCTAGCCGAACTCCAAAACCTTAACTCTAGTTCAACTAACTTTAGATCTGTTGATTTATGGTTGCTTTTTGGAAGTGGTTGAGTTGAGTTCTTTAAGTAGATGCAGCCTGTTCAATTTGGATAGAAGCACGTCCTTGGCGACCTTCGTAATAGACTAATTGTGTTATATATGTGTTTTAGTTGTGTAATTGGGTACTCTGGACTGTTTTTTTCAACTTTCAATGTGAGGTTAGTCGAACTAGCTTGCATGATTAGCATTGCCATTGAGCGGGTTGTCTTCTAGTCTGCATCTCTTTAAGATGTCATATATGGAGTACCTGCTAGTGTTTGATTTTTCCTGCCACCTAGTAAACAGGTGGATTATGAGATGTACAGATTATGGATGTTGTTAGTCTGCTTCCATATAAGCCGATAAGTGTGTCATTGGCTAGCGGGAGGCAAGATGACATCCCTGTCTTTTTCTTGAGGAAAAAAATGAAATACCTGTTGCATCAAAGCATGACCAGGTGTGCTCCCGTTGAATTGAGTATGGGTTTACCTGCCACATAGATGATTCCTGTATCGGATTAGTAGCATCCAAATGTAAGGTTTCTGGGCAAAAGATCCATGATTCGAATCATGCTATCGACTTCATTTGCCTTTTTCTGCTCACACCTTACCTGCTTAAACTAGAGTTTAGTCACTAGTTTAAGCCTGGAAGGGTTGATACAATACTAGTTGCGGTCAATGTGGGTCATGCATCCTGTGTCATGTAGCTCCTCTCTGATCACTGGTTCGAAGAAAACTATTGAGGCTGAAACAGCAGTCCTCTGTCCTGTAATGAATCGGCCCCTTGTGATGACCAACAACACACCGGGTCAGAGTTGTCCTTGCATTGTTTTTATCTCGTGCTGCTGGCTGCTGCCGCTGCTGCTGCCATCCCATGACTTTGTGAGATGAAACAGTTGCTTCCTGGTGAGCAGCCGTGCAGGTAATATAAAGCTGCTGCGGCTGCGAGGAGCGACAAGGTTCTGAATCTTGATTGTGAGACTCGTCGGCGGCGGCAGGTGCGACTAGTATTATAGATGGCAGAAGACGGCAGGCAGGCAGGCGCGGCTGTGACACAGGTTTTCTGTGCAATGCTGCCCGCAGGAAGCATCTAATAAACCAGAACGCGATGGTCATATGAAACAAATATCCTTTGCTGCTTGGTGAGGGGCTTTCATTCTAGCACAGCAACAGTTGTGTAATTTTGGCGTCTTCGGTTCCTGTAATGGAATGCCAGACACCTTTTATCTTCCCTCTGTTCCTTCTTTTGCTAGCTGCCCCTGTTTTCGTGAGATTGTTATACATATATGAATGAATGTGTCGTGAAGAATCTTGCTGCTGGTGCTTGCTTCGACTTCAGACTTCAGAGCAGCGTGATGTCTTCCTAGTTCTTGCACGCCATTTTTTTTTTTATCATGGAAACTCTGAATCGGAAATCTGGACGAGGAAAAGGGTGCTAAATTCGGAGAGTACTGGAGGGATAGGAAATTCCTCATCTGACAATCTCCTCGGTTTTGGATAATACGCGGCGGTTCGAGTCCGAAGAGAATCTGCAGAAAGTTCTCATTTTGTCGAAAGTAACTACTCTTATTAGTAGGCGGAGAACACAGTTAAGTTTTTCGCTCGCCTAACACGCATTCATGGGTGATTTTATTTGGATAACGAATATGGTCTGGCTCAAGAAGGGCTTCCTTGGCCGTAAAGGCAAGCCAAATTTATCAAGTTTGATGGCTCTGGAAATGGAGAACTCTGCCACGCGCCCACGCCAAGTATAGAGCTCTAGTAACCCTCTCCAATTTGTTGTGATCCATGGCGTCTCCTGACTTGTAAAATCTACTACTACTCCTTATAGTTGTGACGTAATGTACTATTTCCCATAGACTAGAGTAGAGGTGTGACGTTTGAGGAAACACAAAGCACGGCCGGACGGTCGGAGGGGGTGGATCGAGATCGAGCAGGAGCAGGAGCAGGAACAGCGTTGATGCGACGCGTCCCTTAAACAATCGGCCGGCCTCTGCTGCCTGCTTGATCTCATCTCCGGCGAGAGGACAGGAATCTCTTGTCTTGTCCGAGCTCCAACAATGGTCAACCGGGGGTCCAAACCCTACGCCGTGACACTCGTCAGCACGGGAGAGCAAGGGACAGAGCAAGACAAGAGCCTAGGCCACAATCTAGTCTCTCTATCTTTTTTTTTTTTGGCCCCCAACCCTGACAACGAGGTGCGGCCTTCAGTCGGCTCGGCTGTCGAATAGGATACCGGTATTGCCGTCATTAGCACGCGGGATTAGTGATGATCCTATCATCTAATCATCATCATCGTGTAAGAAGTCAAAGGGCCTTTCAGAGAGAGAGCTGGACAGGGAGAAAACAAAAGCCTGAAACGGCAGGATCAGTGCTTATTAGAGAACAAGGGCATGGCTATTTATGAATCCCCCTGCCTTCTCTGTCTATCTATCGATCGATCCGGTAAGGATTCCACCACTGAGCTGTGGGCTCCCCCCTTTTCCGTTCTTCTCTGCCGAAACGGCAGCAGTCGAGGAGACGAAGCCCAAGCATTGATCGCTGCTCATCATCACGGCGGCGCGCACGTCCTAGTGTACTTGTACTGGTAGTATTTAACCGGCGCTCCGGGCTCGCTTCTCCGTTCCTCTCCGCTCGTCTCGTCAGCTGCGTCGTCGGTGTGCTTCCCCGGCCGCCGCGCCGCCTGCCTGCAGGTACGGTGCATGTAAGTAGCAAGCAAGGCTGCCCATGGAGCATGGATCCTCTACTGCTCCACTGCCCTTTCGCCGCCTTCTCTTGCTGATGCTGGCCAAATGTGTAGTGTATCGATGCTAGCTATAGCTGGTGGGAATAATTCAGTATCACGAGAGTCGAGAGATGAACTTCTGCTTGGCAATGTCTTTTGGGGGTTTTTTCCCCCCACTATTGCTGGCATGCTACTGTAGTATTGTACATGATCTTCTCTCGTGCCTCATATGGTTTTCTTCCAGGGGGGCCCTAGAAGCTGGGGAGGTGTTAGCTAATTATTCGATTTTCCTTGAATTGTTTTTCGGTCTTTCACCCTGTTTCGCTGCTGGATTTTCCCATAGTCAAATAGAAGCTTGTTTTTTTTTTCCATCATGTTCTTGGATTCCTTTCCTTTCCCTGACCACGGTATGCATGGCGTTTCGTTTCTAGGTGGTGAGGACCTAGGCTGCCGATCAGGGTTTTCGTTTCGTTTCCATCGGTGCACAATGTGGAACTACTCCGCGCCGCACTCGCTCCTGCTGCAGTACGGCGACGACTACGGTACGTTCTTCTACAGCTCTACCATCCTACAATCCTCTTCGTCGCGTTAGTTTCCTCTCTGATGGAATGTAGTCACCGTTGGATGCGTACGTGCGTGCAGCCAGGTGCGAGAGCTCTAGTTCGACGGCAGGAGCTGTGGTGGGCCTGGACAGGATGTGAGTTCGTTCTTTCTTTCTGATCGATCTTCCATGTCGCTGCATGCACTGCTGGCTTCGTTCGGGAGTTGGTGGTGTTTATTCTTCTTCTTCCTGGACATTTTCATCGTGGGGCTTCAAGTAACTGGAATTTAATTTGTTTCTGCACTGATGAATGAGCAGACTAGCAGCGGAGTATGGCCGGTTCGATTCCCTGAACTTGTCGCCGCCACTCCACGGCCTTCAGGCGCAGACTCTTTTCGCTATGCACGGTTCAGAGAACTGCCTAGGTACTTAAATTCTTTCTTTAGTTGTGTTCAACGACGTAGTCGTCTTTATGGAAAAAGAAATTCATATTTTTTTCGTTTGTTTATTTAATTTAATCCCACTGATCGTGCATGAATGAATGAACTAGGAATAGGCGCGAATCCGATGATCTACAGCAGCGAGGCCCGGCCCGCGTTTTCGCAGCTCAGCTTCACCCAGCCAACTGCCGCCGCCGCCGCTGCGGTAATTTCCTCTTGGCCTTGCTCAAATTGAAACCTAGTATCGTGCTAATTGATGGTTCCATATATTAATACGTCTTGGGCATGCCTGTTTCTGTCAGCACTACGCGATGAAATGGACGGCAGCGGGGGAGACGGTGACCGGTGACGGCAGCCGTCTCATCAGGGGATCAAAGAGGCTCAAGACAACGACGGCAGCGACAGCGCAAGGTCCACACGGCCAGCGGTGCAATCCGAAACCAACAAGAAATCAGTCTATCAAGGTAACTAATACGGTTGTGTTTGTTGTTCTGTTCCCATGTAATGTAATGTAAACCCCATTTCCATGCGCAGCAAGCAGCCTAGGATAGATGCCTGCCTGATCATGGACATCAACATCACCTGAACGTTCTGGAGTCTGAATGTTTTTCTTTCTTTTCTTTTTTGGATATTATTACTATGCGCAGGCACCGTGTAAGAGGAGCCAGAAGCTGGGGGACAAGATCACGGCGCTTCAGCAACTAGTCTCCCCGTATGGCAAGGTAATTAACCTCCAGCAGCAGTTCGTCGTCCTGTGCTGCCCATGCTGTGCTGTGTGTGCATTCCTATTTGTGATCTGCATGCATAGCAATAGCATGCCAATCTCAAGAGCGTATGTGTCCCTGAAACCTGAATAAGATCTACCCGCGCGTGCAGACGGATACGGCATCAGTGCTCCACGAGGCAGCCACCTGCATCAAGCATCTCCACGAGCAGATCCAGGTGAGCGATCGAGCAGATGTTGCATCAGCTTTGCTGAACCAAACAGAACCTGAGTGGCCATGCGACACTTGGGCACGAACGTTAGCAGATTTGCAGCAACTCACGGTCTCTCTCCGTCCGTCCCCGTTTCACTGTCTTTTTTTTTTTAAACCCTGCAGATTCTGACCGCCTCCTACCCTGAATTTAGCTCTTCATCAGCGTCGCAGCAGGTAACCGATTACGGGATAATTGACTATACTAGTAACTAACTTTTGTCGAATCTAAAATTACGAAAGATGTGCCTGAAACTGAAAGCATTGTGGTTGGCAGGACACGGGCGAGGAACAGGGTGGCGCCGGCGCGACGGATCTGCGCCGGCGAGGCCTGTGCGTGGCGTCGCTGTCCCCGGCCGTCGTGCAGCTCGTGTCGGCCGAGGCCGCGCTCCGCCACCTCGACACGGAGGATCACTGGCGCTGCCTCGGTACCCTGTAGACGGCCGGAGGATGCTGCTGCCATGGTTCAGTTGGTAGACGGTATGAGTACCGAGCGAGAACTCAATTTCAGGCCTTCACTCACAGTGTTATTAGAACTCAATTTCACTGGAACAATAAAAATTATTCACGCGCTTCGAGCAGTTATTATTATTAGTAATGCATTATATAATGGATATATATAGTTATATACTACATTATTGCGTCACGAACTGTGTTTATCCTGATGGTTTCATCTGTAGTCTGTAATACACTAATAGTCTAATACTGCAAGTTTAGTCCATAATGCCACCAAGTGCTTAGCTCTAGCGATGTGTACGGTGTACCTTTCTCCTGTCAAGAGTGAGGCTGAAATACTATTCGTGTTCCATTCATCGGATGATCAGCTTCAGCTTTCCATCCATTTTCAATACAGGAGAGATGCTCCAGTCCGCCCGGAACAGGCTCCGGAACGACCGTTCCGAGATAAACAAACGGGGCCTAAAGAAAATTCACTCGCTTAACCCAATGATGGCAGAGAGAGTGTTTAACCCAATGTCCCAATTAGGCAGTCACGAGGTCTTACGTCGTCAGTGCCAGTACAACGTTGCCATGCGAAACAAAATGATGAGCCTTTCTGGGCGTCCCCTAATGAAACAAATGCTAAATTACTTTTGAATACATAGCCCTGTCTGCTTCTGTTGAGTTGCACATCAACATGCCAAATAGGCCTCTAGATTCAAACCTATAGAGATCACGAGCACTAAAAAATTAGCATCGTTAAAGTTCAAGATCTGATAAAAATACGAGCATTTGCACCAGGTTGAGAATTTAAGCTCAAGATCGACAAGTTCCAACTCAACCCAACTAAACTACACTCGATTCAGTTCGCATTCCCTCCGCTGCACAAACGTCAGGTACTGATATCCATTGCGGTGTATTTCAACGTTTGTCTCTGTACTGGGATTAAAAAAATATATATTAGACCTCATTTTTCAATTTGAACTCATGGTCTAATTTATGTATTGTAATGGTAGTTGGTATTCTTGCCCATGAGCGCCTTGTTGTAACTCCTCAATTGCGTAGTTTTATCTATTGTTATTTCAATTTTTTTCATTTGATTTTAATTTTTCTATTTTTTCAAAAATATGCAAACTATGTATTTTTTTTATATTCTATTGAATGTGTATGATGTCCTTACTAATATATTCGCAGCAAGTTGTATGCGTTATTGTATTGGATTTGCTACGTGCAGAAAAGAATAGCCACTGACCAGTCACCGGCTCACCGCTGCAAGCGTAGCAAAGTGGGCCCGTGAGCAACTCCAGCAATAGTCCTCAAAACAGGGCCCCTACTTTTTATTTGAGGGTTGCTCCTACTTTTGATAGGCCTGTTTTCTGATCTTGACTCCAGCAATAGCCCTCAAATTAGACCCCCTACTTTTCTGTGGCCTACATGTCAGCCACATTAGTCTTATGTTTTGATTTTGTGATCATGAAGTGTTGCATTTGTATTGTTGAAATATTACATGAAATAATAATCAAAATTAATTATTTATTAACCCTAAATTCTAAATTCCAAACTTGAAAAACCTACTTTCAAAACTACTTGGAATCTGGGGTTGATCCCAAAAATAAACTTGTATCTCCCTTTTAGTTGAGCAACTTTAATTTTGGGTAATTTTGAAGTTATTAAAAGGAATATTAAACAAAACCCTAAATTATGTTTGAAAGTTTAAATTCAAAATCATATTTTCAAAACTATTGAGAATTTGAAGAAAAACTCCAAATAAAATTTGTAAGTCTCATCATTTTGTGAAACTTCTATTTTGGGAGATTTTGAAGTTGTTATATAAAATTTTGATTTTTGAGTTTCTGTTCAAACTCTCCCTTTAAAACCCTCTTTGCTCCAATTTAAATTTCAAAATCTAGGCATAATTTGAATTTCCTTCCAAAAGATAAGTTGTAGATTTCGAAAAATGGACAACTTTTATTTTTGAAATTTTCGCAACCTATTATATAAAATTGAAAGTAATTTAACAAAAAAACAAAAAGGGGTAAACATGTTGCTACAGTAACTTGCCGAGCTTGCCACGGAGTTGTTTCGCCCGGAAGCCATGGAGTAGGGGCTCCCTCCTGAGCCCCCAGGAATGAGGGTTGTGGAGTGAGATCTGAAAGTGACCTATTTTTGAGGGCTGAAATAGGGGCTCTGCTGGAATGCGTTTTTTTATTCTCAACCCTTAATAATAGGATAGGGGGCCGAGTAGGAGCTATGCTGGAGAGTTTAAGATCTACTGGCCCACTAGCCGTCTAGGAGCAGGGTACGTATATATCCCGGTATCTCATATCGAATCACTTGAGTCCTGATACCGTATTCGTATCTAAATATTCAAATTGCATATATAGAGTGTTAGAGTCCTCTCACATTATGAAAACAAAGTAGGACTTGTTCGGTAGGGTTCTGACTTCTTCAAAAAGAGCTCTGGATCTGCTCCTCTGAAGTGAGTTCTTTGAAGGACTAAAGCCATTTAAAAAAACGTTTAGCAAAACCATTCTTATTTTTCTAGAATTGTTTTAAAAAAATAAATGTCCAAAGTGCCTCTACTTGGTTGTACACAGCTCTGCATTAATAATCATAATATTGGATATAGTTAAGATATAAACATATTTATTCACTAAAAAGGATAAAAATATTTAAAATATTTTTATAAGGGAAAAAAGAGGGACCTCGCACTGGGCCTAGGCCCATACGGCCTGCAACACGTGATGCCCTGTTCGTTTGATTGTACCACGCTTATTTTTAATCACAAAATAATATTTTTATCTCATAATAAATCAGCACACCAGTTAAAATCAGTGCTTTTTTCAAGCTCAAACGAAATCGAGATTGTCAAGCGGAGCCGCTCTTCTATTCTTTGGCTCTGCTCCTTTATTCGGTAGAGTGAGCTCACTGAATTTCTAGGTAAGAATAGGTGGGTAGTTAATGAAAATTGATAAACTACTGACCCCTATCAGAATATAATAGAAAGTAGGATGAAACATCTCTTTTGCTCCTAGCTCCTAATATGAATAAAAAAGTAATTATCTACTAATTGACACCTAAATCAATTGGTATCTTGAATGTTTAGTTGGTCGGCAGTGAAAGGCTCCGGCTCTCCGGCTGCTCCGCAAACGGAGCCATCTTGCTAAGGGTTTTTTTTATTCATACCATTGTAATTTGTGAAGTTTGGAGAAACGCCATTACTATTCATCTATTTTGAAACATGCCATTATAATTCTGCGTTTCCCACAGAAATGCCACCGAATACGTATGCAAATGATTTGGGCCTAACTGCAGGTGTACGCGAATACGTATATTTCGGTGCACCCCTTCTCCCTATCACTGACGCGTGGGTCCCACCGATCTTCCATTGTTGAGCAGCATCCACCCCGGTCACGTCGCAAGTGGCCGAGCATCAGCACGCCGGCGCGCAGCAGCTGCACGCATGTGAGTAGCCCGCAGCAGTACGCGGTCGAGTAGCACGCAGGGCAAGAAGCTACAGCAATACGCGGCCAAGCAGCAGCTCGCGGCCGAGATAACGGCGCGGAGCTCGTAGCTGATGGTCCGCAGAGCAAGCAAGTGAAATTGAAATACCATTTCAAAAATTAAGTGGAATCTGACAAAACTTCCTTAATAAAAGTTGTAGAGCTCATTGAGTAGAACAACTTCTATTTTGACCATTTTTCAAGTTGTTGTGTAAAATCAAAAGTAATTTTGAAAATATAGTTTGAAATTCAAAAACCTAGTTTACCCCTTTTGCTGTAGTTTCAAAAATATTGCGAATTTGAACTTGGTTCCAAAAGCAAAGTTGTTCAGAATTTCAAAACCTACAACTTTTGTTTTTGCAGTTTTTCAAGTTTGTATTCAAAAATGGGTGAATTTGAATGAAAACCGACAGCCCTAGGAACCTACTGCTACAGTGCCGCGCCACCCTACTCTGTGCGCGAACAGAGCCGGCAGCCGCCGTGCCGGGCGCGCGCGCGTGGCCGCCCGTGCCGGCCGGGATTTGGTCCCCGCGACCGTTGCTCGCGTGCGCCGCGTCGTGCTGCTCGTGTTCCCTCTCCCTGGGTCCTTTAAAGACGACGAGTTTCCCCTCCCCGCGCCATTCCTTCCTCCCCGGCCGCCATTGCCGTCTCTCGGTCGCCGGCCAAATTCGCCGTCGTCGCGCCACCACCACCCTCTCCATCTCCCCGCTGGCTCGCTAACTCCATTGCGCGTCGTTTGCAACCGTTGGCGGGGGCTGTAGTTGCCCGTAGGTGCCGGAGTGCTCATCGCCGTGGTCGCGGGTGACCGGAGCGCCGCCGCTGTCGTCCCCGACGCGACGAGCGTGTTACGGTGAGCCTCTCTTCCTCCGGTCTTGCGTCTTGGACTCCCTGATCCATGCCTAACCTGGTGCGCTCGGTGGTTTTCCGTTTCGTGCCCTGGAGCTCTCGGAACGGGAGGGAGATCGCCGGAGCACGCCGCCGCCGTTGCTGTCACCGTCAAGCTCATCGTTCCGCGCCGCCTCTGCCTTCACCGACTCGACCGTTGGCTTCGTGGTGAGCCACTGAGTCTTTTCCGCCCCATTCCCCTTCCTCTTTCACCTTGTGTGGACCGGCGTAGGGTCGTCGTGCCGTCGGCTTCCGCCATGGGCGAGGAACTCCTCGTCGGAGGCGGCTAGGGTAGAAGCTAAGTGCTCAGGGGTGTCCGCTAGAGTGGATAGTAGCCTTAGGTACGCTCGGGTCCGCCGGTAGGGTCACCGGCGGCGAGAGCCATGCTGGCCGCGCGCGCGCGTGCGCGTGCACGGGCGCCGGCGGGAGGTAGGAGAAGGACCTGACAGGCGGGGTCCGCCTGTCAGCGTCCCGCCTCCCGTGGCCGTGGGCCGCGGCCGCGCTAAAGCGCGCGCGTGCGCGCTGGGCCAGGTGGGCCGGCTCGGGCGCGAACGCGGCCGGCTGGGCCGCCTCGGCCGTGGGCCGTTTTCGTTTTTCCAAAGGGATTTTCAAATATCTTTTCTATTTTGATTTGTTTGAATAGTGCTGATACTTGTTAATTTCATATGAATTAATCTGCTGGTTGGAAAATTATGAAAATATTTGTGTATGCTCTCTGTGATATGTAGTATTTGTTAAAAATATAATATAGTGTGTTCCAGTACTTTTTGCCTAATGAATAAATCAGTAGTTTAATTAATAATTGCAAGTTTGAGCAATTTTAATTAATTTCCTGTAAATCCAAAAATCATGAAATTAATTGTGGTACTGTTTCTTGATGAAATCTATCTGTTGGTAAAGTTTGGTCACATTTGGAGATAGTTTGGTTAGTTAATAAATATATGTGAAATTAGGGAAAGTAAATAAAATGAATAGAAGAAATGGATTTAGGGTTTGGTGTGATTTTTGGATTGATTGAAGCCCAAGGGTCTACCCTATATGATCCTTGGCAACAAAAGATGTTAGTATGAGGTAGTAGTCATAAAGCTGTGCAGCGGCTTTCCATGACTGTTAAAATGGGTTTTAACATAAAACATGAGATGCCTATTTACTTTTTGAGATCTCGTTTACGACTTCTCCGTGAAGGAAAGTTGTACTCAAGATGTTGATATTTGATTATTGCATTTCTATCTATGTTATTGCATCATGTTAAGCATGCATCATTGCACACGTGTAGTGACCGGGAGCGAAGGAGTGAAAGTCGAGGCCATTGCAGGGGAAACAACTCCGGAGGTGATCCAGGGTTTCGACATCTGCGGGACCGACCCCGATCCCACCCTCTTCTCAATCCAAGGCAAGCCCCGGTGCATTAACCCTCTATTGTGAAATTCCTTATAATTCGAGTTAACTTATTGCATTAGGTTGATAGGAGTTGATTGAAACCTATCCAGATGCATTGTCCCAAATAATTATCCTGAAAACTGATTTAAATAAATAAATGATTTGAAAAGTGCTTAGACATGCTTAATGAAAATTAGAATTTCATAAAAGAAAAACTATTTTCTGTGCTATGGATGTACATATACTCTATGACTAAGTGAAGAGCTTGTTATCCGTTGGTTGATGTGTATTCGGGTTAGAGTCCCGGTGCATGATCGCCTTCGGAATAGTTTGGAACTGGTCGGTATCACCGGAAATGTGTTTCGCCGGGTGTTGTGCTCTTGGGACGGCGTTTCCCATGACTTGGTACCCGGCAGGCACGAACCAAAAATAAAAGTAGGGACCGCTCGTTGTCGGAGTGCTGGATCGAGATGAACAGCCTAGCCACATACCAATGTGGAAAGCCTAGAGTCAGGTGGCTCTATTGCTGGAACCGACAACCACGCACTGGGAGTGGAGAGATGGCGGGAGTAGCATGTACCCACGTGGCCGGCGTGCCTGGAGACGAGTGGAGTACTGTGCTCCCGGGTGGCGCAGGACCGGTTCCGGGATAGAAAGACCTAGATGAAGGGTTGGTATATGTATGCCGGCGTGCTGCATATGCAGTGTGGTTAGAATCCCCAGCTGGGTTTATTTCTGGATTCGAATCGACGTGCTCCTCGGTTAATGGAGACTCAATCCACTTTCCTACCCCGAGAAGTGGTTCTCAACTAGGTCAACTGATCGAATGAAGGAAATGGATGAATGATGATGGTTGAGGTTGATTATTAGAACTATGGATACAATTATAATATCAATAAAATAAAATATTGCTTAGTAATGCTTTTCCGCAAATTCTTATCCTCTGCTAGCCCTACCTATGACCTGCATTCCTGAGTCTCATTTTACACCCTTAGTCGGGTAAGTCTTGCGGAGTACCCCAAGTACTCAGGGTTTGTAACCCATGCTGCAGGTGAACCGCCATCGGAGATCTGCCTTGCTCCGTGTTGCATGACCATCATCCAGGAGGGCAGTGAGGAAGAGTAAAGTGGGACCCGTGGGCAGGGTCCAAGTTATCATATTCATAATGTTGTATAATTATTCAACTGCTACCGCCACTATCTATGGTTTGTAATAATAGTACTTAAATTCTATTTGGAACAACTGGTTTGTAAACTTAAGTTATGTAATATTCCGCTTCTGTACTCTGATGTAATTTATTATGAAATGTTGTAATCCTGTGATGATTCTGCAATGGTGATCCTGCGGAGTTTAGGGCGCTGATGTAGCCCGACAGATCTGCCTAGATCATTTGGGACACGGGCCCGGCTGTCAGAAGTCATTAGTGACAATGACAGGCGCCTGTGGGCCAGGTGATTTAGCCGGTTCTGTTACAAAGCGGCCTGGCGCAGAGCTCGTGGCCGGCACAACGGCTCGCGGTCTGATGAACTGAGCACGTGGCCGGCGAGGAGCTCGTGACCTTAGCGGCGCACGGAGTTCGCAGTTGAAAGGTCCTAAATGTCTAAAGGGGGGGTGAATAGCTTATAAAAATTCTACAAACAACATTTAAGATAAGATGGTTAGACAATTAGATGGCGAAGCAAATTTTGCGCTAGCCTACTAAAAATATAAGCCACCTAACCGTTCTAAGCTATTGTTTCTAAATTCACACAAAAGAAGCTAGATCACACTTTACTTTACTTCTAAATGAGCAACTATAACAAGAGCTACATAAGAGAGTAAATACACAAAGGTAAAGGAGAGGGAGGTAGTTATACCGCCGGTGAAGAAATGAAGTGAATTCCAATATGATCAATCACAATAAACAAGAAATCCTCGGCAAGAGATTGACACAATGATTTTTACCGAGGTTCACTTGCTTGCCGGCATGTTACGTCCTCGTTGTAGCGATACACCCACTTGGAAGTTCACGCACTAATTGGCATCACACGCCAAACCCTTCTTAAGGGTGCCGCACAACCAACACAAGATGGGGATCCACAAGCTACGCACAATCCACTAGAGTAGCCAATTGTGATCTCCCGCGAGGAAGGCTCAAGAACCCCTTACACTTCACCGATCGGAGGCGGAGACAATCACCAACTCCCCTCAACGATCCTCACAGCTCCAAGCCGTCTAGGAGTCGACAAACTCCAAGAGTAACAAGAAAATCCGCTGCGAAAGACAATCACCAAGTGCATCTAGATGAACACTCATGCAATGCACTTGTGTTGATGGTTGTTAAGTACCAATTTTATACCGTCAACTATAGCTTAGAAAGGGACAATAATAGAGACATAGGGGTTATTACTGACAGATTCCACGAGTTTTGGTGAATTGTCTATTTTTCGGGAAACTATCCAGAAAAGCTTAAAAGAAGGATTAAAGTGTATAATTACCACGAAACTTGATCGTAAAGGAAACAAACTTCATCGGCAAGGTAGAAGCGTCTAGAAAGCACCCGAAGCAAGCGGGGCCCCACCTGGCAGGTGGTGGGACCAACCGGCCCCAAGGGGGGGCCAAGCGGCGCCCCCCTAGGGTTTCGCCGCCGTCTTCTAGAGTCTTCTTCCACCGCCTTCGAGGAGTCATCTCAGCCCTATGTTAAGTCGGTTTGATCCAACGGCGCACGTTTACCCCACCAGGCTATAATATAAAGGGGCAGACCCCCCAGAACACTAATTCATTCCTTCTGCTTCATTTGTCAAGAGTAGACAGAAGTTAGTGTTTCCAAAGATTAGAAGGAGAGCCCTAGTTCTTCAAAGTTCATAGGTGTATAGTAAGGTTCAAGTAGAGTTGGGCGTTACGCTCGGGATTCCAGATCTGTTCGTCTGGAGATCGGTAATTTTATGTTGTATCTCATTATGACTTTGCTGTATTTTAATATATTGCTACTTATTCAGTTCTTAGTTTATTCTAGTTGCATATTCGATATAGTTGTGATTGGTGATGATTATTGTCATATGATCGTAAAGCGCCTAATTTAGTACTCGAGTGAGTTAGGTCGTATGTATTATGTAAACGTGGTGTCTAGATATATTACGTACCTACGGAGGCACCCTGACGTGCCGGGTCGTGTGGTAGTCCACGTAGGTGATAGCTGCGTTGGTTCCTCTGTAGTCCACCTCCCGTACATAGGACAAGCAGAGCGTGGTTGCGAAGAAGATGACTCTTGTGTCTTAATATCCTCATTAGATGATGTTTCTTATGATGTTTTCTGAGTTGATTCTGCTATAAATGACAATGTGTGATATGACGTAGGCTGTAGACTTTGTATTTAGTAATTACATAGGTTTTCTTTACTTTAGTCGAATCTCAAGATTGTCCTACTGCATTAGTGAGTCTCTATATTCTATCTTTAAAATACCATTTACTTCATTTACTCAGTTATCATTTATCATATTATTATTGACTTATTACCGCTAAAGCATTAGAGTTATTGGTTATTGTAGGTCTGCACATTTATTAATGATCTTTTCAATCACTATAGTAGATTATCCTAATGAGTAGAATGTCTATTTATCCTTTTGGCATAAAACAAATCAACGATACTCGGAATACTTACCGGGTGAAGTGTTACAATGGGAGAATTATCTGTGCGCTTGTGGATATATTCTATAGTATTATTATTTGGTGGCAAGTGTAGATTATTTTCCCAATGGTTTTTGGCATCACGTTGGGGATGACAACTTAACGTGAAGTGATGTTAAAAATACCAATAAGCATTTCTGGCGCCGTTGCCGGGGAATGACAATTATACTCATTAGGATAATTTATTGAAATTCGTTGATTTTATTCGCCAGGATATTTTCTAGAATTTCATATAGGGGAGTTTTTCATAGATAATATTATAGAAAAGTGTAAAGATAACTATAGACATAAATACTTATAGATAGACCATAACCTTTTGCTTTAGCAGACTTACCCGTGTTTTGTCTATGTTTAAATATTTGATATAGGGTAAGTGCAGGATTGGTTGTAGTACTTTAATTCTTATCAATCAGGAACAACCATAGGAAGAAGGGTCTTACATTATTTTGTGAAGCTATGTCTGAGAAAACTCTACGCGAATTCTCTGCTCCAAGCACTGAGAATATTCGTGTTGAGCCAACTTTTAACCTTGGAGATCATGATTACGAGATCAAACCAAGCCTCATCAAAATGGTGCAAGCTATCACATTTAGTGGAAAGAAGAAAGAAGATGCAAGTGTCCATCTGCAGAATTTTTTGGAGATTGGCAACACCATCGACATTAAAGGCATCTCTCAAGATGTCGTGCTATTTCGTTTATATCCGTTCTCACTGGAGGGAAGAGCGAAGCAGTGGTTTTATCAGAATAAAGATCAAGTCAAGATATGGGGAGAATGTTCAAAAACTTTCTTAGAAAAGTTTTTCTCAGTAAGCAGAACCAATGCTTTACGAGAAAAGATGAAAGATTTCAGAATTTTGTCAGCAGAAAGGTGAACCTGTTCCAGAAGCCTAGGAACGTTTTCAAATTTACACATCAGATTGTCCTCATCATGGGATGAAAAAATGGTTGCTCATGCAAACATTTTATCACGGACTAACTCAAAGGTCACGTGAGCAAATGGATGCCACTGCTGAAGGATCATTTATGCCACTCACCCCTGTAAGAGCTGAAGATATTATGGTAAAGATAGCAGAAAATCAGAGTTGGACATACAACACTCAGACATGGCATAAGAGTGAAGAAGCTTCAGAGAAAGTGTGTGTACTGTCAACCAAGATGGATGTACTGTTAAACTGGTTAGAGTAAAGAGCTAATTATAAAAGAGATCGTCAAGCTATTCAAGATGCATTCAATTCTCAGAATCAATGTGGAGAATATTTAGGAGTTGAGTCTGCTGAATCCACAGAAGATATTAGTACAGTCATCAAGTCCACTTCTCAGAAGCAAGGATAGACTCAACCTCGGTCAACCAGTCAAGGTAAGTATCAGGGCAATTATAATTTTTCAAATCAGAGACAACCACCCTTGAGAGAATTAATATTAGAACAAGTTAGAATTAATGAAGGTATTTATAAGCAGCTTGCTTTTAATGATAAAGTTTTGGAAAGAATTAATTCTAAGTTAGATAATTTCTCTTCTGCTGTTAAAGATCAAATATTATTTAATAAAAAAATAGAATTACAATGGTTTTTACCACTGCATGCGGATATATTCTATAATATTATTATTAAGTGGCAAGTGTAGATTATTTTACCAATGGTTTTTGGCATCATGTTGGGGATGATAACTTAACGTAAAGTGATGTTAAAAATACCAACAACTTGATGCTTTCCAATCTCATCAAATGATGATCTATATCAATTGGAATGTATGAGAGAGGAGTGGAGAAGCTCACAAATTAGTAGGAGTGATGAGAATGGCCAAGCCAGCCTCCCAAGCCAGCAGCCTAAGCATTTATACCTCTCTCACAAAGAGAGATAGCCATTGGGCCACTCTGCGGGGCGTCGGACGCTCGCGCGCGGCATCGTCGGACCAAAGACCATGGTCCGACGCTATCGATGCGTGCCACGTGTCCCTAGCCGTTTGAAATCGAACGTAGAATCACAACGGCTAAGTCTCGCGCCAAAACACACCGTCGGACGCTCGGACTAACCGACACCACCGTCCGACGTTTCCAGAGAGTTCCCGAGAGCGTGAAACACCATCGGACGGGGTCCGACGCTTACCGTCGGACTAAAGTCCAGCAGGGTCCGACGCTTCCAGAGAGTACGCAGCGAGGAAAAACTCGTCGGACTCCAGTCCGAGGCTTAGCGTCGAACCAACGCCCAGCGTCCGACGCCGTGAACAAAGCTCGCCGCGTACATAGGCAGAACGTAAACTCGTCACGCTGCACCGTCGGACCATAAACCAATAGTCCGACGCATGAAAAACTACGGTCCGACGCTCTTTTACTGTGAAACGCTAAGTCAACCGTCGGACGCAATCAATGGTCCGACGCTCTGCTGGGTCAGCGTCCGACGCTACCTTTTGCATTAGAATGTCTCCAAAAATTCACTGAATCCTGCTCGGCAGGAGGAAGAGAGGTCCCAAACCCTCTCTAACCCTCAAACTTCACCCCGTTTTCAAAGAAGCTAACACTCTAAAGTGTCTCTCACTTTAGTGCACGTGTGTTAGCATTTTCAAAAGAGTTTTCAACGGGTTTATTAGTGTCACTAGCATCTACATGCATATGCAATGAATATGAATACCTAGTGGCACTTTGATAACCGTATTTCACGAACGATTTTTCTACTCTTGATGGCTATCTATCCTAAACGTGATCACTCTCTCTATAGAGTCTTGATCACCAAAAGCAAAAGAGCTCCTATTGATTATACCTTTGCCTTGATCTCCTACCTTTTCTACATCTTCCTTCTTATCCCTTGATGAAGCTTGTGGACATCTTTTGCTAAGCGCCATTTGGTACACTTGAGCTCGCAAACTGGGGCTAAAATTGTTCTAGTTAAGGATAAAAACGGTATGGATATTTTTCGATTCTATTCGAGATCGAATTTGTTTAGAGGAGTTTTTATCCATCTGTTTCTAAGTCCAGATATTCAACGTCTGATATTGTATCCGTATCTAAATGTCCAAATCACATATTTATGATGTCGATATCCAATCCTATCCTATTTGACGTAACTGATACTATCCGTATTATTCGAATCCGAGTAGAAATATAAAAAACAAATATAATATATTCAACGTCCGATACCGTATCTGTATTCGAATGCTCAAATTACATATTTATGATGTCGATATCCAATCATATCATATTCGACATAGGCTCTATTCGCTTCAGCTGAAAAGCTGAGCTGATTTTGGCTGAAACTGATTTGTTGTGAGGAGAAATACTGTTTCAGAGCTGAAAAATATATGCTGTTTAGCTGAAGCGAACAGAGCCATAGCTGATATTATCGAATCAAATCTGAGTAGAAATATAAAAACAAATATAATATCGGTTTTCATCCCTTTGCATAGCACAAACGCTCTTTTGACCGGGCTGCTGAGGCCGAAGGCCCACCTGCCCTGCCCCGCCAGGCCGCCTCAAGCCGCCGCCAACTACTGACACGCACCAAACCGGCGGCCGGCCTCGCACGCCGGCCCGCTTCCCGCCACGCTCCCACCCTCCTGCCCCCGCGTGCCAAGACCAGCCGCCAGCAGCAGCGATGCCGCCCCCGTCCCTCCTGCTCCTCCACTCCTGCGCCCCGCTTCAGCCCCGCCCCTTCAGGATGAACTCCCGGGCAGCTCCAAGCAGGGTCGTAGTCTGCTCCGTGGCGTCCGCCGAGGGGTTCATCTCCGCAGCGCCGATCCTCCTCCCCGAGGGACCTTGGAAACAGGTGACTGACGAAGTGGCAAGGCTCGCAGGCGCGGGCACAGCACAGGGCATCGATGGGAGGGCTTTGGTTGGGACTGAATGTGGTTGCTTGTTTGTGTGAAATGCAGGTGGAAGGCGGAGTTACTGCCGCGAAGGGGTTCAAGGCGGCGGGCATCTACGGTGGCCTGCGTGCCAAGGGCGACAAGCCTGACTTGGCACTTGTCGCCTGCGACGTCGACGCCACTGTAGCAGGTATGAGTGACTCCTATGAGCTTCTATTGTCACCAGCGTGCCTCAGGTAGCAAGATGTTTTCGTAATCTCTGAATTCCACTTTGGCACCCTATGTGGCTAGTCTATGTTCATTTGGATTTAGATAAACGGAACAATTAGATATGCCATTTTTTTTGCTGATGTTACAGGGCGTCTTGTCTTCTGAACTTACTTGCTATTCTTTATACGATTGTTAATATATTGGTTAGGCTCAGTTCTTATGCTGAACTCCTTTCAGGAGCATTTACAACAAATGTCGTTGCTGCTGCACCTGTTTTGTATTGCAAGCATGTCCTTAGTACATCTAAAACAGTAAGCTAATCCTGCCTTCCATCTGGCTTCAAAGTGAAGGACTTCGCTGATCAATTTGGCCTAATCGCCCGTTAACTTATTGTGCTTTTGCAATATTTTGTTCAATAGGGTCGTGCTGTGTTAATTAATGCTGGACAAGCAAATGCTGCAACTGTAAGTGTTTATAAGCACCATGTCATAGTCGTCAGTAGCAGTTAAGAACTCAGTGACTGATACTGAGGTATTGTCTCAAATGATTGGCTACCAGGGTGATCTTGGCTATCAGGATGCAGTGGATAGTGCAGATGCTGTTGCCAAGGTAGGGACCTGCCCTTTAGGTGTCTGTTGGCAAGGGAAGTCATTTGGCTACTACGTTTAACTCCTAACCGCTGCTGCAGCTTCTCAATGTAAGCACAGATAACATACTCATTCAGTCTACTGGTGTCATTGGTCAAAGGATAAAGAAGGTACGCAATGATATGTCCAATATGACTGGGCTACTTGTTTCACATTGGCCTACTGATGTTTGTAGGAGGCACTTCTAAATTCACTACCTAGACTTGTGGGCTCACTGTCTTCTTCAGTTCAAGGGTAATAATATTCAGTATTATGAGTGGCATTATAGCTCAAGCCTTTAAATTGTAAAATCCTCATGATAATCATCGATGTAATTTTAATGGAACTTATTGTCGCTGACCTAATATACCTTCTTCAATAGTGCGAATTCTGCTGCTGTAGCAATTACAACTACAGACCTTGTTAGCAAGAGCATTGCTGTCCAGACTGAGGTTTGAGTCTCTTGGTCTACTTATAGTGTTCTTCGCTTGGATTTTATTGTCATACATCCTTGTTCAAAACTAGATTGGAGGAGTGGCTATCAGAATAGGTGGAATGGCTAAAGGTTCTGGAATGATTCACCCAAATATGGCAACAATGCTTGGTGTATGTTCCCACCCTCTGTTTCCCTTCCTCTATTGAGGCATGTAACAAAGCTTGATGTCCATTTTTTTCTGTTACAGGTTTTGACTACAGATGCTCAAGTCAGCAGTGGTGTCTGGAGAGAAATGGTCCGGACGTCAGTGAGTAGAAGTTTCAACCAAATTACAGTGAGTCTCTGCTCTTATATATTCGTGTTGATCGTGTGTAAGCAATCACACAACGTGGGTAGGAAATTTTTGGCATCATCATTTATTTATGTAGAAGGAAATAGTATGGCACATGCACATAAATCCCAGATGGTTACTAGGGGTGGGGGTCTGGGGGACATCACAATTTTGTATGTGAGCATACTAAATATACATATTTGGAGTATCAAATCTTGAACCGAAAAAAATACTACTCTGAATTGTACACTGCTACTTTAACTTGTTAATATTGCGATATGCAGTGTGCATATTAGATAATGTAGTACCTTTTCCCTTGAAATGAGATTTAATTTTCTTGCAAATGTGGCAATTCAATTGACAAGATCTTGATCCAGGTCCATTATTTCGTAGTACTGTTGTGAATTGTATGTTCTTCATATAGTAGACATAGAAACCAATAATCAATTTGTGCTATAAATCTGAAGGTGGATGGTGATACTAGTACAAATGACTGTGTTATTGCTATGGCAAGTGGGTTGTCTGGTTTATCTGAAATTCAAAGTCTTGATAGCACTGAGGCTCAACAGTTCCAAGCATGCCTAGATGCAGTAAGTATTACTTCATGTTCCTTAATATTTGATGTATGTCATCAAGTGCTTATGTTCAGATGTATTTTAATGCGGCACAATCATTATTCAGTTATTTTTCGCTCTATGTTACATGTGATAGACCAAAATGAGCTTCATATTGTCCTCAGTAACACATCTCTGTACCTTAGCTTTTTGCCCCCTAAACAGATATTGTTTACCCGTTAAGTTCCTATGCTGATTTATTCCTTCCATGTAGGTAATGCAAGGTCTTGCGAAATCCATAGCATGGGATGGTGAGGGTGCAACATGCCTAATTGAGGTTAAGTGGCATAATCCTTTGATGCTACTTATTTTGAACATTATAATTGGGCTTCTTAATTTTAATCAACAATTTGGCTTATCTGAAAAGTTAAAAACTTTATTGTGTAATATATAACCCCTTTCTATTCTTTTAGGAATATGACATAACAATGTTTTAATGTGCCTTTTCCTGTTCAGGTTACTGTAAGTGGCGCCAGCAATGAGGCAGAAGCTGCTAAAATTGCTCGTTCAGTAGCATCTTCTTCTCTGGTTAAAGTATGTTAATAGTTTTTCTACCAATTTCTGCAATCCAGTAGTATATATCAGCCAAAGCAGTCTTCTTTTCATTCATCCCCTAGAAGGCCAGAATGATTATATTTTTTGTGACAGGCCGCTGTGTTTGGAAGAGACCCAAATTGGGGGCGAATTGCTTGCTCAGTTGGTTATTCAGGCATTCAATTTGACGCAAACCGTCTTGATATTTCTCTGGGATCTATTCCACTAATGAAAAATGGCCAACCACTCCCCTTTGACAGGTTAGAAAAAGTTTTATTGCACAGTCAATCCATGTTTCATCATTTTGGTCACTGTAAATAGTTTATTCTCTTTCTTTAGATCTGCCGCTAGCAGGTATCTTAAAGATGCTGGAGATGCCCATGGTACAGTGAACATTGATATATCAGTTGGTGAGCATTCAGCCTCTTTTTTGCAATTTCGAGTGAAGATTATCAATCATTAACTTATTATAGTGTTTATTTATCTTTGCACCTGTTCAAAACTTTTGGTTCGTCATGGAGCCCGTTGCATCCAGCATAGATTTGCTCTTCCTGCATTTGATTTGCGGTGGCATTTCTCTTGTTCATCGGTAGTTTGGCTGATCCTATGTTATCACAGTGGCTAGGCAGACCAAACTGGCATCATATGAGTTCAACAAATGCTTGCAACAAACACTTGGATTTTTGCTTGGAAAGCTGATGTTATTTGTTACCCACCATTTTGTACTAGGCTATTTGATGCTGTGTCTCAACTATTTTACCAATTCTTACTAAAAAAAGCTACCTTATGAAATTGCTATCTTGTTATTATGAACTATGGTGATTGTGTTATTGACAGGGAGTGGAGGAGGAAATGGAAAGGCATGGGGCTGTGATCTGAGCTACAAATATGTTGAAATAAATGCTGAATATACAACATGAGATTTATATATGACATGAAGGAAAAAAAATCTTCTTGGAGTGATGAATGGGTCCAACTACCATCAGGAGAATGTAGTTTTGTATTGCGACGGCAGCCTTGCCTTAACAAGGTGTTGCGGATGTATTTTTTCACGTGAGATCAACCAGACCAGTGTTTCCTATAATAAGTGTAATAATGTGGTTAATAACGGTGGGCACGATAACAACACTGATGATGCCACCTTCTTCAGTTTAGAATTTCTGATGGCGGGAAAGCATTGGTCTGACAAACAAAGTTTTGAAATATATATACAAAGCTTATTGCTGGTCCTGCATGTCAAACTGAAGTTCCACTTTTATTTGTCAGTTGGACTGAAATGGTGTTAATCTCACCATTGATACCTAAATCAATTGAATCCCCTGTATGCAACATTGCAACTTGGGTAATACTTGACGTTGGTGTAGTTGGCAACTAGTTTGTAACGTGGAATATCAGAAATAATATTGATACGATGTTATAGATCTATTTTTTTATTTGAACTTATGTAGAATGCTTTATGTGAATCTCAGCAGGTCATATCTGATTTGGAAAAAAAACATTATTTGTAGGTTTGTAAAGTTATGTGCTAAAAGTTAGCATTATCCGAGTTTTCTTAAACCTAGTAACTAGTTCTTATTTCTTAATGGTTCAAATCCTAAGGGGAACTTGCCTAGATGGCTTTCAACATGATGTGTGATACATATGGAACACAATAGGTGCAATGATGATGAATATCATGGAGACATCTCTGGCTTCACTCATGTTGGGAAGTTTCTACTACATAATTACTCGTCGATTAAAGAGATTTTCATCTCTAGTTGTTCACTTAACAAGTTTTGGCACCCGTATTGCCATGCCTTCCACAATGCAAGCGAATGCAATCATTACCCCCATGTAAGAGTAGCATATGTTGGTAATTGTAGTAGCATTCTCCGCTTTGTTTTCATAACACCAAATGAGAGCTCGATAACATTGCGTAGTGATGAGTGCAAGTGACTGAACAAGTCTTTTTCCTTCTTGGACTGGGACCTTGTCGAAACTCGGGTAAATGGTACTTCTCTCCTTTATATGGCGAAAGAAGACCATTCCGGTTAGGGTAGCCTGAAGTCAACGAGGTAGTACTTCCTATACATGTAGCATATATGTTAACACATTTATGTCAGATATAATAAAAACATGTAGTTGTGATCGTTGTACCTTCTAGCAGAAATGGAACTTGTGAATGCAAATTTTGCAATGCTTCATCAAAGTCCCTTGTGTTGTGCGCCGAATTAGGCCATCCAAGAACAACAAAAGTGAATCTCGTATCAAAGTCACATATAAGACTAGCCACAGTGTGTCATCGATGCCCCAAACCCAAAAGGCAGAGACTTGGCATCGGTGAGACAAGATGCAGTGGGTTGGCGTCGCGTGGGACCCACTAAACAGTAAAAAGCAACAACTTTACCAGGCTTCCCTCTCTCCTATGCATGCATGTTACCAGACTCAGCACCGAGGAAGGACCAATCCCCAATGCCGGAAAATTTTCTTCAAGCATCGCTACCCACAATTGTGTAAACCGCTACTCCAATCTTCTCTTTCCTCGTTTTAGCATCGGCAAAAGCCCACGCTGTGGGCAGTCTAACCAATACATTTTGAGTGGTAAACTAGTACTGACCAAAATGTGCAATCGTTGCAGAAGCAGACACAACAACAGGGATATGAGTTTCATCTATTGCTCCAAGCCTCCAATAGTGCCTTCAAAATGAGATGAAAAACCTAGTATGCACTATTGTAAAAGTCGGTCTCTGGGTCCGATAATGTCTACAACCAACTCGTTCGCACGATTCAACACATGGTTGAACTTCCTATGGATTGTCTCTGTGTACCCCTTAAACCTATTCTCAACTTGGATAACTGATTGTAGACCACCTATTGACCTTAAAAAAACATGGGCAAACATTCAATAGAACTCATTTCTAGAGTAGTTCCCCTTCAATTTCCTAAATGTGATCATCTGATTCAGCATATTCATTGTGTTGGCTACCTCCAGTAGCATCTTCACCGGGATGCATGCGGATTGCGGAGGGATCCGATACTCGACTCCGCTCAAACATGAAATCCATTTATTTCAAACAGCTTGTACAACCAAATTGGAGTCCCTTCTCCTAGTCCTAGATCATGGTTCCCTATACAAAAAACAAAAAAAAAGAGATAAAAGTCACTTGCATAGAGTAAAAAATAGTGGGGAAAAAACATACACATGGCAAGTTTCTAACCTTTGTGTTGATCTCCCATGAAATCTGAACGAGTGTGTGACCGTTCCCAAAGATCCCTCTCAAGGCCAGTATTGTTCCACTATGATTTCCAAAATCTACACATGACATTTAGGTTATCTCAATGATTCTTCAGTTGTTTTCGTGTATGACATTTTCCGTTTTGAGGAACTATATATGACATTTTTTTTGTTGATTTTGTTTGAAATTTCATGTATATTTTCTTCAAAACTTGTGTAAAGTTCTCCGTTCTACCTTTCTCTCTCCATACTTTTGTTTTTCTTTGAAAAAAGAGTCTGAAAGCTTTTCTACCGCGTCGAATTTAGGAGTAAATTAATTCCTTCTAATATTTGCAACAAAAAAAAATCTGGGGATGCTCAATTCAGATTTATCTGGCTCCTCCTTTTCGGCGCTGATCGCTGCCCACTTCCCACTCCACTTCCCACTGCCAAAATAATTCACCTGCTTCGCGGCGCGTGTTGCCGAAAATTCTCCTTTCGTTGGCGGGAGACGGGAGGGCGAGGCGAAATATTTCGGCGTCCCCCAAAATCTGCTCGCACCTTATTGGCTGAGGCACCCGTCCCACGGATCGTGCCCCGCTGGCGCCATCGCAGCCATCCGCGCCCCTCTAGATCCGACCGTCCGTTACCCTTGCCCACGGATCGACGGGCCCACCACCCAGCGCCGCCGCGCTGTTTAAATACCCGGCGTCGGCTTCCCTTTTCCGATCATCTCGCAATCTTGCATTCCTCCACTCTCAAGAGCCATTTACTCTGTCCCGAGAACCCCTCGCAGCGCAGCTGCGGCCATGGAGTCCACCGGCACCGGAGCGGGAGGGAAGGTGAAGAAGGGAGCGGCCGGGCGCAAGGCCGGCGGGCCGAGGAAGAAGTCGGTGTCGAGGTCCGTGAAGGCCGGGCTGCAGTTCCCCGTCGGCCGCATCGGGCGCTACCTCAAGAAGGGCCGCTACGCACAGCGCGTCGGCACCGGCGCCCCGGTCTACCTCGCCGCCGTCCTTGAGTACCTCGCCGCTGAGGTAATCGGCGTCCCAACTTGCGCTCTGCTATTAACCCCTGTGTTTTGCTCCTATCTGATTTGGCAATAGTGTGTATTGATTCTGAGTTGCCGATTCGCTTTGCTTTCTTTTGTGGTCAGGTTCTGGAGCTCGCCGGAAACGCTGCCAGGGACAACAAGAAGACGCGCATCATCCCCCGCCACGTGCTGCTTGCGATCCGCAACGACGAGGAGCTCGGGAAGCTGCTGGCCGGCGTCACCATCGCCCACGGCGGCGTGCTGCCCAACATCAACCCGGTGCTGTTGCCCAAGAAGACGGCGGAGAAGGCGTCCACCGGCGGAAGTAAGGAGGCCAAATCGCCCAAGAAGGCTGCCAAGTCCCCCAAGAAGGCATAGAGTGTTCAATTGCCGAGGTGGATCCGATGTTTAGCGTCGTGTTGCCTGCGATGTGTACGGTTGTAGATGGAATGGATGTGGGTGGAGGTTAACAGTGCCTGTAGCAAGTTATCTTTACGTTTCAATACGAGAAATGCCTAGTTTCTTGAAAATTGGAAATGTAATGTTGTTTTGATCGGTGCTGCTGCTCTGACCCTGTCGTGTGCAATGTGACTTGCGAAATCTTGCCCCCCCCCCCCCCCCCCCCTTTTTTTTTTTTTTGGGTTGGGTGGGTGGGGGGGTAACCTGCAATGGTAGAAATGAGCAGAACTGGGATGTGCAAATTTGGATTATGATTTGGGCTTTGATGATGGCCGAAGTGAAAGTATTGCATGGGTCGGCGTAGCGAGATGTAGAAATTGCAGAAGCGCTGGGCGTCGCATTCTAGACAATTCTGTGACCCTTCATCATGATGCTCAGTCTTCAGTCTAAGAGAAGTTCTGAACATGCTTACGGGTATGGTTCATTTTGTTAGCGTATATATGAATTTGAGGGTTCGATTTTTCACTGGAACTGTTCATGGCGATTAGGCCATCTGGCATTTGCCACATGGTCTTTCCTAAGGCTGCTAATGTTAGCTTTGCAGAAATTTTGTGGTAAGGGAGTATCTAACCTATAAGTTATGACAATAACTAAGCGCTACTACAAAATCAGTGGTTATTTAAAGTTATATAGCATCTCCAAGAATTTTCAAAATCTACTCTCAATCTAGATTTGTAACAAGATTTAAAAGAAGTACAACCATTATCAAGGTAAATCAGAAATAATTTAATATTTTTATATAAAATGATCTTTTATAGAGTTGAGTATGTGAAAAAACTGTTGGAGAACCTAACAAATATGATCCCAACATCTTTAAGAGATTTCTAAACTTTTGATTACCAATTATTGTTTGGAAACTAATGGAGATGTTCTCAGACTCTTGGTTATGATAAACTTAGTTACTAAATTTTAGGAATACAAGTCTTGGTAAATTAGTATTTGGATCTTCTAAATATATAGATATCCTTTATTCTGAATTTATCGTTAGCCAAAGATGATGGATTACTTTCTCAAGTGGACACAAAGATATAGAAAAATTATTGGATGATACAAACATACAGAAATTGAGTTTCTATGACTCTAAATAATAGTTTAGGGAATGAATTAAAAATATTGTTGAAGATGGTCTTAGGTCACAATCCAAACAGTTTATCCCATTTGTTGTAAGATGATGAGCTTTAATAATCATGATGTTATGTAAGCCAGAAAACATGCGGTCAAATTTCTTATTTAGTGGAATCATATAATTGTTTTTTTGAAAACATAATTTCGTAACCCAATAGAATTTGGAAGTTTTATATCAATTGTTATTTATATATGTATGTATTCATACAAAAATGTTAAAATACAAAATAATTTTTGAAAAATTGTACAAAGATGACAAAACATGTTCGTCTGAACTAAAATGATTTTTTAAAACTTTAGGAGTATAGGCTCTGTTCGTTTAAACTTAAAACCGTTTATTTTTCGACCCTTCTATAGTATTTTCCTCTCACAAGAAATCAACATCAGCGCTTATTTTCAACGGCTTTCAGCTTCAGCCATATATGTTCTGAACTTCAGGGGCAAAATTTCTTCGAACTTCTCACTGCCAGAAAAAAAAAAATTCATCTGCTCTGAAAATGTGCTTGCATCTGATTGGCTGAACTACCCATCCCACGGATCGTGCACTAGGAGCTCCATCGCGGCCGTCCGTGTACCTTCAAATCCGACCGCCCGTTCCCTTGCACGCGGATCGACGGGCCCACTAGCCTCCTCGTTTAACTACCCGGCACACCACCTGCCATTGGCGATCACTCTTGCATTCCTCCGATCTCCCAAGACCTCCTGGCCCGAGAAACCCCTCGAAGCGCAGCTGCGGCCATGGAGTCCACCGGCACAGGAGCGGGAGGGAAGGTGAAGAAGGGAGCGGCCGGGCGCAAGGCCGGCGGGCCGAGGAAGAAGTCGGTGTCGAGGTCCGTGAAGGCAGGGCTCCAGTTCCCCGTCGGCCGCATCGGGCGCTACCTCAAGAAGGGCCGCTACGCGCAGCGCGTCGGCACCGGCGCCCCCGTCTACCTCGCCGCCGTCCTGGAATACCTTGCCGCCGAGGTAAACGTCATCACGATCTCCGTCTGCAACCAGGACCATCGTTCCGAATCTAGTCGTGCACATTTCTGTCGTGCAATGGCGTATTAATTCTGAGTTGCCGATTCGCTTTGCTTCCTTTTGTGGTCAGGTTCTTGAGCTCGCTGGCAACGCTGCCAGGGACAACAAGAAGACGCGCATCATCCCCCGCCACGTGCTGCTTGCGATCCGCAACGACGAGGAGCTCGGGAAGCTGCTGGCCGGCGTGACCATTGCCCACGGCGGCGTGCTGCCCAACATCAATCCGGTTCTGCTTCCCAAGAAGACGGCGGAGAAGGCGTCCACCGGCGGAAGCAAGGAGCCCAAATCGCCCAAGAAGGCCGCCAAGTCCCCCAAGAAGGCATAGAGTGCCCAACCAGATCCGATGTTTAGCCACTACCTTGTTACCAGTGATGCGTAGGATGTAGATGGGATGATGTGCCTGGATATGTACCTGTCTTACTGCAAATTGTTGCCTGTGACTTATAATGGAAGAAATGCCTTGTTTCTTAGAAGTTGCAATGCCATATGCCTAATTTCATTTCTGCATTGTTGCCATTTTTTTTTTCCAGCCTAGTTGCCACGGTTTTTTTAGATCCTATTCGATTAGAATTTGCTGTGCAACTGTGCCAGTGCTAATCCGGTAGAACGGTGGATTGTTCTTTAGTTATTGGATTATAAAATCACGTTTACCAAAAGAAAAATCCTGATCGATATTTACACACCAGCTGGAGTTTTCTGTGTACGCCAAAATACGATATCATTTAAAAAGAATCAATAAAGCTACAAAGCAACATAAAACTATGTTCAGCTTGCTGGAAACATGTGCTGCCTTGTTGGAAACTAGTTAATCTCTAGCTTGTGCTGAATTGTTTGCGAGAAATTAGAAACTCCTAATATAATGCTGCTGAAACGAAAGTATTTATAAGTGGACTATAAATCATGACCATTGGTTAACTAGTTAATATAGTCCACTACACATCCAAATAAAGTTAAGTTGTAGACTGCTGGCAGAAATAATTCATTACGATTTAGGATATTAGGTGCAAGTTTCATACTGTATACTCCCTCCGTATAGGAAAAGAAAATCGGTTTAGACGAAGTATCTATCAAACATTGAGAATATAAATAATGAATAACTTTTAAATTATTGAATTTAGAAATATAAAACTATATAAATAGTTTTGTCTTCAAACATACTTTCATAAAAGTATGCATATACCACTTTTGAATAAATATTTTTATAAATATGAAGTCAAAGTTATGCTTTAAAGACCATATCGTTGTCCTAAATGATTTCTAAATCCTATACGGAGGGAGTACCATATTACCATGAGGGGTATAGTTCTGCCTATTGCTAAAGTATCTTAAGACGGGGTACGGATTTTCTGAATGAAAGACATCTTGTTGAGTGTTCACCAGAGAAAAAAGAACTGTGCTGCTAAAGCATTTTTGTTTACTAAATTGTCAGTTAAATTGTCTTTCCCATGCAGTCATCCTGGTTGCTCCATCAATGACAGGAAGGGAAATGAGTATTGATTGGTCAAAAGAACAGACCGGTAAGGAAATGCCAAATAGTCAGAGCAACTCCAACAGTTTGGTAATTTTTCTTTGTCAATTGTTGTTACTTGCCAAGCCCCAAATTGATATGGGGAGAGGGAAAAAAGGCCATCTCCAAGTGTTTAGCAAAACTGACTTGGCAAAACTAAAAATTGTGCGCGCAAGGGAGAAATATCCCGTGGGAGTAGCGTGCGAGGGCGATTGACAAGCGAATCACAGTTTGGCATATATACCAAATATCACCTGGTGTTCACCAAGTTGCTAAAAATACAAAGCTCATTTGCCAAACTGTTGGATAGGTGATTTTGAGAATTTTGCCAAAAAATAAGAATGCCAAACTCATTTGCCTAACTGTTGGAGTTGCTCAAGTGGACCACATAAAATGCATTTAATTCATTCCAATCACCCAAAACAGGTACTTTCATGATGGAATGCACCCCCCCCCCCCCCCCCCCCCCAAAAAAAAAGCAGATTTTAAACGTAAGCAAGGAAATACTGTTTTACATAAAAAGCCATGTTAAATGTAATATCTGTGCATCTTCAACTTATGATAATTAATACATTCCCGCTTTGAAGAATCATGATTCAAGTGTATGTCATATATTTGTGAATGAAGATTTGCAGAATGACTAGGTCAAGAAAAAGTGAAATCAGCAATTTCAGAGTGGTTCAGTTGAGAAAGATGACATCAGAGCTCATTTGCACTGTCATGAACCTTCTACAGTATTGTGTTGGATAAATGAAAACTAAACAACTGCAGCTAGCAGTTTGTAGGCATCACAATTACCATCAGTAAATTAAGTTTGTATTGGGAGCAAGTGAGCAGAGAAGATAGCATATGCCCTGCCATCAATTGCCTTAACAGCTTTCTTTGCCTCTGCTTGCAATGAATATTTGACAAAACTAAATCCCTTCACCTTTTCGGATTGTTGGTCTAACATAAGTCGAGCTGCACTTGATAAGATACAGGGAGCCACATAAAACTGAAGTTAAGCTATTTTGGTTCAATTAGCACAACCAATACTGTTACAAATCCAATATAAACTATCAAGTTTCAGTAAGAAATATGAAGATTCCCAACTGCAAGTGGTAAAGAGCATGGCAGGGCATATGATAGTATATAACACAGGCAATATACCTTTCTCACAGTGCCAAATGGTGGAAACACTTCTTTGAGTTCTTCCTCCGTTGAATAGAATGACAAACCTACAAAAACACAATAAAAAGGAGATAATACTCATTTGATAACATGTTTCATAGATGATGTATGTTCCCTATGATCAGAACCTGTACAGCTTCATCACTCATGAGGGTGCATATAGATAGTAGAAAGTTCACAAAAGAAGTTACCAAAAAGGAAAAAGGGAGATATATTTGAAACATTTGCAATAGCTTTCAATTTACTGTTTGCAGGGTACTCAGAATGCTGCTTCAACACTAGACGTACGAATACACCAACTTAATCAGCATTTGTTATGACCAACTACTTATGGAGGAACTAGGAAGCAATCAGGCTAACATAAATGGAGAAACTTAGAACTAACTAACCTAGATATCATCATTGTCACTGTGTGTTACCATCAAAAGGATTCTATTCAGATAACCAGATACTTTGCAATACAAACCCTGAAAACCTTCGTTATGAACAACTACTTAACCAGGGCAACACAAATGGAGAAACTTACGACTAACCAACATAGAAATCATCATCATGCATTCACAAGTTCTAGCACGAATCGAATTATCAGTTCATCACTTGGTGAACCATATGGCTGCAATACAAACATAGTTACTGTCTTACTGCTCACAAATGTCTCCATGCTGAAGAACCTGAGACTGAAACAACAAACCCACGAGCCTTCGAGACCCTCGTGAGGTCGCATCATCGGTGGGAATCGTGATGACCCCAGTTCTCCAATCTCCAGGAAAAATCCTAGATTCCCAAATTACCAGAGCACAAGAAAATTGGCAGGCGGAGAAATACTACTATACTCCACAACGGGGGCATCAAATCTAAGAGACCCATTACAATCCGGCACGATAGCTATTTGCCTTTGTTCATCCGATCAGAACATCAACGATTTCACAGCACATACATAGGCGGGGAGGGGAGGGGAGGAGAGAGGACACAACGAAGAACCCTTCTACGAAGGCGGGGACCTAACAAATCCGTGGATCCTGCGGCTGGCTCAATTGCTGGTGAACTTGGTGACGGCCTTGGTTCCCTCGGAGACGGCGTGCTTGGCGAGCTCTCCAGGGAGGACGAGACGCACGGAGGTCTGGATCTCGCGGGAGGTGATGGTGGGCTTCTTGTTGTAGCGCGCGAGCTTGGCGGCCTCTCCGGCGAGCTTCTCGAAGATGTCGTTGATGAAGGAGTTCATGATGGACATGGCCTTGGAGGAGATGCCGATGTCGGGGTGCACCTGCTTCAGCACCTTGAAGATGTAGATTTTGTAGGTCTCCACGCTCTTCTTGGCCTTCTTCTTCCCCTTCTTCTCGCCGCCCTCCTTGCCGGAGGACTTGGAGGCCGGCAGGCGCTTCTCGGCCTTGGGCTTCTTCCCCGCGGGCGCCTTCTCCGCCGCCTTCTCCTCGGCCGCCGCCGGCTTCTTCTCCGCGGGCTTCTTCTCGGCCTTGGGCGCCATCGGGGGGGCTCGGGGATGTCGGGGACGAGGGGGGTGGGGGGCGATTCGGTTGGTTGGTTCGAGACTCGGGGCGAGGGAGGCTTTTCTTGGCGTGGAATGTGGGATTGGGGGAAGGGGAGCTTTTGTAGGGGACCACGACGGAAGGAGATTGGTGGAGATGACTGGGGCGCGGATCGATGAGCTGGCGCGACCTGCAGGCGTTGGATTTGGGCCGCCGCGGGAGGATGGACGGCGGGGAGTGGAGCGTTGAATTTTCCGCGCGTAGTGATACAGATTCGTGGTCGTGGAACGAAATAGATGGGCGCGGGGCGTCCGCGCCCGCGCGTGCTGTTTCAGCAGAAGCGGGATCAAGACGCTCCGGAAATTTTTCCGTACAGTGCCGTTTGTTTCGGATATTTTGGAGAATTAATTTAATTGGAGTTTGACTATTTAATCGAGCCTACAATATAGTAGTATATTCCTTCCGTCCTACGAATAAACATAATTATTTGACTTTTACTATTCCTCTTTGACCTTTCTTCTTATTTAAATTTTTTATATAAATAATAAATTAAATAAATCATTATGAAAATCTCTCTACCTTCGCCGGCGTTTGTGGCTTTCTTGTCCTCGCCCCCACCACTACTTGCGGACCTAGCATGCCAGAGCTCCAACAAACCCTAGCAGTGACTGTCTTCTCCTCGCCCTTCTGCGACGACAAACTAGGGCAGAGCGCCACACGGGCTCATCGTGAGCCCCCTACTCCTCCTGACCCAGTTAACTTCACCGTTGTTAGACGTATTACGTGTATCCATGTTCTCTTTTTTAATTAAGTTTTAAATTTCAAGTTTCCAATTCTATATATTTTATGTGTAGTCAATTATTTGTTGTATTACCCCTTCATTCAATGTACCTACCTACAACTACTTCTAGTCTTATACAGTCCTAGTAGTACATGCGCATGTAAAATGACCCATAATGTCACACCTTTCCTGGCTTGCACTGCACGATGCGTCGACACATAGTCACACACCCATTCCCCAAGTTGGGAAAGAAGAGTGTAAGACCATCCTTTCCCCACGTCCACTAAAGCCAGCCTGCAGGAGCTTTTATCGGACCAGCAGCTGCAGCGGCTCCTCTAAAAGTTACGGTAAAACAGCAGATGACCTCTTCGTACGCTAAATATAGCATGATAGTGTGACACCCGACCCAATTTGAAATTTGGCCCATAGTGGCCCATGTGGAAGTAATTAGATATGGGGAGGTTAGTCCCACCTTAGTTGTTAAAGGTGAGTTAGACCAACATACAAGGCTTCTAGAGTCCATCCCATCATCCCCGGGTTAATCCTTTTAAGCGAAGCGAGGACAAAAGCTTAAGTGAGATGGTGGTACGTGTGGTTTACTCAGTGTGCAGAGTGGATTTAAGCTATTTGGACTCTGAGGTGTTACAAATGGTATCAGAGCCGATCTTCGCGGCCACGGGCGCATGCGGGCCACGGGCGAGGACATGAGGTTGATTGCATGTGTAGGCCCTGCGGGGCGCACAGCGCGACACATGTGCCGGCACTGGACGCACGGGGTGGAGAGAGAGAATGACGTATGGATCCTACTTTATATAGAGTAGAGATATAGAAGATAGATGAGTGTGGGAGAAAGTGATATAGCCACCGAGGAGGAGTCACCGGAGATAAGAGAGCAAGAGGGCACGACGTGGATCGAGGTCACAGGTAGATAACTGACATGAAGGTGAAAAATCAGTCACCTATGGTCAGGTAACTCAAAATAAAAATACCCACACCACTGCACCAACCAATGTTTGTTATATCTTTTTCCACCAACCAATGTTTGTTTTCTCTTCCTGCAGATAAGCCTTTGGACAGAAAACACACAACTTCAGCTCTGTTTGACTAGCTGGATTGTACGGCTGGTTACCTGATTATTGTGAGAGAAAAACAATATTGAATGGCTGGCTAATGCTGGCGGGTAAGGATACTTTCTTTTTCCTACATGAATAAGAAAAAACAGAAAACAAAAATGTATGATTTATGTAATG
Source organism: Eremochloa ophiuroides (assembly GCA_038502445.1). Lineage (NCBI taxonomy): Eukaryota > Viridiplantae > Streptophyta > Magnoliopsida > Poales > Poaceae > Eremochloa > Eremochloa ophiuroides. Next base: position 96,919,277 of record JAHLJS010000002.1, read on the forward strand.
ATCACGTTATGTATGTGACTAATATGTCTTATATTCAAACTATGTACTATGATTATACATGACTGTTTATCTCATGATTTAGATTATGCTAGTTTTGGACTAGAAACTTAGTTTTCTTTTGTATTTGGAGTTGGAAATGTGTGGATCACAATGCTGGTGAGAATAAAGTGCGGTGGGATGGGTTAACATATAAAAATATGAGATGAATTTTCTCATTTTAATACTATAAGTATAACAATTAAATATTTTAGAAAAATCTTTATATATCGCAAAAAATATTGATATGACAGGAGTATAATGAAAAGTGCGGCCCAAACATTCGGTACTAGCCCACGAACAAGCGGGCTTGTGGGATGGCCCAGAGGCTCTCGCATCACAGATTATAGGTCAAAAAGCTTTTGCGAAGTTTACTTTTCCTCTTCGAACCGTAAGACCGGACAAATCATCTTCCTCAACTTTTGAAGCAATGTAATTTACCTTCCTAACCCGGTTATAAGCGGTTTTGAAGGTGGTTTTGTCCTTTTATTTTTTATTTATTTCGGCTAAATCATTAAAAAAATCATAGTAAATCACAAACAAATGATAAAATAGAAAAAAATCAAATTTTAGTACTCCTCCATATTATATGTTAACTGTGTAGATCTACTCATGTGGAGTTCAACAAAAGTTTGATTTTCTATTTTATGATATGATTTTTAAAGATTTAGACGAAATAAATAAAAAAGAAAAACAAACCACCTTCAAAACTGCTTATAACCTTGCTAGGGAGGTAAATCGTATTGTTTCAAAAGTTGAGAGAGATGATTTATCCGGTTTTACGGTTCAGGGAGGAAAAATAGACTTTTGCAATAGTTGTAGAGAAAAAATAGATTTTTTTTCCAGCACAAAATAGAATATCGTGGAGGGCATTCGTGGTAGCAAAGCGAAGCATCTGCATCGTGTGGCCGGCGTTCGTCGGGACACCAGAGCCCAACCCGCTCGGATAGAAAATAGCTGGTCGTCCGCCTCCCCTTGTCTGTCTCCACCAAACCTCCAGTGACAAGGCGCCGCCGCTCTTCCACCCCCGACACCACCTCTCCCCGGCCTCGCACCCATGGCCACGGCTATGATGGCTGCAGCCACCACCACCTGCTCCGCGCGCCGCGCCGCGCCACTCCTGAAGGCAGTGTCCTCCTCCTCCTCCTCCCCCAGCAGCTCGGCGCGGCCGCGGCGGCCCTTGGCGCAGCACCTCCCGCGGCTGCTGGCGACGGCGACGGCGACGGCGGCAGCGGTGGCGGCCGCTCCGCTCCCGGCGCTGGCGGAGCAGATGGAGAAGGCCGCGCTGTTCGACTTCAACCTGACGCTGCCGGCGATCGCGACAGAGTTCCTGCTGCTCATGGTGGCGCTGGACAAGCTCTACTTCACGCCGCTGGGCAAGTTCATGGACGAGCGGGACGCCAAGATCCGCGGCGAGCTCGGCGACGTCAAGGACGCCTCCGAGGAGGTGAAGCAGCTGGAGGAGCAGGCGGCCGCCATCATGAAGGCGGCGCGCGCCGAGATCGCCGCGGCGCTCAACAAGATGAAGAAGGAGACCACCGCGGAGCTGGAGGCCAAGCTGGAGGAGGGCCGCAGCCGCGTCGAGGCCGAGCTCGTCGAGGCGCTCGCCAACCTCGAGGCTCAGAAGGAGGAGGCCGTCAAGGCGCTCGACGCCCAGATCGCCTCGCTCAGCGATGAGATCGTCAAGAAGGTGCTCCCATCTGCGTGAGATTTGGAAACCAAACCAGCGAGCCGGCCGGCCGGCCGGCGTTCCTTTCTTAGCCTTCTGATCAGGGACAGTGTGTATACGGCTATACGCTTGTCGGGCTGCTGCCGTCTGTCCATGGGCGGCCCTGCTTCTTATTCTGTGACTGTGTAATTGCATGAACACTATAAATGAATGATAATTTTTGAAGAAATCGGCCGGTGAACCAGACTCTGTACTTTTTATGAAAGATTACTGGATTTTAGATGCTGCTGTGTTCTTGCGAACTTGCAGTAAGGTTGTTTGATACAACTAGCACAGACGCCATACTGTTGGATGCATCTCGTCCTAGCTATTTCAGAATCTTATAACATATGTTACATACTGGAGCAGTATCAGCCTGCTTGATTCATTTACAAAATTTGCCATGCTTAAGATTTGACAAGTCATGATTTTGGTCAGGATTTAGTTTCCTACCAAAAACATATCAAACTCTCACGTTTATTTTGCCAAACCTATAACAATTTTTTTACCTAACTTTTGGCTTGCCAAATCTTTAACATGACACAATTTGGAGACAAACCAAGCAAGCCTCAAATGATTGTACATGTAGCAGTAATCTGTAACTCGGCTTATTCACTATTAGTTCTAGGCCTTGAGCGGGGGCGGTCTGTGTCGATCCCTCTGCCGCTCTTGGCCAAGTTCAAAGTTGAAATCATGTTCCTGGCATTCTCCAACCATCTCAGATCTTCAACTGCAACCATCATGGCTCGAGTGGGTTCTTACTCGAATTTTTTTTAAATAATATTTTTTTATTGATTAATTGCATATCTAGTATTTGGAAACAAAAAATTACAAAAATAGCATCCTGTCGGCCATCCAGCGGCCGACAGGGGACCTATCGGGCCTCCAGCAGCCGACAGGCTTACGTGTCAACTGCCAGGCAGCCGACAAGCGTCGGCAGCGGCTGTCGGTGACGATAGGAGGCCTGTCGGCTTCTGGCGGGCCGATAGGTCCAGTCGGCTTTCGGGCGGCCGATAGACCTATCGGCTCAACGGAGGCCGACAGGCCACTACTATCATGTTCTTTTTCATTTTGATGTTCATTTTAACGTTTTTTTTCATATTCATTATACGGTTCAATCCGAATACTTAACTTACTCGCATCTTTCAAGACTGTTCTATAAATGAAGTGTGCTGCAAACTACGAGAAATAGAATTAAAATAACACATGTTCAATTTAAAAGAGTAACCCACCGATACATGAAATGAGCAGTGCGTGGCATATGTGGTACTCTAAGTTATACCAAACCTAATTCTAACATGCCTTAGGGAAAGTGAACACAACGGTGGTTTGCAATGGCATGTGTGTGTGACTTTGGTAAGAGGCCACAGACTATTGTAAACATGTCTTAGGGAATTTAACTTGCTGGGTCTATTACATTGTTCTACTGGGTGCAGCGTGGTTGTTTGCCCTTGTTGTCGTATCGTGAAGACGGTTCCGCTGCATCCCTCTTGTTCTTGAGTGCTGCCTCTCGCGCTTTAAACTCTTCCTCTTTACGCTTGATGATTGCTTCACGCAAGCTTAACTCCTCCCTCCTCCTGACAAGATCTTCCTTCTTAACTTTGAGACGGATCTGATCTGCCATGATCCGTCACTCTTTGTCCTCCCTGATTTTGCGGTCAACCTCACGAGTCTCATTCATCCTCAGAAGATATTGAGCTTTGTCTTCAAGCTCTTTCGGGCGCCTCTGTGGCCATGCGGGCATCTCCTGATCCACCCATTGGATCCACTTGCAAGGCTACATGTGTGGATGTAAATGATCAAATTGTGTATAGTTTACGAGAAACGAAAGAAGAAGTTGTTGATAGTACCATGAAGTCGTCATCCAGATCTGGGCACCCGAAGTACCTACACCCATAGTGTCAGTCTAACTCCATCCACACGCACAACCTAGTGACAAACCCACAACGACACTTTGGCCGCTCACGCCACGACGGTAGCTGAGTTAGGTCAGATATCCATGACGACATTGTAGTTGAATGATGAGGGTTTGGAGAAGAAAATGTGTGGTATGCTAACTCGTTGGATGTCTTTAAATAGGGCAGGCATGGAGTGAAGGAGTAATTTTATAGACCCCAGCCTTTTCAGACTTAGTCCTTCATAGGCTTTACACAAATAATTGCGAGTAGCCTGTTCCTCACCCCAGAGTACACAACGAGTAGTCTTTTCAGTGTATTGGCAAATCAAGAGTAGCCTGTTTAATCAGTCAGAATTAACAGCGACTAGCCTTTTCAATGATTCAGAGGGCTTGCGAATAGGCTTTTCAGTGCATAGCCTTTTCAGTGATTGCGACTGCACAGTGAGTAGCCTTTTTAGTGACTTTGGCAGACTGAGAATCTAACCTTTTCAGTGATTCAGAGTGCTTGCGAATAGGCTTTTTAGTGCATAGCCTTTTCAGCGAGTTGTCAATTCAATTTATGGCATCTTCAGTGATTGCGACTGCCTCGTATAGCTCCCATCTCTATCCATTGTCCTCTTAACCTAAGCACCAACATGCTAATCTTCAAACGTTGCTGCGACGGTGGAAAACCAAACCATTCATGCAACCAGGCTAATACTTGTCTCCGGCTGTGATCCAGCGGTGAGTTCAGTTGTGTGTCAAAGAACTGGAACGGACTAAGGTCTACACCGCTATCCCCAGTTCTGAATTCACCCTTACCATCGTAAATTCTGAAGCGAACTAGATCGGACGACATTCCTGCTCCCATCGTTAAAATTACACTGTCAGTTGAATATTGCTATAACCCCTAAACCCTACCAAGACATTAATTACAAAAACTAATATAAGTAGGCAAAAAAATTCCTAATTCAAATAAACAAGTTACTACTAGAGAAAATATAAAATAATCCTAAAAATAAACTAATACTAACTACATAAATAAACTAACATTAACTGCATAAATAAACTAACAGTAACTATTCCTAAAATTATAATAAAGAAACTAATCCGAAAAACAAAATAAACTAGCCCTAACTAACTAAATCAACTAACCTAACCCTAAATAAACAACTAAAGAAACTAACCTAACCCTAACTAACCCTAATAAAAAAACTAAATAACCCTAAATCCATATACGGTTCAATAATATACAACTAAAAGTTACCCTAATCGAATCTACAACTATAAATAACCCTAAACTAATCTACAACTAAAACGAATCCTAAACTAATATACGACTAAAAATAACCCTAAACAAAACTACATCTCAAACTAACTCTAAACTAATGTACCACTAAAACTAACTCTAAATCTAAACTAATTTACAACTTCCTCAAATTCTAAACTAATTTAAAAATAATTACAACTTGCTCTAATTTTAAACTAATTTAAAACTTACTCTAATTCTAAACTAATTTAAAACTAACCCTAACCCTAAATCTAACTAACCCTAAATAACTAATTTTATCTAAACTAAATAAATAAAGTAATCAAATTTGTAAACTAAAAAAACAGAAAAATAACAAAACAAAAAAAAAAGAAAACTCACGGCGGTGGCGAGCCGTCCGTGGCCTCCGCGCCCGCGCGGGGACGGTGGAGGGCGGCGGCAGGGGCCTCGCCGGATCCGGCTGCTAGGGGCGGCGGATGGCGGCCGGAGCGGCGGGACGGCGGCTGGCGGCGGCGAGCACGCGGTGAGAGAGAGAGCGCGCGTGAGCGAGCGGCGTCGGGAGGAAGGAGACGGCCGCGATAGATATAGGGGCCTGTTGGCCGCCGAGGCCCGACTATCGGGTCGCGAGGGGCCGACAGGCCTATCGGTCCGACAGGCCTGACTACTTTGGCTCGGCCCGCTGGCGTGGCGAACTAGTCGGCCGTGGAGCGGCCGATAGGGTCCTGTCGGCTCCTCAGTGGCTGACAGGTCCCTAATCGGCTTTTCAGCGGCCAACAGAGTGCTATTTTTGTAATTTTTTTCTAAATACTAGATTTGCAATTAATCAATAAAAAAATATTATTTTTTTTAAAAAAATTCTTTCTTACTCCATGGTCACTTCACAGGTTAGCCTTGAATAGCATTAGGGTCGGTTCGAATTTCCTCCCTTTTGTAATCCGCCTGATTACTTTTTTCAATAAGTTTCAGTAGAGGCACCTGCGGCCTATCCTGTTTCTTAAAAAAAAAAATTGGAGAGCTAGAAAAAAGGTTTCTCCATGTACCCTCTCTGTACAAGGCAGTAAAGAAATGCGGAAATGGGACCGAGCAGGCCAATAGGCGGGCCTACAAGCCCAAACAGGCAAGCAGGCCAGCACCTAGCCGTCCTTCGCCCCGACCCAAAAGCCGAAAGCCCGCCGGGTAGGGTTTCTAGGTGCCGGCGACGGCCATCGGCCATGGCCGCCGCCTCCGCCGCCCCGGCGCTGCTTCGCCGCCTCGTCTGCAGCTCCACCCCAGCCTCCTCCTCCGTACTGCGCGCTACCTTTTGCTCCTCCGCAGGCTTCGGCTCGTCACCTCCGTCCTCCATATTCGGCGACGACACCGTCGCCGAGGTCTCCAACGTGCCACCGCTCACCACACCCAAGCTCTTCGTCAGCGGTAACGTCTCTCAACCCCGCCCTGCCCAACTCATTGCACAGCATTTTATATAAAGATAGCCTCAGGGACAAAAAGAATCAGGCCTGCTTATGTTTGTGTGAATTTTAATTAGAGCTGCGGGTACTTGGATATCCTTGTGCTATGTTTCTGAGCGATCCAATTGGGAACTAGGGATAACCAGTGAACTTTATGATGAATCACTGCATTTAAACCTGTTACATACTGACAGCTTACATCTCATCCGGTCATCCTGCAACAGCTCTTGTGGGCGTGTTTGGGAGGGTGCCCCTGCCCAGCCTGGCTCGCTGGCCAGAGCCAGGCCAGCCTTGGCCAGCCTGAGCACGGCTACCATGGTGCGACGTCGCGTGTTTGTTTCACCTGCTCCATTCTAGCCTGGTTTAACTGAGATCGTGTTTGGTTTATAGTTCAACTATATGGTTACTCTCCCCTAGACATTCGGTAGACTTACCACCCTTCCAATCCTTATTGGCATTTCATCGAACACCTAAGTTGTGTACTCCACCACGGCCATGGCTGCCACCGAGCTCGAGCTCACGCCACATTTGCAGGAGTGAGGGCAGCGCAGCAATGGAGGGCGCCAGCGGGCGCGGCGGTGGCAGCCCTGTGGGGAGGATAGCACGAAGGACGGGTCGAGCATGGAGACCGGGTGGAGGTGGCCCTGCTGCTCGGCTGGCACGACGCCGGCGTCATTGCGGCAGTCGACCTCGCGCTCCATGGAGGAGGCCCTACTGCTCGGCTGGCACGGCACCGGCGTCATTGCGGCGCTCGACCTCGCGGTCCATGGAGGAGGCCCTGCTGCTCGGTGGGCGTGGCGCCGCCGTCGCTGCAGCTGCCGTGCTGTCGGCCCAGCGTCAGCGACACGCTGCCGCCGAGGCCGGTCATATCGCCGTACGCCTGCACGAACCTCGCGTCTCCGCCGCCGTGGTGGTGCGCGAAGGCCTCCTGCGAGCCGCCGTCGCCGTTGCCGACAACAGCACTGAGGTTGAAGCTGGTGGTCGCGTACGGGCCGGTGGCGCCCTCGAGGCTGGGCAGGCCGACGCAGACGCCGGCGGAGTCAAGGCTCGCTGGTGGTCGTCTTCCTCGTCCTTGCCGCGCGGCGGCGGTGAGCGTGAACGAAGGATAGCTGCTGGAGGTGACCGGAGGTGACTCGAGCATGCCTCCAGTGCTTAGCGAGCCGCTCCGTCGCTCAAGCGAGCCAGGCCACCAGGAAACGAACCTCCCGCCGTTTGCTGAAAGCCAAGAGAGAGAATGCAATTTGCACGCCGGTGGCCAGGCTCGCTGGTGGGCCCGAGCGCACAAACGCGAGCAGTTGCACACGCCCTGTGTTGTCAAATCCTATGACACCCGTGTATTTTTCTTGATTTCCTTTTATCATAGTATAAAAATGGCCATTTATTAGATTGTGGTACTACTTCCGCTCTAGATTTCGACGCGAGGCAACCCCACTTCCATTGTAGCATAACAGAAATACTACGTGCGTTTTTCAGGCCACCAAAGATAAGAAAGGATAACAGAGATGCATAAAACGACTTAGCCTGATCCCTAGCACCCGCCCAAAATACCAGATGGATTATTCCAGCTTAGACGTTTCCAAGTAAACAACCAACTACTACCACTTAAGAGGTTAGAACCAAAAGATCAACTGAAACACTAGAAAGTTTCTTCGCAAAACCTCCCTTGTCAAGCCAGCATTTGAATCACCCACATCAGGTAGAGTTGTCTCCCTTAATCATGTCGAGCATCATTCTTCAACAGTTTCTTTCCACCATCACCTGCGTGCTGAGACTTCAAAGATCTCCTCTGCCCACTCGTACCATGGTACATAGTTTGACTTTTCTAGATATACCGTTCTGTTAAGTATCTAGACAAAATGACTTAATTTGGGACTGAGAGAATATTTCGCAGCTCTGCTCAGTAATAAATACTTGAGCTCTCAGCAAGCAGCAGGTCCCAGGCTCCTGATTTTCACTTCCGGTGCAGGCCTTTCGAAGTTAACAACAGATGAGAAGCTCCAGGGTGCATTTGCTCCTTTCGGGAGGCTCCTTGAAGGTACAAAGCAAGCTTTCTTGGAGTAGTAATGTTCAATCCTTTTCCTCACTCCTAATTGTAGTGTGCTTTTATTACTCCGTGCAGCAAAAGTGGTGACGGATAGAGTTTCTGGGAGGTCAAAGGGTTTCGGCTTCGTGAAATATGCCACCATAGAAGAGGCCGAGAAAGCGCGGCAGGAGATGAACGCCAAGTTTCTGGATGGATGGGTCATCTTTGTTGACCCGGCCAAGCCAAAGCAGCCAAAGCCGGCTCCTGAGCAGGACGCCCGTTCCTCGCATGCTGGCTTCACGACGAACAAGACTGTAGGATGGTGTGGCTAGGCTCCTTGACCCGTCGCGGTCTTTCACGGCACAAAATTTGGATGGTGATATTATCAGGGACACCCGAGAGTAGCTTTGATTTGAGGCACCCAAGGGAGGATAGGCTTGGTATGACATGGATATGGCCAGGCAATGCAGATAGCTGGGGATGCAGTTCTACTATGTTTGGCGCCGTGTTGTTTTTGTGTTCCAACTTCCAAGACAAGATACCCTTGTCGTTGCTCTAGCGCATGAGGATGATTAGTGCAAAGTTAATTGTGATATTTCTATCCTCTCGTTACATGATTGTTTGTCCTCCTGTTACCTGTTTTTGCAATTTAATAGACACTAACCGACAGATTTGGCTGATGTTACAGACTAGGACAAAATCGTTGGAACTTTCAGTTTAGTTTAGATAAACTTGGCGTATAATGACACAACGTCGAGATAACCTACTCTTGTATCTACTCTTGTATCTGTACGCTGATGATATACACGCTGATGCAAAAAATGCGTTCCCTCTGTTATAAATAATTAGCCATTACAATTTTCTTAGAAAATAAAAAATCTCAAATTTGACTAAACTTATTGTCATAAAAAATAAAGATAATTAGCTCTTCAAAAAAGTTGGAATGACTTGTAATTTGGAATATTGGGAGCAAAAATGTTAAACTCGACGTGAATCTTATTGTGGAAGCGTGCCTATAACATAGCCGCACAGCTGGAAGATATTCAGGTGTCGGACCGCCTGTGATCACTCGATTACACAGGTGAGAACACCTGCTGCAATCACACTCGCATCAAGCTGGAACCTGGGAAGCATGTGTGGCAAATGACGCTCGGCACACGCGCAACTAACAGCACACCGACCACACCATCTATGCCCTGAATCATCTCCTAAACTACAGTAATTCGCAAAAAGAGAGAGACGAAACTACAGTATGTACAATGGTAATTTCTCTTCCATACACCACAAATCAGGTGTTCATTCTGAAGTAGCATAAGCAAACACAGATTTGATTTGCTCAAGCAAGTGATTTCTGCACCAAGACTAGGTTCTCGAACATAACCAAGGGGTGCGACTCCAGCATTGACTCCTTCTGTCAACAGAACAACAGGTGAGCGATAATACTGTTAGTATTAGCAAAACAGAGGAAAGAATTTGTAATATTCAGTTAATCTTAGTTCAAAAAATAATTGAATCATTTCACCATTTCAGGAGACCAGAGGAATATGCTACAGAGAATGTGGTTACCTCTTCAGCTGACAAAATGGTGAACCCGAGCTTGTCTGACCAGATTTGCGCCATTTCAGGGTCAACAGGCACAGTAAGAAGCCTAACATTCCAGGCTCTCAAATTTGCCTCGATTGACTTTAGGAGAAGTATGAAGTAACCCTGCACAAAGAAACCCCAACAGTAAGACTCAATAGTAAACATGGTTGAAATGGCTTCATTCGGAATTTTCAAAACAAAACAACATTATCACATGTGAGTCCTTAAAAAAAATTGGACTCTCGTATGGGTTGGTGGAGGGAACCAGGGATCAGATATAAGGATTGGAAAATTAACATAAAGGAGAACATCACCCAAAATATGTGCTGATACTATTAATGCTTGATGATTAAATATATTCCAAATCATTTTCTTTTTGAAAAAAAATGTTGTCAGCGACTCATCGACATCTTCTAGTTATGCATCGCTTTCTTTTTCTAGTCGACGATATCAGCTATGGAGTGTCTGGTTCAAGTTCAATTCCACCTTTTTTCTGCACTCGCTACGAGTAGCAATAAGGACCAGTTCTGCAATTTGTTCCATGCGCACTTTCAGAATCGCAGCAGACACAACATGCGTGCTGCAATAAAAATCAAAATAGGAAAAAAGTAAGAATACCAGCAACAACAAAAAAATATACTCATTTCGAGGACACTAACAATCTGCAGTTTATATGTGTGCGCTTTTTGTAAAGTTTGCATGCAGAATCATAAAAACGCAAGGATTGAAGGCATAAAAGAGGCATCACTATGAAGACCAGAAGAATAAAACGGCATAATAATGAAAGGCATCGCATGGAAAAGAACCACCTTGTAGTTAACAGTGCACAATACATTCCTCGAAAATCCTTCTCTTGGTCTCCATTTTTGCTGCAACAATGAAGTTTAGATTATTTACATACTTCAATCTATGAAAAGAAAAAGACAAAAGGTGGCTTCCCCTGCTGTATTCTCGCTAAAGGTAAATGCAGATCAACCCACTCATGCATGACTTAAGAGTTGGCTAAATATGCAAGAACATACCAATTAACCATATCTGAGAAGATGTCACTGTGCTCATCAGTAGATTCCACAAATGCATTCTATGAAAGTACAGAGATCAAGGTGAGACTATAGCAGCCAAGAAGCTACGGACAGGCAGATGCAAACTTTATAAGCGAAAGAACTACTTACTTTGAAGATATCAATGACCTGAGGCATGTAGAGTTTGACATCCCTACTTGCATCCATTCCACTTAAAAACCGCCAACAAATATTGGATCTTATCTGTCTAAGGAAGGCAATCTCTTCACACTTTTCCAGTCCTTCTTCTAGATGGGCACGAAGTGATTGACATTCTTGGCAGCACAAGAAGCGAAAACACACGTATTCTTTCAAAATTTCCAGAGGCGCCTGAAATGTTCAGTTTAATCATTCAGACGTATCATTCGCAATGGCAGGCCTTCCTTTTGCCCATATAAGTGAAAAGGTCACAAACCTTCTTTTTTACAACTCTATTGTTGTAACATTTCACGTGGCATGGTCTCTCGCACTGCAAATAGTAACAAGGCATAATTCACAAGCCAGCAATCTATCAAAGGCAATAAGTTGGACATAAGTATTAAGCAGAACAGACCTGGTTACAGAAGATAATTGTGTCCGGATCGATATTTCCAATCGTTGTGTGGCCATGCCTGACATTATGCAAAGTTGCAAATTTTCATATAAAGGAGCTTGATCCTATTAATCTATCGATAAAAAACACTTAATAGTGATATCTTACCCACAGAAATAGCAACTCTCTGTTTTGACCACTCTTTCTTGTAAAGTTCGTTTCAGGGGAACGATAGGTCCACTGGTAGTAGAAGGTTCTCTGGCACAGCCTGTAATAAAAGGAACCAATTGGCACAACACAGAAGCTCTAAATTACTTGCAAACATAAAGCTCAATGATAGCTCCCTCATTCCCTAAAGGTAATACAATTAAATCTAAACAGACCCACTACAAATCGCTGGCAAATCCTACATCGAGTGGCAGGGTATGTGTGTAGGCCTTTTCAAGGACATTCGAAACAACATAGCCTTCAAATAAAAATCTATATGTGACCAAAGAAACAAAAAAGGGCTACTGACTACTGAAGGCCAAGTCAGTTCTTTTGACAGGGCAGTGTGAAGTCCAAGGATCATTAATCTGCTCGCTTATAAAAATAATTGAAAAATACTGTACCTGCATAAGGTACATAAACCAAGTGAACTATGCATTTTGAACACAGAAGAACAGAAAATTGAAGGAATCATTTATACACAGTAGATAACCAGTGTATTCATGCAAGTGCAAAAAACAAAGATGGTAAGGAACAAATCAGGGCCCATAAGTCATAATACAACTCAATAAATTTAATGACAAGACTGTATCAAACCAATTAAGTAAACAAACAAAAAACGGTTTGTAAAGCCAGGATAGGGGGTACCGATGATTGCGGACAAAAAAGAAACTTCATTTCAACCATAAAAATAAACTTTAAATCTTTATAAAGATAAAACGTCCTATAGAACAAACAATATACAGCAATACTGTATCCATCTCAAGACAGTAGTAGATGACTTTGCAAGATCTGAGTACAGCAAGAATGGTAGTAGTAAAGCAAAACAAATGAAGGATAATCCACCAAGAATATTAGATCCCTCGCTTGAAGACCACATCGCCATCCCAAAAAGTTTCACTACTCAACAACTCCTTCACTTCAACACAATGGCCAGGTAAGGAATGCCGCAGGAGCACTGCTCAGTCAGTAGTCACTACCCATCATCCTTTTCTCTCAAGAAGTATTTTCCTTAGACAAAAAAGCCCTGCGAGTAAGGATATACAACCTTTCGAATCCACAGGAGGGAATCTAGCAGAAAGATACAATTCTCCTCGTAAAGTGTGATTGTTGTGTAGTGTGTACCATGCCCTGACCTTTGCAGAACTTTTTGCTCACAAATTAATGTCTTGCCTTGAAAAACTTCCATGAGGGGATTACCTTATTACCCTTCCATCCTTTAGGAATGGCAAGTGCTCAGTGCAAATAGTTCGACATGACAACACCAGCAGTGCTGCATGCTTAAAGTTCCATCTACGTAACGATTAGAGACAAATATATATCTCTTACAGAAGTGAACAAAACGACCTTAATAGTAAGTAATCACAATTAAAAGCGTATCATTATGGCTGGTTAGAGCTAATTAACAGGATGCGGCAAAGCTACATCTGGTAGGACTTAGCATTCACGAAAGACAGCAGACACATAGACTGTAACTTTCAAATTGTTTTTCCTTACACGAGGAAGGAAAGAATCTCTTAGGCTCATAGCTCGCAGGTCCTATGGCCAAGAGAACAACAGAGTCATCATCTTTCAACAAGGTGAACTGATGATACATTATTGCAATTATTGCAGCAGGATACCCTCTTTTAAACAGACCAACACAAAGTCATCAACTATATATGCCTGAGCATTCACAAGGGTGCAGGCATAGCTGCTAATTCGAAAGAGATCATGAGCCATAACCAGTGAACATGCAGCAAACTGAATAATCAGCACTGTGTAATTTAATGAAATACACACAAACCTAAATAAGCTATTGGTTGTTACAATGAACCTCGGAGTAAGCATTACACAATACCCATTAAGTTACCTGAAGAAGTAAGGTTAGGGTAGTCACTGAAGCTGGAAACTCTAGAATTGTCAAATTCATTTGAATTCAATTGATCTTGCAGTTGCAGAGCTAGCTGATGAAGTGTTAACCCTTCTGATGTATAAATGTTGTGATACCTGAAACATAAAGTTTTCACCACTTAGATGAACTTAAACACACAATAACTCTTTTTTTTTCTCTCTGTATAGATTCCCTCCTCTCGCTTTGCAGCTCCCCTTGAGCTTGCCTCAGTTGTTTCTTTTCTTTTGTGCTTTGACTTGTCTGAAACCTCTCTTCTGTACAGTACTCTCTTTTTATATATTTTTTAAATTTAATTCTACAGTAGGGGTTTCCCCTGCTGTATTTTACTGTAAAAAACTCCTTTTATAGGTTTAGATTATTACAAAAAGATAATTGAATGCCATTTTGAACTTCTAGCTCTTCTATGAGTAATATATTGCATAGGCACAACTTCTTCCCAAAAATGGTGGTGCTTACGGTTGCCGTCTTCTCCCCATGCCAGCATGTTCTTCAAAGTGTGAAGGAGCAAACTGGAGTTGAAAGAGAACAGCAAAAACATCAATTGGTCTTCATGCATAATAAATACACCCTAAGAAACAAAATTCGCTGATTGCTTAGTTTTGTACCTCTTGATTGCAACAGTTACAGACGATACCTGTTCCCCGCTTGTACCCTTGCTTTAGAACCTAAAAAACAGTGAAGCGTGAGTCCTCTTAAGAGTGCTACAGATTCAGGTGATTGCAGAAAAAGGGGCCAATGTAGTTCACATAAATATTCAGAATACCTCTCCATTCTTCAACTTGTAAGTCAGCAAACTATTATCTGCAAGGCCACCCTCCTTGAAAATCAGTGGATGCAAAGTAGTATCCCTGAGGAAAAGGTAGGTTATGCATTATTTCAAAATGTCATGTAAAAGAAAACCTCTCACCCCCTTTTGCAGAAATATACCTTAAATGTTACAAAAGGTTTAATGTTTTACCTTGTTTTTGATTCTTTTGACTTTGAGTCTATGCTGCGGTTTGGGAGTGGCCATTGCACAATTTTTACTGGACTTGATAAAGAAAGCCCTAAATTTGTGGAATCATGTTTAGAGTAGTGTGGGGTCACTGCAGTAGGTAGTGGAGATGGAGAATCAGACTTAACACCATCAACGGTGAGAGTATCTCCTGTGTTCTCACTGTGAATTTCTTCAGTGCCTTTCTTCTCTGAGGTACCAGTAGAGAGGCCACAAACCCCTTTGCCTGGGCTTCCACTAAAGGTTGGAGTTGGAGTCTCTGTGCCTCCTTGTCTAAACCGTCTCCCAGACCGCGTTTTAGATGTACTCCAGCAAAGGTTCGAGATGGTATTGTTGGTAGATTCTTTCAAGTCATCCCTCAAACTGTAAACAATGTCCCCCGCAGCCAACTCCCTTGAACTAGCAGTGGGGTTTCACAGCAAGGAGAAGTTAGCATGAGGAGCATTATGATGATTTAAATGTAATTGACTGCAAATTGGCAATACACTTCATCGAAATGGTGAAAATGTTTTTGCTCCAACAGTTAAGAGAGAACAATAAATTAGCAAGGATAGGAATGGTCAGTTCAAATTTAAGAATCAATTCTCACTGAAAATGCATACCATTAGCCCAAGTCATCCCTTGCAAGGTTTATGGGTTTACCGAGCATATACAGAAGCTGTAGCCCCCAAAACAACAGCAGGTAAAACTATGGATGCATATATAGAATATAGGAACATGTCTTGAAATAACACGGCACGGTATTTATAAATCTTAAGTCCTATTGAAAGATTGCAATGCAACCTACCTCTGAGTCGAACAACCATCTGAAGCCACAGCATCTACATAATCTTTCCTCTTTTGAATCGAAGCTAAATGATCAACAAGAAGGAAGATAAGACGGGGGAAAAATTAGCACATTCTGAGCAACACACAAAATCAATAAATCCTTAGGTGCTAGCTAAAATACCTTTCCACTTGTTATACTCGTCAAAGTTAGGAGGGAAACCAATCTTTTCTTCAATGAAATCCCCAAGCATGTTAAGCTTACAAGGTTTTAGTGCTTTCACCAAACTGAATAGAGAAATCCCGGTATCCAAGAAGATGTGATCATTCTGATTGTTAGATGACTGACCAGAATGCTTCTCAAACTTGCATGCATTCATAATCTAAAATTTATCAGGCATCATGAGGTCAGGTATCAGACCATTTACAAAGGGATTTAGAACTTATCATTGATGCAACACAGTACCAGAAAGCTTACATTACTACTGTAATTACACATTGAGCAGCCACAGGAATAACCCTGTCCATTTATCCGTCCAACCTTCTCCACCTAAAGATAATCAAAATGAATCATAAATTTTGTTCTTGAGATATCAAACCCTATCTTTCAATCAGTTTACTGAATCAACAATCCTAATGCCAGCAGGAACAACACACACCATATCCTTCCTGTAGGTCACCCTGAAACCTTCAAGAAGTCCAGTGGACAGCAATCCTCTAACATCTCTAAGGTCACTGTCTAGCTGATACCTTGTTCCTGTCACCCCCACTTCAACATCATGCATCATATGGCCACCACCTGCTCCATCTTTGATCTGTTGTACAGCAGGCCCTTCGACGCCGCACATAGTATCCGACTCAGTTGCGGAACTGCTTTCCCTGCATAAAAACAGAAGGGACAATTCCCTGATTCTATCAGTTTATATGATGTCCCCCAGTCCTAGTGGTATCGCTCACTTCAAACCAAGCAGACACAAGCTGGCCTTCCCCTCGGTCAGCATCACCACATCTCCCCGTCCAGGTGCAGGGGCCGAAGGGGGCTCCGCCGTCACGCCGTCAACCTGAACCCCGTTAGGTTCCCAGCTCGCGGGTGCGCCCGCTTGCTGCCCCTGCGGCGCGGGCACAGTCATGGGTACCCCGGCGGCGGCCCGGAACTCCTACGCGAACGCCTCGGCGGGCACGTCCCTGAGCTCGTGGAACAGGTGGTAGAGCGACTTTCCGTTGGGGAGAAGGATGTGGCCGTTCTGGTTCTTCGACTTCGCCCCCGCGTGCTTCTCGAACTGCAGCGCTGACAGCACCTGCGCGGCACGGAGAAGAAAACCCTGATAAATTCTGAGCAAAACCACAGAACCGGCGAAGTTTTACAGATGGGCATTCGATCGAGCGGACTGACCTTGCCGTGGTAGCCGCAGAAGGCGGAGGCGGGGCAGGCGCAGGCGTAACCGCCGTCGGCGACGAATCCCTCGAGCCTGGCCTGGAGCGGAGCGATTAAAAGAAGCTGCGATGCTCGGGTGGCCCGAACCGGGTCTAGTACAGGTTGGTGAAAATACTCGCATTTGTTTTCTCGAGAACATAAGTGACTCGTGCCTGGAACAAAAAGGGCAATAGATCCTTAACACAATTGATACTTGCGCCCGACGTAGTAGAATGATCACCCCAGTCTTTTTGCATTTTGCATTGATCGACAGAACAGCGAACGCCGGCGGCTGGAGATGTTTCAGGGTATATAACAGGACGATGCGGAATTGCGGACGGAGGTTGGGGACGGCTCGAGATGTTATAACAAGAAAAAGGTAAAGTTCTTTGAAATCGTAGGGAAAAAAAAAATAGGCTATTGTGTTCTTAATAAACAACCCTAAGTATAATTCTATTTTATCTTTATTTACTTAACTTCGTGACTTTACCTCTATTTTTACAAAACGCCGGAAGAGTTTACTTCTTGTTCTGTACGAAAAACTTAACTTAAAAAAAAATATTTTGCTATACATTAGGCGCCCGAGTTTATGGTTTTTTTAATGTGACGGATATCAGCCCTTGGATAAGGAGTGGTTGCTTCGTTGCGCTCCCACCATCGTCTGCGTAGCGGCGACCTTCTTCTTCCCCTTCTCTCTCCCGACAATGCTTTCTTCTCTAACTCCAGTGAATGGTCGCGACTCCCCCCCACCCCCCCCCCCCGCGCCCTAACGTGGGTCGATTGAAAGGCTCTTATTTGGTTTTGCTAATTGAATGATGGCTTACATATACTAACGGTTTTTAATGTAAGATACACAGGTGATTAGTCCACAGACACACGTGTGTGAGCAACTATGCCATCGAGAAAGAAATGGTTGATTCGTTGCTTAGCTCACACATGTGATACACGTGACATGGAGTCATGTGGCTAGGTGAAAAAGATAAGACATGACTTGGCTTGATGGACTGATTACGAGGAAAAACGGTAAGTTGGAGGCTTTGAAATCGTTGGTACCAAGTGTCTGGAGGCAGTAAAGACTTGCGTCGAAGGCCGAAGTAAGGGTGAATAGCAAGTGAAGTCGAGAATCCATTAACCAAAAGCCATGTGATGATATGGAGTGGATCATATTATTCATGAGGTATTGATACATGTGTTGCATTGACATCGATGGTGATGAAGATGGAGATGAAATGGAATGTGCAAGGCTAAGGTATAACCTATAGGGCATTTCATTTTGCCGGTCTAAGGTTGAGTAGAAAAAAGTTTGACCGGGTTTAGGATAGATTGCCATACTATTAAGAGGAGTAAATCTGATTGTATACCAGTCATCTAATGTTACTCGGAGTGATCTAACTTTGCATAAGTGTTAGGATTGAGTGACGTGACAAGTGAGAGAGAAAATACTTTGAAAAGTATCTGTGAAAGACAACACATATACATGAGGTTGTACACTTGGTGTTAGCACATTTTTAAAGGAGAAGTCGTTTGGATCGAACCGGAGGCGAAACAAATGTCATAAGGGGTGTGTTTGGTTCCATAGATATCCATGGATGGGACATGGATATCCTGTATATAGGGTGTTTGGTTGGAGGGATAAGTTGAACCTGGATATCCATAGCAAGGAATATTCTGGGTAGATGCTGGATATTCTGGTCCTCAGAAATCTGGCAGACGAGGATATCCACATGATGATTAGCGCATTGTGTTACGTGGTAATTAGAGTAGTATAGTGCTGATTAACATATTTTATTTTAAATTAGTGATTATAATGATAAAATTAGTGTTTGTGCATATTAATTAGGTTATAAATAGTTGTTATTATTTATAAATAATAGATATAATTAGTTAAGTATTCTCGCCCCGTGCAATCTCATCCATCCAACCAAACAGAAAAATAACTCGTTCCATCCGTTCAACCAAACAGACAACATGGATATTCATATCCTCAAATCCATGGATAGTCATATCCTATCCGCCCTTGTCCTCAAACCAAACACACCCAAGGTGATCAGACGCTCGATGGGATGTTGCAGTTGTCTGACCGGACGTGCCTGGACTAAACGTTGCGGACCGAACACGAGGTGAACATTGTACCTTGGAGCCTGACCTGCGCGTGGAGCTGAGCAATTAAAGGCCTGTTTAGCGTGCAAAAGTTTTGCGCCAAAGACACTATGGCATGCATGCTAATTTTTGTAATAAGTGTCCAATAATGAGCTATGTAGGCTCAATAGATTAGTCTCGTGAGTTCTGTAATAACTGTATAAACATGTAAAATATTTATCTATATTTAATGCTCTATACACTTATCTAAATATTCGATGTGATGGGAGTTTTAGAATTTGGAAATGCACCTAAACAAGGCTAAAAGAAGCTACGATGCTCGGGTGGCCCGAACCGGGTCTATTACAGGTTTTGTGGTCCATGTACTCACATTTTGTTTCTCGAGAACGTGGAACAAGAAGCGCAGTACATCCTTAACGTGAGAGTGAACCGTGTGTTTGGTTTGGGGATAAAGTGGGTTGGGTTGGATCGATTCCAGTATTCTGGGATTAGATGAACCCACCTCATATTTGGTTAGAGGAGTGGATTAAACCCAGTTTTTGTTTGGTTAGAGGGGTGGAGAAGAATGGGATGAACGACACTTTGACACCGTAGCTGTAGCTGTTAGTGGGGCCCTCTTGTCAACCACCCCACCTTATCTTCTTCTTCAGTCGCCATGGAGGGCCAAGCTCGCCCCGCACCCGCCGTCCAGCCGCTTGCGCCGCCGCTCACGGGTCTCCTCTAGCATGCGCCGCCGCTCACCCCAGAGCCGGCATGGCCAAGGAGCTCGCCCGCCATGGCCATGGAGCTCGCCCCCCCGAGCCCGATGCATGCCGCCCGCCATGAAATCGAGCTCGTCGGGGATAGGGTTCGGGCCGTCGCGAGCGCCGTCGCTGCGGGGATGGGGCGGGCCGCGCGAGTGCCGCCGCTGCCGGGACGGGCGGGCCGTTGCGAGCGCCGCCGCAGACGGTGACGGGACGGGCCGCGCGAGCGTCGCCGGTGACGGGGAAGGGGTGGCCGTCGTGAGCGCCGCCGGTGATGGGGACGGGGCGAGGCCACCGGTAGCGCCAACAGGGACGGGGCGAGGGCGCACGTGAGCGCCGCGGGGCCGAGGCGGACGCAATGACGGAGAGAGACGGTGTCGATGTGGGTCGGCGTGGTTCGCTCGTTTTGGAGGGATTGTTAGAACCGGCATCTTGTGAGAATATACCAACCCGGGTCGACCCCATTCCACTAAACCCACAAACCAAACACGGGTACATCTGGGTCCAACCCAGGATAACTTGGGTCAACCCGCAAACCAAACACAGCCTGAATTTGTTTTCTTAATAACTTTATGAACAATTTTTTTGTGAAGCTGGTCTGTTTTTGGATGTCGTTTGGTAAAACAGCTGCACCAAAACTTCACCTATGATTACGAGAGAGAAATAAGGAAGAGAGTTAGAACAAGCTATTTTTTTTAGTTTTATAGCAACTCATCCTCTTATAAGATGAGGGGAAAAATAGTTTCACACACGAAGCTATTTTGAAAAATGATGCTTAAAAAAATATCTCACAACAGCTTCACGAGTTATTATAAACTTGGACACGATAGGGAGATACTCAACAAGATCAATGTATAAGAGTTTGACTTTCAGGGGGTATTAATAGACGTATGCAAACTGGAAGAGCAACTTACCGCAGAAATTAAACATTTTCATGTGGCTAGCTCACCAGGATAGACTTCAGACTGGTTTGAACCTTAAGAGAAGAAAGTGGAAAGGAAATGAGAAGTGCTGTCTTTGTGAAGTGGGGGAGGATATGGATCATATTTTCTTTAATTGCCTTACGGCTAATTGGCTAAAATTATTCGGTTTTGCATAAAAGAGGCTCTCGAGTGGAATAAAGTGCCATGTAGTTTTTCAGGAGGTGTTTGATGAATGGATCGTGTTGGGGGAAAAGACTATCATGTCAAGCTTTTCATCTTTTCCATTATTATTTGGGGGTTGTGGCTAGTTCGCAATAAAATAGGGATTGAGAAGAGATTCTCAAAATCTTCTAATGAAATATTCCACAAAATTTTCTCTATTCCACAAAAATGGTGGATTCTATTAAAGGACCAGGATGCAAGATTTGTAGATGATAAGATGACGAAGATGAGATCTTGGCTGGAGGACTTTTGGCGACGGACAAAGGATTTGACAGTGGAAGGAGTGCTGGGCGTGCTGGGCTGTTTCCATTAGCCGTAGAGTTTCTGTGTTATGTCGTCATGTACGCTTGTGGGTTGGCTTAGGCTGTCTGCACCGCGTCCTCTATCCACGTCCACTACTAAGGATGGCAGCGGGGCGGGTCTGGACCCGAAACCTACAGGTTTTAGACCCGACGGGTGCGGGGGCGGTTTCAGTTTCTCCCCCGCGGGTTTTCCGGTTCAGGGACCCGAAACGGGTCGGGGCGGGTGCGGGTTTTATATTTCCTCCGCGGGTTTTTTTCGGGGACCCGAGATTAAATAAAATCACCTAAAAGCCCACATGTCACATACTGGCCCAAGCCCAACATGCTGTAGCCCAAGTTTTATTAACAGAAATTTCTGCTCCCAGCACCACTCGCCGTCACGGGCGTTGCTGCGTTGGGCGGCGCCGCAGCAGCACGACGCCGGCGCCCGTCACGCTGCACGCCCTCCCGGCCCTCCCCTCATCCCCAGCCACAACCCCCATATCCACTGCAGCAGCACCACATCGCGTGATTCGCGTCGTTCGTCCCTGCCTTGCGGCCCTGTGAAGGCGGATGCGCCGCCCACCGGTCACAGCCCGCCGCCGCCCTTGCCCCTGCCCCCTGCGGCCCACTGCGGCGGCACGGCCCCTGGCGAGGAGCGAGGAGGAGCTAAGGCTGACGAGGACTTGCGACGCGGATGAGCTGATTAGGACGAGGACGAGCCGACGCCCAGACCAGATCCACGGTGAGATCGTGAGTGACCCTGTGAATTGAAAATTGATGATTCGCCCAATATTTAAATAATGATATATTCTTATCTTTACTACTCGTATGTAGCATGAGCCTGATTCCATAGTCGATGAATGATGAAGGCCTCGAGCTGATTCCAGCGCCTGTAATCTTTACATGTTGTACAAGAAATGTATTAATTATGTGATTTCTTTTATGATATTAGGTTGCTACCCGGGTCTCGGTTCCCCGTCGGGTTTCGGGTCCCCGGCGGGTTCGGGGGTGGGTGTAACTTTTCACCCGAATCGGGGTTCAGGTTCGGGGTGGGTTTTTTTTGCGGGTTTCGGGGGCGGGTCCACGGAGGCTCTACCCGCCCCGAACTCGTCCCGTTGTCATCCTTATCCACTACGTGCGGATAGCGGAAAGAGGAGTTGCACCGCCGTCCTGTAAGTCGTCCGCGATGGCACAGGCTCCGATAAATGTAGCGCGATAGAGAATGTCGGCTATGCCCGTGTGCAGGGCCCGCGCTACCTCGCGTCTCGCGCCGCTCGCCGGGGACGGGAGAGGGAGATGCGGGCGCCTCCTCTCCGCCGCCGCCTGCCCGCTGGCAAGACCGAGGCCGGACCTGGCCACCCGCGGCGCTGTCCTCGCCCTCCTCTTCCTGCCCGGGGACGCCGCCCGCCTCCCCGGATCCGCCCAGGGCGGCGGGATCTGCCGGTGGAGAGGACGCGCTGGGGGCGCCACCGCGCTCGAGCGCCCGCCGTTGGGAGGAAGCCCGCCGTCGCGCCGAGGCCATGGTGTCCGCCGAGCTCGAGGCCATCGCGCGCGCGCTCGAGCCCAACGAGCTCCCGGCCTTCGTCGCGGCGTGTGACATCCGGCTCAGTTTAGAATTTTACCTGTTGTGGCCCATGTGCAATTTAATGAGATGTTGTGGGGGTTTAGACCCACCTTATTTATTTAGAGTGGGCTTGACAAACATATAAGGTTTCTTGAGTCCATCCCACTATTGCCGGGTTAATCCTTTTAAGCGAGTTTGTTAGCCCATATTTGGTTTTGGGTAATTGATGAAACCAAGTTTGCTAACGTTTGCTCTACGTGTTTTATGAGTTGGATTAGCAAACACCAAGATGGAGCAAGGTGAAGGCCACAAGTGAAGGGCATTGACGGCGTCCATGCAAATGGTCCATCATCAAAGGTGTCCACAAGCTTCATCAAGAGAAGAGAAGGAAGATGGATAAAAGCTGGGAGCTCAAGACAAAGGTATAACTAATAGGAAGCTCTTTTGCTTTGGGTGATTAAGACTCTATGGAGATAGAGTGATCACATTTAGAATAGATAGCCGTACTATGAAGAGGGGAGAAATCGTTTGTGAAATGTGGTTATCAAAGTGCCACTAGGTGTTCATGCTTGTTGCATATGCTTGTAGATGCTAGTGACACTAACTAAACCCGTTGAAAACTTTTTGGAAAATGGTAACACAAGTGCACTTAAGTGAGAAACACTTTGGAGTGTTAGCGTCTTCGGAAACGGGGTGAAGTTTGAGGGTTTGAAAGGGTTTGGGCCCCTCTCTCTCCTGTCGAGGTTGCGAGGCAGGATTCAGCCAATTTCGGAGATGTCCTAGTGTAAAAACTAGCGTCGGACACTAGTGTCGCTGAAGCGTCGGACCATTGGCTTGGGTCCGACGACTAACCCTCTCCTGTTTAGCTTTGAGCGTCGGACGCGCAGAATTCGAGCGTCGGACTATATCTTCAGAGTCCGACGATGTAGCGAAGCTTTAGTGTGCGGACAAAGCGACGCCTGGCGACGCTAGCGCTTGGTCCGACGGTGAGCGTCGAACAGCGTTCGAGCATTTTTTACCTCTCTGGTCAGAACTGCAAGCGTCGGACGCTGGAGAGGTTTAGTCTGACGGTGAGCGTCGGACACCGTCCGACGGCGTTTCGCGCTCTCGGAAGCTCTCTGGAAACGTCGGACGGTAGCGTCTGTTAGTTCGACGAGTCAACCATCCGACAGTATGTTTTGTGTGAGAAGTTAGCCGTTGTAATCCAACATTCGACTTCAAACGGCTAGGGACACGTGGCACACATCCGAGGCGTTGGACTGTAATACCTCTAGTATTACTGAAATTAAAAATGCCATATCATCATGTTTAAATTAATTGCCTGCATCTGATTGTGCTTTGAGTTTCTAGAGTGATTTGATTGTGTTAGGGAATGATTGTGCAATTAAACCTATAATTGGAAATCAAAAATAAAATCAAAAGGAAAATTCAAATTAAGCCCTAATTAGGCCATAAAAACCTAAATCAAAATCTATAATAAATCTAAGGAAAATGTTTTAATAAAAGTTGTAGATTTTTTTAAAATAGAACAACTTTTACTTTTGGAGATTTTGAAGTTATACAGTAGAAATACAAATTAAACTCAAAACAATGCTTTGAAATTTGAATTTGAAATGTTATTTCAAAAATATCAAGAATCTGACTAAATACCCTTAATTAAAGTTGTAGATCTTGATAAATACAACGACTTTAGTTTTTACAGATTTTTAAGTTGTTAAGAAAATTTTTGAGAATTTGATTGAATTGCATGTGAAATTCAAAATGGGGATTTACCCCCTTTCTGTTATTTTCAAAAATATGCAGAATTTTAACTTGGTCCAAAAAGAAAAAATGTTCTACATGAAATTTTCTACAACTTTGATTTTTGGACCTTTCCCTGATTCGAATTGGAATAGGGCATAATTAGCTTTTGTAGGGTTTGACATTAGGGCGGGCTACAGTGCCCGGACCCCTACCTGCTGGACAGGGCACGCGCGCGCGTGCGCCGCGCCGCGCGCCGGCGCCGTCCGGCCGGCCAGAGGCTCAGTCGCCGTTGCAAATTGGACGTTGCGGGCCCCGGGTCTTCGCTCGTTCTTATCCCTCCCTTATCCCGTCCTATAAAGCCGACGAGCACCACTCCTCTCCGTTTTTCCTCCCCGCGGCCGCCATTGAGTTCATCCCGGTTCACGGTGAAATTCGCCGTGTCCGAGCCACCTCCACCCTCTCCATCTCACAGCCAGCTAGCCTGCATCCTCGCGCGTCGATTGCCACCACTAGTGTGAGCTGTAGGAGTCTGTGTGCGCCGGAACGTCGTTGCCACCGCCAGCCATCGCGACGTGCCTAACTCATTTGGGTGAGTTCTAAACCTTGTATCCACGTGTTTCAACTTCTCCACGTTCCCTGGTTGCTTAGGCGCGCATTGGTTTTCATTTTGGTGCCTTATGTTCGGCGGAACGGGAGCTCGCCGTCGGGATACCGTCGTCGCGCTCGTCGCTCCGTTTCGTCTCGGCCGCAACCAGCTACCGGTCTAGGACCGTGGTGAGCTCCTGAGTCTCTCCAATCTATTTTCCTAAACTCTACCACGTCTTACCGGCTGGAACAACGTCGCCGTGCCGTCGCGTCCACCATGGGCGAGTTGAGCTCGTCGGAGGCGTTTAGGGTCAGGGCTAGGTGTGCTAGGGGGTTCGCTAGGCTCTAAGGTCACTGTTGGTGCACATGGTTTTACTGCTGGGGCGCCGGCGGCGAGATCTGCGGTAGGCCGCCGCGTGCGCGCGCGGGAGCTCGGCCAAAGGTAGAAGAGGGAGCTGACAGCGGGGGCCCGCTTGTCAGCGTCCCTGTGTGTGTGCGAGAGAGAGAGAGAGAGAGAGCATGCGAGCGCGTGGGCCGCGCTGGGCCGGCCTGGGTTAACTGGGCTGCCTCGGGTGAGAATGCGTTTTCCAATTTTTCGAGGGATTATAAATGGATTTTCCATTTTTATTTTATGTGAATAGTGCAAGTTTTTGGTATTTTTGTATGAATATTTCTACTGTACCAAAAATTATAGAAATTTTTGTGGATGTTCTCTGTGATGAGTAGAATGCAGCAAAAATATGAAATAAATATTTCGGACACTTTCTGTATGAACCAAAAATCAGTGTTATAATTGATAAATGCAAATTTGAACAATTTTAATTAATTTCCTGTAATTCCAAAAATCATGAAATTTGGTTTGGTACTGTTCTAGGTCAAAATCTATCTGTAAGTAAAGTTTAGGTTCAATTGGGATTAATTGAATTAGTGGTTTATTAATACTAGTATAATGGGTTAATTAAAAAGGTAATTAAATGTTAATGACTTAGGGTTTGTGTGATTTTATGATTAATTGTGATTCTAGACCAAATACCCTTATGACCTAGAGCATCTTAGGGTAAATTATTTTAAATAGAGAATGGACAGTAGTATTGGTACTCTCCTTTATCTGTTATGTCTTGTATTTTCATATCGCCGCATCGCATTCATGCATTCATCATTGCATACGTGTAGTGACCGGGAATCAGGAGGTGAAGACTGAGGTGACTTCTGAAGAGCCTACTCCTGAGCTGGGTGCAGAGATTTGACATCTGTGGCATAGAAGCCAACCCCAGTCTTTTTGCACTACAAGGCAAGCCCCAGTGCATTCAGCCCTCTCCTTGTGATTTATAAATGTTTATCACTTGAGTTAATCTATTGCGTTAGGTTATAGGAGTTGAGTGATAACCAATTGATGCATTACCATCTTTGACCACTTATCATAACCTGAGAACCTGATTAATTTAAAGTATTGAAAAGTGTTTAGTCATGCTTAATTATTAGATTTGCAAAAATGTTATTTTAAGCTATGATGATATGCAAAGAATGAATCTTTAAAAGGGAATGGTATTGTCCTCGTTCGTTGGCAGTGCACCTGGCCAGTCCATTGTCATCAACGGGGATGGGTTTTCCGTTTGGTGGTCATATGTTTGGGTTAGAGTTCCAACTTATCGTCGCCAGCGGAAAAGGGATGTGAAAACCGGGTGGTCACCAGTGTACTTGGGTTAGAGTTCCAATGCATGGTTTTCAACGGAAAAGGAATTAGGGACCATTCGTTGTCGGCCTGCTGTGATCGAGACTTTTCAACTAGCCACATACTACGGGAAGCTCTGACTCCAGTGGCTCTATTGCTTGAACCGACAACCACGCACTGGGAGTGGAGAGATGGCGAGAGTAGCTTGTACCCTCATGGCCAGCGTGCTGGATTGGAGGTGTACTGTACTCTCGGGTGGCGCAGGACCGGTTCAGGGATGGAAAAGCCATCGTAGACGGGGTTGGTATATGCAAGATTAAGTGCTACATATGCAGTGTGGTTAGGGATCTCCAGCTGGGTACTTAATCGATTCAATTCGTCGTTGCTCCTCAGTTATGGAGACTTGATACTCACACCTACATCGAATAGTGGTTCGGAACTAGGTTGTTTTGAGAATAAATGAATATTTGAGAATTGAAGGACATATGTGGAATAACTGAGATTAATGTTTATTAATTGAATGATGAGTTAAAATATTGAAAGTAGGATTAAAGAATAGTAGTGCTTTTCTGCAAAATACTTTAACTCTTGCTAAAGCCTTACCTTGACTTCCCTCAGCCTGCATTCCTGAGTCTCATCTTTTTGTTTAGTCGGTCAAGTCTTGCGGAGTACCCCAGTACTCAGGGTTTGTTAACCCATGTTGCAGGAGACCAGCAGCAGGAGGTTTGCCTCGCTCCCTGCTGCGTAACCATTGTTCAGGAAGAAAGTGAGGAAGAGTGAAGTTGGACCCGTGGGCAGGGTTCCTGTTATCATTTATCTAAGTATGTTGTATCGTTATTGCACTGCTAGTGCTACTTATCTATGGTTTGTAATAACTGCACTTAAATTCTGTTTGGACAACCGGTTTGTAATCTAAGTACTATGTAATCTTTCTGCACTTTTACTCTGATGTATTTTATTATGAAATGTTGTAATTCTGTAATGGCTTCGTAATGGGATCCTGTCGGAGAATACGGGTGCTGATGTAGCCCGGCAGGACCTTCTAGATCATCTGGGACACGGGCCCGGCTGTCAGAGGTCATTAGTGACAATGACAGGTGCCTATGGGCCATATGATTTAGGCGGTTCTGTTATAGCTGGTATCAGAGCATTCCATTGCTAAATCATTACGGTATTACTTTGCAAAACTTCAAAATATTTTGGATCATAAAAATCTAAATTGGTATTTTGGTCCAAATTGCTTGCTCTTATCTTATTCCGTAATATAGCTATGGTAGCAAGTGGAATAACAAGTTTACTAGCTCTATGTTAAAACAATTATTATGTATTTATTTATCTTGCATTGATTTAAAATTCGTAAGTATGATTCATGCATCATGATTAATTCATATGTTAATTAACTTTCTCCTTAAAAGTGGTATATGGGTTAGGATCTATTAAACCTATTCTTGCTAGCCTGTAATATCTTTGCTAATCCAAACTCACCTTTTCCAGCTGGCACGCACCAAGCTCACCGCTCGCAAGATGACTGGACCTAGGGGAGTTCCGCGCCACCAGCTGGCACCTCGCGACGGGGAGGCATCTGGCAGCCGCCGTCCCCGCCGCAGCCGAGCGGAGCTCAAGGAGGAGATCAAGCTACTCACTAAGGACTTCAAGGTGGTCCGTAGGGACCACTATAGGGATGTGCGCATGGTCGCCGAGCTGCAGCGTGAGGTGGACCGTCTGACCCGCGGGAAGGAGGAGGCTTGGGCACGTGAGGACGTGGCCCGGGCAAGGGTCCATGAGTTGGAGATCTATGTGGAGCAGATCGAGGATTATAATGATGCTCTGCATGAGGAGGTCCACAGGCTCAATGACCAGCTCAATCCAATCCTTGCTCCTCGTAAGGAAGAGCCTGAGTTGGGCGTGGTCGAGGGGCCTGGGGAATAGGTCGAGGAGGACGACGTTGAGTAGGCAGTTGATCCCATGGAGGATGTAATCGTGGAGGATGACGAGAAGGAGGACGTGATCGTGATCGACGATGACTAGACTAGTCATAGGACTAGAGATGTCGGCCTATTGTTGTCATTTGTGTTGTAATGTTGGTGCTTGCCAAGGACCTTAGCTATGGGTTGGGAACTTTGTTTAAATCCTAGTCGTGTGGTCTAAGTATTGTAATGTCAAGTGTGTACTGCTACCATGTTTCGTTTAAGTAATACTAGTCCTAAGATCGGTTTGCTATTAAACAGATGCCTGTCAACACTCGCTCTTCTAGTGCTGGTACTTCTGAGGACGGGGGTATTCCCACTGCCCCACCCATGCCACCAACCCTGGCGGAAGCCATTGCCGCTTTGGCCAATGCTGCTACCCTCTTTGCTCAGAATCACGGCAACCATGGTGGATGTCGTGGCCGCCATAATGAGGACGAGACTACTTATGTGGACTTCACCGACACATGTCCACTAGTGTTCACGAAGGTTGATGAGCCACTGGAGGCTGATGACTGGCTCCGTACCATGGAGCAGAAGTTTGGTCTGATTCACTGTACTGAAATTCAGAAATGACTGTTTGTAGCTCAGCGGCTGCGTGGTGCTGCAAGTGCTTGGTATGCAAATCTCCTATCTACACAGCCCGATGGACATCAGCTTACCTGGGCGGAGTTCCGTGAGGCTTTCCATGCTCATTACATTCCTGTGGGTGTAATGAAGATGAAGCTAGATCAGTTCCTGGCTCTACAGCAGAAAGAATCCACCGTCATGCAGTACGTTGGTCAGTTCAATCACCTGTCACAGTATGCCCCTGAGCATACCAACACCGACTAGAAAAAAAGGGATTGCTTTGTCAGGGGTCCGAACTATAAGATTCTGAGAAGCTTGTCCAACAATCTGCACTGTACCTATCATGAAACTGTCAACATTGCTATAGCTTTTGAAGAAAGTGACTGCAAGCATCAGGATGAGAAGAAGAAGAAGAAATCTGGGTTTCCTGGCAGTCAGAAGCGCCAGAAAATTTTCTACCGTTCCACCCATCACTCTCATCCACCGTACCCCCAACAACAAGTTATGGTTAGCACTGCGGCCACCTCCTACACCTCTAACCAACAAAACACCACTCAGCTGAATGCCCCTGGCGTTCGTATCACTACTCCCCAGACCAACTACAATCACCCTTGCTACAACTGTGGCAAGATGGGACACTGGTCCCGCAACTATTCGTTCCCGAAGCAGTACAACCAAAATACACAGAAGGGTCCTGGTGGTCAGCAGCAGCAAGTTCAGCATCGTGGTCACCAGCAGCATGCACAGAAGGGCAAGGTGGTGAAGAAAGCAGGTCAGGTCTTCTACACCCAGGTTGATGAAATCCCCGAGGGAGAGCCCGTCATGATGGGTAGGTTCCCTATCGCAAGTCACCCTGCTATTATGCTTTTCGATTCTGGTGCATCACATTCATTCATCAATCGTACATTTGTCGTTAAACATTATATTCCAATTGGGGAGATTAAGGAAAATTTCCTTATACAGTCGCCCGGGGGGGCGTATGAGTACTAAGGAAGTAGTACATCGGGTGCCTATAGAACTGGGCAGGCATATATTCCCGACCTCAATGATAGTGCTGAAAGATCAAGACATAGATGTGATATCAGGCATGAATTAGATGTATCAGCACAAGGCCCTCATTGACATGCTGAATAGAACCATCATGGTAAACTTGGCTAATAGTCAAACCCGACTCCTCATCCAACTTCCAATACCTCAAAGAGCAGTTGGTTGAGTATGTGCTACCTCAGTCAAAGAAGTACAGAATATTCCGGTTGTCTGTGAATTTCCTGATGTGTTCCCTGACGATCTGCCTAGTTTACCCCCTGACCGTGATGTGGAGTTTTCCATTGAGTTGAAGCCTGGAACAGCACCTATTTCTCGTAGAGGCTATAGGATGCCTCCCAAGGAATTAGCAGAGCTTAAGGTGCAGTTGCAAGATCTGTTGGATAAGGGTTTCATCAGACCTAATTCATCTCCTTGGGGTTGTCCTGCTATTTTTGTTAAAAAGAAAGACATTTCTCTCAGACTCTGTGTTGACTACCGTCCACTCAATGAGGTAACCATCAAGAACAAATGCCCTTTACCTCGTATTGACCTACTCTTTGACCAACTAGCTAGAGCCAAAGTGTTTTTCAAAATTAACCTTAGATCTGGCTACCATCAAATCAAAATCTATCCCCAAGACATTCCAAAAATAGCCTTCACCACCAGATACGGCCTATATGAGTACCTAGTTATGTCTTTCGGCTTAACCAATGCTCCTGCCTATTGTAACAGAACTGCCTAAATCACGTTACCCACAGGCACCCGTCATCGTCACTAATGACCTCTGACAGCCGGGTCCGTGTTCCAGATAACCTAGGTGGCCCTACCGGGCTACATAAGCACCCGTTTCTCCGATAGGATCCCTTTGCAAAGCCATTACAGAATTACAACATTTCATAACAAAATACATCAGAGTAAAGTGCAGAAGATTAGTAGTACTTATATTACAAAATAGTTGTTCAAATAGAATTCAGATACAGTTATTACAGACCAAACCTAAATGGGGTAGCGGTACGGTGGAACCATAATACAACATACATAGATAGGTAGTAACTCGGACGCTGCCCACGGGTCCACTTCACTCGTCCTCGCTTCCTTCTTGAACAAGGGTCACACAGCAGGGAGTGAGACAGACCTCTGGTTGCCGACTTCCTGCAACATGGGTTAACAAACCCAGAGTACTAGGGTACTCCGCAAGACTTACCCAACTAAAGTGAAAGATTAGACTCAGGAATGCAGGCTGAGGGGAGTCAAGGTAAGGCTTGAGCAAGAATCAAGAATTTTTGCAGAAAAGCATTACTATCCTAACTCAATTTCTTTATCTCAATATTATTTTAATCATATCCAGTTCTCACATTCATTCTCATATATCACAAGCTTTCCATTTCTTAATCATTCTCATATTCAACCTAGTTCCGAACCATTTTTCGGGGTAGGGCAGTGGATCAAGTCTCCATTGACCGAGGAGCAACGTCGATTCAAATCCAGAAAATACCCAGCTGGGGATCCCTATCCACACTGCATATGTAGCACTTAAGCTTGCATATGCCAACCCCGTCTACCACGGCTTTTCTATCCCTAAACTGGTCCTGCGCCACTCGAGAGCACAATACTCCTCTCGTCTCCAGGCACGCCGGCCACGAGGGTACACGCTACTCTCGTCATCTCTCCACTCCCAGTGCGTGGTCGTCGGTTCAAGCAATAGAGCCACCGGAGATAGGGCTTTCCGTAGTATGTGGCTAGTTGCAAAGTCTCGATCTAGCAAGCCTACAACGAACGGTCTCTATTTCCTTCCCGTCGGCAACCATGCATTGGAACTCTAACCCAAGTACAAAGTTACCCAACGGTTTTTAAATTTCATGCCTGCCGGATGATAAAACATGGGGAACGCCGCCCCATGTGCACAGCACCCGAGCAAAATATTGCTTTTTACCAACCGGTTCCAAACTATTCCGAAGGCGACAATACATTGGGACTCTAACCCAAGTGCAAGTCAACCAGCGGATAACAAGTTCTTCACCAATCTTCATTTTTAATTCATAACATATAATCATAGCACAGAAAATAGCATTTTATGCAAACCTAGTATGTATTTAGCGGGGCTAACCATTTTTCAAACATTTTATTTTAAATCAGGCTCGGGAATGATATCAAGGTAGGTCATGCAGCAAATTAGGTGACAATCAACTCCTATCAACCTAATGCAATAATTTAACTCAAGGTGATAAAATTTTTAAAATCACAAGGAGGGGCTAATGCACCGGGGCTTGCCTTGGATTGCGAAGAGTGTTGGGTCAGGGTCAGTCCCGCAAATGTCCAACTCTTGGACAACCTCGGGAAGTACCTCCTCAGTAGTCACCTCAACTTTCACGTCTTCGTTCACGGGCTCTACACGTATGCAATGATGCATGCTTAATAAGATGCCACATGAAATAACAATGCAAAAATTCAACAATAAATAATATCTAACCTGAGCACAACTATACTCATAACCTATTCATAACAATTTCTAGATTAAGGTGCTCTAGGTCATTAGGGTGTTTGACCTAGAACCACATTCAATTCAAAATTCACATCGAACCCTAGTCACCTATGTTTTCTATTTGTATTATTAACCAATTAATAAAGCAATTACTAAATAAATAATTAAATTGTTTCCATTTGATGCCAAATTTTACCAACAGTTAGCTCTGGACCTAAAATATTACCAAACAAATTTTCATGATTTTTGGTGCAACACAGATTTAATTAAAATTGTTCAAAGTTACATTTCTTAATTATTATGCTGAATTTTAGTTCCTTCAGAAAGTCTCCAAAAGTAGTATTTAATATTTTTAATAAATATTACAAACTACAGAGAGCACACATAGCTATTTTCATAATTTTTCAATCACCAGATTAATTCACATAAAAATGACAAAATTGCGCACTATTCATCAAGAATATAAATAGGAAACCCTTTTGAAATTCCCCAGAAAAAGAAAACTGCTAACTGACCCGAGTCGGCCTAGTAGCATCAGGCCGGCCCGGCACGGCCCCTCAGCTCCCGCGCCCTCAGCTCTCTCTCACAAGCCGCTGATAGCTCGGGACCACTCGTCAGCTCCCTCTTCTCCCTCTGCTCGATCTCCCGCGCGCGCGTGTGACTCGGCGACTCGCCGTCGGCGAGTTCGCCAGTGACGAAACACAACCGAGGCTTCCCCTGCTAGCTCACGCCGCCTCCCAAAGGTACAGCACCACCTCCCGGACTCCCGAGCTCGGTCGTCACTGACCAAGGCGACCCGGCGGAGGAGACACGGCGGCACGACCGCGTCCCGGCCCTCCCGAGAACCAAGAGACCCTACCAACTAGACTACGGTTACCAAGGAGCTCACCAAAGGCTAGTGTACTAGCTAGACGGGGCAAAGGGCGACCGGAGATGCACGGTGGACGAAGACAGTGAGCTCGGCGGCGAGCATCAATGGCGAGGTCGTCGTTCCGGTGGTTACTGTAAACCAAAACCGAAACCGTCTAACTTATGAGTCTCAAGAAGGAACAAGGGCTCTGGAACGCTCCACTGTAAGGGAATAAGCTCACCAAGGCGGGGTGTTCTCGGAGAGACGGACCACGGTGGCGTTCCGCAGGCCGTGAGGGAGAAGAACGCGTCGTGCACTGATCTCCGATGGCGAATAGTGGCCGGGCTAGGTTCAAATGGTGCACCAGGAGGTGTCTAACCTGTGGGTACGACGAATCGGGCAAGGAAGGAACGACGCCGGACAATTCGGCCAAGAACCGAGAGCTCACCGGAGTGGGAGAGTGGAGGAGGGAGGAGAAGAAGTGGTGCCCCTCGCTTTTAACGCGTCCGGGAAGGAGAGGATAAGGTCCAGATGTCAGTCTGGGTCCCCCCAGGCGACACAGACACGGCGGCGACACGCCCTGCGCTGGCCGGACGGCGGCAGCGCGCGGTGCGCGCACACGCACGGCGTGCTCTGCCCCTGTAGGGGCCGGCTACTGTAGCACAGCTACAAGGTCAAACCCTATTCTAGCCAATCATACCCTATACAATCTGAACCAGGGGAAATGGCCAATACCAAAGTTGTGAAAAATTTTGTATAGATCATTTTTGGTTTTTGAATCATTTTCAAATTTGGCTCAGATTTGAAAATATTGAAAAGGGGGTAAATCTTGGGTTTTAAATTTAAACTGTATTTTCAAAATTACTTTTAATTTTTTTCAACAAGTTGAAAATTGGTAAAAATAAAAGTTGTCCTAATCAATGATATCTACAACACTTATTAAGGAAGTTTGATCAGATTCCTAATATTTTTGAAATAGAAGTTTCAAATTTAAATTTCAACATAGTAATTTGAGTTTAATTTGAATTTCTATAATATAACTTCAAAATCTCCAAAAATAAGAGTTGTTCCATTTTAAAAGCTATACAACTTTTATTAAAGCATCACCTTCAGATTCCTTATAGTTTTTGAATTAGGTTTTTGGGGTCCGATTTGGGGTTTAATTTGATTTTTCCTTTTTAATTTCCAAATTAATTTGAATACACAATCAATCACACACTAACAACTCAAATCACTCTACCAATCCCTAAGCATAATTATTTGCAAGAATAAACTCATTTTATTTCATGCATGGTAATTAGGGTTGATGCGGGATGCTTTGCACTAATGATAATGACATGGCAAGTTTAATTAACCGTAACACCACAGGTGTTACACCTATTTCATGTACCTCATGAATTCTGTCTTCATGACGGAGCTTGACAAATTCGTGGTCGTGTTCATTGATGACATCCTTGTCTATTCTAAAACCCCTGAAGAACATGCCAACCATCTCCATGCTGTCCTGACTCGCTTGAGAGAACATCAACTCTATGCCAAGTTCAACAAGTGTGAGTTTTGGTTGGACAGAATCTCATTTCTCGGACATATCCTGTCGGCAGATGGTGTATCTGTTGATCCGAGCAAGGTGGAATAAATCTTGAATTGGAAGCCACCAACCACTGTACATCAGGTCCGTAGTTTCATGGGAATGGCGGGATACTACCGTCATTTTATTCCGGACTTTTCTAGAATATCCAAGCCCATTACCAGTTTGTTGAAGAATCAGGTCAAGTTTTTCTAGTCAATGGAGTGTGAGAAAGCCTTTCAGACTTTGAAGAAGTTGTTAACCACATCACCAGTCTTAGCTCAGCCGGATATTGAAAAGCCGTTTGATGTGTATTGTGATGCTTCTGGTACTGGTTTGGGTTGTGTCCTGATGCAAGATGGACGAGTCATTGCTTACGCTTCATGGCAACTCAAGCGATATGAAGAGAATTATCCCACTCATGATTTGAAATTGGCAGCTGTGGTACATGCCCTGAAAATATGGCGTCATTATCTGCTAGGTAGTACTCGCAACATCTACACTGATCAAAAGAGCCTGAAATACATTTTTACTCAAGAAGAGTTGAACATGAGACAAAGAAGATGGCTCGAGTTGATAAAGGATTATGATATTGAAGTACACTACCATCCAGGTAAAGCTAATGTGGTTGCCGATGCACTCAGTCGGAAAGTTTATTGCAATTGTCTGAGCGTGAAGCCTTATGATCTATCTTTATGTTATGAGCTGGAAAAGTTTGGCATAGAAATAGTTTCACAGGGCAGTCTGGCCAACATTAGTATTGAAACACCTATCCATGAGCAAATCATTGCTGCTCAAAAGGGAAACAAAGGAATCAACCACATTAAGGAAAAAGTCGAAGTTGGAAAGGCGGATTGTTTCAGAATTGGTGTTGAAGGTGTGGTATGGTTCAAGAATCGGCTTGTAGTCCCAAAAGTTCCTGAGTTACGTCGCATGACCCTCGATGAAGCACATTTGACCAGATTTTCAATTCATCCAGGAAGCAATAAGATGTATCAGGACTTGAAGCAGAAATTCTGGTGGACCAAGATAAAGATAGAGATTGCTCAGTATGTAGCAAGGTGCGACACGTGCCAAAAGGTGAAAGCTATGCATATGAAGCCAGGTGGAGAACTGCAACCGTTACCTGTTCCTGTGTGAAAGTGGGAGGACATCAGTATGGATTTCATTGTGGGTTTGCCAAAGACATCCAGAGGCTTTGATTCAATCTGGGTTATTGTGGACCGTCTCACGAAGCAAGCTCATTTCCTACCAGTCAAGAATGATTACAGGGCACCGACATACGCAAAGCTTTATATAGAAAACCTGATGAAGCTACATGGAGTGCCAAAGACCATTGTCTCCGATCGAGGTACCCAGTTTGTCTCCAATTTTTGGATGGCCTTTCGCAAGTCATTAGGGACAAAACTTTTGCATAGTACTACCTACCACCCACAGACTGATGGATAGACAGAAAGGGTCAATCAAGTTCTGGAAGACATGTTGAGGGAGTGCACTCAATTACACCAACACATGGGACGAGTGTTTGGCATTGGCAGAATTCTCATACAATAACAGCTATCAAGAAAGCATCAAGATGGGTCTGTTTGAAGTAGTTTACGGTCGTAGGTGTCATACTCCTTTGAATTGGTCTAAACCTGGACAAAGATGGTTTTATTGAGTCGACTTAGTCAATGAAGCCGAAGAAAAGGTCCGACTGATACAAGAAAATTTGAAGGTGGCACAGTCACGTCAGAAAAGTTATGCCGATCAAAGGCGCCGACCTTTGGCATTCAAGACTGGGGATTATGTTTACCTGAAGGTTTCACCAATAAAAGGGGTCAACCATTTCGGAGTAAAAGGAAAGTTAGCCCCGCGTTATATTGGACCATTTCTGATTATAGAATGTGTGGAAAAAGTAGCTTACAAGCTGCAATTGCCGGAGCACCTCTCTGATGTGCACAATGTGTTCCACATGTCACAATTGAAGAAATGTCTTCGAGTGTCCGATCAAGTCATTGATGTTGAAGGAGTGGAACTCGAACCAGATCTGACATGCTCCGAGTATCCGATTCGAGTCTTAGATCAAAAGGATCGTGTTACGCGAAGAACTACAACCAGGTGGTACAAGATCCAATGGAGTCAGCATTTTGAAGATAAAGCTACCTAAGAGTCAGAGGGCTATCTTTCAGAGAACTTCCCCGAGTTTTTCGCTACCTTGTAGATGTAAATTTGCAGGTCGTGTAATATGAAAACCTTTCCTACTTGTTTGAGTGATCAAGTTGGACTTAGTTTGCCTTGACACGTTTTCTTTTCCATTACTTAGTGTTAAGTCTTAATCGTGTATCAAATCTCGGGACGAGATTTCTTTTAGGTGGGAAGGCTGTAATACCTCTGTATTACTGTAATTAAAAATGTCATGTCATCATGTTTAAATTAATTGACTACATCTGATTGTGCTTAGGGTTTCTAGAGTGATTTGATTGTGTTAGTGAATGATTGTGCAATTAAACCTATAATTGGAAATCAAAAATAAAATCAAAAGGAAAATTCAAATTAAGCCCTAATTAGGCCCCAAAAACATAAATCAAAATCTATAAGGAATCTAAGGAAAATGTTTTAATAAAAGTTGTAGATCTTTTAAAATAGAACAACTTTTACCTTTGGAGATTTTGAAGTGATACAGTAGAAATACAAATTAAACTCAAAACAATGCTTTAAAATTTGAACTTGAAATGTCATTTCAAAAACTATCAAGAATCTGACCAAACACACATAATGAAAGCTGTAGATCTTGACAAATACAACAACTTTCATCTTTACATATTTTCAAGTTGTTGAGAAAATTTTTGAGAATTTGATTGAATTGCATTTGAAATTCAAAATGGGGATTTACCCCCATTCTGTTATTTTCAAAAACATTCAGAATTTGAACTTGGTCCAAAAAGCAAAAATGTTCTACACGAAATTTTCTACTACTTTGATTTTTGGACCTTTCCCTGATTCTGTCGGGTACCCAGCTATGGTGTACCCAACTTCAACGCAAAAATCATACTTCCCGAATGAAGCCCGGCCCAAGAAGGCGCCAGCCGAGGCCCACGCAGGGAGGGCCCATGCGAAAACTTCCCGCCCAGCCTAAGACAGAGCTGTGCGGAAGCACATCGCCACCCTTGGGCGCTCAGACCCCTCGGGGGAAATTCTTCGATTCGCCCGAACCTCCGTGACAGGCCTAGGGAAGGCAGACCACAGGCGATAGACTTCCGATTCGCCCGAGCCCCCCGCTACAAGCACCCTCGGGCGAACCCGAGCGCCCGTGCCCTGCCGACATCAGCAGGGCAAACTTGACGGCCAAGGGACCTTCCCTGACCACTTTATGGGCATGGTCCCATCGGGTGGGCCCCTTGACGTAACGGCGCCCCGAACGTGCACGTTCGCCGTACCAACTGCCCCATCTCCTCTGGCAGGCGATCTGACGGTCCTACTCCTCCCACGCCGCTACAGGACAGTCAACCGTACGGTTCCCCGGGCTGACGAGGAGATTGGCCAACTACGACGGTGACTGCCATACCCCGGTCGCACGTGTGACACCAGGAAAAGGGGAACGACAGTCGCCCAGCCAATCCGGGGGAATGGACAAACCTTACGACCAGGCTCGCCTACCCCCTGGAATGTACCTCACAAGGAAAAAGAAGCACCCAAGGGAGGACACTCCTCCCACTCTGTCCCATCGCGCCCCCGACGGCAACAAGGTCATCCGAGCCTCCGGAGCTCGTACACAAAGGTCAACCTATCTACTCGTTGCACTGTGCAGGGTCGGACGTGAAGGCGTGACATATTGCCATACAGCCAACCATGTCCAGCGCTGTGTGACGCCTTGGAACTTGCCAATGGAACAGTGATGGATCAGTCGAATGACTAACGCCATGCTGTTGAGGCGCCAAGACGAGGGCGTGGCTGACGATAGCCACTAGTCATCACCGACTCCGCCATGCCGAGCACTGTAACCACAGGGCAACACATATAACTCTAGCCCTTCCCTTGTAACTATAAAAGGGAGGGTAGAGGCCAATCACAGGCATCTTCGGGACTCACGTTCCATACACACACATACGCACTCATCACCAGAACTTCCAGACATACAACCTACAAACTCAAGAACACCCACACACGTTCTCACACTCACAAGAGACTTGGGAGCCCTTCCCTCTCTCGACTAAGCTTGTAACCCCTACTACAAGCACCCCGGTGCAAGGCAACACGACTCGATCTCTTACTGGACGTAGGGCATTCATTGCCTGACCAGTATAAACCCTGTGTTCCTCCTTGCACACCATCCATGATCTCAACCGCAATCTCTAAGTTTACTAGCCGGTGTAGCATTCGCTAATCTAACCACCGACAGATTCGAATTGGAATAGGGCATAATTAGCTTTTGTAGGGTTTGACATTAGGGCGGGCTACAGTGCCCGGACCCCTACCTGCTGGACAGGGCACGCGCGCGCGTGCGCCGCGCCACGCGCCGGCGCCGTCCGGCCGGCCAGAGGCTCGTTCTCCATCTCAAATTGGGCATTGGGGGCCTCGGGTCTTCGCTCGTTCTTATCCCTTCCTTATCCCGTCCTATAAAGCCGACGAGCAACCCTCCTCTCCGTTTTCCTCCCCGCGGCCGCCATTAAGTTCGTCCCGGTTCACGGTGAAATTCGCCATGTCCGAGCCACCTCCACCCTCTCCATCTCGCAGCCAGCTAGCCTGCATCCTCGCGCGTTGATTGCCACCACTAGTGTGAGCTATAGGAGTCTGTGTGCGCTGGAACGTCGTTGCCGTCCTCGGGTTGTCGCCAGAGCGCCGCCGCCAGCCATCGCAACGTGCCTAACTCATTTGGGTGAGCTGTGGACCTTGGATCTTCATGTTTCAACTTCTCCACGTTCCCTGGTTGCTTAGGCGTGCGTTGGTTTTCATTTTGGTGCCCTAGGTTCGGCGGAACGGGAGCTCGCCGTCGGGATCGAGCCGCTGCACCCGCCACCGTCGTCGCTCTCGTCTCTCCGTTTCGTCTCGGCCGCAACCAGCTACCTGTCTAGGACCGTTGTGAGCTCCTAAGTCTCCCCAATCCATTTTCCTAAACTCTACCGTGTCTTACCGGCCGGAACAACGTCGCCGTGCCGTCGCGTCCACCATGGGCGAGTTGAGCTCGTCGGAGGCGTTTAGGGTCAGGGCTAGGTGTGCTACGAGGTTCGCTAGGCTCTAGGGTCACTGTTGGTGCGCGTGGTTTTACTGCTGGGGCGCCGGTGGCGAGATCCGCGGCAGGCCACCGCGGGCGCGCGCGCGGGAGCTCGGCCAGAGGTAGAAGAGGGAGCTGGCAGCGGGGGCCCGCCTGTCAGCGTCCGTGTGTGTGTGTGTGTGTGTGTGTGAGAGAGAGAGAGAGAGCGTGCGGGCGCGCGGGCACATGGGCCGCGCTGGGCCGGCCTGGGTTAATTGGACCGCCTCGGGTGAGAATGCGTTTTCCATTTTTCCGAGGGATTATAAATGGATTTTCCATTTTTATTTTATGTGAATAATGCAAGTCTTTGGTATTTTTGTATGAATATTTCTACTGTACCAAAAATTATAGAAATTTTTGTGGATGTTCTCTGTGATGAGTAGAATGCAGCAAAAATATAAAATAAATATTTCAAACACTTTCTGTATGAACCAAAATTCAGTGTTATAATTGATAAATGCAACTTTGAACAATTTTAATTAATTCCCTGTAATTCCAAAAATCATGAAATTTGGTTTGGTACTGTTCTAGGTCAAATTCTATCTGTTGATAAAGTTTAGATTCAATTGGGAGTAATTTAATTAGTGGTTTATTAATACTAGGATAATGGGTTAATTAAAAAGGTAATTAAATGTTAATGACTTAGGGTTTGTGTGATTTTATGAGTAATTGTGATTCTAGGCCAAACAACCTTATGACCTAGAGCATCTTAGGGTAAATTACTTTAAATAGTTTATAAGACAGTAGTATTGGTACTCTACCTTATCTGTTATGTCTTGTATTTTCGTATCGCTGCATCGCATTCATGCATTCATCATTGCATACGTGTAATGATCGGGAATCAGGAGGTGAAGAATGAGGTGACTTCTAAAGAGCCTACTCCTGAGCTGGTGCAGGGATTTGACATCTGTGGCACAGACCCCGACCCCACTATTTTTGCACTACAAGGCAAGCCCCGGTGCATTTAGCCCTCTCCTTGTGATTTATAAATATTTATCACTTGAGTTAATCTATTGCATTAGGTTAATAGGAGTTGAGTGATAACCAATTGATGCATTACCATCCTTGACCACTTATCATAACCTGAGAACCTGATTTATTTAAAGTATTGAAAAATGTTTAGTCATGCTTAATTATTAGATTTGCAAAAATGCTATTTTAAGCTATGATGATATGCAAAGAATGAATCTTTAAAAGGAAATGGTATTGTCCTCGTTCGTTGGCAGTGCACTTGGCCAGTCCATTGTCATCAACGGGGATGGGTTTTCCGTTTGATGGTCATATGTTTGGGTTAGAGTCCCAACTTATCATCGCCAGCGGAAAAGGGATGTGAAAACCAGGTGGTCACCAGTGTACTTGGGTTAGAGTCCCAATGCATGGTTTCCAACGGAAAAGGAATTAGGGACCATTCGTTGTTGGCCTGCTGTGATCGAGACTTCACAACTAGCCACATACTACGGGAAGCTCTGACTCCGGTGGCTCTATTGCTTGAACTGACAACCACGCACTGGGAGTGGAGAGATGTCGAGAGTAGCTTGTACCCTCGTGGCCGGCGTGCTGGATTGGAGGTGTATTGTACTTTCGGGTGGCGCAGGACCGGTTCAGGGATGGAAAAGCCGTCATAGACGGGGTTGCTATATGCAATCTTAAGTGCTACATATGCAGTGTGGTTAGGGATCCCCAGCTGGGTACTTAATCAATTCGAATCATCGTTGCTCCTCGGTTATGGAGACTTGATCCTCACACCTACATCGAATAGTGGTTCGGAACTAGGTTGGTTTGAGAATAAATGAATATTTGAGAATTGAAGGACATATGTGGAATAACTGAGATTATTGTTTATTAATTGAATGATGAGTTAAAATATTAAAAGCAGGATTAAAGAATAGTAGTGCTTTTCTGTAACATACTTTGATTCTTACTAAAGCCTTACCTTAACTTTTCTCAGTCTGTATTCTTGAGTCTCATCTTTTTCTTTAGTCGCGTAAGTCTTGCGGAGTACTCCAGTACTCAGGGTTTGTTAACCCATGTTACAGGAGACCAGCAGCAGGAGGTTTGCCTCGCTCCCTGCTGCATGACCATTGTGCAGGAAGGAAGTGAGGAAGAGTGAAGTTGGACCCGTGGGCAGAGTTCCTGTTATCATTTATCTAAGTATGTTGTATCGTTATTCCAATGCTACTGCTACTTATCTATAGTCTGTAATAACTGCACTTAAATTCTATTTGGATAACCGGTTTGTAATCTAAGTACTATGTAATCTTTCCGCACTTTTACTCTGATGTATTTTATTATGAAATATTGTAATTCTGTAATAACTTCGCAATGGGATCCTGTCGGAGAATACGGGTGCTGATGTAGCCCGGCAGGACCTTCTAGATCATCTGGGACACGGGGCCGGTTGTCAGAGGTCATTAGTGACAATGATAGATGCCTGTGGGCCATATGATTTAGGTGGTTCTGTTACACGGACCATGGGCATTGGTCCAACGGTGGCGCATGCAGGCGTTCGACGGTTCCGTCCGACGCCGCGCAGAGTGGTCCAACGGCTCTCTTTCTGTGTAAGGGCTATTTAAGGTTGGGTTGCTGGCTTGGGGAGGCTCTCTTGGCCATTTTCATCACTCCTACTAACTAATTAGCCTCTCCACTCCTCTCTGACACCTTCTACTTGATTGAGATCATCATTTGGTGAGATTGGAGGGCATCACGTGCATTGCATGAGTGTGTTCATCTAAAGGCACTTGGTGATTGTTTTTCGCAGCGGATTCTCTTGTACTCTTGAAGTTTGCCGACTCTTAGATGGCTTGGAGCTGCGAGGATTGTTGAGGGGAGTTGGTGATTGTCTCCGCCTCCGATCGGTGAAAGTGTAAGGGGTTCTTGAGCCTTCCCTGCAGGAGATTGCAATTTACTACTCTAGTGGATTGTGCGTAGCTTGTGGATCCCCATCTTATGTTAGTTGTGTTGCACCCTTGAGAAGGGTTTGGCGTGTGATGCCAATTATCGTGTGAATCTCTAAGTGGGTGTATCGCTACAACGAGGAGTAGCTTGTCGGCAAGCAAGTGAATCTCGATAAAAAACCTTGTGTCATCTCTCTACCAAGAATTTTTCTTGTCTATTATGATTGATTGCATTGGTATTCTTATCATCTCTTCACCGGCAGTATAACCATCTCCCTCTCTTTTACATTTGTGTTTGATGTTATTGAGAGCTACGTCATAGTGTGCTCAGCTCATCTAACGCTTTGATAAAATCATTGGGATACTGACTTATTTGCGGGCAAGCTTGATCTCTTACTTGTTAGATTTTATTCAGGCCTGGTCCATTTTTTATTTAATGAAATCAAATACTACTACCTTCATCCCCAAAAGATGGTAAATCTTGCTATCCAAAAAAGTCAAAGAATCTTTATATTTAACTAAGTTTATAAAAGATATTCTCGACGTTGGAATCTTCAATTAGGTTTATTATAAAAAAATATATTTCATGACTAATCCAACGATAATTATTATACCTCATAAAAATCAATATCATTTTATTTGTATTTGGTCAAAATTTAGAATATTTGACTTATCGGGATGAAGGGCTGTATATTTTTGGGACATAGGGAATAAATCTTAGGACACGCGATCTATGTTTAGTCTCTGTTTATTTCGGTTCACTGTTGGACCTGTTCTCTTGA
The DNA here is from genome assembly GCA_038502445.1 of Eremochloa ophiuroides. Taxonomy (NCBI): domain Eukaryota; kingdom Viridiplantae; phylum Streptophyta; class Magnoliopsida; order Poales; family Poaceae; genus Eremochloa; species Eremochloa ophiuroides. Next base: position 96,963,296 of record JAHLJS010000002.1, read on the forward strand.
CTAGAACACATATTTTGGGTTTGATGGCCTTACTTGAAGATAGCCTTATACGGTTATATCCAAGTAAAAACTGAGGGACAAAATGGACCGGGAAGTTGAGTGTTTTACATTCGTCGAACAAGAATTGTAGTATATAGCTATTGGCCATAAAAGGCAAAAGCTTTGCAAAATATCTCTGTTGAGAATCCACGATTGAGACATGTATAAAAGAACTAAAACCCTCCTATGTAAGGCTCCTTTTGGCACGAATTCATCCTGCTCCGGCTCTCACCTCCCACTCCAATGGTCTATCTGGTATACCTCTCACAACAGCTAATAAAAAAGTGTTTGATAAAAAAAAGCATATCACAACAATTTTATGAGCTGTTTTTATTTACCGAACACTCTTTTCAAAATAATACAGATGAAAATGTTTTTCTCCTTCTCGCACAAAAGGACAAGTTGACATGAAACTTTAAAAAATAGTTTATCCTAATTCTCTCCCATATTTCTCTCGCACAATCATATATGAAGTTGTTGGTAAACTGTTTTGCCAAATAACATTCTCAAAATAGCTCAAATTCATTTAAAAAGTTGTCCATAAAATTATTTTCTTAAAAACAACTTCACTGTGCCAAACGGGGCGCCTAAGTGCCAAAGGCCCATAGACTCGGTGTAACTTCAAACATAAAAGGCGCCTCATCATCTCTTAAATCAGACATAGAAAGAAGCTCATCACGTTTATGCATGCGATCGACGAGAAATAAACTACAGGAAATCAGTTAAAGTTGCCAGGAGGTAATCGGTTCCATTATAGAACACGACGACAGAAAGATCAGAGAAGGATATAGCCTGATGCAATTAGTCAAGCTTCCATTGCATTCACATAAGCAGGTTGCTCCAAAGTTCAACACCTGCGCACTTGCAGGTCATCAGCTTCGGTGGCAAGCTAAAGAGTCAGTGGACAGTAACCGATCCCGGACACTCAATTAGCATGTCCCCTGATGACATCGATGCCCATCTAGTGGGATCTCTGTTGCCTGCAGCTGCAACTCCACCTGAATGCCATCAAGCCCCCTCTTGAACCTCTCCTTGGAGCTTGTCACAGAACCGACCAATTTATACGAGCACAAGTACAACGATCGCATTTTCGCCGCAATCCAGTCGCACTTGAGCCAATATAAACCCGGTAGTCCGGAAATCTCGAAGGATTTCAAACATTTCATACCCCAAGGATCATTCATTCAGCAATACCCGATCACATGACACATAAGTTCGCAACCGAATTTAAACATCAGAGTACAACATAGTCTTTTACACAAATAGGGTAGTAGCGGAAGTCAATATAGTTTTACACCACAGAGTTCGAATACGAGTACCATCACATGACCCCGTCACAGCATTCTTACAACAACTAAAGATAGATAATGACCCCGCCCTCGGGTCTAGTCTTCTTCGCCCGCAGGGGTGAAGCAGTTCCTGCAATACGCGTAGAAAACTACACCATCTGCAACAATGGGAATAAAACCCTGAGTACTCAATTGTACTCAGCTAGACTTACCCGACAGGGAGTAAATAAAAAGACTCTCAAGGATATGCAAGGCTTATTTGGTGGAGCTCAGAGGGTAGCATCATTTTTGCATCAAAGCATTACTTACAGTAGAACCTCAACTTAATCATTTTAATTGTGATAAGCTTCGATTTCAGTTAAACTATTTACTAGGATTAGCCACTATACTAAGCATTCACTGAATATTGTAGCAATCAATAAAACCATATGATTTCCGATATCCACAGATATCAACCTCATCTCACCATAATCATTATGTTCAAGTTATTAGCCTCTACCTCACCAGAAGATCAGTTCAGTTTCTCACTAACCAGGAGAGATGGCGATTCGAATCGATTGTACCAGCTGGCAAACATGCCAATCACAAACCCTGTCAGCCGAGCCACTGGCTTCTTGGGCCACCGTTAAATCTTTCTGAGTCACAATATGTCGCGGGCTTGGCGGGGACCATATTCTCAGAGACCAACCCACTTCCAGGATGCATCAGGTCCCTGACCTGCCCTTGGTAAGATGGTGTCTCCGCACATACTTCCTACCTCCAGAATATGTCTGCCTAGTCGCACCAATTCCCGGCTCAGAAAGAAATACTCGGCTTCGCGGTCAGAACGACTTATCTGGCCAGCTATGTGACGACGTCCTTCAATCTCAACTGATGTCTGGTGGCCTCAGTCCTAGTCGGCCGCAAGCAGCACCGAAGACGGCATGACCTCAACCATGTCATGCGGCTCCCCGCTACCTAGCCTTGATTCTCTCATTAGACACTGTGGCATGGTGGCACATATAGTCCATCATGTGGAATCCAACCCCATCATCATTAGTAACCACCTATGCTCGCGAAGGACAGGAAATCCCTCGACTTCTACCGGTCTAAGCATGGCTAAGCATAGGATCGAACCCATCCCCTTGTCTAGTAATAACTTCAGGATCAAGTATAAGTGGACAAGGAATAAATGCAGCAACGGTATCATATCAACTCCTATACTTAAGTGCACAATCATACGATTTAATAAAGACCAGTGTATTTGTAAAAAGAGTAGGTGGAGACTTAGGAATGCTCCGGGGCTTGCCTTTCACAAAGTTAGCGGGTTGGTGATCCGGGCACTCCGGAAGTTCAACCTCTTCTTCTTGTCCTTCGGAAACCTCGGGCACTTCAATCTCCGGCGGAACTCCCTCCTCCGGTGGATCGAATTGCAGCAGTGTCACTCCTCCCGGCGATCCTGTATGCATGATATGCATATATGAGAACTGAGAATGCACATGAAACGCAAGATAGAGATGCACGAATTAACCCATGATATGCAATCAGTTTAACAATCCACACTCATTTATTTCTTTCCTAGACAACCAACTCATACTCACCCTTCTTAAGCAAAGCATAGAACAATTTCTCGTCCCGGGTGAGAGGTCTACAACCTGCACTTAATAATTAACATGCATCAACTAACCTACCACAACCAAAAGATATTTGCTTAGAAACAATTAAATAAACCCTAGCCTATAACTGGACCTACTGCTTACTGTGACCAGAAAAATCCATAGAAATTACAGTAGCTATTACACATCCAGATTAGCCTACTGACAAAATTTCAAGTCATTTGGACAAGTATAACAGTCTACACAAAAATAACAAGCAACCAGCCTTTTAAGCAATGGAAAATGCTTAACACAGTGAAAAGTATCAAACAACAGATTTCCTAATTTTCTTAGCTTCTTTCCAACATAACATAGCCCAGGAAAAATACTCATGTCCATAACCTTAACACATTAAGCAAGGTGATTTTTGCAAGATTAAAGCATAAAAGGCACATTATACTAGACATCACATAAATAACAGTGAAACACCAGCAAACATATTTTTCATAGATTCTACTTCCCTAAACAAGATGAATGCAAGTGGAATCACATTTTTAGCACATTCCTGTAATTACTTATGCATTTATCAAGTTTACAAGCAATTAACAATTTAATTATAACTGCACACAAAAAGTATTCAAAAAGTACATTTTATATTTTTCCTTGATAGAGCTCAGAAATACAAACACAACAAAATTTGGTTCACCCCCATTGGACATTCCTATCTCCAGATATGAATTTTGGAAGGTTTTACACATTTTCTGGAAATTCCTTTTATAAAATCAAAAACCTAAACCCGATAGAACTGCTACGTGCACCCGGCTCAGTGAACCAGAGGCGCACCTGAACGGCTGACTCGCGGGCCTCGGGGTCGACCCGACCCCACGCGTCAGAGAGAGGAAACAGAGCCGCCGGCGCTGACCGGCGAGAGCTCGCCGACGGCGAGGTCTCCGGCGACGCCGAGGCTACCTACCGACTCGCGGCAACGAGACGAACCCGATGGACCAACTGCCGAGGGTCGTACTCCACCGGAGCGAGCTCGACGGCGGCAATGGCGGACGGCGGTGGTCCGGCGAACTTGCGCCGGCCGATTCCGGCCGTTGCTCGCGCGGCTCGGCCTCGTTCCGTGTTCCTGCAACCCTAGCGGACCTGTGCGCGCGACTAATCGAACTATTGCGCACGGAAACTCACTGACCGCGCTCGCATGGCGGCACGGTGGCGAGCGGTTTCACGGCGAACTCGGGTTCCGGCGAAACCACGGCGAGGTAGATCTAACCGACGGCGTGGAAAGGATCTACGGCTAACGGAGACTCTTAGACGAGCAAAAGAGAGGGAAGCCGACCCCGGCATCGCCCTCGTCACGGCGACCCGAGAGCTCGGCGGCGCTCCGGCAATGGCGGACGGCGAGAAGCTCGCTGGAGCTGTACCTTAGGTCGGCTGAGGTCGGCAACGGGTCGGAAACGAAGAGCAGAGCAAGCCGCAGCTGCGCCGAGGGTGGCGCGGTCGGAGACGGCTCGGTGGCGGCGGATTTCACCGCGGCGGTCGCGGCGGAATGGCGACGGCGGAAATGGCGACGGCGGAGGGGAAAGAGGAGAGCAGCGAGCGAACAGAGGGCGAGAGAGCAGGGAGAGTGAGGGCGAGCGTGCGGGAGACAGCGTTGCGTGTTCCCCTTTGTAAGCCGACCGCGCGGCAGCAACGACGGCGTACGGCGCCATCTGGCGGCCGAGGCCTGACGCGGTCGCGCGACTCGCTCGCGATTCGCCCGAGGGTCGAACTGAATCGGCTCCGATTCAGTTTCCGCGGACCCGACTGAAACTCGATTTTTATCGATCTACAACTCGCGATCCAGAGCGTTTCAGCGAAAACTTCACTACTATGGATTGAAGAGCTATACGAGTAGATCATTTCATATTAAGACACTTTACTCTAGTTCGGTCTGGATTGAGAGATACAAGTCAATGAACAGGGGTACACCGAAACTGAAAACCGGTTTAGACTTAGGAAAATTTGAAAACTTCCAAAACAGCTCCAAATCTGCACTAATTCAACTTTTTGACCTTCTTCCACTCATTTTCATGAGTTGACCCAAAAATAAAGTTTGTTGCTTATAAAATTCTACACAACTTTGATTAAGGGTGCACTGACATGCAGAATCTCTAAAATGCCCTTCTTGTTTGGTCAAACAGAATAGCTTTTAAAGGGCTCTCTAGTCAACTATGAGCTAGAGGGGTATTTTGGGAATTTCACCAACATGAACATTGTTCCAAATGTTATCCTAAACATGTATAAAGCATTTAGAACCGTAAACAAGCATCACATTTGCATGTCAACACATTTTGCATAATATGGACATATAAACAAACATATAGCAATAAAAGGGAATCAAATCAAATGCAATGATAATAATGCATGCAATGACATGATCTATGCTTGATGACATGCAAATGCAAGTGTGAAAATAGTAACTAACACTAGGGTGTTACAGCCCTCCCCCCTTAAAAGAATCTCGTCCCCGAGATTAGAGTTAATTACCATTGTTTAAAGAAAGACGGATAGACTTCCTTGAGGTAATCTTCTCGCTCCCAAGTCGCATCCCAATAACTTTGGTTGTTCCACACCACCTTATAGAACTTGATCACTCGGCTACGGGTGATTCTTTCTTTGTAATCTATTACTTCAATAGGCTTTTCTTCATAGGTCAAATCTGATTTCAACTTGATATCACCAAAATCTACTTGCTCTTCCGGTACTCGTAAACATTTCTTGAGTTGAGATATATGAAACACATTGAAGATAGTGGACATGTGTGGTGGCAACCGTAACTTGTATGCTACCTTCCCACTTCTTTCCAGAATTTGAAAAGGACCTACAAACCTTGGAGCTAACTTTCGTTTCACTCCGAAGCGTTGCACGCCTTTCATAGGTGACACTTTCAAGTATACATAGTCACCCACTTCAAATTCCAATGGCCTTCTTCGCTTGTCCGCATAGCTCTTTTGACGAGTCTGAGCGGCTTTGAGATGTGTTTGAATGGTATGCACTCTCTCTTCGGCCTCTTTCACAAAGTCAATCCCGTAATATCTCCTTTCGCCTGATTCAACCCAATTGAGAGGAGTTCTACATTTGCGCCCATACAAAGCTTCAAAAGGAGCCATTTGAATACTCTCTTGATAGCTATTGTTGTATGAGAACTCGGCCAAAGGCAACCATTCTTCCCACGAACCTTTAGACGATAGAACACAAGCCCTCAACATATCTTCAAGAATTTGATTTACCCTTTCAGTCTGACCAGAAGTTTGAGGATGATAAGCTGAGCTGCGAACCAAATTGGTTCCCAAACACTTGTGTAGATGCTCCCAGAAGCGTGCAATAAATTGCGGGCCTCTGTCGGAAACTATCGTCCTCGGCACACCATGTAACCGAAGTATCTGAGCAAAGTAGAGCTGTGCCAACTGATGAGGACGATCTGTAGTTCGAACTGGTAAGAAATGTGCAATCTTAGTCAATCGATCTACGATCACCCAAATAGAATCGTGGCCTTTTTGCGTTAGAGGTAACCCAGATATGAAATCCATGGTTATCTCATCCCATTTCCAACCTGGAACTGGTAAGGGTTGCAATAGGCCTGCTGGCTTAAGATGAATAGCCTTCACGCGACAACAGGTATCACACTTGGCCACATAGGCTGCAATTTCCTTCTTCATTTTGGTCCACCAGAACCTAGGTTTCAAGTCTTGATACATCTTACTACTACCAGGATGGATAGACAACTTGGACAAATGAGCCTCATCCATAATCTGATTCCTCAACTCACGGTCTTTCGGTACTACCAATCGATCCTTGAACCACAATATACCTTTTTCATCTACTCGGAAATGAAGCATTTCTTGTTCTTTCATCTTCCTCTTGATATGATATATGCCGGGATCTGTTTTCTGACCTTCAATAATCTTGCTTTCCAAAGTACAACTGAGAGTAATATTATTCAACACCACTGGATGCACAAGATTGAACCCGTCTGCTAGCAAAGGCTGCAATACATTGCAATGAGACTTTCGGCTCAAGGCATCGGCTACGACATTGGCCTTGCCCGGATGATAGTGTACTTCTAGATCATAGTCTTTGATCAACTCCAACCACCTTCTTTGCCTCATGTTCAACTCAGGCTGAGTGAAAATGTACTTGAGACTCTTGTGATCGGAATAGATATGACATTTGTGACCCATCAAATAGTGGCGCCAAATCTTCAATGCATGAACTACAGCGGCAAGTTCCAAATCATGAGTAGGATAGTTTTGCTCATGTTTTCTCAGTTGACGCGAGGCATAAGCAATGACTCGGCCTTCTTGCATGAGAACACATCCTAACCCAGTGCCACAAGCATCGCAGTACACATCAAAAGGCCTTTCAATATCAGGTTGTGCAAGAACTGGAGCAGTGGTCAACAACGTTTGCAAGGTGCGAAAAGCTGTTTCACACTCCCCACTCCACACAAACTTGGTATCTTTGTGCAATAGCTTGGTCATAGGTTTAGCTATTTTAGAGAAATCCTGAATAAAGCGGCGATAATACCCAGCTAATCCCAGAAAGCTACGAACCTCAGACACATTTGTTGGTGACTGCCAATCCAACACCTGCTGAACTTTTGACGGATCTACAGAAATACCTTCAGCAGATAAGATATGGCCCAGAAAAGGTACCTTAGTCAACCAAAACTCACACTTGCTGAACTTAGCATACAGCTTATGCTCCCTGAGTCTAGTCAAGACTATCCTCAAGTGTTCAGCATAATCCTCCATGCTCTCAGAGTACACCAGAATATCGTCAATAAAGACTACCACGAACTTATCCAACTCAGGCATGAATACCGAATTCATTAGATACATGAAATGGGCAGGAGCATTGGTTAATCCAAAAGACATAACCAAATACTCATACAAGCCATACCGAGTGGAGAAAGCCGTCTTGGGAATATCTTGTGGTCTGATCTTAATTTGGTGATACCCAGATCTCAGATCAATTTTGGAGAAAACCTTGGCCTTGGACAATTGATCAAACAAGATATCAATACGAGGTAGAGGATACTTGTTCTTAATTGTCACAGCATTTAGTGGCCTATAGTCCACACACATACGTAAAGTTTCATCCTTCTTCTTAACAAAGATTGCAGGACAGCCCCACGGAGAAGAACTAGGGCGAATGAACCCTTTGTCCAATAACTCCTGGAGTTGTTTCTTGAGTTCAGCTAATTCATGAGGAGGCATTCTATATGGCCTTCGAGAAATAGGCGCCGTACCGGGAATAAGTTCTATTGCAAACTCCACATCTCGATCAGGAGGAAGTCCAGGTAGATCATCAGGAAAGACATCAGGAAATTCACACACTACAGGGATGCTCTGAAGTGTCACGGCCTCAACTGAGAAAGAGAGACTAAAAAGATCTCCCCTACGGGGCAGATGAACCTGAAAAGTGCCTTCACCTTGGGGTTCCCTCAGTGTCAACATCCGGTTAGGGACGTCCAACACCGCACCCCGCTTGTCCATCCAACTAACTCCCAAAATAACATCCAGACTCAACCCTGGTAGCACAATAAGACTACTGATGAAAACCCGATTACCAATCTCGATGGTCACATCCCCGACACCATGACGCGTACAAATTTCAGCCCCAGCTGAAGTTATCCGGAAACTATGGCTCAACTCAACAATTGGTAATGCATGCTTTTGTGCAAATGCTTGACTCACGAAAGAATGCGACGATCCAGAGTCAAACAAAACAATAGCAGGATGCTGATTCACAGAAAACATACCCGCGGTGACTGGTTCACCTTCCGGAAGTTCCTCCGCAGTAGTGTGATGGACACGACCCTGCCTGGGATGAGGACAATAACGAGCAAGATGTCCCTGTTGGCCACAGTTAAAGCATGGCCCCAGACCTTGGTTGGTCCTCACTGGAACGGCGTTGCTGGGAGGAGCATTGTTCTTGTTCAAAGGCACTGTGAAACCTTTCTTGTAGCGCTGAGGCGCTGGCTGCTTCTTTGGAGGGGGTCTGAATTTTGCTCCAGGAACAGCCGGACGGTAAGCAGGGCGATTTGCCACCGCACGACTAGCTGTTGGAGTCCTTGACTGAGAAGAGCTTCCTTCAAATGGCCTCTTGCCTCCCTTGGAAGCAGTGTGCAAGTTGTTCTGTTTCTCTTGGATATAAGCTTCACTGATGAACTCGTTAAAAGTTGTACGAGCGTTGTTCGCCAGAGTCTTCATAAGCTTGGTACTAAGACCTCTCTTGAAGGTTTCAATCTTCTTTTCATCTGTATCTACCATCCACGGGGCATACCTCGACAGATTGTTAAAGGCATGATGATACTGAGTGAGGGTCTTGGTACCCTGAGTAAGCTGCATGAATTCATTGACCTTCATCTTGATCAAGCCTGCTGGAATGAAATGCCCCCTGAAATCCCTGGTGAACTGCTCCCAGGTGATATCAGCGACCACGGGGTAGGCGGTCTTACGATTGGCCCACCATATTCCAGCTTGGCCTTGCAGTAACATAGCAGCAAAGCTAGCCTTCATGGTTTCAGTCAATCGCAGCACAGAGAATGACTGTTCAATAGTGTTTAACCACTCATCAGCTTCCAGCGGCTCTACGGTCTGCTTGAATACCGGAGGCTTAGTGTCCATGAAGTCCTTGTAGTTACTGTATTGGTCCTCATCGTTTCCGCGGCGTCCACCTCGATCGCGATTGTGGTTGTTACTAGCAACCATCTGCTGCAAAATCGCTTGCTGGGTGTCCAAGAACTGAGCAAACATTTGTTCCTGGGTACGTGGTGGAGGAGGCGGCAACTCCTCATCTTCATGTTCGTTCCCACCACCACTGGTTGACCCATGACGACGGGTATGAGGTGCCATCTGTAGCAACACGCAACAACCATTGTTAAGTGTCAGTTATGTCAAAGATAACCGAAAGATTATGCCCAAAAGATATCAATGATCATTTTTGATAACCAACAAATGGCACAATAATTCATTAATCATCACACAACCGCACAATAACAAGGCGCAACCAAAAAGGGTTTCCAAGCTGCATAAGTTACCATTACTTAATTAAAAGTTTGATGGTTCTAGCCCTGAACACACAGGGTTCTCCCATTACAATTCAGGTTCTACCCCTTACATGACATTAAGGGTTTTCCCAATACAAAAGGGTGCCGATCATGGCAAGATCACTAGAAAAAGGCCTAGTCATCGTGGTCACTGTCCACGCCGGACACGTTCCCACCATGGTCATCACTCTCGTCAATAGGCACGATCTCCTCGGGGCCTTCTTCTTCTTCTTCCTCACTTGCTTCACCATCATCAGCTGCAATGAAGATCTCAGGAGCAAACTCCGCTGCACCCGGAGGATGAAACGGATCAGCACGGTTGTTCAGACGATGAACATCCTGCTGCAACTCCCAAACTTGCTGCTGACTAGCACGCAACTCTTGCAGAAACTCAGTGCGCTGACGTGTCAAACTCATATTGCGATTATCAAGCTGGCGGCGAAGATCTGCATTCTCCCTCTCAAGCACCTCGACACGGCGATCAGCTGCCAACAAGGCGCCAGTGCATCGTAACAACTCATTGCGACAGGCAGTGAGAGCTACCACCAAGTCATCTGAGCTACGACGAGCCATACGTGCCCACTCTTCAGCTTCTAACTTCTTCTCCACAGCATCATGCAGGGCTTCAATGCACTTCATCCAACCATCCCTAGTGGAATAATGCATCCTCAGGACAGCAAACATAGCACTCATAGAAGCACCCGTGCTATGAGCACGCTCGTCCCTGCCTCGCTCTAAAGAAGCTTGGCTAGACTGAGCCCACTCACCCTGAGAAGCATCCACCCTGGGAAAAACATTTGCTGGCCCCAAATCAGCTCTCTTGTTGAACCGGCTGCAAATATCCGTCAACACCTCAAAAGCTGCAAGCTGCGCACCATCCCATGGCGTCCTCATGTCAACTTCCACCTTTATTCCTGGAAACGGCCAACCCCTTTCAAGCACAGGGATAGTCACCCAAACATCAAACCAAGGCTGCACCATGGTTTGCGCTGGCTTCCAGAAATACAGTGGTGGCTCTGCATATCCCACCGACTGCAACAACCTCCATAGCACTGTGGGTGTGCCAAACTGCTCCAGAAACTGACCACTCTGCGGCTCACCTTCAGCTGCCATCTGGTACATTACAACATCTTTCAGCATTTAGAATAAGATAGGACAGCACAAATTTTACCATAGGGAAGGAAATAGTACAGATAGCTTAAATTAATTTCATGATCATGATGCATGCACGTGCCAACGACCTCACACATAATATATTTTAACTAACGTTATAGTCGGTGGCATACCACGTGCTCTCATATACGTAACTAACCGTGCTATACGTTTTGCGTGGTTAGCGTACCTGCAGAAGATTCATTTCAGCCCAATCCCAATGCATGCAGGGCAACAAGAAGCACTTTTTGCCGGAAATGTTCCCGTGAACATTTGCGACCCCAAAAATTAATTACTCCACCTTACTTCCATAAGTACACATATGGATAACATGTACTCACTTCAGTAACATACTCTCACCATCGATCGATGGTTGTTCGATCTTACACTCACATCTCACCTTACCTTAGGCGACGTGGTACATTGACCCATAAGAAGCAATAAGAAACCGACAATTCATGATTATCCGCACGATAAAACCAAATGAACCACAAATAGAAATATGATGCAATTTCCCCCAAGTCAGTACTTACATAAGCCACCTAATTACCACATATACATAGGGCTATAGGACTTGGTCATTGGTACTCATAAGTTTTGCAAACACTTGGTTTAAATCACCTATACACACTATCAGTTGGCAATTAGTTTGTAAAACTCAAAACTCTTTTAGTGTTTAAATAGTCAAGTGACGGTATATGCTGAATTATGCTCTGGTACCAGCTGTCACAGAACCGACCAATTTATACGAGCACAAGTACAACGATCGCATTTTCGCCGCAATCCAGTCGCACTTGAGCCAATATAAACCCGGTAGTCCGGAAATCTCGAAGGATTTCAAACATTTCATACCCCAAGGATCATTCATTCAGCAATACCCGATCACATGACACATAAGTTCGCAACCGAATTTAAACATCAGAGTACAACATAGTCTTTTACACAAATAGGGTAGTAGCGGAAGTCAATATAGTTTTACACCACAGAGTTCGAATACGAGTACCATCACATGACCCCGTCACAGCATTCTTACAACAACTAAAGATAGATAATGACCCCGCCCTCGGGTCTAGTCTTCTTCGCCCGCAGGGGTGAAGCAGTTCCTGCAATACGCGTAGAAAACTACACCATCTGCAACAATGGGAATAAAACCCTGAGTACTCAATTGTACTCAGCTAGACTTACCCGACAGGGAGTAAATAAAAAGACTCTCAAGGATATGCAAGGCTTATTTGGTGGAGCTCAGAGGGTAGCATCATTTTTGCATCAAAGCATTACTTACAGTAGAACCTCAACTTAATCATTTTAATTGTGATAAGCTTCGATTTCAGTTAAACTATTTACTAGGATTAGCCACTATACTAAGCATTCACTGAATATTGTAGCAATCAATAAAACCATATGATTTCCGATATCCACAGATATCAACCTCATCTCACCATAATCATTATGTTCAAGTTATTAGCCTCTACCTCACCAGAAGATCAGTTCAGTTTCTCACTAACCAGGAGAGATGGCGATTCGAATCGATTGTACCAGCTGGCAAACATGCCAATCACAAACCCTGTCAGCCGAGCCACTGGCTTCTTGGGCCACCGTTAAATCTTTCTGAGTCACAATATGTCGCGGGCTTGGCGGGGACCATATTCTCAGAGACCAACCCACTTCCAGGATGCATCAGGTCCCTGACCTGCCCTTGGTAAGATGGTGTCTCCGCACATACTTCCTACCTCCAGAATATGTCTGCCTAGTCGCACCAATTCCCGGCTCAGAAAGAAATACTCGGCTTCGCGGTCAGAACGACTTATCTGGCCAGCTATGTGACGACGTCCTTCAATCTCAACTGATGTCTGGTGGCCTCAGTCCTAGTCGGCCGCAAGCAGCACCGAAGACGGCATGACCTCAACCATGTCATGCGGCTCCCCGCTACCTAGCCTTGATTCTCTCATTAGACACTGTGGCATGGTGGCACATATAGTCCATCATGTGGAATCCAACCCCATCATCATTAGTAACCACCTATGCTCGCGAAGGACAGGAAATCCCTCGACTTCTACCGGTCTAAGCATGGCTAAGCATAGGATCGAACCCATCCCCTTGTCTAGTAATAACTTCAGGATCAAGTATAAGTGGACAAGGAATAAATGCAGCAACGGTATCATATCAACTCCTATACTTAAGTGCACAATCATACGATTTAATAAAGACCAGTGTATTTGTAAAAAGAGTAGGTGGAGACTTAGGAATGCTCCGGGGCTTGCCTTTCACAAAGTTAGCGGGTTGGTGATCCGGGCACTCCGGAAGTTCAACCTCTTCTTCTTGTCCTTCGGAAACCTCGGGCACTTCAATCTCCGGCGGAACTCCCTCCTCCGGTGGATCGAATTGCAGCAGTGTCACTCCTCCCGGCGATCCTGTATGCATGATATGCATATATGAGAACTGAGAATGCACATGAAACGCAAGATAGAGATGCACGAATTAACCCATGATATGCAATCAGTTTAACAATCCACACTCATTTATTTCTTTCCTAGACAACCAACTCATACTCACCCTTCTTAAGCAAAGCATAGAACAATTTCTCGTCCCGGGTGAGAGGTCTACAACCTGCACTTAATAATTAACATGCATCAACTAACCTACCACAACCAAAAGATATTTGCTTAGAAACAATTAAATAAACCCTAGCCTATAACTGGACCTACTGCTTACTGTGACCAGAAAAATCCATAGAAATTACAGTAGCTATTACACATCCAGATTAGCCTACTGACAAAATTTCAAGTCATTTGGACAAGTATAACAGTCTACACAAAAATAACAAGCAACCAGCCTTTTAAGCAATGGAAAATGCTTAACACAGTGAAAAGTATCAAACAACAGATTTCCTAATTTTCTTAGCTTCTTTCCAACATAACATAGCCCAGGAAAAATACTCATGTCCATAACCTTAACACATTAAGCAAGGTGATTTTTGCAAGATTAAAGCATAAAAGGCACATTATACTAGACATCACATAAATAACAGTGAAACACCAGCAAACATATTTTTCATAGATTCTACTTCCCTAAACAAGATGAATGCAAGTGGAATCACATTTTTAGCACATTCCTGTAATTACTTATGCATTTATCAAGTTTACAAGCAATTAACAATTTAATTATAACTGCACACAAAAAGTATTCAAAAAGTACATTTTATATTTTTCCTTGATAGAGCTCAGAAATACAAACACAACAAAATTTGGTTCACCCCCATTGGACATTCCTATCTCCAGATATGAATTTTGGAAGGTTTTACACATTTTCTGGAAATTCCTTTTATAAAATCAAAAACCTAAACCCGATAGAACTGCTACGTGCACCCGGCTCAGTGAACCAGAGGCGCACCTGAACGGCTGACTCGCGGGCCTCGGGGTCGACCCGACCCCACGCGTCAGAGAGAGGAAACAGAGCCGCCGGCGCTGACCGGCGAGAGCTCGCCGACGGCGAGGTCTCCGGCGACGCCGAGGCTACCTACCGACTCGCGGCAACGAGACGAACCCGATGGACCAACTGCCGAGGGTCGTACTCCACCGGAGCGAGCTCGACGGCGGCAATGGCGGACGGCGGTGGTCCGGCGAACTTGCGCCGGCCGATTCCGGCCGTTGCTCGCGCGGCTCGGCCTCGTTCCGTGTTCCTGCAACCCTAGCGGACCTGTGCGCGCGACTAATCGAACTATTGCGCACGGAAACTCACTGACCGCGCTCGCATGGCGGCACGGTGGCGAGCGGTTTCACGGCGAACTCGGGTTCCGGCGAAACCACGGCGAGGTAGATCTAACCGACGGCGTGGAAAGGATCTACGGCTAACGGAGACTCTTAGACGAGCAAAAGAGAGGGAAGCCGACCCCGGCATCGCCCTCGTCACGGCGACCCGAGAGCTCGGCGGCGCTCCGGCAATGGCGGACGGCGAGAAGCTCGCTGGAGCTGTACCTTAGGTCGGCTGAGGTCGGCAACGGGTCGGAAACGAAGAGCAGAGCAAGCCGCAGCTGCGCCGAGGGTGGCGCGGTCGGAGACGGCTCGGTGGCGGCGGATTTCACCGCGGCGGTCGCGGCGGAATGGCGACGGCGGAAATGGCGACGGCGGAGGGGAAAGAGGAGAGCAGCGAGCGAACAGAGGGCGAGAGAGCAGGGAGAGTGAGGGCGAGCGTGCGGGAGACAGCGTTGCGTGTTCCCCTTTGTAAGCCGACCGCGCGGCAGCAACGACGGCGTACGGCGCCATCTGGCGGCCGAGGCCTGACGCGGTCGCGCGACTCGCTCGCGATTCGCCCGAGGGTCGAACTGAATCGGCTCCGATTCAGTTTCCGCGGACCCGACTGAAACTCGATTTTTATCGATCTACAACTCGCGATCCAGAGCGTTTCAGCGAAAACTTCACTACTATGGATTGAAGAGCTATACGAGTAGATCATTTCATATTAAGACACTTTACTCTAGTTCGGTCTGGATTGAGAGATACAAGTCAATGAACAGGGGTACACCGAAACTGAAAACCGGTTTAGACTTAGGAAAATTTGAAAACTTCCAAAACAGCTCCAAATCTGCACTAATTCAACTTTTTGACCTTCTTCCACTCATTTTCATGAGTTGACCCAAAAATAAAGTTTGTTGCTTATAAAATTCTACACAACTTTGATTAAGGGTGCACTGACATGCAGAATCTCTAAAATGCCCTTCTTGTTTGGTCAAACAGAATAGCTTTTAAAGGGCTCTCTAGTCAACTATGAGCTAGAGGGGTATTTTGGGAATTTCACCAACATGAACATTGTTCCAAATGTTATCCTAAACATGTATAAAGCATTTAGAACCGTAAACAAGCATCACATTTGCATGTCAACACATTTTGCATAATATGGACATATAAACAAACATATAGCAATAAAAGGGAATCAAATCAAATGCAATGATAATAATGCATGCAATGACATGATCTATGCTTGATGACATGCAAATGCAAGTGTGAAAATAGTAACTAACACTAGGGTGTTACAGAGCTTGCATACAGCATCTTGCTCCTAATCTTTGCCGTGTCCGGAGACCTTCGCATCACATAGCACCACCACCACAAGGTTTAATTTGCTGAGCCACATTCAGAAATCAGAATGATGCGGTGCCGGTGCAGCAACCTGGATGTGCAGCACCGATGACTTACGCGATGAAGAAGATCTGGCTCTTCTGGCACCCCTCCTCGGTGACGAAATCGAAGTCGTAGACGCAGTGCCTGCACTCATCGGCGGGGAGGGTGGCGGCGAAGTCGTCGTAGGTGAGGTTGGGCTCGCCGAGCTTGTCTACAACGACCTGCTTCTGCTTCTCCTCGATCTTGAAGACGACGAAGCTAGCGGTAGGTGCGCTTGGCCTTGAGCTCAAGGAACTTGCGCTTGCGGCTTGCAGTCGTCGTCCACGGCCATCCCGGACGCCGCGTTGGCCTACACAACGAGACGCGCCACGCCGGAGATAAATATCGATGCATAGAGTTTTATTCCGTCGAACACCCTATGGGGAAGGAGGAATCAGACGTTTGCCAACGAAATCGGCGGCACCGAATTCCGCAAAAGTAGTGCCATCAGTCTGAACATTCAGTGATCCTCTGACGAAACGCCCAAGAAGTGCATCCTACACGTACAGGCAAACTAGACTAGCCCTAATCACGACGCTCTCATGACTTCGCGGTGAACGCATCGACTGGAAAATCCAACTCGCAACCTCGCACCAAATTTCTTGCCGACCCTCACTATCTGTTGGTTTATCTTAACAAATCGCCCCTAAACTTGAGTGATTCCACGTAAGGTATGAAAAAATCGAGGATATGTTGCGGTGTATAAACATTTTTTTTAGAAGGACGTACGGTATGTGAACGTTAGTGATGCAATTTCTCGTATGTCCTGGTGCTCTCTGCCAATAAAGTTCATACTACTTCTGTAGTAGGCCTTTTCAGCAAATATGCAAGCCATAACTAGCACTGAGCTAGGAGCTGAACATTTAGAATTGTGAAGCCAAAGAGAAAATGAGAGATATGGGAGAGAGAACATGTCAAACACACTACTTTTTATTACCTTGCATCGACTACTCATGGATAGCAACACTTAACATGAAAAGCTCACCACAAAATGTCACTTACCTTCCAAATATCCATGAACGCACATAACTCAAAAAATCACTAGCTATAGATTTCAAAACACCATAGGTACAAGACATGAACAAATGTTTCTAACATTGACAAGGGTCCTAATTAAATTAGATTCATATAACATGTGTCTAGATAAAAAAAAGACCAAGTGAAAGGTATATGACATATGTCGGATAAAGATAACGGTTCTACTGATTTAGATTCATATGACATGTCCAGATAAGAAATTTCTAGCCGAATATAGTTCTTATTACTATATATTATGTTCCATTCTATAGCAAGCAACAACTCAGTAATTAATCCAACCGTCAAAACTTTTTGCAAACTAGAACGAGAAAACACAGCAGCTAGCACCTAGCTAGTTACCATCCCTAAACACAAAAGCAATCAGAAGCTTGCTTGTGAGTGAAACACTCATCAGCTGGCATTTACACTAGGAGATTCCAGCATGAATCCTGGGTGTAGTGCCTCATGGTCCTCCGTCTTAGGCTTGGTTGCTTGTAACAGCTGGACACACTCATCGACCTTGACCGACAACATCTCTGATGAGCAAAGCAACGTGACAACCTCAGAGTTGTCAAGCTCCAAAAGCATCCCAGTGATTTTGCTCGCGAGTTCAGGCTGCATCGAACAAGAGGCACATTTTCTAAGTTAATCCAAAACGCGGTCGTTTTGTTATGAATGAAAAGTATGGAAAGAAAATTACCTGGTGCCTCTCAACAAGAGGATAGAGCCTGTTCCCAAGCAGGTTCTTTTGTTCCGCGGGTGGAGCAGAGGCCAAATAACTACTGAAAGAATCATTCATTGCCGAAACAGAGTCACTTTGATGGATGGCCAAACCGTTGGCCATAACATCATTTGAGAAGTACTTTGGATGATTGAATCGCTGCAAAAGTTCCAATATATCATTAGTTAATATAATTAAGTTGTCTATTTAAAAGGAAATAAAGAATGACTTACAATAATATATCATGAATAAGGCTATTACAGGCATCACAAAAAATATAATCACATTCAGGATATTTGAGGGAAATGCTTCATGTGCATGTATAGATGACAAAATAGCCCATACAATAAACCAAGCTACTTTGCAATGTGCCATATAATATGTTTATAAAATTCCAATGTGCATGTCATTAATAGAACATGTATGAGGAGGTAGAGAACAAATACCTGCCGAGGCATGGACATGAATTCTTTAGCTGGCTGTGCATGTGTCACATAGTTCATTGCATGAACTGCATGAGGAAGAGGCATCATATTCCCACCCATCCTTCCCCGGTTACTTCTGTAGTGCCTTGGCGAATTTGGCATCTACAATAGCATGATGAATAAGAGTTTACATACTAAGCACTAGCAATATGAGAATTTTGGTTAAAATCAGTCAAGGAATATACCATAGGTGAATGTATTTGCTGGAGATTTGGTGGTGAGGGAAACATATTTGATCTCCATTCATGACTAAGCCCCATGGGTGGATACACAAATCCATGTCTTGGAGGACCTTGAGGAATATGAGTACTTGGATGGGCAAAATAAACTTGTGGATATCCCGTGGGGATCATAGAGTTTGCAGGTCCAACCATTCTCGCAAGTTGAGCGAAATGTTGCTGCAATTTGGCTCTTCTCTCTTCTTTTCTTTGGAAAATAGCGACATACAATGGTTTTCCAAAGAACATAACACCTGTTTAACCAAATTGAAGTAAACATGTTATTGTTCTAACTAAAACAATTTAGTATAGTTTTTTTTTAGTTAGAAAAAACATGAAAATACCTCGCATGCTGCTTACAGCTCTCTTTGCCTCTTCAGGGGTACTATAGCATACAAATCCAAAGCCTCTACTAATGCCCTTATCATCACGCATAACCTTTACTGATGTGATGTTACCAAATTCAATGAAGCGACCACGAAGAGCATCATCATCAACTTCATCATGAATGTTTTTGATATAGACATTTGATTCCTGTCGATAATACACATATACTTAGTCAATGGAAACGTGAATACCAATAGGGTTAGATCAAAATATAGTGCAGCTTACATTGCTCTTGGTTATTATTTCATTTCTCTTTTCCTCATGTAAGCGCTGCAAATATTGTTTCCTTTCCTCCTTCTTTTGTGCCCTTGCCACGTATAAGGCTTTTGATCCTGAAATAAATTAGGATAAGAGAAACACACATATATAAAAATTTTGTATTTTTGTTTGACAGACTTTTATGTAATTTGATAAGAGAAACACACATATATAAAGAAATTATTTTGGGAATGAACATACCGAGTAGCATCCCATGCATGGTCTCCTGTGCTTTAATGGCACTTTCAGGGTTTTGGAAGCTGACAAACCCAAAACCTAAAGATGACCCATCAGGTCTCCTCATAATCTTCACACTAACTATTGAACCAAACTGAGAGAACTTCAATTTAACAAGTTCCTCCGTTATATCATCATCTAGATGCTTCATATATAAGTTAGTAAACTTGTCATCATTATTTGCAGACCGTTCACTTTTCTTAACGAAAGTCGCTACGTGCCTGCACATTGTCAAGAAAATTATTATATATATGTAAAGATACTATAAATAATGACAATTAATACAAGTGACATGAACATACAAGTTTCTATCATTGAAAAGGGAACCATTGAGGTTCTCAATTGCTTCATCTGCCGACTCCTGTGATGCAAATTGAACAAACCCATATCCTCTGCTAGTCCCATCCTCATTTTTTGCGACCTTGCAAGATAAAACATCTCCAAACTTGGAAAACAATTCTTGAAGGCTAGCATTGTCAACAGAATTACTAAGGTTCTGTGAATTCCATACAACACAAACAATTAGTACTTATGTATAGTTATACACATGGAGGAGACATGCTTATGTATGGCGAGGACATTGCAATTATACCTTAACAAAAATGTTACCAACACCACTTCTCCTGGCATCTGGATCCCGATTGGACCACATCACCCTTATCGGCTTATCCAAAACCATGCTATGATTCAACTTATCAAGAGCCAGCACAGCTGATGAATGATAGCAATCTAGTCAGAATCTTACTATGGCATCTCAAGAAGAAATTTAATTACTCAACAAATACCTTATGATATTATCCATAATGATTAAAAAATGGATAACAAAGTACAATGGATAACAAAGTACATGAAAGTAAATAACACGATAAGGTGCGCCTGCCTATTACAAAGAAAAACTTAAATAAATATAAAGCAAACACCTAAACTTCTATGAGCGTGAGTGATTAAGAAGCATACAAATTGAATTTTATATTTTATATTTATTAGAAAGCAAAATTCATGAAAATACTCTTGAGCGAAACAATAACGGCGAGACACAGGCGGATGGATAACAAATGCAACATATAAGAATAATAAATATATTCAAACAACTACAAATTTTTACTTGACGTAAAATCATAGATGATTTTCTCCAAATAAAAATCCACTCCTCTTCATATCAGCAATATAGCAAACTAGTGGTGATTAGTGACAGCTGACAAGGCTAAAAAAAACGTCCACCTCTCTTTGTCATGCACTTATTATTACTAAATAGTCTCCTTGTTACACAAATCCTAGTACTGGAATGATACAAACAAACTCATAGCATTGCACATCGCCAGCATAAAAAAATAAAATTTAAAATAAATAAAATGCGTTGTCCAAGCGATGCAACACATAACATAAGTAGAGGTGTTGCTCATAACTGCTAATTAACAATATAGCGCATGAATGCAAATCTGTTCAAGGGAGATATGAATATATGAGAACTTTAATATCTAAGAAGCACTTGGAAAAGATATAGATCACTTTCTTATCATTCTATAGAAGAAACAAAAATGTCATATTATGAAAGCAATCAACCATCAGTTTATTATTATTTTTTTCGAAAGGCACCATCAGTTTATTATTATTTAAACAAAACAAAAATAAAACACATTGTTTAAGACCATGCAACGAGATAAATGGTCACTTCATTCTATGAGTTACGCAGGAAGGTTAAGAATTTCTCATCATTCTAGAAAAAGAAAAAAAACTGCCCACAATTACGCAAACAATGCGAAACAGCACCAACCAGTTTACTATTAAATTTCGCACTAGTTAAGTATCGTATCCGTGTATCTACAACTACAAGGCTTATACTGTGACAAGTCCATACACATCACGCAAGACAAACAGCGTGGAATTAAAAGCAATATATAACGCCAAAGTACGTAGACTGAGCTGAAAGCTTTGCATGGTTGGCATGCAGGACGCATGAGGCCTTCCTACCCGCTTCCATGTTTTGCTAGATCTGATTTTACCCAATTCCTCACTAATCAAAGTCCAGTCCCCGAGCAAAAGCATTCGAAATCTCGAAATCAACCGGGTCCAATAGCTCGATCGACCGCACGAAAAGCAAAAAAAAAAAAAAAAAAAAAAACGGGATTCGCTGCGCGCCCGGATACGATCAAGCTCGCGCGCGAGCGATAGATCAGAGCAGGAACGTACCGTCTGCGCGAGAGAAGTAGTTGACGTATCCATATCTCAGGGATCTGCTCGTGGCGTTGTCGCGGCAGACTCGCACGGACGTGACGGTGCCGATCTTGCTGAAGGCGTCGAACAGGTGCTCCTCCGCCACGTCCTCGTGCAGATCGCCCACGTACAGCGCGGGCACCGCGGCTACGGCCGGCTGCGCCTCCTCGTTCGCGGCGGGCGCCGCCGATTCCTCCTGGGTTTCGGCGGCCGCCGCCGCCGCCGAGGCGTGCGTGGACGCGGGCGCTTCCATCTCCGACGCCGGCATGACGATCAAAGCTCCCAGCAGCACAGTGCCGCCGGCCAGGGCCCGGGCGCGCTACGGCAAGTGGGGTGCGGAGCGAAAAACCGGCGAGTGTGTCAGGGTTTCTCGGCGACGCGACGCGACGGTTTCTGCGAGGACGAGGGCCAAGAGACGCCACAGGTGGGCCGCCGCCTCCTTTTAATCTGCGTAGAGCGCTCAGCGCGTCGGATACGGGAAACCGTCCGCGCCTGGCTGGCCGGGCGCTCATCTCGGTGGGTGGCCCCCGAACGCCTCACGCTCACGCTCTTTTCCTTCCCTGCCCGCTGGGCCCATATTGTCGGTGTCAGGAGTGGGCCCCCTGCTCGGTTCGGCCACGCCCCACCAGCCAGGGTCCCGGCGCTGTCCTTTGGCGATGAGGGATGATATTCCCGCTCTGCCCTGACCACCGCCCACGGCCCACGCGCAGCCAGGGGCAGAAGCGTCCGCGTCGCCGTATTTGACGGCCCCTCCCCCGGCCCGGCCCGGCGCGGTGTCGGCGACTCCTCTTCTCTGCCTCGTCCTCCTCCCCCTTTCCCCTCCGCGTGCAGCCCGCGGCGCCACCCACGCAGACCCAGCCGCGGATCCGGCCGGAGGGCGCAGATCCGATCCGGGCGATGGCGTCCACGGCGGCGAGGCGGCTGCGGGAGCTGCAGGCGCAGACGGGGAACAAGACCTGCGTGGACTGCGCGCAGCGGAACCCGCAGTGGGCGAGCGTCTCCTACGGGGTGTTCATGTGCCTCGAGTGCTCGGGCAAGCACCGGGGCCTCGGCGTGCACATCAGCTTCGTGCGCTCCGTCACCATGGACTCCTGGACCGAGGCGCAGCTCCGCAAGATGGAGGCCGGCGGCAACGACCGCCTCAACGCCTTCCTCACGGCGCGCGGCGTTCCCAAGGAGACGGCCCACGTCGCCAAGTACAACTCCAACGCCGCCGCCGCCTACCGCGACCGCATCGCCGCGCTCGCTGAGGGCAAGCCGTGGACCGACCCGCCCGTAGTCAAGGAGACGCCCGGATCTGGCGCGCCTGCCCCTGCTAGGAAGCCGCCCGTTCACACCTCCGCCGCCTCCGGAGGCGGTGGCGGCGGCGGGTGGGACGACTGGGACGACGATTTTCGGCCGGACATGAGGCGGAATCAGTCGGTTGGATCATTCGCTGCCTCGGGGGCGCAGTCAGGGAGGCAGCCGCCGAGGTCCAAATCCACGCAGGATATGTACACTAGGCAGCAGCTGGAGGCGTCGGCGGCTAATAAGGAGGACTTCTTCGCCAGGAGGATGGCGGAGAACGAATCCAAGCCTGAGGGAATCCCGCCATCCCAGGGCGGCAAGTACGTTGGGTTCGGATCCAGCCCAGCGCCATCGGCTAACAGGAACGGCGGTGCTGCCCAAGGCGATGTTTTGCAGGTCGTCTCTCAGGTAAAAAGATCATCTTTGTGCTATCGCCTCTTGATTAAAAGAATTACAAATCCACTTCACACGCTATTCATCACAAAGACAAAGAGCATAGCATATTGTCCATTGGGATAACAATATATCATCAATTTGTAGAAAAAATAAACAATTACTATGGAGTATATGTTTCCCTACAATGCTACTATTCGGCATTAAAAATGGAGGACTTATACAACTTGTAACTGTTGTTAAATTACATACATGAATCAGTTGCTGTATCTTGGGTTGCTGACCATAAGGAATTTGTTAGTATTGTGGTTTAAAGTTTTAGAAACCTATTGAACAACTCAACATAGTGATGATGCTTTGTTCATTCCATTACGTAGTACAGGAGCATACGGAGCTCCCCTGCAACATATTTACAGAACGCCAGCACCACTTGTTTTGAATTGTTTTAAGCAAAATAGGTTTTGATATGCATGTTGGCATGTGTTTGAGCTCATCCAATATGTTGTAGTTGAATAGCACTTGATGCATTATTCCCCTCAGCTTAGTTTGGTCATGTACTCATGTGACTCTAGTTAGGTGTGGTGCATACCTTGTTTTGCAATTGTATATTGATCTGATATAGTTGCTTACCATAACACCATTTTCAGGGATTTGGACGCCTTTCATTAGTTGCAGCATCTGCTGCCCAGTCTGCTGCCAGTGTTGTCCAAGTCGGCACAAAAGAAATCCAATCAAAGGTGACTAATACATACTTACCTATTCTCCCGTGCAACAATTGATTCCTGGGACTAGTTTTGCGTCGGCTATGTAGTTCGAACCCCCCTTTGGTCACCAAGCTCATATTGCTTGTTTTTTTTTTATTAATCTTTTTGTTCTCAAACACTTCTTGTTTGAATCTTATTGCAACAACACTACACTTTGAGATAAAAGCTCAGGAATGCTTTTATATTACATTTTAGGAATGCTGCATTTTATTTGTATATATGCAATATTCTTCTATCAACACTAAACATCCATTCTTCGTTTTGTAGCAGGAACTCCATTGAACAAACTTTATCACATGTCATTGCTCCTTGATCAACAATCTTAGTTGGTGTTAGACTACATCAATACTTATGTTAAGCTTTTTTTTTGTGTAATACACGTGTTTTACATCACTGTTTTTCTTGACTGATTATGATGCTTGTCTGGAGTACAGATGAGGGATGGGGGCTATGACCAGAAGGTGAATGAAACTGTCAGTGTTGTTGCCAATAAAACTGCTGAGATTGGTAGCAAAACCTGGGGGATCATGAGAGGAGTTATGGCGTTGGCCTCACAGAAGGTTGAGGAATATGCCAAGGAAGGAGGAGTGAGTGGCTGGGGAGAGGATTGGCAACGCAGCGAGCAGAACAGTGGGCCTTACCAAAGGTTTGGGCATGAGACCAACGGCAACAGCTGGAATTCCTCCCAAAATTCTTCATCGAAGAACAACAATTCCAGTTCTTGGGACGATTGGGACGACCAAGGCAAGAAGGATGAGCCTGTGAAACCGCACCAGAGCAGTGATTCCTGGGCTGGCTGGGATGATGGGAAGGATGATGGTTTTGATAGTCCTAGTTACGACAATCACAGCACCTCCAACAAGGGGAGCAACCAGAACGGAACATCCGGTGGCACATTTTGGACAGAAGGCGGCTTCCGCTAAAAACCGTTCTCTTTTCCATAGAGCTATACTTTCAGAGTTGTTACATGCCAGGAAACGTGAGGGTCCAGTGGTTGGTACTATTCAGGATACTGAAACCGTCGGGTGAAAGGGTTTGTCTTTTTGTACCATGTCTACAACTGTTATTATGTATCTAGTGAGATATATTTCTGTGGTCAATGCCAATTCAAAACTGCCCAAATGGCTAAGAAATGTCGATTGGAAACTGTAATTTACACAACTTTGTCGCATATTCCTTGTTATTTTTCGTTGGCTTTGTACCTGGCATGAGCCTCACCGAAATTTGCCGTGGTGGGTATTGTGGGGACTGGTGGCAAGCTTGTACCACAGTAGTGGTATATGCCCAATGAACTGGATATACAATTCTCTGATTGGTGTCTTCTTGACTGGAGGTAGTATGGTGTCCACTGTTCACCAACAGCTAAAGTGATAAGGCACTGAATTCCGGTGCCTTCTGTCCTAATATTGGCTACTTTCTTAGCCTTTGATGTGACACGGCGCTTGATTGTTTGCTTTTTTGGTGGTTGATTCCAAGTTGGAGCCGATTGTATACCTCCACTTTCGGGATCCACTGACCACTGGTGCCGTCGTGGAACTGAGGTCGTTGGGAGGAAGAAAGCCTGGATGATACCAACCAACCAACCTCAAGCTCGACGTTCCTTACAGATTGTCAGAATCGTTGACAGCTATATCTTGCAGCTGATTGCTATTATTAGTATAATTGACCATTCTAGCTAAAGCCCAAGGACCCGTCTGCAAATTTAACTATCTTAATTATCTTATAATGGCTGTATTACACCTAAGGCCTGGGGGCTCATCTATGTTTTTGTGGTTTTTTTTCTCGCACACGCAGGAACGCTGCGTATCATTATAGAAAAAAGAGGTGGGTTTAGATATCTCATACTGCCACGCACATACACACCATTTTACATGAAAATGTGTATCTCTGTCACTTGCCAATCATGACCTAAATATCACTAGAGGAACTCACGCATTGGCCAGCTCTAGAGCAAGGAGACTGAAAACTCCCCGGGCTCCAGCTAAACCCCACAGGAGAAGCTCATCCTTTATTGAAACCAGAACACTATTTAGGCTCAGTTGAATCCTATCAAACACAATGAATCCGGTGATTCCAAATGGACCAAGCTCTCAAACTGACGATGGAGTTTAGACCATTTTTAGTCAAGTCTTTAATCCCAGAATTTCTGCTTGCCCACTAAGTATCAAAGGAGTTGTTGTCAAGCTGGGGGAGAGGTCCTGCACCTTAAGTAGAATGTTGTGCCATACTTGCTGATAGAAGACACATGAGACCAGTTGGTGGTCAATTGTTTCCTAAGCTTGATCACAGAGCGGGTAGGGGCAGCCCTCTTTGGTTTGCAGTCTAGCACCACACGAAGAACTTGCATTTGAATGGTGCCCCAGCTCTTCCATATTCTCTCTCAGGGCCCAACCCAATAAAAAAAAATCCCTCATATGCAGATTTAGCAGAACTAGAGAGTTGTCGAGTATCCTCTACTTCATATTGCAAAACCAAATCTGGGAATTACTTCCTTTGAACTTGGTGGATGATGCGCGTAGCAGCGCATGTAGAATGTTGTGATAGCTGAAACCTGAAATAAAGGAAACTTGCTTTGAAGTTTGAACCTGGTGGATTACGCATCCAAGTCACTATAACATAAAACCAAACCTCTTTTCTGTGAGGCACCAAGCTAAACTATAATCTACATGGACCATGGTTATATTAGTTTATATATATGGTCATCACGTCGCATCTTAAGAGGGAAATATTTTGAGAATCACCTCTGAGGGAAATGATTTGAGAACCAAGTCCGGAGTCATGAATCCGGTTCGTGTACATCAGGCGCTTCTATGGGAACCCTCTGTTACACGTACAACAACACTGAAGAGACGAGACGACTCCTCCGCACCCGAATGCAAAAACCATTATTACAGATGCACTCCAACTCGTTTGAAACTTGTCCATGCGAAAATCATTCTGAGGCTTGCTTAGTTGTACCACATGCATGCCAACTTGTATTCCAGACTTGTCCATGTGAAGCCGCACTAGCCTGAAATTCTTTTCTTCTCGTCAGATGCCCAAGATGCTCGGTGGGTCAGACGGTCAGTGCATGCTAGGAGGAACAAGGTTGTTTCTGTTTAGTGTTTACTCATTTCTCAACAATGAGAAGGCGGGATAGTATGCAGTTAAATTCATGCATGAAACTTTATACATCGTGATGTGTGTATTATTTAGGATACCAGTATCAAACATCACTATCACTTTAAAGCTATTTAGCTTGATGGACTTACAAAACTATGAATCATCTTTAATCCTTTCTATTTTTTTTACCTCAGACAAGTGCTAGTTTGTTTTAATTAAAGATAAAAAGGACAGTGTTAATAAATCGAACGGTTTACATTATATTTATTTTATATATCCACATAGAATTATACAATTAGAAGATATAACTTGGAAAAACATGATAAGAAGGTGTATTTTATTTCTAATTCAACTTTTGTTACCTTAATTGAAGAGATTTTTTTACCTATAATCTATAGTATTAGTACTACTATACTACTAGTGAGAAGCATTAGTACTATGTGCTAAGGCTCCTGGCCGCCCCCTCCCCTCTGTCTTCGCTTCTGAGAGCAATTTTAGCAGTCTTCCAATACTTCACGCTTAATAGACAAGCATATATTGATAGGGTCGAAAACAGGATCATCTTGAACCGGTGCTGATCCTTAAATACAACTAGAATTAAACCAATTAGTAGTATTTTTAACTTATGTATTATATTGAGCAAGAGGAGATTCTCTGGCTTGGACAGGTGTTGCAGCATGATCAGTACCTGTCCTAGCTCCGCCACTAGATATTACATATTCAATAGCCTTAAAACTACTATATTGTAACTATTAGAAGAGTTGTTGCAGTTGATAATCTAATATAGCTCCCTCAATATTCACATGACAGGTGAAGTCCACACATCTGTAGCCTCTTCTTTCCCTCTCTCAGTTATTTCCTTTTGGCACGGTTCTATCCCTGCCGCCATCCTTTCATCAGATCCTTTTAGCTCCTATTGTACCTCCTAGCATCTCCTCCACGCCGCTGCATCGCGTGTCCTCAGAGAGGTCACGGCGGCGAGCAAAGATGATCTGCGAAGAAAGAACCATTAGTTGGCGAAGGCAAGAAAAGTCTTAGAGAAAAAAATAACACTATTACTATTTGAAGACCACACAAGGAAGCAGATAACTAGTTATCCCCAATACGATACTTTTTAGGCCTCCTTTGGATCACGGGTGTAACATAGAAAAAGTGAAAGAATTCATTCCTTTGTTTGCTGACATCATCTATCGTTTGGGAACGTAGGAACATACAGTGACAATTCCAGAGGAATGGATTCGGTACCTCACATCGAAAGAGGAAAAAAAATACATTTTCTCTGAGCTCTTTGTTGGGTGAAAGTCCAAGGCAATGGATGCAACAGGCTATACAAATCCTACGTTTCTCATGCGTTTGCCCAGAGAGCTAAAGAGGTCCTTATGGGGATAAGAAAAGCCATTAAGGGTCGGTTAAAGATGCTCTTAAAGCGGTCAATACCAAACAACTTAATAATGATTTAATAAATGCATTTCGTTATTTCATATGCACAACCTAACTTGGACGTGTGCACCATCATCTTCGGATGTGGCTTCACCCCTAACGAGAAGTTGCAGTGGCTGTATACAATATTTAATATTTTGATCAGCATGTAGAAATAATGTGTCTACCTTAAACTTAATAATATTGTAATTGTAATTTGATTAAGAGTGTCCGTAATGGTGGTAGCTACGTAGTTAGCTGATGTAGATGCGAAAGATAAAAGTAAATACTATTTTATGTATTTCATACATTGTGGAACTACATGTTTATCTCTTAGATTCTTGGACCACGTGAAATAGATAGACTATTTGTTTGTTGCTAGTGACTACTCTCTCCTACTTTTTACATGTCCACATCATAATAGCTAGCCAAATAACTAAATGTTGTGGATGCTCTAAGAGCATCTTCAAGAGTCTTTCTAAATCCCACTCTCTAAATAATGAGTCATTTGCATAAAAACCGCTTTCTATATCCCTTGACTCTCCAACAGTTCTTCTATATCTTGTGCGCACTCTAAAGAGTCATTCTCATCTTCTATATTTTGCTAACGAAAAATCCGGAATAGAAGATAGCTATATTTGAATAATCATTTAGAGAAGCTATGGGGGGATATTTTTTCACCAAAATCTCTATTCTTAACATTTAGAAAAAACTTAGAGTCTCTTACAGTTGCTCTAAGTGTTGACGGTATTTATATCATGTTTTCTACCATCATAACCGTCAACAAAACACTCTTTTTAGGAAGAAACAAGCAAACACATAGTGACATAGGTACAAATAACTTGGTTCCACATGTACATGTTAGTATTTGTTTGCAGGTACACAAAACAGGTGATTTCAGAGTGAAGAAGCCCAAAATGAAGATATAATGCAAAATCCAACTATGACGAAATGACAAGGTGATGTCACAATCATCAAAGACTTCACTCCAGGATCAAGTGGACACTGGATGGACATTATTCATGGTTCGGCCGAACCATAAATAGTGGCCCCAGCACTCCACCTTCAAGAGTCAAGCAAAGGAGTGATGCAGGAGAGAGCTGAGGCCACGTGGGGCCAAGCCATGGTTCGACCGAACCAGGCATGGTGCCCTCTTGGCCCCGCTGACGTGGAATAATCCGTGGCACACCTCCTGAAGTCCATTTCCACCCTTGGATCACTAGTGTGTGTTCAATCAATGGTTAAAGAGGAAAGCACATGGATCCAACCATGAATCGACAAGACCAAGGCAAAACAGGTACATAGCCACACTCTATGACAAGCGGGGACCGGAGTGGTAGGCCCACCTTGCTTTAGGTGGGTCGGCCGAACCAGCTATGGTGGACCCAGACCACCTTCACACTCCAGGACAGGTGGGGACATCTTCTAGAAGCCCCTGGCTGGGTCCACACGTCATAGGGGGGTCGGCCGAACCCCCCTGGTGCCCAACCAGGTCGGTTACCTCCCCACCGACTTGAGCACACTTCCCACGTGCTGGTTTGGTCATCACCGTTCATCTGAGGCGGTTTATCCAAGGGCTAAGGTTGAAAGGCACATGGATTGATGACATGGCACTCCTCTCATTCTCCCTATAAATACCTCCCTAGTCCTTCACTTTAGAGGCATCAAGGAGTAAATATCAAGTGTATCATAGAGAGAAAGACTACTTAGAAGTATTAGTGTTAGAATAAGAAGGAAGAGAGTGAGGGAAGTCTTCAGGAGAAAGCCCCGGGCCTGTCGGAAGTCTTCTCCAAGGTGTACCTCAGCGGATGCAAGTGTTGACGGTGGATAACGTCAACTTTTATTAGAACTTTAGACACCAAAGGATACATAAATACACACTAGTTTAGGGTTTTAACTGACAGTTTCTAGAGTTTTGCATGTTCTGTATTTTTCAGGGGCTATTCCAGAAAAACATAAAAGAAGGGTTAAAAAGCATGATTACCACGTAACTTAACCGCCAAGAAAACATTATCACGAGAACACTAGAAGCATCTGGAACACACCCGAAACACCGGGACCCGAGACCCCCCAGGGTGGGGCCGGCCGGCGCCCCCCTGCTAGGGTTTCAGCCCACCTTCTGGAGTCTTCTTCCACCGCCTCTATGGAGTCATCTCGGCCATTGTTTCAAGTCGGTTTGATCCTACGGCACACTTGCATCCCACTGGGCTATAAATAAAGGGGCAGACCCCCCTAGAGGCATCAACCCATCATTCATTCAAGGCATCAAGTCCTCAAGCCATCAATTCATCAAGAGCCTTCTAGTTCATAGTTCTAGCCTAGTTAGATTAGAGAGTAAAGGAGTTCTAGTTCTTCGACGAATCTGGAGCCCCGGCGTCTGTCTGGAGCACGGAGTTTGGTATAATTCTAGTTTCTCTATTATTGTATTCTTCATTATGATTAGGAAAACATTGTTCTTAATAGTTCATATGTTCTTGATTACAATAGTCTTTGTCTACTTTGATTATATGTCTAGTATAGTTGGTTTGATCTTATTGAATTCATGTAATTGCTCGTATAGCGTTTATTCATGCGTACGATGGATAGATGATGAACGATATGTAGACGTGGTGTCTAGGTATTTTGTTTATCTGCGAGTGCACCCTGATGTGCCGGGTCATGTGGTAGATCGCGTAGGTGACAGCTGCATTGAGTCCTCTGTAGTCCACCCCCCGTATGTAGGCCAGTAGGCACGGTCGCGAAGTTGGATGATGACTCTGTTTCACATCCTTCTTAGATGATGCCCTTTGCATGTGATCATGATATAGGATTAGTTTAACAATGATTGCTAGATGTAATTGCACTAATTAGAGTTATTCATTGATATAGTTATAGAATTACCTTTGATATTGATTCCTTAGTTTATCCATTGGCTAGCTATTACTATGACTAGAGAAGTGCTCTGATGATTATCTTTTATTTATGATGCTTGATCATGCTTATCACCTTTATCTTATTTACCTTGTGACCTCTACCTGTTATGAGTAGAGTAAATGACATCGGTAATGTCACTTATCCATTGTATACCATCACTATCAATATAATAGATTAAAGTTTATCCTAGTCCTTTCCGGTGGTATAAATATAAATCGACAGCCTGGTAGAACTCCCTAGGTAAAATGCTACAATGGTATAATTATCTGTCCGCTTGCAGAACTGATCTTAGTTTATATTATTTATATTTATTTCTGCCTAGTCACATAGATTAATATATGAAACATTTATTTATTCTTAGCATTATTAATTAGGGATGACAACCTAGTTCTTGCATAAGAATGTTGGTAATAGAAAAGTGGTTAGTTGCTAATGACAAGTTAATTAATTACCATTCATCTTCTAATCTTGCCTCTCGCATTAAAAGTTATATAGTTATATTTGCCGACGTTAGTAGATGTCAACAAGCATTTTTGACGCTTTTGCCGGGGAAGGCACATAAACTTAGAAAATATTGATAGCATATGTATACATAATAGATAAGATTGTATTACCGATTGATCTCTAACTCAAACAGGTACACCCTTATTTTTTTTATCATTTGCTTATCTTATGCAGGGTGATGAATGAATGGTTTTTCTCTTTCAAATAATTATATTAACGATCCAGAGAAACTCCTAAGAAGAAAGAAGTTTGTAGAGACGAGGGAAGATCCTGAATCACTATCAAAAACACCCATCGTTTCTCGAGCTAGTTTATCAAAGGATCCAGCTCCAACATTGGAAGAAGAACACTTAGGAGAAGATTTATCTCCTGTGTTTGAAGACATGGCTGAGAAGACGCTGTGCGAGTTCTCTACTCCAACAACAGAAAATATCCGGACTGGACCAACAGTCAGCATGGGGGAGAATGGATTTGAGCTCAAGCCTGCTCTTATCACCATGGTTCAAGCCAGCCAGTTTTGTGAAAAAGCTCATGAAGATGCAAGTGCACACTTACCACACTTTTTAGAGATTTGCAGCACCTTCACGATTAGAGGAGTACCAAGAGATGCTATTTTACTCCGTCTTTTCCCATTTTCGCTTTTGGGGAAAGCCAAGCAGTGGTTCTACGCCAAAAAAGATAAGAACACTACATGGGACCGATGCTCAACTGCTTTCCTAGCAAAGTTCTTTTCTACAGGCAAGACAAATGCTCTGCGTGGGAAAATCTCAGGTTTTCAACAGCAACATGACAAATCATTCACTGAAGCATGGGAGAGATTCCAAAATTACATTGAAGACTGTCCTCATCATGGGATAGAGGATTGGTGCAGACCTTCTACCACGGGCTTATTTCAAGCACTCGTGAGTCAATAGATGCTGCAGCTGGAGAAGCTTTCCTGTCACTTAAGCTTCCAGAAGCTCAAGCACTTGTTGAGAAGGTGGCCTCAAATTCAAGCTGTAATGAAGAACGTACTCAACCTCGCAAGAGAGGAGGAGGCATCCATCATCTAAAGGAGACTGACATGGTCACTGGCAAGCTAGACCTCATCATGAAGAAGCTCGACATAGAGAAGAAGGAAGTCATGCATATTAATGATTCCCGCATGACCTGTGAAGAATATGGAGATTACGGGCATTCAGCTGTCAACTGCCCTACATTGCACGAGGATGTGAACTTCATCAACAACAACACCTACTATCGTCCTCAGCAAAGTCAAGGATGGAACCAGCCAAACCAAGGATGGAATCAGCAACCTCGACAAGGTAATTACCAAGGTAACAACCAAGATAATAATTACAATAATTACAATCTTCCGCCTTTAAGAGATTTAGTTGCTGGTCAATCTAAATTATTAGATCAAATGTCTAGAAAGGTAGCCTCGAATGATAAAGCCATAGAAAATATAAATAGTAGAATGGATATCTTTGCTTCTGCTATAAAGAATCAGCACAACTTTAATAAAATGTTAGAATCACAATTAGCTCAGCTTGCTGCTGCTGTCCCTCCATTTGAGAAAGAAAAAATTCCGGGCCAGCCGGAAGATTTAGAAACTGCTAACCTTGTTGATATTCACAATGGAACACAATACCAAATTGAGCCTGTAGATATACAGTGGATAGATCACTCACTACCTGAGAAGATGGGAGATCCTGGAAGACCTGTGATTCCTATCTCTATAGGATGTCACAACTTTCCAGAGGCTATCTGCGATTTCGGCGCAAGTGTCAACATAATGCCCAAGGTAATCTATGAGAAAATTTTAGGTGATCCTTTGTTGTACACAGAGATGCGTTTACAGCTTGCAGATCAGTCCATTTGCTACCCCGAGAGAGTACTAGAAGAAGCTGTTATCAGAGTGGGGCAATCATATGTTCCAATTGACTTTGTGATCATGGATACCGAAGGAGATGAGAAGGCACCCATTATCTTGGGACGACCATTCTTATGCACAACCAAAGCCATCATTTACGCGGAACACGCCAAGATTGTCCTCTCCATCAAAGACAAGAAGGAGAGATTTTCATTCAACAACCGCATCCTCAAGAATATTGCAGTCCCAAAGCAATTCCATCAACAAGAATAGCAATAACAACAACCAGCACCCAAGAAGAAGAACGATAAAAGATGGAGGAAGAACAAACCCCAGCATGTACCTGAAAGAACCGCTCAGCGAATCAATGCCATAAACACAGAAAATGATCATTTTCTCTCGAAACCATTTCCAACAAAGAAAGGTGACCCATGTGTACCAATCATCGAATGCACAATCAGAGACATCACTTTTCCCGACACCATCTGCGACGCTGGATCAGGCGTCAATGTAATGTCCAGAAAGGTATATGATGAATTATTTGATGATTTACCATTATACTCAACATATATTCAGTTGCAGATGGCAGACCAATCACTGAGATTCCCTGAAGGCGTAGTCAAGGACGTAATGGTAAGAATTCAAAATAAATATATACCCACAGATTTTCTAGTTCTTGACACGCAGGGAGACGATGAATCGCCTATTCTTTTAGGAAGACCATTCCTCTACACCGCCAATGCTATCATCTACATTGGGTCTGGACAGATCCGCTTCAACCTTCCCACTGGAAAGGTACGCTGTCAATTTAAAACATATCTTAACCATGAGCAGATCAGGAAGCAACACAACATAAGGAAACGCCAAGCCCGCCGTCAAGCTGCCCAGCCTTACTGTGGATGGGAGGAATTCCCTGGTAGGATTGTGAAGTATGAAGATTGCTACAAGGAGCAAGAACAAGTCGTACAAGCACCACGCTGGAGTGAGTGGGAAGCGAAAGCTGAGAGGACGGACCAGATTGCTAAGGTAGAGAAAGAAGAGATCCAGGCACAAGTGGAATAATGGATGAAGAGAGATGAAGAATCAAGAGAAGTTTACAAGGAAGAGCTGGAGCTAGAAAAGAGAGAAGCAGAAGAGACAGAAAAGAGATGGAAGGAGAAGGAAGAAGCACCTGCTACACCACCGCAAAATGGGGAATTAACTGAGGTGACCTCAGACAATGAACCTACTGAGTAAGTACTCTCCTCTATCTAAATCCTGTCGGTAGACTTTAAATTCCGTACCTTAGCCATAAGGTTAGAATGGTAGTTATCTAATTAATTTAGCATTCGTTAGTAATTTTGCTTAGCACATCATTTTTACATATTAAAAATATAAAACCAGCAAAAATATTTACTGCTTTATTTATTGCATCATAAAAGCCAAACCCCATGTAAATACACCTATGGTAACCCTGTAGACATATTTACTGTGGTGGCATAAAAATAAAAATGATTTATAGATGATAGTAGTATTTATAGTTGCTTTGTTGCATTATAAAAATCTTAAGCCCCATGGAAATTAATATTCCCTGTGATGGCATAAAAATTATTAGCATGCATACATATTTGATTTCTACATAAGAAAATTAGAAAATCCTAAAAAGAGAATCCTGTTAGAATCCTACTAAAATCTATTAATTAAAATCAATTCAAAGAATAATCAAAGTGTTCATTGGCTGACCGCTAACCTCTCGATAATTCAAGCCTCGAGTTTTGGTTTTCTTGTTGGAGTATAACTATGCAGGAATAATATTATGACTAAGAAGAGAGTCTATTAGTGGCACCCATTAGGACTGCTATTAACCAACTCGCTCTAAAGATCATTCAAGCACCAAGTATTGCAGACATCAAGCTTGGAGGAGGAGCATCCCCTAGTTATCTGGTAACTTTATCTATGCGCTTATTAAGTCTACTTTATACAAACACAAAATACCAAAAATATGTGGGCACATGAAGGTCCACACTCTTAGAGAAGTTTCCTAATTGGGTAAAGGAGCTTAAACTTCTGTTAGAAATATAAAATCAATTACTTACCATGGAGTGGTATTAAACCTAACCCCTCTCCATAAGATTTGGTATTTTATTGGCAATTGAGTTTCATAGGAAAATACAAGATCAAGGAGCTAGTCAACCCGATATCTCTACACTGCCGATACACAGCTCAGAAGGATCACTCAATTTGCAACATCAAAGACCCTGTCAAACGTCAAGCTTGGGAGAGGGCACCCTCCAATTAAAATACAGTTAAGTATAAGTTTCCTGTCCTATCATTATTATTATATCGTTTTTTTCGCGTGAGTTAGCTAGTAAAATAAAATCTGAAAACCAAATAAATATCTATAAATATATTAGAGTTTGTTTAGAGTCAGTCTAGGGTAGAACTAAATAAAAAAATTGATGAACATTAAAATTTGGTCTTGGAGATGATGAATAGTTGCTCTGTCACAATACTTTTCAATGCCTAGTTGTCAAACTTAAATTCTCCTGAGTTTTAAATATTGTTGTTTTAACTTAAGAATTTACTTTGAACCTGAAACTAATGGAGGCACAGGTTTGAGGTAAGTCTAGGTAATTGATTGAAATGATTCACGAAAATTGAGCTACTATTTATCTTATTCCTAGCAATACTAAATTCTGGAGATTTATTTCGAAAACTTAAAATTTACATGATGAGCTCTTGTATGACAAAATGTGAATTCCTACCAAAGCCATATATGATACATCTAGATAGGATACCTTTTGCACATTTATGCTGCTTACTTTGCATTGAGTTTAGTCAACCTTTGTTGAATATCATATGAGAGTCTTGTCATGCTTTTAAAACCAAGATCACGTACACACTTCAGCATATATGCATTATTCCTATCCTGGGAGTAATCGCAACCATTTCCACTTTCATCAATGTTCATCATGAAAATGTTTTCTCCTACACTGAGAGTGAACACCAAAAATATATAAACCCTGTAAGACAGCCCCGTTATAATTGCTCTAAGTTCTTATTATTATCTCTCTAGCTATTTATTCAAAAGATACATGTGGCTATACAAAAATATAAAAAGGGAGTAAAAGATGGGCAAGTGTCCCAGTATTAAAACAATGGGTACTAGATGCCCGCCTCCCGTATGAAAAAAAGAGAGAGAAAGAGAATAAAGATAGCACATGTGTTCCTCCAAATTACAAAGGAGAGTGAATCATTTTCAAAGAGCAAGAGTAGAATTAGGAATAGCCACTAAATACCACATATACACCTATCCACCATATTCCATACACATGCACATCTTGGTTTGATTGTATGCCTCGATTCTCTGTGGATCCATTGTTTGACTTTACAACATATGAATTGCAAGTATGCTTTAAATCTTATTATTGCCACTCCTATGAACTCCACTATAAATTCTTAGTTATAGGAAGGCATAACATTAATGCCTTAAGTGAGATCCACAAATACCATATATACTGAGAGACTTGAGAGTGTCATACAATTAAAGCTCTGAGTTTTATTTTAAAAACTTGCAAAACTTCGGGATATTGGTACTGTGAAGAATTTGCTACATAGTGCATGATTTGATTGTTCTTTCTTTCAATTACTCAAGACTGAGCCAAGAATGATGACGTGAAAACGGGCGACTAAGACCCGCCTCCGCGTCAGGAGAGACAAAATTTAAATTTAATTGGGACAAGAGTAAAGAACAAGTATTGCGAGTCCATACTTCCATAATTCTTATATTTGCTTAAAAATTATGTTAATTATATCTCCGTAGAGAACACCCCTGATTAAGAGTTCCAACATGAATACATGAAAAATATGATTACATCATATGGTTTCCTATTACAAACTACAAAAGAAAACAAGGTCTTCAGTCTTGTAGCCGTAGATATATGATTATGCATGCTGGGAAAATATGACTCATTTAAGCATGATACAGATTGAATTTGTGAGAAGCTAAGGCGTATGCTAGCTTTTGCATGTATGGATAATCACCAGGTGTTTAGACCTTTTGGCAATGATATGCTTGTGTTTGATTCATGCACACTTTTGAGAATATATTGTTATTTCATTTTGGCTATGACATGGAGCTAAGCATAGTAACTTAGCATATGACTTTTGGCTTTGGTTCATCGTGCATGCATAATTAACTTATTCATGCTCGTTTAGCTTAACTTGAGTTGATTTGCTTTTTGGCAACGTAGCTAGACTGATTTAATCACTTATAAATGTGATTTAGCTAAGATGCAATATTTAATTTATCCCTGATGCATGACGTTTTGGATCATGATTGACATGCATGTTGATCAGAGTTTAGGCGACACGTGACCCAGGCTTGTTTGATTCAGCCAAGTCTTGACACATTTGATTATTTTGACCGGCCATAGTCATATAGCAAGCTAATTAGCCTGATCGGGCATGGCTTAGGACTTAGCATGAATAAACAGAATTTTGTTTGGCTTATTATCTGGCATTGTATGGTTTAGCCGTCGGACATGGGTTTGGATGAAAACTATGTGAGCAACGTTATTTCCTTTGTTTGTTTATATTTTTATTTTGGACATGGCGCTGTAGCAGGCTATGAACAGCCATGGTACAATATTTGACATAGATAAATCAATTTTGTTTAACTTATTATATGATCCTTAGACGAACACAGACTGGGATGAGTGCAGATATGCAGTTCACCTTTTATGCTAGCTTTTACCAGTGGCATTCATGCCGTGGGTTTATCTACTGCATGGTTTATGCATGGAAAAAATATGATGCTGGGCAGAACATTTCTTTTCATAGATGTAAGGTTCTATATTTTTATCACGATTGCCGGTGATTATATGGCAAGGGTGTAGTATGATTCTTTCATGTATGGAAGCAATTTAATTAACAGCAAGGTTTATTTGGACTGCTAGCTAGCGTACTCTCTAGCACAGGCGAGCAGTAACGAACTGAAGCTATTTCCTTTTTTTTACATATATGCAGGTAGCCAGCATGCAACTTCCTTTATTTTGACTGCACTAGAATTTAATAATTTATACAATGCAACGTAACAGATGAGTTCACTATAGCAGGCTTATTTAATTTAGTCAAGTATTGTTTAGGACATGTTATTTATTTAGGCCATGGTGCTATAGCAGGTTGATTTATTTTATCGTTTAGCCACATGTGGTTTCGGATAAATGCAACATAATTAAGATACGAGATCCAATTTTATTTTAACTTTTACTAACACCACACCGAGACTGCTTATAGCTTCACGCGTGGATTTTTCTCTAAACATGATTGCCGGCTGCATGATTTTGCGGTTGATGCGAAACATAGCATGTAGATGCTTGTTAATTTTATTTCCTAACATTTAGTTAGGGACGGTAGTGAATTAATCTATGTATTCTATATGTGCGTATCATGACTACTTATTTGCTTTATTATTATTTTTTATTTGCATGGAGCGGCACAACGGTAGGTGCGTCCATCCCTAATATTTCGGATGCAACTTTATAATTTGGCACCTTGGTTTATCACGAGCTTTGGCCGTATCACTGCATATGCAACGAAATGTCCAGTAAAGACTCATGGCGTGCATACACGTAATATAATGTGCAACATTTTTTTTTACCTAGTTTGTTGACTTAGTTAAAGGTTTTAAACCTGAGCATGCAAATTGACTAGTACCGAACACATACACTCGGCCAGAACAATTATATATGCAAAGTTCGTAATATGCAAGTTCTTTATTCTGCTATTATGCATGATATGAATGAATATGAGGCTGGCGTTGCCGTGAGCAAAACATATAACGGATTTGTTTAAATATGGAGCCAATTCACATCCATATCAATTTAACCATGAACCGGGTGGAGCCAAAATGCATCCACTAATTTTGTACCATGAACCACGATTAGATAGAGCCACAACACGTCCAAACCAATTTAGGATGAACTTTTGACCGGGTTGGAGCCACAGCGCGTCCAACCAAATTTGTACCGTATGTCATAACCGGGGTGGAGCCACAGCGCATCCGACCCAGATTTTAACCATGGAATGGAGCCAAATCGCGTCCGAACCGAATTTACCATGAATCTTTAACCGGGTTAGAGACACATCGCATCCAACCATTTTTTATACCATAATCATAACCGGGGTGGAGTTAAACCCAAATTTCAACCATGGAATGGAACCAAATCGCGTCCAAACCGAATTTATCATAACATATTTGTTTGCCCTTTTCACCTTCACGGACACATATCCCATACGCATATGCGCGGCCATCAAGGACTTTTTTTACCTTCCAGCGAGACGGAGTAAACTCCATGTGTAGAGCGTCATCCTCACTGGCTCTGTGTACCAGAATAGAGAAAGAGAGGCATGGCGATGCAGTTGGTTGTTGCCGAACACCGTGCCTCCGTGAAGATGAAGAGAGGAGGGAAGGGATCAGAAGAGCTCCATGAGGCTCTGTTCTCACCTTCCCAGGAACTCCGGCGTGCAGCGACGACGGCGTGCGTCTCTCCGGGACGGCAGTAGTAGCCTCTTGCAGTTG
Source organism: Eremochloa ophiuroides (assembly GCA_038502445.1). Classification (NCBI taxonomy): domain Eukaryota; kingdom Viridiplantae; phylum Streptophyta; class Magnoliopsida; order Poales; family Poaceae; genus Eremochloa; species Eremochloa ophiuroides. Next base: position 97,003,938 of record JAHLJS010000002.1, read on the forward strand.
TTGGCTAGATGAGAGCAGCAGCAGCGTATGTGAGCAGCCTGGCGGCACTACGGCGTATGAGCGTATATGGAGGCAGCCTGGCGGCGGTATGCAAAATGGAGCGGGGCCGTCCTTCTGTACAAGATCGGCATCTATTTATAGCCATGGAGAGCAGTGCGGTTGCTTCCTCAGGCGACGCGCGCTTTCATTTGATTTTTGTGATTAACGCTGATGACGCCGGCGCGGGATTTGAATTGTTGACCGCGCTCGACGTGCCTGAGAACGTGTGTGCATACGTGGAGGACTTCAACTGGTGCTTGGACTTCGTTTGAATATCTAGAGCGCGTTCAGGAGCTCCCAGGGTAACTGGTACTTGGACCATATATTTTCTTTTATTCTTTGATAACTGAAGCGATTAAGGAGAACAGGCAGTAGCTTATTTCTTTGCCGGCGTGCATTTACGTACTATACGTATATGTACATTGCCTGATGATTAATCCATGTGTGCATGCGTGTCTGTATTTACGAGAACGTAATCATGCTTTTGTGGCCTCATTTTGGGTTTTTGCCTAACTGCATGTTTATCAAGGCATAGTCACATTCATGCATGCATGCACGTATATACGTATATGTTCTTTTCTTTTTCCTCTTTGTCACTAATATAATCACCCATGTAATTTTTTTAACATGGATAGAATAATTAACTATTTTAATCAATCACAAAGTATTTTATTTTCATGTGTAGCCTTACAATAACTTGCCGGCCGGCCACACGTTCGCGTGGGTACATGGTATTTAATTTATGGATACGAGAATACACACGCTCTCGCTCGTGTGCACTTTTACGGACCAAATACCACCAATTTTATTTTCTTTTGACACATTATTTCATTATTTGTGCATTTCATATTTAGACGGAATTTGACCATCTATATTATTTTATTTTATATGGTACAAATATTTTGAATATTTTGGGCGAGCCAAAATTTGTGTTAACAAAGAATTCTAAAGCCCTATAGTTAAAAGTAAAATGGGTAAGTTTAAAAGACAGAGTAGTTTTGTCTAATCCGGAGGAGAATTTATGTTTGCAGCATGTGTACTTGGGGAGTATGAAAGCATTGTAGCAACTCCTGATCCAATTACACTAGTAATTAGGCTTAGTTCGTTTGCTAAGGGACTGGCATACAGATAAGTTTGGGGGTGTTGTTGACGGTGGATAACATCAACTTTTATTAGAACTTTAGACACCAAAAGATATATGAACACACTAGTTTAGGGTTTTAACTGATAGTTTTCACGAGTTTTGCAAGTTCTGTATTTTCCAGGGGCTATTCTAGAAAAGCATAAAAAAGGGTTAAAGAGCATGATTACCATGTAATTTAACCGCCAAGGAAACATCATCACGAGAACAGTAGAAGCATCTGAAACACACCCGAGTCACCGGGACCCGAGACACCCCAGGGTGGGGCTGGCCGGCGCCAGGGTGGGGCCGGCCGGCGCCCCCTGCTAGGGTTTTGGCCCACCTTCTGGAGTCTTCTTCTACCGCCTCTATGGAGTCATTTCGGCTCTTGTTTCAAGTCGGTTTGATCCTACGGCGCACGTGCATCCCACCGGGCTATAAATAAAGGGGCAGACCCCCCTGGAGGCATCAACCCATCATTCATTCAAGGCATCAAGTCCTCATGCCATCAAGAGCCTCCTAGTTCATCAAGAGCCTCCTAGTTCATAGTTCTAGCCTAATTAGATTAGAGAGTAGAGGAGTTCTAGTTTTTCGGCGGATCTAGAGCCCCGGCGTCTGTCTGGAGCACGGAGTTCGGTATAATTCTAATTCTTTCTTTATTATTGTATTCTTCATTATGATTAGGGAAACATTATTCTTAATAGTTCATATGTTCTTGATTACAATAGTCTTTGTCTAATTTAATTATATGTCTAGTATAGTTGGTTTGATCTTATTGAATTCATGTAATTGTTCGTATAGCATTTATTCATGCGTACGATGGATAGATGATGAACGATATGTAGACGTGGTGTCTAGGCATTTTGTTTATCTGCGAGTGCACCCTGATGTGTCGGGTCGTGTGATAGATCACGTAGGTGACAGCTGCGTTGAGTCCTCTGTAGTCCACCCTCCGTACGTAGGCCAGCAGGCACGGTCGCGAAGTTGGATGATGACTCTGTTTCACATCCTTCCTAGATGATGCCCTTTGCATGTGATCATGATATAGGATTAGTCTAACAATGATTGCTAGATGTAATTGCACTAATTAGAGTTATTCATTGATATAGTTATAGAATTACCTTTGATATTAATTCCTTAGTTTATCCATTGGCTAGCTATTACTATGACTAGAGAAGTGCTCTGATGATTATCTTTTATTTATGATGCTTGATCATGCTTATCACCTTTATCTTATTTACCTTGTGACCTCTACCTGTTATGAGTAGAGTAAATGACATCGGTAATGTCACTTATCCATTGTATACCATCACTATCAATATAATAGATTAAAGTTTATCCTAGTCCTTCCCAGTGGTATAAATATAAATCGACAGCCTGGTAGAACTCCCTAGGTAAAATGCTACAATGGTATAATTATCTGTCCGCTTGCAGAACTGATCTTAGTTTATATTATTTATATTTATTTCTGCCTAGTCACATAGATTAATATATGAAACATTTATTTATTCTTAGCATTATTAATTAGGGATGACAACCTAGTTCTTGCATAAGAATGTTGGTAATAGAAAAGTGGTTAGTTGCTAATGACAAGTTAATTAATTACCATTCATCTTCTAATCTTGCCTCTCGCATTAAAAGTTATATAGTTATATTTGGCGACGTTAGTAGATGTCAACAGCAAGCTTCTAGTAAGTTTTCCATCTGAGTTTTTTTAGCATTTAATATTCTGGTTCTGATATTTTAAATATATACTTGCTTTACCTGCACATTGCTTTACTTTGTGAAGTGCTCTAGTCTCTAGCTAAGATTAAAGTAGTAAGTATAGTGTAGATGTGGTGTCTAAGCTATATCTTATCAGTGTGGGCTGCTTGTCGCACGGATTGTTTGTGGTAGCCAGCAAGTGGTGACAGTCTTGTCTGGTCTTTGTATTCTACCACGTGTGTAAGACAAGTTATTAAAACGACAGGGCATCAATACAATAGTAGGACCGTCTCGAGAGGAGTTATATCTTCTCCTGTTTCACCTGTCGCCTCTTGTAAAGGGAGGAGGTGGTAAACCTCTTTATACTTAGAAAGCCAAGACCAGATATCTTTTGCTACATAGAATCTCTCTGTACCTATATTCTAAACCTCTTTGATCACCAAATCCTTAGATCACTATTAGACGGTCTTGAACCTAGTTAGTTCACTTCACGTTCCCCGTGAAAAATACGATACCTGAAATACTCCCGGTGAAAACTACATTGACTGCCGTATGCTTGCGGTATATCCGTTTGTCACCTTTGATGTCAACACTAAGCTCTACGACTATAAGTCTACAACACCACGTGTATTATATATTGTATGAGCGTATAATATATAATAAATAAATATCACAGTACTCTGTATATAATTGGTGAAAAATTTGGCTCTGTTCGTTGAAAACTGAAAGCTGATTTCTTGTGGGACGAAAATACTGTTTTTTTTAAACCAGGATTCTATTAAGACTCCGACCTAGCCAAATCGCTGGTCACCAGGTCCTCGACAGGGCGAGTACAAACCAAAATAAGTTGCATATAAGCTCAAGCAAACAGAGCCAAAGCAGCTTTGCACAGTTGACGTCGAAAACGAATTTCCAGAACGGGAAGGAGCGAAACAGAGAGCACGATAGTAGTTCCGGTCTCGGACCAAAGAGTCTTTTACCTGTAAGCCATTATAAAAGTTGGGTCTAACCTACACACCACTAAAAAGTTTGAACACGCCTGTATGCTCAAGTCGAACTTCGTTTTACCCTGTATACCATTCCGTGTGCATTCTGTTAGGTTTCTGCCGTTTAAGTGCTCTTACATGTAGGTCCGGTTGGAGTGAATGTCCATCGTGCCCCTTTAACAGGAGAAGCTCGTGTTGACCAAAATTGGACCGGCCTCTATCTTATCCTCTCACTCTCCTCTCTCTCAGTCGCGGAGGAGCAGTGCGTCGAGCGTGGCGCGTAGGCCCGACGCGGCGGCCTCGTTGTTGCGCGCAGGCCGTACCACGCCTGTTCCTCGGCGGCCGCCTGGCATAGCCACTCCTCCAGCTCCGCGGCGCGGTGCCGGGCGCACTCCAGCTCGCGCTCCTTCTCCTGCAGCGCGCGCGGCGCCCTCTGCGGCCAGCCGCGCCACCGCCTCGCGCTGTCGCTTCCGCGCCTGCTCTAGCCCCGCGTGAAGCCGCTCGCCCCTGGCGCGCACCACTGCGTCCACCTCCACCGCTTCCGCCCTACCAGTAGCGCGCCCACTCTCGGGGACGGCGACCGCTGGTGGCGCCGCCGTGGAGTCCGCCATCCGACCTCTCGGAACGTGGCCCACCGACGCCCCCTGGAGCAGCGCGGCCGAGGAGGACGGCATGTACTGCTGCCGCTCGAGGTCGTCGTCCCTGTCGCGCTTCCGCGACGCCGCCACCACGCTTCCGAAACCGCCGCCGCCGCCGTTGCAAGCCAGCTCGCTCTACGCGGCGCTGGCCACACCGACGGCCACGCAGTGGTACTGCTGCTGCGCCTGCTTGTTGGCCGCGGCGGCATCTGAAATTGACGGGCGCCTGCAGATGCTCTTCGGCCAACCCGCCGCCGTACGGAAGCAGGCACCCGGCGAGGCCGCTGAACTGCGCTTCCATGGCCATGTCGCGCGCCACCACCAAGCCGTATTCGCAAGGCGTGGACCGGGTGGAAATAAGATTCTGTAGCTAGCTAGCGTTTGATGAGGTCAGCCATTGCATAGTACTGTACTCGTACTCTACTCTAGCAGTCCAGACGACGAGATGCAGCTATACGCTTGGTCAATCATCGCAGCAAGCCCAGCGGTGGGCCGTCAGGTTTAAGGGCATTCATGTTCTTTTTTAGTGCAGTTAACGTTCGTTACCACACAATGCACATGGAATGGCATACAAGGTGACACAAAGTTTTGACTTAGCATATAGGCGTGTTTAAATTTTTTTTTAGTGACGTGTAGGTTCAACCCACTTTTATAATGCCTCACCGGCTAAAGACTCCGGACCAAAGCCTGAAGCCGCCAGCGGCCAGCCAACCCAACCAATCAGCGGCAGTGCCCGTCCGCGTCACGCTCTCGTGGGCCATCGCCGTGCGCCCCCCGCGGCCCCACCGCCTCAGAGCGCGTTCTCTCTACGCGTCTCCCCGCCTATTTTATCTGGCGCCCGCCTTTCCAACCCAAAAAAATCTGCAATTCCCCACCCCAACGCGCTACCCTAACCAGATTTCGCCGCTTCCTCCCCGTCGACCTCTCCCCCACCCCTCTTGCCTCCCGCTAACCCTAGCCCAGGCCCCGAGATCTGCTCCGCGCGAGCAGCCATGGCGGAGACGCTCGACATGACCCTCGACGACATCATCAAGAACAACAAGAAGAGTAAACCCTCATCCGGCGGTGGCCGCCGCAGCCGCGGCGGATCCGCCCCTGGCGGCGGCAGCGGCAGCGGCGGGGTCGGGCCGACCAGGCGCCCCTTCAAGAGGGCCGGGAACAGGCAGGCGCCCTACCAGCCGCCGAAGGTACGAACGAATCGAACGGGCTGTTGCTCCGCGTCGCCCGGCGGAGGATGCGGGGGCTTCGGACTTCGCTGAGTCGGGCGGGAGGAGACGGTGATGGTCGGGGTGGTTTTCTCACTGTGGTGTGACGCGATCGATCCAGGCCCCCGACGCTGCGTGGCAGCACGACATGTACCCTGCGGTCGCCGCAGGTGGAGGCGGCGGCGGGAGGGTCTCCGCTCTCGAGACGGGCACCAAGCTCTTCATCTCCAACCTGGATTTTGGGGTTTCCAACGATGATATCAAGGTATATGCTTCACCTGGTCGAAGAGTGTTCTGTTGTTGCTTCTGAATTTAACTTTAAGAAGCCTGTAAGTACCTGGCCAGATGTGCTAGTGGATAGGTTCGCGCTCCTGAAGATCGAGCCCGACACATATTTGCCTTTTGGGGCTATGTACTACCGCAGATCTATTGTTTTTTTGGTTACACTGGTCATAAATAGTTGATAGCTGTCACATGTATGGCTTGTAATTGTGGCGTTTTGCTGTGACTTTGGTCAACATGTTTAGATTGATAGCTGTCACATGTATGGCTTGTACTTGTGGCGTTTTGCTGTGACTTTGGTCAACATGTTTAGATCCAGTGGAGATCTATATCTGCGTATTGATTGTTATTCCTTTTCTCTACCGTTGGTAACGTAAACGTAAATGAATTAACGCCGCAAACGTTGCCAGTGGGGGATACAACTGAACTAATTTCATTTACATTTGCGTTACTGTTGAACCAGCCAAACAGCACCTTAGTGGCTCTGCATAAAGCTATAGGATTTAGCTCTCACATTATGCTCCCTGCTTCAGACATGTAAAAATATGCTCATGTCTTATCCACAAATTTGTATCAGTTTGGTTTGATTTACTTTGCTTCCCTTGTCATGCTTATGCCTGTTTTGGGAGACATCGGTTAAGTTTATTACCTACAGTGAGTACTGTTTAGCTCTGATTTAACTTGTGCCTGACATTTAAATTTTAGCTATCTTCTAAGATATGAACTCAAATTACACTGATGTTTCTGTGGATCAATTAGGCTATCACATGCAGCATACATTAGATGGATTCTCTTTGTAAACTTAATAAGTCGAATGCCTTGATAAACATTACCTGACAAGTTTCGTATTTATGATGCAGGAGCTTTTCTCTGAGCTAGGTGATCTGAAGCGTTATTCGATAAATTATGATCGAAGTGGGAGGTCTAAGGTGCAGATTTCAATCTTACGGTCTTTTACCTGTCTCATGTGTACGTAATTTCCTGGTCTCTTACATTTGCTGTACCTCCTACCTCGCAGGGAACAGCTGAAGTTGTATATTCAAGGCGTTCTGATGCTGTAGCGGCGGTTAAGAAATATAACAATGTCCAACTTGATGGTAAGCCCATGAAGATAGAGATAGTTGGGACCAATACTCCAACTGCACCTGCTGCTCTGCCAGTCTCTAATGGTGGCCATGCTAGGAATGCTGCGAGGAGGTATATTTCTCATCTGATTATGCATTCTGAATTATCAGTCCATGTCAATATCATCTGTGGGGGCATTTTTGGCAGTATTCAAAATCAGTAGAGGTTGTCATGTTTTAGTTAGTCATTGATATATAAAAATTGTGTCAAGGAACAGCACTCCTGTCCCGTTCCAACTCATCTCTGTCAATCTAACAAGGCAAATAATTCCAACTCATCTCTGTCAATCTAACAAGGCAAATAAAACGATACGATTTTGTTAGAACAGCTATTGTTTATAAGTTCTTAATGATAGTTCTCATTGTACAATAGGTTGTTTTGATATGGCTAAACTTAAGGCATGAAAATGGATGCGTTTGTATCATATTATATGTCATCTAATAAAATTTTGATGTCGGTGACTATAGTTCTATAGTTGATTAACCTTGGTGTGGTGCACTAGATCACCCTAAATGCCTTTTGATGTGGACTCGTGTATAATTTATGTTCACCTATATTGATGCCCTGTTTCTTATTTCTTTTTAATCTAGCCTATTCTCATTATATAAATTTAATAACTTACATTTAAATATTATTACAGTGCACCGAGGGGTGCTGCCCCAGCAGGGGTGCCGCAGCGTAGGCCCCATCAGAGGGGTGGGAGGCGTGGTGGTGGATCTGGTGGTGGTCGTCGTGGCAAAGAGCGCAGCAAGCCAAAGTCAGCTGAAGAACTTGATGCTGACTTGGAGAAGTATCATGCTGATGCAATGCAGACCAACTAAATATGTTCCCAAATTTGATATTCAACATCAAATATCAAGCGCATTAGTCCTTTCATTCCAGATGTTTGTGCTACTATGTTCAGGGGACAACAAACCTTATGTTTGTGGGGGTATTGCTTTACTGAATTTTGTGGGTTTTATGTGTTTACAATAGAAACTAGGGTGATGCTGAATACTTCTATGGAAATTACTTGGTTGCCTTTAGTTTCTGTACCTAATGCTAAGAAGACAAGAATCATCCAAGTTGCTCGACATCTTAAAGTTGGTGATGTATGAAGGTGCCCACATTTCCTTTGACCCCCATCGTATGATGTATCTTGGAGGTAAAATGTATGGGCTTCAGATGTTCCCCGGTGATCTAGATGTGCGCTTCCGTTCTGGTATTCTCAGACGTTTCTCTGCTGTAGGCCGGTTTAAGCTCCAGCCATATAGTAGGAGGTATGCATGTTCATCATCTGCTGAAGTCCTTTCCTAGGTTCCTATTTGTGCTTGTGGCAATGAGGTTAATGCCCCTTTTTTCATATTGCAGGTGGTTGGTGCATATTGTGAAACATCGCGATATTTATTTTGGGCATCTTAAGCTATCTTTTCTGGCACATTAATGATTTCATGAGCTTCAAGGTGCCTTTCTTTTAAAAGTTGATTCCTTACTTGCATAATCAATCACATCATCAATCACCTCAGGTGTCCATTAAGCCCGAGTTAACTGTGGACTTGGCTGTCCCTAGTCTGATTGAAGCATCATGGTACTAATCCTGCTTCAAGATCTGCTATTGATAGATTATAGCTAGCTGTACTGTCAATGGCTCTACATCATTTTGGACTTCTAGGCCCTCTTCGCGTAAGCATATGGGTCGCTCTATAATGGTTGATCTTGTCTATACTGCACTTTGGAGTTCCTTTCAAGTTTGCCTGGAGCCTTTGATGACAAATGGAGTCACGTGCCCCTGCCCTGAAAATCAGTTTCTAACTGAAACACTTCCCTTTCGCTTGCTTTCATACTTTGTCAATGGCGATGCCAATGTGGAACTTATTTTAACATCAACCTTGGCTGCGTAAATGCTAAGTGGCGGTGGTTTAAATCATCCTGGTTCCCCAATCTTGAGATTCTTGGCCACCTTGATGACATTGGCTGTGTGAACCCCAAGTGGCGGTGGTTTGAATCATCCTGCTATCCTGATCTTGGGATTCTTGGCCACCCTGATGACATTGATACCATAATAGGAACTCATAAGCTGTTGTTTTGTTTTTCCCATAACATCTGAAATGGTAATAGCTGTTGCTCGGATGAGGTTGTTGGAGTCTTTCTATTGTTTCCTGTTATTATTGCAAAACATGTCAATCTGTTTTGCTTTTTTATTACTGCTTAATGATACATGGTTCCATCTGTTGGGATCAGCTTGTGAAATGCTATATGATTTATCTGGTAAAATCGGTTTTGATTTGTATTGTAGCCCCATGGTCCTTGAATTCTAGGATGCATTGGAATAGTGCCAAACCATTTCAATCTGAAGTCTGACCAAACTTATATAAAACGAAGAGACTTTTCTTAATATCATTAGATTTGCTACAGAATTATATCATGTAGTGTAGTACTAATTTGGAGTAATAAATATATACTGTTTTCTATAAATTGGTCAAAGCTTATGATTTGGTTTTGACCGGATTTAGAATTATCTTTTTGGGACGGAAAGAAATTAGAATTGCATCACTGATGGAGGAATTAGATGATAAATGGTGCTTGAATTGGTAAGGAATAAGGGAGCTAGAAGTGCATATATATAGATCATAAATGGTGATTGGATGTATCCTTTTTGGTAAGGAAAGAAGATAGGTAGAATTTCTCGTGTTTTGGAGGAATGTGTAAATTCCCTCTTCTAAAATTGATGTGATGGCTCACACGGGTGAGAGCTATAGACAGACGATTGATAGAGCGTATTATTTGATGATAAAATGGTGAATAATTGGAAGGATGCAGATATCTAATGATAATTGTTTTGAAACATATGCCTTTTTTGAATATAGAATCTATCTTCGAAATTCAAGATGCAAATGTTGTGAAATGAGTAGAATATAAACATCTCTTCAAGATACCCTTTTCAAATAAGATGCTCTCTCTATATTGACAAACTAAATGTTACTAACGGATTGCGTATGTTTTTTTTCCGACTTGGTTGAGTTGTGCAAGCATGCTTAACATTTTGGGCTTCTTGTCTATCATCGGGCATGTCCTTTGGGCATGCGACTGTTCTTGTGAACAGTTGCCTCTCTCACAGACACCTTTTCATTATGTATATATATCTGATAGATAATTGAAACACTATGAGTTGTTCCCAGAAATTAATGTTCATTACATTCACTTGCAACACCACACGCAACATTATAGCTAATTTAATGTCAATAGCAACCATTACCTCGATGCCCCCCATATCCAAGATCGTCAATTAGCTGGAACCTTCCTGTTAGGCTCAAAGACATACTTGATCAAAGAATCCTTGATGGACAGCAGCTGAGGGAACTCGGCCTTCAGTTTCGACGCGTCCATCAGGTTGTTGCTTCTAGGTGCGACTCTGACCTTGGCCTGCTCTTCGAATGTGAAGTTGGTCCACTTGAAATCAGGATTGATGTATTTCTTGTACATCTCGAAAATCTCATTGTGGCTGACAACGCCAGGGTTCGTGAAGTTCCATATGCCCCTGCAGTCCCGTTTTGCCATCTCAATGGAGATGGGCAGAAGCTCATCCAAAATTGTCATGCTGTTGGGAATGTTCACCACCTTGTCGTAGCGAGCTATCTCTGTGATGAAGTTACGAGGGTTGCTTAGATCTGATGATATAGGCATCCTGACCCTAAGAGTACAGACATTGTCATACTCCTTCAACAGCTCTTCCACCTGCACCGTGATGAACAGCAAAGGAATTAGCTTCAGGCATATTGAAAAAGTAAAAGAAAATTGATAATAAGTGAAGAACAACCACCCGAACTTACCATTGCTTTTGTTTTAGAATAAAAGGGACCCTTAAAGTTGGGCGTGTCTTCCTCTTTAAAGCCAATGCCAGACCCTTCAGGGTGCTTAGCATCATACTCAAATATACAGCCTGTAGCGTAATTAATCATGAGCAGACCCTGCTCGCGACAGACATCAGCAAGATTCAAAGTGCCTACAACGTTGGTGCGGATAGTGTCCTGTTTATTGGTCTCGCACCAGTCAACATTTGGTTTCCCAGTGACTCCGGCAGCATTGAAAACATGAGTTGGCTTCACATTTCTAATGTCATCCAACAGCTGAGAGCGCTCCTCCAAGCGTCCTTTCCCATACTCATATGGTATCCCTAGCTTGTCACAAATCTTCCCAAGGAGGCCACCAATCCATCCAGTCCTGCCATAGATTAAGAACTTGTACAGATGCTTTTGAGGGGCATCAGTAGTCCTTTTGACACTGGTTGCAGGAGCTGTTGTGCTAGATTCAGCAGGTGAAGAAGTCAGATATTTGATTTCCTCAGTCCAATTATGCCTTTCAACTCCAGGAGTAATCAACATCCTTGGGTGAGGGAGCAGCGCACCAGTGACATCTCCCCAGTAATCAGGATTGGTGGTGTACCACTCAATTGTCTTCTTCAAGCCCTCTTCCCATGGTGTTCGCTCTGCCCATCCCAGTTTCTTAAGCTTCTGATCATCCAAGAAGTACCTCTGGTCATTGAATGGTCTGTTCTCAACAAACCTGATTACTTTCTTAGTATCCAAGCCAAAGAGCCTGCAAATGTCTTTGGCCACATCAATAACCCTCCTCTCCTTGACAGTACCAATATTATACACATGTCCAACCTCCCCTTTGTGAAGAACGACCTCAAAAGCTTCAGCCACATCCTCACAATACAGGTAGCTCCTGACATTGGAACCGTCTCCATGAATTGGAAGAGGCAGACCTCTCATGGCCAAAAGAATGAATTTGGGGATGAGTTTCTCAGGGAACTGATTTGGCCCATACACATTGTTGCCCCGAGTGGTAATCACAGGAAGACCATACGACCTTCCATATGCCATCACAAGCATTTCGGCCCCAGCTTTTGTAGCTGAATATGGATTTGTCGGAAGCAACTGTGAGGCCTCATGATTACCGACCACGGCATCTTCATCAGTTTCTCCATAGACCTCGTCAGTACTGACGTGAATAAACCTCCTGATCTGTCCAGTAACTTTGCAAGCCTCAAGAAGGACGTGGGTACCATATATATTGTTTTTGGTGAACTCAAACGAATTGCCAAATGAATTATCTACATGAGTCTGAGCAGCAAAGTGCATGATGGTGTCAATCGACTCTGTGACCAGGACGTGGTTCACCAGATCAGCACTTACAATGTCACCCTTGACAAACTTCAAATTTGGTGAAGCCCGTGAGGGGCTGAGGTTCTTTAGGCTGGAGCAGTAGTCAAGCTTGTCGAGGACAACAATCTTGTAGTGCGGGTAGTTCCTAACCAGGCGGTTGGCCACATGCGATGCAATAAAACCAGCAGCACCAGTGATGAGAATGTTCTTGGGCTCGTAAGTCGCCATCCTTGTCTGATAGTTCTCTGACCTATTATAATTTGTTTGCAAACACAATGAGATCAGGTCTACTCTCGCAAGGACTGCTCATATGGTAAAGTACCAAAAAAAAAAAAAAGAAGAGATTTGGAACGTGGACACAATTAAGTATTAGTAAAATGTAGTACTCGGATCTAATCTCTGTAGTACTATGACCTAATCTCAAACTAACATGACCCCTAGAAAAGACAAACTCTATTCATTTCAGATATACTCCTTCTGTCAATTTGATAACGCAACTATGGAAAACGTGCTCGCTAAAGTAACTCAAGTTTGACCAAGTTTACAGTAAATAATATTAGTATTTATATTTTTTTAAAAAAATATTATAAAAATATATTTCATAACTAATGTAATGGTACTTATTTTGTATTTTGAATATTAGTACTTATTTATATAAAATTAAGTTAAAGTTCAAACGATTAGATTTATTGAAAAACGAGAATTATGTGACAATATGGACGTAGAGAGTATCTGGATATCATGCTCTTTCCTAAAAGTTCTGCATGCTACACAACTAATACTATCAGTAACTGCAAGGACCATTACTACAAGTAAGCATAGATTGAGGCAGAGAAAAAAGAAATAAAAAAGACAGACCGCCCTCACGATAATATCCTCAAACCTAGAGAACCAACACCCGAGTCAAAGCAAGCCAAGGCAACCAATTCCATCGGCCATCCCTTCGCTACGAGCCTCGGAACGGATCGCATTGCCGCCGACTGAAGCAAACGAGGAAGCAGCAAGTGCCGGTCTGTCGGGATCACTCTGCCCATCCGCACGCGGCGAAGCCACGACGATGCGACCTGCTACCGCGCTCGACAGTCGCCACCACTTCGCGAGATAATAGTTGGGGAACTGGCGAAGGGGACCAGATTCAAGAGCAGAGTGTGGAGTGGAGACTCACGAGGAGCGGTGGCCGAGATCCAGGAAGGCCGCAGTGGAGGTCAGGTCAGGCAGACTCGAGCCGAGCCTGTCCCGGAGGCGAACGAAGGACGTCCGCGGGCGTCCCGTCCCGTGCGGTGCGGTGCGGGTGGAGCGAGGGCGGGAACCAGGGCCGTACGATCACGACGCTTGCTGGCTGCCGCGACGGCGACTGAACGCGGGGCGCCGAGTTCAGGGCTCCTGGCCGCTTCGCCCGGTGACTGTTTGCTAGCGGAGACGCGGTGGTCGCTTGACTACATGCTCTATAAAAGATCTAAATAAATGTTTTTAAAAGTTTATCTTTATATCTTAATCTCTATCTCTATACCTCTATATCTTTATGTCTGTCTCTCTCTTTCTATTATATATAATATGTATGTATACACACACACACATATATCATATAATCTATCTATCTATCTATATTCTGTATCTAAATATCTATATATATATAATCGATATCTATATTATTCTATATACACACATACACACACAACTAAAAAGCGTCCAATGTTTTCGTGCACCCGGCTATCACCACGTGCCCCAATGAAGGATTCTCCGGCTTACACACGGCTGTTTTCTTCCTGTTTTGCATGCCTGCAAGGTAATTTAGGGAGCGCACCGGCGGTTGATTTCTCACTATCTGTCCCTGTTTGCTTGCATGCAAGGAATTCCAGCAGGCAAACAAGTCACGATCAGTCGGTCACCCACTTCTATCTACGACGCGCTGAATGGAGGCCGGCGCCGCCGCCGCCGGTTCCTCCCTGACGTCCGCCCCCTCCTCTTCGTGTACGGGCGCGCCTCGCTGAAGCCCACACCACAATCTCCCCACGCTGGTAAGCCGCTCGGCATTGGATTTTTGATTCATTGTTTTTGTTTGTTTGCAAGTAGCCTTAGGGGCTGTTTGATACAACTCAACAGTTTCACGAGCTATTTTTTTTGCTAAATACTTTTTTTTTTTAGAAAAACCGTTTCATGGGTGAAATTATTTTTTCCCTCTCCCACAAAAGGATGAGTTGGAAGCTAAAAAACGTAGCTTATTTTAGCTTTCTCCCTCATTTCTCTTTTCTAAACATGCACGAAGTTGTTGGTGAAACTGTTTTGCTAAAGAAAATTTTCAAAACAATTTAGCTTCACCAAACAAGTTGTTTATGAAGTCATTTTCTAAAAAATCAGTTTCACTTATGAAGGTGAGCTATGCCAAACAGAATCTTATTGTTGGTGATTCCAGCCGCTGACCAGTCGATCATCGTCCGTATTATGAAAAGCAGCCAATGTTTTCATACACCGACTAGTGACCGCATGCCTAGTGTGATTCGGTGCCAAGTGTCGCGAGCGCCTCTCCAACCCCGAGAAAAAAATTAGGTAGGGACCATCCCTACGATATGCGGTGAGAACTGTGCAGCTTACATATGGACCACGATATCATTTTAACCACCTATATGTTAAATTAGATGTGCCATGGCCCACATATCAGCTGCACAGTTCTCACCGTGCACGATAGAGATGGTCGCTACCCAATTTTTTCCCCAACCCCGCGCCCAACTTTGGAGTGGGTTGGACAAGTGAAACCATTGTTTCATCTGGGCTTATGTCTCCTACTAATCGAGCATTACCAGCTATTGCTCATGTATTTTTTTTTTCAGCTAGGGACCAACTTAGGGTCTCTCAGGGCAAGCCAGACGCCAAAGAAAGGGGTTCTCCTTGTGTTATCCTTGCCGAGCCAGGTCCCTTAACGCAGTAGCTCTGACTTCACGCAACAACACCCACCTCCTCACGTTGACCATGTGCCGAGAAGCGTAGAAAGCCCATCGGAAGCGACATCGTGGCCAAGACGAATTCCAATAGCGACGCCTTCATGAAGGGAGCAACGTCGATAATGCCACCGCCGCTCATTGTAACACCCCTGGTGTTACGATAACTAAAACCGGACATGTCATCATGATTGCATGTAAGTCATCCCGCATAAACTCATTGTTACTGTGCATCTCTAAGACCATTTTTTTAAATTTTTATTTTATTTTAACATGTGATTGTGCTTAGGTACCTTTGAGTGACTTATGATTTAAAAATTTATTTGTGTGTATGCCTTTGAATTCAAATAGCAAATAAAAAAGAAAACAATTAAAAACCCTAATCGGATCCGAAACCCTAAATCAAAAAATAAATAGAATCAAGGATTGAGCCTTAAACAAAAGTTGTAAATCTTTAAAAGTTGATAAGTTTCTATTTTGGGTGATTTCGAAGTTATCAAAAATAATTTCAAATAAAACCTTAATATATGCTTTAAAGTTTAAAGTTGGAATACAAATTCAAAAACTAGCAATAATCTGATGATAGTCCCTTAATAAAAGTTTTAGCACTTACAAAATTGAACAACTTTAATTTTTTGAGATTTTGAAGTTTACAAGTGAAAATTTGAATTAAACCCCAATTAGTGTTTGTTTATTCAAATTTAAAATGCACTTTTAAAAATATCAATAATTTGGGCAAACTCCTTTAATAAAAGTTGTAATACTTTTAAAATTGAACAAATTTTACATTTGGGGATTTTGATCTTATACATTGAAACTTCAAATTATACTCTAATGAGTGTTTTAGAATTTAACTTTGAAATGTTATTTTAAAAACTATGAAGGATCTGATAAAACTCATTTACTAAAAGTTGTAGACCTTGTCATTTAAAACAACTATTACTTTTGTAGATTTTTAACTTATTGAGAAAAGCTTTAAGAATTTGATTGGATTATGTTTGAAATTCAAAATTCTTAATTACCCCCTTTTGATTATTTTCAAATCCATTCAGAATTTGAAGATGGACCAAAAACCAAAGTTGATCAGAATAAAATGTGCTACAACTCCTATTAAGGACATTTTTCATGTTTCTATATGAAATAAGTAGTAATTTCGTAAACAGTGTCAAAAGGGTGGGGGTCTGCTACAGGATGTGCCGGGGGAGGTCCGGTACGGGGCTCTGCCCGCGCGCAGGGCGCGTGCGCGCGCCGGCCGCCGGCGATGCCCGGGGCCAGCTGGCCACGTGTCGTCGTCGGGCCGGGCCCGTGGGGGTCCTCCCCACGCCGCACTACCTCCATTGCCCTTTAAATAGCGAAGCCGTCGGCGATCTTCTCGTTCTCCTCCCTCTGTTCGTCACCGGCAGGCGCTCGGCTCGCCGGAGAAGAACACCACAGCTGCTCCATTATCACCCAATTGCTCGCACAGTCATCTCCAAAATCACGTTGCGCATCCAGCGAACCCATTTTTGTCGCGGGTTGTTGCCGGGGCTACCCGTACGGGCGTTTTCCTCCCTACGGCCGGCGGCGGCGCCGCCGTGATCTGCTCGGCTCGGACAGCCATCTTGGGTCATGTATTTTTCCCTTTTTCCTCCTGTTCCATACTTATCTTGATCTCGTGAGGCTGATGTTCGAGTTTGTGTTTCGTTTCATGCTCGGGTATCACCGGAACACAGTCCTCGCCGCCGGAACACTCCGCCAAGCCGCCCTCACCATCAAAACCCTGCCCCGATCTGTCTTCCCCTCGACCGAGGTGAGCACCAGTGTCGCCATCAGATCCTAGTACTGTAATTGCTTTCCATTTAAACCCTACCGCCGCCTCCTTGCCGGAGCGCGGCTGTGCCGCCGTGCACAGTACGCCGAACCGCCATGGCTGCCCGGGGTCAAGCTCTAAGAGTCTAGGTGCGGGGCTAAGTCCGTAGAAGGGTACGGGTGCCGGTGGAAGAGCTCAACTGGGTGCTTGACTTCGCCGGAGTGGTCACCGCCGGCAAGCCCGAGCGGGCCGCACGTCGGCACCGCGCGAACGCGCGCGGGTGCGCTGTGCCCACGCGGGAGGAAGGGGAAGGCCACCGTGGGCCGCAGTGGGCCGGCCTGTTGCGGCTTGGCTTGGTTCAGGTCAGAACCAGCCGGGCTCAGGCAGGCCGAGCTGAGCTTTTGGGCCTGTGGTTGTGGGCCAACTCGGGCCGAATGGCTGTCTGTTTAATTTGCGAATTAGATTCTATTTTCTGATTTTCTGTGAATAAGAACAGTACCGAACTTTGCTATTTTCATAGGAATTTTTATAGAGCTCCATAAATCGAGAAAATTATTGTGCAGCTTCTCTGTGAGGTTAGGTATTTATGAAAAATGTGAAATGCAGAATTTGGGCACTTTCTGTGTGTAATAAAAATTCCCCTGTTAATGAATAACTGCAGCTTCGATGAATTTTAATAAATTAGGAGTGTATCCAAAAATCATGAAATTTAATTTGGTAATGTTTTAGGCTAAGTACTATCTGTGGTAAAATTCTGAGCTCAAATGAAAATAATTTGTTAAATCTTTTAGGGTTTGGTTAAACCCCTTGTAGCACCTGAACCCTGTTGTTTCAAGTTTTGATGATCATTTACTTTGTAAGTATAAAATGAATTACTTTATGTAGCAATTAAATGCTAAAACCAAAAATCATAATTGATAAGTTGATTACTAAAAATGAGTAGAAATCCTAATTCACTTTTGTGTGGTGTGACTTTTGGATTGAGTGATGTCCCCGGGTCATTAACTTGAGATGACTCTTGACACCTTAGTTAGTGTTTGGGTTATTAATTAATTGTTAATTAAGGAACACTAATAGTTTATGTTATTCACATATGATGATAGGGTTTAATAATTTGCTTAAGTAAAGGGTTGATAGTGTTCTAGGGGGAAAACTAATTCGACTTTCAACGACTGTTAAAATGGTCAATAAAATAAAGTGGTTAATACACAATAGTAATTAGTTTTGTTGACTTGTAACTTTATCATGGGGGAAAGTTGTACTCAAGTTTCTGAATTAAGTTGACTTTCTATTGATCAGTGATTTTGTGCATTTTCTGCATTATGCCATACATATCATCATGTTGAGTGTTGCATTATTATTTCGTGTAGTGAACACGCGGTGATTATTATTGGAAGCGTGTCTCGATTAAGGTCTTCACTCGGTGAACGTGGACCCTCTTGGAGGTTGACTTCAGAGTTCTATCTATTCCAAGCAACAGGCAAGCCCCGGTTGAAAGCCCATGTTTGATTCTGGGTAATTGATGAAACCTAGTTTGCTAATGATTGCTCTAAGTGTTTCATGAGAATTGATTAGCAAATGGCAAGATGGAGCAAAGGACCGGGTCGGTGGAGGCCACAAGTGAAGGGCAATGACGGCATCTATGAAAATGGTGTAAGCCCATCAATAAAGGAGAAATCCCTATTGACGGCATCTATGCAAATGGTACAAATCCATCATCAAAAGGAATCCACAAGGTTCATCAAGAGATGGTGAAAAAGCTAGGAGCTCAAGGCAAAGGTATAATCCATAGGAGCTCTTTTGCTTTTGGTGATCAAGACTCCATAGAGGGAGTGATCACATTTAGGATAGATGGCCGTACTATCAAGAGGGGCAAAATCGTTGATGAAATACGGTTATCAAATGCCACTAAGTGTTCATGATCATTGCATTGCATATAGATGCTAGTGACACTAACAAACCCTTGGAAAACTCTTTTGAAAAGGCTAACACACGTGCACAAGGTGTAGAACACTTGGTGTTAGCACATGGGAACAAAGGGTGAAAGGTTTGAGTGAAAATCCAAAGAAAACAGAGCGTCGGACCGTAGAGTCTCAGAGCATCGGACCATTAGCCTCGGTCTGACGGCTAACACTGCTGAGAGCGTCGGACGCTCAGTCCCTGAGCGTCGGACCATTAGCCGAAGCGTCCGACGGTGCAGATCGCGCGAGAGATAACACGTGGCGAGCTCTGAGAGCGTCGGACTCTCGGCGTTAGTCCGACGGTGAGCGTCGGACCAATGTCCGACGGTTTTCAGCGCTCGGGGAGCTCTCTGGAAGCGTCGGACTGCCACGTTCGTTAGTCCGACGGCTCTGTCTGGCTGAATCCGACGGTGGTCAGCTGAGGGCGTCGGACCGGTTGGTTTAGTCCGACGTTCGTCTGTCCGACGGTTCGTTTAGCGCGGGAAGTTAGCCGTTGTGATCCAACGTTCGACTTCAAACGGCTAGTGACACGTGGCGTTCATCCGGGGCGTCGGATCGTGCCGTTTAGTCCGACGGTCTGGCTGTCGGACAGTCCGACGGTACGCAGTGAAGTCTAAACGGCTATTTTCTTGCGTGTGGCTTATAAATAGTCACTTGGCTGGTTTGGGGAGTAGCTCTTGGCACTCCTGAACATTATAGCATACTTGTGAGCCTTCCCACTCCACTCTCACTCATCCTACTTGATTGTGATCATCATTTGGTGAGTTTGGAGAGCATCAAGTGCATTGCATTGATAGAGATCATCTAGAGGCACTTGGTAGTGGTGATTCGCAGCGGTTTCTCTCATTACTCTTGGAGTTTGCCGACTCCTAGACGGCTTGGAGCTGCGAGGATCGTTGAGGGGAGTTGGTGATTGTCTCCGCCTCCGATCAAGGTATTGTGAGGGGTTCTTGAGCCTATCCCCGCGGGAGATCGCGAAAGGCATCTTTAGTGGATTGCTCGTAGCTTGGTGGATCCCCATCTTGTGTTGGTTTTGCGGCACCCTTGAGACGGGTTTGGCGTGTGATGTCAATTAGCGCGTGAATCTCCAAGTGGGTGTATCGCTACAACGAGGACTAGCTTGCCGGCAAGCAAGTGAACCTCGGTAAAAAATCTTGTGTCATTTCTCTATCGAGGATTTCTCTTGTATTTGATTGATTGGTTATATTGAACTTCATATCTTCTCTACACCGGAGGTATTGAAATCAGCTTTACTCTTACTTTTGTGTACTTACTCTCTTGTGTAGTTTATTAGTTAGTTGCTCACTTAGGAGTAGTGTATATTAGTGACATAGCTTTTGAGTGTGAACTAGTGATCATAGTGTAGTATACTTGTCTAGGTGGCTTGCATAGTGTAGTTTAGAGCTAGTGCTTTGCAAAGCTTGCTATTGTTACTAATTGGCTTGTTAAGTATTGTTTGTAGATTTTTATAGGCTATTCACCCCCCTCTAGCCATTTAGGACCTTTCACCGGTGCATTCAGCCCTTTCCTTGTGATTTACAAAATGTTTATAACTTGAGTTAACCTACTGCATTAGGTTTATAGGAGTTGATTGATAAGCCAATTGATGTATTACCAACCTTGACCACTGAAATATCCGGAAACCATTTTAAAATAAAATGTTTGAAAAATGCTTAGCCCTGCTAAATTAATTTAGTTTTGCACGAAATGCTATTTTCGAGCTATTGTGATATATTAATGATTAATTCATGAAAAATAGGGATATGGTTATGTTCTCGTTCGGTGGCCGTGCACCTGAGCAGTACATCGTCACCGACGGGAAGGGATTTTCCGTTCGGTGGGCCATATGATTAGGTTAGAGTCCCAACTTATCGTCGCCGACAGAAAAGGGATGTGAAAACCGGGTGGTCACCTGGGTTAGAGTCCCAATGCATGGTTTCCAACGGAAAAAGAATTTAGGGACCGTTCGTTGTCGGCCTGCTGTGATCGAGACTTTTTGCAACCAGCCACATACTTTGGGAAGCCCTATCTCCGGTGGCTCTATTGCTTGAACCGACAACCACACACTGGGAGTGGAGAGATGGCGAGAGTAGCGTGTACCCTCGTGGCCGTCGTGCCTGGAGACGAGAGGAGTACTGTGCTCTCGGGTGGCGCAGGACCGGTTCAGGGATAGAAAAGCCGTGGTAGACGGGGTTGGCATATGCAAGCTCAGGTGCTACATATGCAGTGTGGATAGGGATCCCTAGCTGGGTACTAATCGATTTGAATCGTCGTGCTCCTCGGTTATGGAGACTTGATCCTCACACCTACATCGAAAAGTGGTTCGGAATTAGGATGTTTTTGAGAATGAATAAGTAATCGAAATTGAAGGATATATGTGAAAGAATTGAGAACTATTGATGTTGATTATAATAATATTGAGTAAAATACTGAAAGCAGAATTAGAAATGCTATTTCCGTAAAATACTTTGACTCTTTCTAAAGCCTTACCTTGACTCCCCTCAGCCTGCATTCCTGAGTCTCATTCCTTTTCTTTAGTCGGGTAAGTCTTGCGAAGTACCTCAATACTCAGGGTTTGTTAACCCCTGTTGCAGGTGAATTACGTGTACAGTTCTACGTGGAATCGTGCCGGTCAGCGGATCGTGCATGGACGGAGGTGTAAATGGTATAACCCTTGGGCAGGGTGTCTAGTTGTACGATGCTTCTCCACTACGAAACTCTGGCTTGGGATAATGTCATTCATATTTGTAAACCTATGTTTATGTAATTCTTCCGCACTCTTTACTCTGATTCGTTTTATTTGTGTAAACTGTTGTAATACTGCAATGCTTACAATGAGATCCTCGGGAGGTTAGGGTTTCCTAGGGAAGCCGGCAGCCCACCTAGGTCAAGGGGAACTCGTGCAGACTGATCGTGGGTCCTTAGGGACGATGATGATGCACGTGGGCCTTATGATTAAGGCGGTTCTGTAACACTCATCCAAGGAAATGGACCAGGTTTTCACCCGTGGAAGAAAATGCTGGGGGAATACGACACTCTCAACAGGGGACGCGGCGCCCATGGCATCGCCGTTGTCGAGGCTTTCAGCCAAGGTGTCCCCAGCAAAATCGTCGGACCAGGATGCTGGATCCCAAGTTTGCCACCACCTTCGTCGCAGAAGCCCGTCTAGAGGGGAATCGGTGCGCTGGCTGCACGTCGCAGCCGCAAAGCTACGCCGACCAGCTCCTCCGACCGAGCCACCCCTGGAAACCGGGATTACTCTGCAATGCACAACACACCTCCGGACGCCAAAGACACCGCTAGCCAACGACGCCGGATCCTGTCGCACGTCGCACTGCCGCACGCCGAAACCACAATCGGTTATCGTTGTCTGCTCTGGCACTCGTATCCGATGCTACCAGCCACCGCTAGCCGCTGGCCACGAGTGCCCCACCACCGTGGGCACCACCCCAGCCCAATGAGCTCTGGATCCGGCCGTGAACACGAAGAACCTGGTGCCCCAAGCTGGCGCCGCTGCCTCTACCATGGTCGCCGTTGCCGGCACCGCCCCCACGCCTAGGGCGCTAGATCTAGCGAACAGAGCCCCGGATCTAGCCGCCCGGGCCCTAGCAGCCCAAGCCAGCGCCGTCGGCGCACCATGCAAGGAGGGTGGAAGGGGAAGGTGGAGGGGAGAGAAGGACCGCCGCCGTCACCGCCACCTCGCACCACCCGGGCACCTGGCCAGCGTTGCCGCTGCCGCGACGAGGCGCCGCCTCCCGCGCCATCACAGCCGCCAAACTGAGGGAGAGGCCCCGCCGCCGCCATCCTAGCGAACCGCGCGGCTACCGGTGGCCCGTTCCGGCGGCGGCGCGACGAGAACATGAAGGAGAGGGGTGGAGGGAGCGGCGGCGCGACGGGTCCGCCCGTGTCGCCCGCATGGGGGGCTACGCGGGGGGCGTGGGAGAGACGATTCAGGGGTCGTTCCCCCACAAATGTTCGGGGGCAATCGTTCGCCGTGCTCATCGTGAGGATCCTCCAATTAATTATACTAAATCAAGCTGTTAAGGTACTCACAGTGCAGACTCTACCATAGAGAATATACTTCGAATCTGATGAAGACTTCGAGTTTTAGGCTGTGTTTAGATCCATTTGGAATTTGGAATTTTGAAACTGTAGCAGCTGAGAATCTTTTCCAATAAGTGTCTAATCATGGCCTAAATAGACTTAAAAGATTCGTCTCGTGATGTACATGCAAACTGTGCAAACATCCAAACATTTTATCTACATTTAATGCTCCATACATGTGCTGCAATATTAATGTGACTGGTTGAAATTGAAAATTGGAGGGTATTTAAAGAGGGCCTTAGTTTTTCTCCCTCTCCTTTTAATAAATATATTCTCACATCAGCAAAATACTATAAATAAGAGGGTAATAAATGAACTTAGACTCTAAGTTAGAATCTGCATTATGAGTGTCCTTATCCATTAATCAAGCTTGATTTAACGCAACTAATATGGTTGTCCTAATCACACCATCTACGATATCCACTTTGCAGACAACTTTTTGGGTAAAGCCTGGAGCATTTCTTTGCATTGATCTTAGGTCTTTGGGTTGATAGCAGATATGGAAGTTGCAATGTGACTGCTACCAGCCTTGATTCACAGCGAGCTGGTTCTCACATTCAACATCAATTGGTGTGACGAGTTCGATGAAACTTACATCTATGGCTCAAGATCTCGTATCCTCAAAGACACGTACCAATCATACAATCAAGAGGAGCGGCCAGTCATACTATCAAAGTGCGAGAATAAAGATCCTCGATACCTTTCATTTGTTTTCGCTAAAATAAAAATAGGACTTTTTAACATCTTGTTTGTTCTGTGCCCATGTTAGCCCCATTTGAAATGCAGGAACGTTTTCTTGTTAATGTGTTTCCTATAAAACTAATTAACTACTGTGAAATTTTATATAACATGGATATGGAATTCATGCATTCCAAACAATCCTTATGAACGCATTTGCACAACTCATTGTAGACTCTACTAGTAAGCTACATCCGTCACTTGGAAGTGCGTTCCCAAATCGTTGTACAGGTCTTCTCTTTTTAAAGAAAGAGGGTGTCACCAGGCAACGGTACAGCTTCAACTTCAAACCATAACCCGAAGACCCGATAACCATCCCCCATGACCCATTGAACCAGCATTCAACGCTAGACAAAACAGAACGTTTCATAACAAGGGGTGATGGTTGGACACACACGACCTTCTGATGCCCAGGAGTACAGTATCAACGAGAATTCTTTGCATCATCAACACGCATACGCCATTGAGGATTGACGAGGAACACAAAACCAATCGAAAATTGCATTTGGCATAACAAGAACACAAAAAAAGGAGCAAACTGCAACAAAGGAATAGAATTTACAAGACCATGCACAACTGCTCGTGGTAGTTAATATATAATAATGTATTAGGTCAATTCTTAGTGTTCATCGATAACCGTGTCCTGGCATATCAGCCACTATATAGAACATCTAAAGATCTATCTGTATGTCGAAACAGGTTGCGTGTATAATCAATGACTAGAAAGAGGTATGTTTGCCACCGTCACAAAAGAATTCAACACAACTAGTAGGCACCACCGTGCAACATTAGCTAATTTTGAGTGCAATAAAATCAAATATAAATAACATCCCCGTGCCCTGAATCCTCAATTAAACCTTCCTGTTTGGCTCAAAGACATACTTGATCAAAGAATCCTTGATGGACAGCAGCTCAGGGAACTCGGCCTTCAGTTTCGATGCGTCCATCTCGTTGTTGCTTCTAGGTGCGACTATGACCTTGGCCTGCTCTTCGAGTGTGAAGTTGGTCCACTTGAAATCAGGATTGATGTATTTCTTGTACATCTCTAGAATCTCATTGTGGCTGACAACGCCAGGATTGGTGAAGTTCCATATGCCCCTGCAGTCCCGTTTCGCCATCTCAATGGAGATGGGCAGAAGCTCATCTAAAATTGTCATGCTGTTGGGAATATTCACCACTTTGTCGTAACGAGCTATCTTTGTGATGAAGTTACGAGGGTTGCTTAAATCTGATGATATAGGCATCCTGACCCTAAGAGTACAGACATTATCATACTCCTTCAACAGCTCTTCCACCTGCACCATGATGAAGAGCACAGGAATTAGTTTCAGGCATAACGAAGAAGTAAAAATTGTTGATAAAAAAAAAAACGAACTTACCATTGCTTTTGTTTTGGAATAAAAGGAACCTGTAAAGTTGGGTGTGTCTTCCTCTTTAAAGCCAATGCCAGACCCTTCAGGGTGCTTAGCATCATACTCAAATATACAGCCTGTAGCATAATTAACCATGAGCAGACCCTGCTCGCGACAGACATCAGCAAGATTCAAAGTGCCTACAACATTGGTGCGGATAGTGTCCTGTTTATGGGTCTCACACCAGTCAACATTTGGTCTCCCAGTGACTCCTGCGGCATTGAAAACATGAGTTGGCTTCACATTTCTAATGTCCTCCAACAGCTGAGAGCGCTCCTCCAAGCGTCCTTTCCCATACTCATATGGTATCCCTTGCTTTTCACAAATCTTTCCAAGGAGGCCACCAATCCATCCAGTCCTACCATAGATTAAAAACCTGTAGGAAGGCTTCTGAGGGGCATCAGAGATGCTTTTGGTACTGGTTGCAGGATCTATTGTACTAGCTTCAGCTGGAGAAGAAGCCAGAGACTTTATTTCTTCAGCCCAGTTATGCCTTTCAATTCCAGGAGTCATCAGCATCCTTGGATGAGGGAGCAGCGCACCAGTGACATCTCCCCAGTAATCAGGATTGGTGGTGTACCACTCAATTGTCTTCTTCAAGCCCTCTTCCCATGGTGTGCGCTCTGCCCATCCCAATCTCTTTAGCTTCTGATCATCCAAGAAGTACCTCTGGTCATTGAAGGGCCTGTTCTCAACAAACCTGATGACTTTATCAGTATCCAAGCCAAAGAGCTTGCATATGTCATTGGCCACATCAATCACCCGCCTCTCCTTTACAGTACCAATATTATACACATGTCCAACCTCTCCTTTGTGAAGAACCACCTCAAAAGCTTCAGCCACGTCCTCACAGTACAGGTAGCTCCTGACATTGGAACCATCTCCATGAATTGGAAGAGGCAGACCCTGCATGGCCAAAAGAATGAATTTGGGAATGAGCTTCTCTGGGAACTGATTTGGCCCATACACATTGTTGCCCCGAGTGGTAATCACAGGAAGACCATAAGACCTTCCGTATGCCATCACAAGCATTTCAGCCCCAGCTTTTGTAGCCGAATATGGATTTGTTGGAAGCAACTGTGAGGCCTCATGGTTACCAACAACGGCATCTTCATCGGTTTCACCGTACACTTCATCAGTACTGACATGAATAAACCTCCTGATCTGACCAGTAACCTTGCAAGCCTCAAGAAGAACATGGGTACCATATATATTGTTCTTTGTGAACTCAAATGAATTGCCAAAGGAATTGTCAACATGTGTCTGAGCAGCAAAGTGCATGATGGTGTCAATGGACTCGGTGATCAGAAGGTAATTCACCAGGTCAGCACTTGCAATATCACCCTTGACAAACTTGAAATTTGGTGAAGACCGTGAAGGGTTGAGGTTCTTCAGGTTGGAGCAGTAGTCAATCTTGTCAAGGACAACAATCTTGTAGTGGGGATAGTTCCTGACCAGGCGGTTGGCAACATGCGATGCAATGAAACCAGCAGCGCCGGTTATGAGAATGTTCTTGGGCTCATAAGTCGCCATCTTCTAATTCTCTGACCTGGTAATGTGTTACAAAACACAATGAGATCAGGAATAGGTACTCAGATTCATTGCCCATCCTCTAAAGTTGAGTAAGTGAAATGGCAGGAATGTAAATGAAGAGACATGGCTGCCTTCCATAGCAAATACTATACTATTCATTAACAAACAATGAGTAGAAAATATGGAAACAAATGAGTAAGAGAAAACGCAGTCGTCAAATGCAATCTGAAACTGAAATTACTCAAATGTAGTGTTTATATGGTTAGAACTGGCAAACTCTCCGTAACGTCGGTTTCACTCTTGCCACTGGTTACCAACTCGAGTTTTGCATGTTAGGAGGGAAATTAACTATACCAGTGAGGATCATTAACTCCACAACTACTAATATGGATCATTAACTCTACCACTAATAATAAGCATAATTAAGACGGTAAAGGCACCCAAATTCCCCAGCCCAAGCAATCACCAAACGGTGCTCGCCCATCCCATCATCACTCATGATCCACGAATCTAGAGGACCAACACACGAGGCAATCAATACCCATCGGCCACCCCTCCGCTACGAGGTCGAATCGCATCTCCACTGAGCGGCGCAAACCGGGAACGGGAAGCAGGGAATGACAGACAGATCACGCTGCGTACCCAGTACCCACCCACGCGACGGGATGGGACCGCACACGGACGGAGAGGCGCGAGGATCAGATCTACCGCGCTCGCCACCACAAAGGGGCCAGCGCCCCCCAGGAACAAAATGATGAGAATTCGCGTATTCAAAAATTCGAGAGCAGGGGCTTACGAGAGGAGGGCACCGAGATCCGGGGAGCGCCGCGGCCCGCGGTGGCGGCAGAAGAGAACCGAGCCGAGCCGGTGCGCAAGCCTGTCGATCGCCGAGCCGATGGACGGTGCCGGCCCGCGGCGGCGAAGGGCTGGAAATCACGAGTGGGCAACGGTGATGCTCGCCGCGACGAAGAAGAGTCGGGGGTGGGGGATGGCCGGACCCGGATGGGAAGCGAGAGCGGGGCGGGGAGGGAGCGTCCGAGATCCAGGTTGGGCGCGGCCTTGGCGACTCTATAAATGCGATGCGAGCCAATCTCAGTGACTCCCTCCCTGACCCTGACCCCCTTTGCCGCGTGGAACGTGGACGCGACCGTCTGTTCCGCCCGTCCAGGTCCGGCACACGCGGCTGCTCTTGCCGTCGGTCTTGCCGGTGCGGGTTCCCGGAGCTCATACTCCGTACGCCCCGCGGCTCTGATCAGCCATGTATAAAATCCTAAACGTGGACGTGGATGGCGCCACGCCTCACGAACCATCTACCTGCGTGACGGGAAGTAGGTAGGCGTCTTCTCGCAGCTCTGACGGGGAGTAGGTAGGCGTCTTCTCGCAGCTCAGGGTGTCCTTAACAGCTGAGGAAGTAGTTTATTAGTATCATATCATTGTCATCTCATAACATAAATTCTATACATAAATAATGTTTTATTCTATATCTTCTCTTCCTCCTCTCTCATATTTAGTAGGTCCAAACTATATTGTTTTCTGAGAGAGATATATGTGATATTTTATCAAGCTCTTCTCTTTTTTACTTGTTTTCTCTTCCACATCGTAAAAAAATAGTAATAATATAGATTCGTATAAGCTAACTAAAATGGCACGGTTGGACACGTCCTCGTACGCCTCTACAGACCACAGCTCAGGTAACATGGATGTGCGAGGCGTTGGTAGGCGTCTCTATCTTCTCGCCACAGATGGAATGCAGGAATGCGGATCTCAACCGGTGTCTCCTGCAGATGTTTCCTATAAACCATAGATACGTTAAGTGACGTCATTGGGACGTGATCATGCTTTTTCAAAAAAAAAGAACACCTAGACGCTTGTTTCATATCGCAAATACCTAGGGCATGGTCGACTGAGCAATCAACATTTATTTTTACTCATAGACTAGATTTTTCTCACAATAAATTAGCACGAGTTAAAATCAGTACTCCTTCTGTCCATTTGATTGTGCAACTATGAAAAACGTACTAGTTAAAGTAACTCGAGTTTGATCAAATTTACAGTAAATAATATTAGTGTTTTATTTTTAAATAAATTTATTATAAAAACATATTTTATAATAACTAATCTAATTATACTTATTTTGTATATTAAATGTTAGTACTTATTTAATTAAATTTAGTTAAAGTTTAAATAATTTGATTTTTCAAAAAATAAGAATTCTATGTTTAAATAGATAAAAGAAGTATTTATTTTCAGCTCAAACAAACCTGATGACAAAAGATGGCGAGCGGATCCTACACCGACAAAAGAGGCGACCGGATCCTACACCGACAACCAAGTAACCATCTGCCGGGCGCTGGGCACGTAGCGGGCAGCGCACATGCCGTGGTTGCTTGGAACGGGGGCGTTGGATCATTCCTTGCTCGTGTGGTTCACTTCGGCTTCGGCAGCTTCGCGTAGTCGTCGCGTCACGTGCGTGTCGGGTGGCTGCCTTAACGCTGGCACAGCCCGGAGGAGATGATCTGCTCCACGAGACCACGACGGCTCCACCCGTGTGGAATAGACTTCGTTATCGTTGAAGGTTATTATTGAGAACATAACGCTGTTAAATCCTAGATTCATTCTCATAAAGAGTCGAACTCCAAATATAAGTTGGTGTTAAGGCTCTTGTAACCACTACAATGCAGAGTCCTATCAAACATTTCTTAAAAACTATTTTAACTTCTCTAGTGAAGCTGCTTTATAAATTCGAAGCTAAAAAAATCTACTTTAGTAGTGAAGGTCATTTGTATCGAAAGTTTGCGAACATCTCATATTGAGTTTGTCAAATTTATAATTTTGTCCAATTTTTGGAAAATTGTTTTGCTAAATAAGTTTTAGTAGCCAACCAAACAAGCTCTTAAATTCTTTTTTTTAAGAAAAATCAGGCTCTTAAATTCTAGATGTGGGTAGGATTGAGAAAACAGATTTTCAAAACAGATTTTGTATGTGGGCTCTAGGTACCGATGAAGCATGTTTTTCATCTTATGTATTCCCCTATTAATAAGACAAGACATTTCCTCTAGAGCATTGTTTTTTCACCGGATACATTCCCTACTACTCCACCGACTGTACTTCACTGTTCCGTATAATCATGGAGTAATCGTACGGCACTATTTGTTTCAAAATTTGTATGGTGCTAGTACCATCTTTTGGAAGGGAAAACCCCTAGTTTTCTTGTGGTCTCTTTCCTCTCTTGGGTATGTTGCTGCTGTGATGCTGTCCTTGCCACGGGCCTGTGCCAGGTCAAGAAATTCCAGGAACTGTCCTCTGTATTACCACCGCCGTACAACATACACAGCAGTCATACGTACATACATACAGTGGGGACAAAATCGTAATGATTCATGTTTCAAACCACGGAAACAATTTTCGTCCGTGTACGGATTTCGCGGCGATTTTGATTTCCTGCGCCGGCGAAACAACTCGGATTTCTTCATTTCGTCAATGTCGTACGGTCGCCTACTGTTGGGGCTCAATTGTCAACAATATAATTCTCTGGTTCTACCATTTGATAATCATCACCCGTTGTTGCTACAGCCAATAATGCAATCCGAATGCATCCATGTGATCAGTTCGGACGACGACGATTCTGATATGATGCAGAGATGCTCATGATTCGCTTCTCCTCTCCAGGGATTCGGCATGGAGGACGGCGTCTTCGACGGGCACGGGCGGTGCGGGCAGTACATCAGCAACCTGCCCTTCATGATCCTGAGCCACCGGAACGCACTCCTCCTCGACGGCGACGACCCGGCGGCCTTCTTTAACGACGCGTCGCCGTAGATAAGACTTGATAAAGTGGGTTGTTTTTGTCAATCGAGTTGCTCTTTGGGGGAAAAAGGAACGTTCTGTCGCGAAACGGCGGAAGGGTAAAAGAATGTTCTGTCATTCCACTTCCACGGCAGTAGCTGTGTTTCTACGTTTGGACGTTCCTAGCACTCTAGCAGCCTCTTCTGCTGCACGTGACTTTTCGTTGCATAAGCGCCGAACCGGCTTGTGTTGGTATTGGAAGAGCACCGAACCACCCGCTTCTTGTTGGAATTGGAAAAGCGCCGAACCAGACTACTGGGAGTCTGGCACTTCAGTCTGCAGAAATTCAGACAGACAACGACACCTTGCCATGGTAGTCCGCTAGGGCTACTTTCTAGAGTAGTTTTTAAGAGAGAAAAAATAATTAATATCTAATTGGAACCATCCTTTCTAACTCATAGTCTTTATATTAATGACCATACAAAGAATAACTTAAATCTATCATAAAAAGGAGATATATCAAGTGTGGCAAATTTTTCTGCAGCCAACGATAACCACACAATAGTAGCTAACATGTTTGCAAATCACACTTTGATACACGTCAAAATTGTTGCACAGTCAAACATACTTTCTAGAAATAAAGATAATTAGGTAGCACCGTGCATCATCTCCCATACATACTGTATAGTTTATTGAAAGAGAACCCAAAATAATCCCGACTTTAGGAACAACAAACAACACGGTGGTGTGGTAGCCGGGGGCAAGAAGCAACGTCCAAGCCCCTTCCGCTTCGGGGACTCCTCGTCGGTGCCGGTGCCACGCCTCATCACCTCCGAATCAGCCGCCGCCGTCCCGAGCAGCAACGGGTCTCCGGCCACCAAGACGTTGTGCTTCTCCCTCCGCCGCGACCTCAAAATCGTTTCTCCATTTTGTGTTATTTTTCCTCATTAATTCCTTTGCCACATCAGTAAAAGGCTGAGCTATCAAAATAATTAATTAATACACATAGAAACCCTCATGAATACTTCATTAAGACTGCCCTTACAATCACAAATGTGCAGCGCAGCAGCCATGCTAGCTGGCGCTCGGAGTCTCAGCTCAGGTAGCGAAAAGGAGGGAACAAAAGGCTCAAAATGGCATCAACATTGCTATAATCGACTCAGGGAGGGAGTACATATAGGCTACAAACACAAGTACCACAAGATCTGCGTAGGCAGAGACTCAAACGGCCAGCCCTGTATGAAAGTTCTAATAATACAATCCTTCAAGGTGAACGACAAAGGTATATTCCGTTTATTGGAACTCAAATTCCGTAATGAAATGAGGCCACGAATAATGACGAACCCAACTATGAGTATGCTCCCCCGTGGATATTCTTCGCCAACCGCAGGGCAGTTTTAGGCCTTGGTTTTCTTGGGCACGGCCAGGCGCTCCCGGAAATCATCCTCCATGAGCACCAAGCCGTCCCTCAGGACAACCTTGGGCTCCCACCCCAGAACTTCCTTTGCCTTTGTGATGTCTGGCTTCCTCTGGCGGGGATCATCAGGAGTATTCTCAGTCATCGTCACTGTTACATCTGGGTTGATCAACTGCAAAGTTAAAGTAGCCACGTCAGTAATCAGTCAAGATTTACCAAGCTTCGGAAGAAGAAAGCATTGCGATTATATAGAATCCAACTTGCCTCCTTCACATTCTCAGCAAGTTCCAACATGGTGAATTCACCTGAGGCACGAATTACAACCATTTAGTAGAAAGGTGAGAAAAACTTGGTTACCACGGTCCACGGTAATGCATATACGAAAACGCAGATTGAGTAGCTTCACTGTGTAGCAACAAAGTGAAATATAGATGGATTTTACCTGGGTTCCCCAAGTTAATCGGTCCAGTGTTGTTTCCATTCATCAGCTTAATAAGACCATCAACCTGCAATGAATGGTATAGTTGATGATATAATGCAAGGGCAGTGTACTGACCAATCACAAACCAATTGCAAATGCAGTGGAAGACAAACCATATCAGCAACATAGCAGAAGCTCCTAGTCTGTGTTCCTGGCTTCTGGACAGTCAGGGGTTCGCCACTGCAAACAAGATTGTGAAAAGATTAGCCACCAAAACTATCTGGCAGTAGCTGCGAATAAAACTAAAGAAATTCAACAAGCATTACCGCACAGCCTGAGCAATGAAGTTGCTAACAACACGGCCATCATCAATGTTCATCCTTGGACCATAGGTGTTGAAAATCCTGGCAATTCGGATTTCTACAGACATATAGATGAAGAACAAATTATAAGCCCAGAGTTATCACAAAACAAAGAGGTAGAGGGCTATGATCTAGTATTGAAGTTTAAGTGCAAGATGAAGTATTACCAATGCCATGCTGCCTGTGATAGTCGAACATCAGCGTCTCTGCTACACGCTTACCCTCATCATAACAGCTCCTGACTCCTGATAGAAAAAAAGTTGAACCAAAACCGTAAGCGAACCTGAAAAATAATTTATGAAAAACAAAAGCAAATATATTGCAATAGTCAGATGAACAAATTTTACCAATTGGGTTAACATTGCCCCAGTAAGCCTCGGTTTGAGGATGCTCAAGCGGATCACCATAAACTTCAGAGGTTGATGTCAACAAAATCCTGCAATTCAAAATAAATTCCGTAATTGAGTTTTTCACGTGAGGCACTGGAAGAATCAATAGCATGGTGAAGACTGACCTAGCTCCAACTCTCTTTGCAAGTCCAAGCATGTTCAGGGTACCAATAACATTTGTCTTGATGGTCTGTTACAGGAAATTACAAAGATCAATATCATGAAATATCAGGAAAAACTATAAAACAATATACTGTCTCTCACAGAGCAGAGAACTAGCATACCTTAACAGGGTTGTGCTTGTAGAAGATTGGTGAAGCAGGGCAAGCAAGGTGATAGATCTGGTCGACCTCCACAAGAAGGGGCTGGGTGACATCTAAAACAGATAGAAAGGATTTACATAATAAGTGCCTAACTCATGAGAAAGCACATATAATAATTAAAAAAGGAACAACTGAGAAGAGTGATTTATTATACTGTTTTCGCATTAGGACAGAAAACTATTAATTTGAGTGCATGATCTGTTCCATCATCACATTTTCATGATCAGCAATGAAACTATACCACCATATCAAAAATTAACTTGAATGCACATGCTTGTAATCCAATATGAGTTGCCAACAGTAAGTTACAAATCAATAGTAAATGTCCAATCAAGAGCAGAAGAAAGAAAAACCATTCAACAGACAACTCAGGACACGCATTGACTATATGATACAATAAATGTGGTACTTCAATTGCATTGACTAACCATTATTCAATCCCTTTGAAAAGGACAAAAATAAGTATAGATACACAATGAGAGACTATAGTAGTCAACAACTAGGGCTTCAATAAAAATTTAGAAACTATTAACAGAATTGAACAAACAACATAGGACTTGTTAGGACAAGCAGAGAAAAAACATACAAGGAATAGCAGTTTATTAATCATTGACTATCCAGGGTCGAAAACTTTCAGGATCATCTGAAAGTGAATACTTATAAAATATCTTAAGCATGAATAGCTAACTAGTTATTTACCATGACGGATGAGCTCAAATCTTGGGTGTCCGATCCACTTCTTCAGGTTGTCTTTTGAACCAGTGAAAAAGTTATCAGCAACAATGACCTGAACGAAAAAGAACAAAGTCAACATCCAAAATGTCTGCAAGACAAGACCCATAGCAAGGACCCTAGAATTCAATGGTTGCTCAACCCCACGAACCAAGTTTAGCATGAAACAACTCTACAGTAATTAGCCCAATGATGGTCCTCATGATTTCCAGAAACTATGTCAGGAATCTGAAAATGAAGTACCAGTAAACAAGATCTCTAAAGCATTGACACTAGATCTCTGTGATTTCTCAAATTCCCAATCAGATCCACGAAACAAACATTCAGGACAACAGTAATGCCATAGCTTAAGCACTACAAAGTAATGCAAGCAGTCCCGCTGGATCTCACTCAGTTCAGTGATCTGTCACATTAACATCCAGATCCACAGAAGTACCCGATACTCAAGCAAAAGCTTCCAGCTAAAGTTCTATACAGCAACTGCCCCACATGATGCAAAATGTAACTAGAAAGCTTGCACCCCAGAGATCTGGCACAACGATCTCCAACTCACGTCCCTTTCACGTGGATCTGGACCCACTCAGCTCCTGGCCTTATCACTGAGATGAGATCTAGACGGCTACCATCAAAATGGATTTGGCCCAACAGCTCGATCCCGCAAAGCAAGCAAACGAAATGATACGGGATCTCGTCCGGGGGCGCACGTACCTCGTGCTTCTCGTTCTCCATGAGCTTGTCTACAAGGTGCGAGCCGATGAAGCCCGCCCCACCAGTGACGAGGATCCGCAGGTTAGCCTGGATCAAACA
The DNA here is from genome assembly GCA_038502445.1 of Eremochloa ophiuroides. Lineage (NCBI taxonomy): Eukaryota > Viridiplantae > Streptophyta > Magnoliopsida > Poales > Poaceae > Eremochloa > Eremochloa ophiuroides. The sequence continues at coordinate 97,038,894 of JAHLJS010000002.1, forward strand.
GCAATTCGGCACCAATAATCAGGATCCAGCCAGACACACGCGAACAGGGGGGCCCGTACCCTCATGGCGAGTGAGAAAAGAGGGATCCAGCGTCGAGATCGCGCTCTCACCTGGAAGAACTTGGAGAAGCGGAGGGGCGAGGGGGTGGGCGGCGGGCGGGTGGAGATGTGCTCGCCGTTGCTGCCATTGGTCTCCTTCTGCGCCATCGCCGCGTGGAGCACCTGGCCCCGCCCAGATCCACACAAAATCACCCGTCAGAGAAATCACACAGCGGAACGAGGACGAGGACGATGCTATAGGGAAACGATCGCGCGATTTGCAAGCAAAGGAAGCGTGACGAGGAGAAAGGGCGCGGGCGGGGCTCACCGAGCAGCTGGCGCTGGCCTCTGGGGATTGGGCTCGCGGCTTGCTTGGCTCGGACACGGGGAACGGGCGGTTTGAATCGGATTAGACCGGGGGCGGACGAGGAGGCCCTCTCAGATCTGAGACGTATTTATAGAGCCCGCGCTTCACACACCCCGAACAGAGATGCAGATGCAGAGGCAGTCGGTCAGTGCAGGGGCCTCGCTGCTCTTGCACCACCACCGACTGCTGCGGTGCTACCAACCGGGCTAATCAACAAGTCCAAATCAGATCTCACCACCCGACTCCACAATTTAATTCCTCCCCTTTTTCGATCTGGTGGCAATAATAAGAAACCAGTGATCCGTGCAGAAGGGGGCGGGCGACGAGGCGGAGGAGGGAGCAGACAATTGCGCTTCCAATGGAAGCAAAGGTGCTGGTGCCGATGCCCCCCGCCCGCGAGATTCCAACGGGTGCCGCGTGCCATAGACCGCGACAGCGCAGCCGCAGCGCGCCCGGACCTGGACCTGGACGCACCCCTCCACCGTCACCGGCCGAGACCGAGCCATGTTTGTTTACTGGCGCGATTAGGCAGGCGTTAGGTGCGCGGAGACGGGGCCGACCGGGTGGCTGCCAGGTGGGGCCTCCAGGCATTGACTTCGGTGGTCCGCGGGGGCGGGGGCGATCGGGCTTGGGGCGCGCGCGCGGTCGCCGGCCCAGCTGTTCGGAGCCGAATGCCGATGGCTGGCGCTCTGTTTTGCGGGGGCGGACCCGGTACGTGCTTGTCGGGTACGGAGCGGGGAGGGTGCGGTGGCTCCGGGTCCGGGCAGACGTGGTGGCGACTCGTTGCTTGCGACATACGGCGGCGCATGACCGCATCATGAGCCGTAGGCCGTAGATAGGAGAGACCTGGGTGGGCCGTCGGCGGCCGGGATTGGTTGTGTGGGCCCGGATATATTAGATTAGTGAACCACACGAGATTAGATTAAAGGGAGGTCTCAAATTATTGCACTGAATTCACATCACAATCGGACAGCTCCAACCTAAACCACCGATGAAAGGCCATAGCTTTTCTCCGAGCCAACAAGTGTTAGTGGGTCGTTACGCAGACTGACAAATGAAACTTGATGGCAAGGATCGCGTGATTTCCATGCTAATTGCCATTGATTTGGCTGAATTTCAGTCTTAGACTGTCTCCAACAAGGAGACCTATACCCAAAATCGGTCATGTACAGTGCTTTGCTTCACCAAAACTTGCTTCGAACAGATAACCCAAACGCGATACCTATTTTGTGTGCCCACCGAATCCAGACGCAAAAAAGCATCTCTTTGGACGAAGGACGCAAATGAAACACGTTCGTAACAGTGGACCCAACAACGGCGAGGTAGGGTGGAAGGTGGGCGGCAGCGCTCGACAGGGAGGGAGTCGGGCAGCGGCGCTCGGCCGGGAGGCGGTCAACACTCAAGCGGGGTGGCGGACGGAGCTCGGCGGCGTGGAGGCGGGCGGACCTCAGGCAGGCAGGAACACGGTAGGGAGCCGCCGCTGGTGGATCCGAGCTCCTCCTCGCCACCGGCCGCCGGATCCGAGCTCCTCCTCGCCTGCGGCCGCCGGATCTGAGGTCTTCGTCGCCGGCGGCGGATCGGAGCACCTCCTCGCCTGCGGCCTCCGGCCTCCTCGACGATGGTGGAGAGGGAGGGAAGGAAAGGGTGGCGCCGGGGAAGAGAGGGAGGGAAGAAGGGGGCGGCGCCGGGAAAGAGAAGGAGAGGAGGGGCGGCGCGTGCGGCGCTCGGGAAGGAGGCGGCCGGAGCTCGGGACGGGGAGCTGGGAGAGAAAATAGGTCTCGGTTTGGGTTCGCTGTTGGAGTTTGGGAGTTTTGGGTGCGTAGCTCGCTGGCTGTGCACGACCCAAATGAGTCGAATGGTCTCGGTTTGGGTCACCTCTGTTGGAGATAGCCATAGAACATAGAGCTGGGCTCTGCCTCAACCACTTCTTTTTCGCATCGTCAGTTGCAACGGGTCAGAGCATCTCCATGAGAACAAGAGTACCCCCCCATATTATTTTTCTATTAATTTTTTTAAAATGAGAAAAACTCTTCTACAAGAGCTACCCTATTTCTTCTCTATCTTTCGCCACTTGGCAAATTGGACACCTCCACACATAAAAATACGCGCATGGCCCTGTTTAGATTCACCGCAAAATGCAAAAAGTTCCGTCACATTAATTTTTGGACACACGCATGGAGCATTAGATGTTGATGAAAGGTAAAACTAATTTGACAGCATCACAAAATATAATGAGACGAATCTTTCGAATTTACTTGGAACATGATTAGACATTTATTGTAACAATTAATATGTTGCTACAGTAACTCATTTTGTAAAATGTATGAATCTAAAGAGGCCTACACATAGTTGGTATTGCTGATGAATTAGTGGAATAAGACATGCAGAAATCATGTATGGCAGAGCCAAGCACCGCATCTGGTCCTCCTCTTCATAGCCAAAGGAGCACTTCTTTCCCTTTTGGAAAAAGTCTAGTTCACCCCCTAATGTTTGGGGGTGTGTCTAACCTATACCCTTAACTATAAAACCAGATAACCAGCCCCCTAAACTTTGTTAAACCGGTCAATCTACCCCCTGGGGTGGTTTTGCTTACATGGCGGTGGTTTTACTTTGCCGACATGCTGACGTGGATTATGATGTTGACGTGGACGATTGACAAGGGAAAAAGTCTATATAACCCCCTCAACTATTGAGGGTGGACTACTTTAGCCTCCAAACTATAAAACTGGATTTCCTATACCCTAAACTTTCTAAAACGGTCAAATAACCCCCTAAACGGTTTTGAACGGTGGTTTTGCTACAGTGATGGCAATTTTGCCTTTTTTATTTATTTTTATTGAATCTTTGAAGAATCATATTAAATCATTAAAAAATTATAAAATAGAAAATCCAATTTTGTTGGACTCGACATGAGTACACAATGAACATATAATATGGTATGTCGTAGATATGAATTATTCCAATTAATTACAAAAAAGCATAGATCTAAAGCTAAAAAAAACTTTGTACTAAAGCCTACCATATTACATGTTCACTGTATAGATCTACTCTTGTGGAGTCCAATAAAATTGGATTTTCTATTTTATAATTTTTTTAGTTTACTATGATTTTTCAAAGATTTCACGGACAAAAATAAAAGGATACAAAAATACAAAACCACCGTTCAAAACCGTCTAGAGGGTTATTTGACCGGTTTAGGAAAACTCAGGGGGGCAGAAAATCCGGTTTCATAGTTTGGGGTGTGAGGTATTCTATCCTCAATAGTTGATGGGGTTATATAGACTTTTTTCCTTGTCAATCGTCCACCTCAGCACTATAATCCATGTCAGCACGCCGACAAAGCAAAAACCACCGTCACGTAGGCAAAACCACCCCAGGGGGTAAATTGACCGGTTTAGCAAAGTTTAGGGAGTTGGTTACCCGATTTTGTAGTTAAGGGTCTATGTTAGACGTACCTCCAAACGTGAGGGGGTGAAGTAGACTTTTTCCTTTCCCTTTTTATCTGGAGCCCTAAGCGCCATCTGCACCACAGGTACCTCTGAACAGCAAGATCATCAAGCAGGCAGTATCGGTTCCTACGGTGGTAGGAGCACATCTCTTCTTATTGCAGATGCTTGGAGTTGAGATGCTTCTTGGCATCCTCCGTGAGTTTCCTAGATAGGCTCACCTGTTCGAGGAGCTTGTGCTTCTGATCTAGAAAGCTCTTCCCAGGCCGAGGATCTTAGTCAGCCTCCTGTAACTCTTGTTGAGGTCATTGAACTTGTCCTTGCATTGTTGTAGCAACACCGCAAAACCCCTCTCAGTCATGGCCACGGAGACCAGCTTCTTCCTCTTGAGCATGGCGTGCTTCCTCTGGTTCGCGGCGGGGCCATCGCCGATTAGCCCGGCAAGTTTCGAAACACGCTCTTTGAGTCTTTGTACCAAAATTTTAGTATTTTGGAAGACAAAAAAAATTGGAGATGGTTTAATTTTTCTCAATAGTTTTTGGGAGTTGAAAAACAACATAATTTTACTAAGAAAATATAGAGAACTCTTAGAGACGCTCTCAGGATTAGGGGTTAGGAGTAGGAACAGCGTTTCGTCTTTGGACTTGAGAACTGTGATGCGTCACCTGTGTTTGGCGAATGGCGATGTATTATTAGGCCAGTCTTAATGGGGATTTCAAAGGGGTTTCATTCTCATTAAATGATATGACACATTATCATATTTATTTATGTGGCAAGATATTTATGAAGAGAGAGTAAATGAGTTTCATCAGGATAAAACTCAGCCGACACTGTTACCTAGGCTATGAAACCTGCGTTGAGGAGGGATGAGTCATCTCTCGTGCTCGCGCGTGATCCCCTGCGTCGCTTCTTCTCATTTCCGACGCTGCATTTCACGTATATGTATCTGATTCTCCATGGACCTGATCGTTGGGGGCATTATCAGTTAAATTTTTTTTTGATGGAACATATTTGAAACAAGTTTGAATGTCGGTTAAATACTTCCTCCGTATCAGAAAAAAGATGATGTTTTAGAAAAAGTCTTGGTCAAACATTAGGAGTATAAATCATGAATAATTTTTAAATTATTGACTTTGAAAATATGAAAACTATATAAATAGATTTGTCTTCAAATATATTTTCATAAATATATATATATATACACATACATATATCACTTTTCAAAAATATTTTTATAGAAATATGAAGTCAAAGTGATGGGTTGGAGACCGTGTCATTATCCTAAACGTCATCTTTTTTCGATACAGAGGAAGTATATCTTAAGTTTGAGACATAAAAAATGTAAACCCTTTAAATTATATGTAATCTTTTTAGTATATGTGTATGTTAATAATTTTATTTTACATGATTGTTCGTCGGCACAAGATGTTATAGTTATCAAAGTGACTATGTTCGCTTTGATATACTTCCTCCGTCCTCAAAAGGATGCAATTCTTTGACTTCTACGATCTCTGTTTAACCGTTCGTCTTATTCAAAAATTTATAATAAATATTATTTATTTTGTTATGACTTATTTTATTGTTAGATATATTTTCATAATAATTTATTTAATTTATTATTTGTATAAAAAAATTAAATAAGACGAATGGTCAAAGAGAAATCGTAGAAGTCAAAGAATTGCGTTCTTTTGCGGACGGAGGTAGTATTTTAAAATGGCTACCTAGTTTATATGGCATATAAGATCATAATATCATGCATACATTAATCACTGTGGCTTGTCTTGAAAATAGTGAAATAAAATCTTCCATTAAGAGAGTCAGTTTCAATTGTCAACTTAAGTCTACAAAGCTGATGTGACAGTCTTGGAAACTAGAAAATAAAACCCACCATTGAGAGTGGTCTTACTGCTATATATTGCCCGTACCACTTGCATGGTCTAGCTAAAAGTCAATCGATGTTATGCAGGTTCTGATGCAAAGAAGAATTCGCTCGTTCCTCGTGAGAGCCTCGATCTAGTTGCGCAGGGTTTTGAACAGGAGTACATCAGTAGTTATAAACAAACAAGGGCCCCTCAGTACATTCTTAAAGCGAAACGTCCTACTAGTACATGTTTCAGACACGAGGGGTCTATTTGGTTGATGTATAAAATTTGTCATGTCATAGATTTGGTAAACTAAAACTTGGGAAAAAAAACTTGTCATGAATTTGGCAAGTTAATTGTGAGACTTTGCCAAATTTTGATATGAAACTAAACGCTAGTTAAAATCATAGGTTGGTAAATCTTCGCCGCGGTAGATTTTAACATTGAACGCCGGAGATCTCCCATTCCGCAGCGGCAGCGGTAGCCCATGTGTTCGTTCCACTGACTCGCAGTCGCAGAGCTTTTGACCCGGGGAGATCCCAAGGTCAGACTGCCACCACTGGCACCACTGGTGATAAAATACCCAGAGCTCAGCTCAGCGCTGCCTGGTCCACCACCGCAGTGCCCGCAGGTATCAACTCATGGCAATCAGCGACCGCGCGCGGCCAGTGATCTTGCGCAGGTTTGACGTCTCCCACGAACGCATCGACGTGCGAGGCAGCTGCTTCTGCTTGGTTGTGGTCCGATCGATTGTCGGCGGCCCTGCCCTGCTTCCTCTCTGCTCGGCCGCCGTCGGTGGAGCCGGACAGCCGGCCGGTCGCGCGTAGCTGGTGGCGACCCACGTGGACAAGGACTAAAAGTATTTAGCTGTTAGGTGACAGTCGATGGCAATGGCATGTACGTACCACGTACCAGTTCAGTGTCCGCAGCTCTTGGCTCCTTGGGCATACCAGCAATACGCCAATGCAGTAGTCCAATTCGTGGAAAAAGTCGCTGTTCGGACGTGCCGGCGACCCATACGGCATGCAGCAGCAAGGGCCTGCCAGGTGAGCAATCAGCTCCTAAGAGATACTAGGAACAGTATAACGGCAATCAGCTCCTAAGAGATACTAGGTACAGTATAATGAAAGCATAGGGCATTCATTGAAAAACAAGATTAGCGGCACAAAACAAGACAAGCTGCAACCTAAGAGCAAAGAGTCTGTCTAACCAACAACTGAGTGTTTTAAAAGCTCTCAACACCTGATTTTTTCCCAAGGCACTTACATTGTCTTCTAGCTAAATTTATACTATCTTGTTACTATTTTTATAATGATCTCTTCAGTATAATTTATTAGACAGACGGGTGTAATTAAGGAATAACACAACTTATTGCAAATCTAAGACAAATATAAGCAAATTTTTCAAAAAGAATTTCAAATTATTTTTATGGATTGTAGATATCAAAGAGAAATATGGCAAATCATTCACAAATGTCATTGATTTCTTCACAAATTATTCAAATTCCACAACAAATAGCAGAGGCAAGCGGACTAGCACCGGTGGAGGGAGCTGCTGCCGGGGGCCACTATGGCGGCGGGGGAGGACCTACCTGGGGGGGCCGCAGCAGAGGGAGCCTGGCACCGGGGTCGGCGGCGAGACCACCGTCCTAGGGGCGGCAAAGGTAGCAGGTGCGCTAGCATGTGGGCGACACAAGAAGCGGGCACTGAGGGCTGGCCTGGCGACGGCGGAGGGAGCAGGCACGCCGACCATGGGGCGGCGGAGGGGTAGCAAGCATGGAGGGGGCGGCAGAGGAAGGAGGCGGGCCGACCCCATGGCTGAGTGGGGGATGAAGTCGCAGATGCGTCGAAGCCGCTGATCAACGTCCTAGAATTCGCGTGTTAGCGAGAAATAAAACAACCAAATGTTGTTTAGACTTTCTCAAGAGCAAATTATTAGAACAAGCATTGCATAAAACTGTCAACTAGAGGGGCAAGTTATTATATAACCCTCTATATAAGCCGAGAAACATGACTAAGTAACAATTAGCGAGTTATTTATTAAAAAGACAAGTCCCGACCCAAAATAAAACAAGCTACACCCTGATTCGAGGGACAAATTATTAGAAGAAGCATAGCATAAATGGGGTAAGTTATTATACAACTAGTATCTTGAATTTAAGAATTTGACATTCAAACTTGAAAGGGAAAATAAAATAATGAAATTTAGATCTCGGTAAACTAAAGCTAAAATAAAAATGAAACAAAAAGAATAAAATATTTAAAGGAGAAAATACTAAAAAATAATTAATATACAAAATTTAGGAACCAATGAAATAGCTACTAGAAAATGAAATTAGCAACTAGAAAAATTAAACTAAAATTGACAAATAGAAACCGAAAACTAAAATAGACATAGTGAACAAAAAATTGAAAACTAAAATAGGCATTCAAACCTAAGGCCCCGTGTGGTAGAGCTCCAGCTCCAGTTTCTCCGAGAATAATCACTCTCAACCAGTGAAAAGGTCCTTGCTTGGTTTTGGTAATTGAGTGACAACTTATGTGGACTAATATGTGTTTAAGTGTTGATTATACAGGTGATTAGTCCATAGGTACATGTGTGTGAGCAACTATGCCATGGAGGTGGAAATGGTTAGGGATGATTGCTTAGCTCATACATATGATGGTGAAGGAGCTTAATGCACATGAGACATGACAGGGAGTCCTGTGGCTAGGTGGAGAAAATCAAGACAAGGCTTCGCGTCGACGGACTGGTTGCATGTGTGAAGGGCAAGTCGGGTGATGGCTTGGCGCCGATGGACCAACACAACTGTGAAGAGCAAGCAAGTCGAGGATCGATGAACCAAAAGCCACGTGATGATATAAAGTGGATCATATCATTCATGAGGTGTTGGTGCATATGTTGCACCGGCATCGACCAAGGTGTTGGAGAAGAAAATGAAGACGATGATTGGAATGGAAAGCGCAAGGCAAAGGTATAACCTAGGACGTTTCCATTTCACCGGTCCAAGGTTGAGTAGAGAAGTGCTTGACCGGATTTAGGGTAGATGGCCATACTATTAAGAGGGGCAAACTTGTTTGCATATCGGTCATCTAGTGCCACTTGAGTGATCTAACTTGCATATGTTGCTAGGATCGAGTGGCGTGGTGAAATGAGAGAAAATCCTTTGTGAAAATAATTGTGAAAAACTAACACACATGCACTTGAGGTTGAACACTTGTTGTTTTAGCACTTTTGCTAAGGTGAAGGTGTTTGGAGGTGATTTTTTGAGGTAGAGAGGGTTTGGTTCTCTCTCCTCCTCCTGCTGAGCTTGCGAGGCAGGATTCAGAGGTTTTCGGCGAAGTGGAGAAGCGTCGGACGATAAGGAAGAGGGGCGTCGGACCATTGCCTTCGGTCCGACGACTAACCCTAGCCTCTGTGCAGCTGAGTGCGAGCGTTGGACGCTGGCTGCTGTGAGAGCGTCGGACCATTGCGTCGGTCCGACGATGTTTCTCTCTGTGAGACTCGGACGGTTCGACGGCTGGCGCAGGCTGAGCGTTGGACCATTGGTTCACGGTCCGACGGTGCGGCGTGGCGGGTTCACGCTCTGGCGCTGTGCGTGGCGAAAAAAGTTCACGGCGTCGGACGCTTGTGTTTGGTCCGACGCTATGCCTCGGACAAAGTCCGATGGTGGTCCGTGCTCTGTAATACCCCGGGTATTACGGATTTAATTAATCTGCCATGTCATCATATTTAAATTAATCATTTGCATATGATTGTGATTAGGCCCCTAGAGTGATTTGAATTTAATTTGTATTTGTTTGTAAAATTAAAATTCCCAAATAAAGGTTTAAAAATTTACTTTTATTAGGACCAAAACCTAATTCAAAATCTAAAAGGAATTTTGAGATAGTCCCTTAATAAAAGTTTTAGATATTTTAAAATGGAGCAACTTTTATTTTTGGAGATTTCAAAGTTCTGTGGTGAAAATTCAAATTTATTTCAAAACAATGATTTAAAACTTAGTTTTGGATTGGCATTTCAAAAATTGTTTGGAATCCGGCAAAACTTACTAAATAGAAGTTGTAAAGCTCATTTAGTAGAACAACTTTTATTTTGGCAATTTTTCAAGTTGTTGAGAAAATTTAAAAGTAATTTTGAAAATACAGTTTAAAATTCAAAACTCTAGTTTACCCCTTTTTCTGTACATTCAAAAATATTTCGAATTTAGATTTAGTTCCAAAAGCAAAGTTGTTCAGAATTTCAAACCCTACAACTTTTGTTTTTGCAGTTTTTCATGTTGTTATACAAAATCAGTCGAATTTGGTCAAAAACCGATAGCCCTAGGGTCTAGGTGCTACAGTGCTATGCCCCCTCACCCTGTTCGCGAATAGAGCCGGCAGCCGCCGTGCCGGGCGCGCGCGCGCGGCCGCCCGTGCCGGCCGGGATCGTGTCCCCGCGACCTCGGCAGATACGGGCGCGCGTGCGCCGTGTCGTCCTGGTTCTGTCCCTCTCGCTCCCGGCCTTTAGAAAGGCGACGAGGCCCTCCCCCTCGCCATTTCTTCTCTCCCGGCCACCTTCGAGCTCTCTCGGTCGCCGGCCAAATTGGTCGCCACCGAGCCATCATCACCCTCTCCATCTTGCTGCAAGCTAGCTAGCCTCCTTGCGCACCGCCTGCGTCCGTCGGTGAAGGCTGTGGAGCCTTGAAACCGCCGGAACGCCGGTGTCTTCCTCGCGGGCGGGCAGAGCGCCGCCGCGAGCTCCGCCGTCGTCTCGAGCTAGTCTGGGTAAGCTCTGGACCTCGGATTGTTGCGCAACGTGATCTCCGTGACCCCTTGAATCTTACGCGTGCGTCGGCGTACTCTCTGGTTCCCTAGGTTCGCCGGAACGCGTGTTCGCCGTTGTGCCGAGCCGCCGGGATCCGCCGCCGTCGCCAAGTCGCCTTCTCCGAACCACCTCCGTCTCCACCGACCCCTCGGCCAGCTTCGTGGTGAGCCCCAGATGCTCGCGCACCTTTTCCCCCTCTCTTTACCGGCTTGTGCTCGCCGGCGACGTGCTCGCCGCCGCCACCGAGCCGCCGCGTCCGTGTCTCCAGGTGCTGTGCGCCTCGGATCTCGTCGTGTCTTAGCTTGGTAGACTCGCCTTGGAGTGTAGAGTCCGTCAGTGCCCTCGGCTCACCGTCGGCGAGCTAGGGGCGGCGGACCGCCGGCGCACCCGCCTCTGTTGAAACAGAGGGATGGCCAAGGGCCTCGGGTGAGAAGGCAAGTTTTCCCAGGGGGTTAAGCGCGAAGTTCATGACTCATGTGAATAGTGTAGATCGGACCGCGGGTTGATTTCCAGTTTTCCCAGGGTCTCTTTTGCAAAGCCGTCGGCGCCGGGCGCGGGCAGGCCGAGTGGGCCGGCTCGCTCTGGACTTGGGCCGTAGTGGGCTGGATTGGTTTTTCCTTTTTCCAGTGAATTGCAAAATGTTTTCTTTTATATATTCATGTGAATAGTGCTGATGTTTGTTAATTTCATATGAATTAATCTGCTAGGTGTAAAAATGTGAAAATAATTGTGTACGCTCTCTGTAATATGTAGTATTTGTTAAAAATATAATATAGGGTGTTCCAATGCCTTTAATCTGCTGTATAAATTATTGAAGTAATTAATAAATGCAAGTTTGTGTAATTTTAATTAATTCTCTGTAAATCCAAAAATCATGAAATTTATTGTAGCTCTGTTTGGTGGTAAAACCTAGCTGTTGGTAAAGTTTGGTTGCAATTGAAGTTAGTTTGGTCAATTAATAAATATATGTGAAATTAGGGATTAATAAAGTAAATAGAAAAATGAATTTAGGTTTGTTGTGTGAATTTTTGGGTTGAATGAAGACCGAGGATCTTTCGCTGTGTGATCCTTGGCAATTTGAGAACTTAGTGCTTGATAGTAGGCATAAAGCTGTGTAGCGGCTTTCTGTGACCGTTAAAAAGGTCAATAAAACAAAAGTAGGAAACATTACTTTTACCTTCCGTAGATCGTTTACAACTTTAGCGTGAAGGAAAGTTGTACTCAAGGTATTAATGGTTTACTTTCAAGCATTTCATTTGTTGCCCTCATGCCATGCTAAGCATACATCATTGCATACGTGTAGTGCCCGTTCCCGAGGGGGTCCAGGTCGAGACTACTACTGAGGAGGCCACTCCAGAAGTCATCCAAGGATTCGACATCTGCGGGACTGATCCCGACCCGACGCTGTACACGATCCAAGGCAAGCCCCGGTGCATTCAGCCCCTCTATTACAAAATATTTATAATTCGAGTTAATCTACTGCATTAGGTTGATAGGAGTTGATTGTCACCTATCCAGATGCATTGTCTCAAATAAATACCCTGAAAACTGATTTAAATAAAATGGTTTGAGAAATGCTTAGGCATGCTTAATGAATTTAGCTTTGCGTAAAAGAAAAACTATTTTCTGTGCCATGATTATACTTATACTTTGATTGGTGAAGAACTGATTATCCGTTGGTCGATGTGTATTTGGGTTGGAGTCCCAATGCACGGTCACTTTCGGAATAGTTTGGAACTGGTTGATGTCTTTGGAAACGTGTTTCGTTGGGTGGCCAGCTCATGGGGCGGCGTTCCCTATGTCTCACTCACCCGACAGGCACGATAATAAAAACTGTCGGGTAGTCTTGTACTTGGGTTAGAGTCCCAATGCAGGATTGGTGGCAGGAAGGAAGTAGGGACCGTTCGTTGTAGGCCTGCTGTGATCATGATGAACAGCCTAGCCACATACCAATGCGGAAAGCCTAGAGTTCGGTGACGCTATTGCTGGAACCGACAACCACGCACTGGGAGTGGAGAGATGGCGAGAGTAGCTTGTACCCACGTGGCCGGTGTGCCTGGATAAGAGTGGAGTACTGTGCTCTCGGGTGGCGCAGGACCGGTTCCGGGATAGCAAAGCCGTGACGACGGGTTGGTATATGTATGCCGGCGTGCTGCATATGCAGTGTGGTTAGAATCCCCAGCTGGGTACTTTCTGGATTCGAATCGACGTGCTCCTCGGTTATGGAGACTTGATCCTCACACTCTACACCGAAAAGTGGTTCTCAACTAGGTTATCTGAATGAATAAAGTAATTGAAAGAATGATGATACATGAGTCTGAATATTGGAGCTATAAATATGATTATAATAATGACAAAATAAAATATGGAACAGGATAGATTGCTTTTCTGCAAACTCCTCATCCTCTGCTAGCCTTACCCATAGCCTTGCATTCCTGAGTCTCATTTTACACCCTTAGTCGGGTAAGTCTTGCGGAGTACCCCAAGTACTCAGGGTTTGTTAACCCCGTTGCAGGAGGACCGCAGTCGGAGATCTGTCTTGCTCCATGTTGCGTGACCGTGGTCGAAGAAGATAGCGGCGATGAGTGAAGTGGAACCCGTGGGCAGGGTTCAAGTTATCTTATCTAGTATTGTGTAACTATTCCACTGCTACTGTTATGTCCTCTGGTCTGTAATAACTATATTTGAATCCTATTTGAACAACCGGTTTGTAATCTAAATGTTATGTAATCTTCCGCACTGTTACTCTGATGTATTTTATTACGAAACGTTGTAATCCTGTGATGATTCTGCAATGGTGATCCTGTCGGAGAAAAGGGCGCTAATGTAGCCCGACAGACCTGTCTAGATCATTTGGGACACGGGCCCGGCTGTCAGAAGTCGTTAGTGACAATGACAGGTGCCAGTGGGCCAGGTGATTTAGCCGGTTCTGTTACAGCTCTCGGGTAGCTCTCTGAAAGCGTCGGACGCTCCGTTGGATTGGTCCGACGGTGAACGACGGTGGTGAAGTTGGTGCGTGAACTAGCCGTTAAGTTCCAACGGTCGACGTTAAACGGCTAGTGACACGTGGCGGAGATCGGAGGCGTCGAACGCTGGGCTTTAGTCCGACGGTGGCGCGCGTGAGCGTCCGACGCTCAGAACGACGGTCTGTTTTAGGTTGGCAACGGCTCTATTTGGCTTGTGGCTATAAGTAGAGGTTGTGGTCGGCCTTGGCACAGTGCTGAGCACCCTTGGGCCTGTGTGGCTTGTGTAGGTGTGCTTGGGAGCCCTCTAACTCACTAGTGCGCTTAGTGTTCATCCAATTGATCGCTAGTGAGTGATTCTAGTGCTTTGCATTGAGAGATTTCATTGAGTGGCACTAGGTCGAGTTGTAAGCCGGTGGTGCTTGTTACTCTTGGAGGTCACCATCTCCTAGACGGCTTGGTGGCGAGAGGCTCCGTGGAAGTAAGTAAGGAGATTGTGCTTGGCTCCGGAGCAAGCTTGTGAGGGGTTGGAGCTCACCCCGCGGGAGATCACGAAGAGAATCGCTAGTAGAGCGAGACGTGAAGAGCGATAAGTGGTCCGGCCGAGTCAAGTGTTAGAGCTTGTGGTAAGCACTCCACGTGGGAGAGTGTGACTTGCGGGTCACCACTAGCAAGAGGACCGGCGGCAACCTTGGAGTTTGTCTCAACGAAGGACGTAGCTTGTGGCGACAAGTGAACCTCCGGGAAATAAATCGTCACATCAACATCTTCCCATCCTTCGCGGTGGTTTGCTCCCTTCTACACAAATCTTTTACTTTGTGCATTACTTTACTTGTGTAGTTGTAGTTGCTCTTGTGAGATCGGTTAGCGTGTAGCTTTCCGCTCACCTTTTTAGTTTGTGTAGCTTAGAAGTAGTTTCTTATTTAGTTTGTGTAACTAAACAAGCTGCGCTCCTTGATTAAGATTGTGTATCCTTGTCATTGAGCACGTAGTGAGTTTAGGTGTTTAGTGCGCTTTTGCTTGCTAATTGGTAGGAGCTCTCCGGTGTTTAAAGTACTAGTGGTTAGGTTTGTGTGACTTTAGGCTAGAACGGTTTAGGGAAGCTCAAGTTAGGCTTGCACCTTACTTCTTGCTAGGATCTTTTGTAAGGTGCTTAGAGTCTTAGTTAGAGGGGTGAATTATCGTTAGAACCGATTAGGTTTTATTTTTCGCTGCGATTAATTTTTGTCAGACTATTCACCCCTCCTTTAGTCCGCCATCTCGACCCTTTCAACCAGCAAAATGCTTAAAACACCAACTATTCCAGGTGGGGATCAGCAGAAAATCACTTCTCCATTTACACTAGGAGGTGAGAGCAAAAAAACCTACTTCACCGAATTCCCTCCCGCTCTCTATTATATTTTGGTGGGGATCTACTGAGAATCAATTCTATGCTGATCCCACCCTGCTCCCTCCTAAAAATCTAATTGATTCACTCTACTGAAGAATCAAGGAGCATAGCTAAAGAATCCGAGAGCGGAGCTCTACCAAACGGGCCCTAAGACACATACCAAACCACTGAAATTGCTACTAGCAACTGTGAAAGCCCATTTTGGTTTTGGGTAATTGATGAAACCTAGTTTGCTAACGATTGCTCTAAGTGTTTCATGAGAATTGATTAGCAAATGGCAAGATGGAGCAAAGGACCGGGTCGGTGGAGGTCACAAGTGAAGGGCAATGACGGCGTCCATGAAAATGGTGTAAGTCCATCAACAAAGGAGAAAGCCCTATTGACGGCATCCATGCAAATGGTATAAGTCCATCATCATAGGTGTCCACAAGGTCCATCAAGAGATGAGAAAGAAGTTGATAAGAAACCGGGAGCTCAAGGCAAAGGTATAACCAATAGGAGTTCTTTTGGTTTTGGTGATCAAGACTCCATAGAGGGAGTGATCACATTTAGGATAGATAGCCGTACTATCAAGAGGGGCGAAATCATTGTTGAAATATGGTTATCAAGTGCCACTAGGTGTTCATGATCATTGCATATGCATATAGATGCTAGTGACACTAATTTGACCCGTGGAAAACTCTTTGAAAAAGGCTAACACACGTGCACCTAAGTGAGAGACACTTTGGAGTGTTAGTGACTTAAGAAACGGGGTGAAGTTCGAGGGTTAGAGAGGGTTTGGTCCTCTCTTCCTCCTGCCGAGCTTGCGAGGCAGGATTCGGCGAATTTCGGAAACGTTACAATAGAAAAACGAGCGTCGGACCGTATTGTCACAGAGCGTCGGACCATTAGCCTCAGTCCGACGGATAACACTGCTGAGAGCGTCGGACGCTCAGTTTCGGAGCGTCGGACTATTGTCCGAAGCGTCCGACGGTGCAGAGCGACGAAGAGGTAACACGTGGCGAGCTCTGAGAGCGTCGGACTCTCGGCGTTAGTCCGACGGTGAGCGTCGGACCATCGTCCGACGGTTTTCAGGGCTCAGGGAGCTCTCTGGAAACGTCGGACGGCCGCGTTCGTTAGTCCGACGGCTCCGTCTGACTGAGTCCGACGGTGGTCGGCTGAGGGCGTCGGACCGGTTGATTTAGTCCGACGTTCGTCCGTCCGACGTTCGTCCGTCCGACGGTCGTTTTGGCGCGAGGAAATAGCCGTTGTGATCCAACGTTCGACTTCAAATGGCTAGTGACACGTGGCGTTCATCCGAGGCGTCGGACCGTGCGGATTAGTCCGACGCTCTGGCCGTCGGACAGTCCGACGGTACGCAGTGAACTCTAAACGGCTAGTTCTTTGTGTGTGGCTTATAAATAGCGACTTGGCCGGTTTGGGGAGCATCTCTTGGCACTCCAAAACATCATAACATACTTGTGAGCCTTCCCACTCCACTCTCACTCATCCTACTTGATTGTGTTCATCATTTGGTGAGTTTGGAGAGCATCAAGTGCATTGCATTGATTGAGATCATCTAGAGGCACTTGGTAGTGGTATTTCGCAGCGGTTTCTCTTGTTACTCTTGGAGTTTGCCGACTCCTAGACGGCTTGGAGCTGCGAGGATCGTTGAGGGGAGTTGGTGATTGTCTCCGCCTCCGATCGGTGAAGTTGTGAGGGGTTCTTGAGCCTATCCCCGCGGGAGATCGCGAAAGGCTTCTTTAGTGGATTGCTCGTAGCTTGGTGGATCCCCATCTTGTGTTGGTTGTGCGGCACCCTTGAGAAGGGTTTGGCGTGTGATGCCAATTAGCGCGTGAACCTCCAAGTGGGTGTATCGCTACAACGAGGACTAGCTTGCCGGCAAGCAAGTGAACCTCGGTAAAAAATCTTGTGTCATCTCTACCGAGGATTTCCGTTGAATTTGATTGATTGGTTATATTGGACTTCATATCTTCTCTACACCGGGGGTATTGAAATCGCCTTCTCTCTTTACTTTTGTGTACTTACTCTCGTGTGTAGCTTGTTAGTTAGTTGCTCACTTAGGAGTAGTATTTAGTAGTGACATAGCCTTTGAGAGTGAACTAGTGATCATAGTATAATATACTTGTCTAGGTGGCTTGCATAGTATAGTTTAGAACAAGTGCTTTGCAAAGCTTGCTATTGTTACTAATCGGCTTGTGAAGTGTTATTTATAGATTTTTATAGGCTATTCACCCCCCCTCTAGCCATTTAGGACCTTTCAAACTGAAACTGAAAATTGAAAATAAAAAATGAACTGAAATTGACAAATAGAAACTGAAAACTAAAGTAGACACAATGAAAATAATAAACTGAAATTACCACAAACTAAAACTAAAACTGAAAACAGAAAATTAAAGGAATCGTGCAAAAATACAAATTGGAATTTAAAGTAGATGCAATGAAAAACAAATAAATGAAACATAGGACTGAAACTAAAATTAATAACCCAGAAAATTAAACTGGAACTGCCAACCAGAAAATACAAGTGATATTTTGAAAAAGTGACAATTTATTTTTGATTATTGTTAGATATAATATGGGTATGGTCCATTAAATATTTGATAAATCTAATAAAACTCTGTGGTCTGAATAATGCACATTAAATGGTTTAATACTATATAGGAATTTAAATGAAGGTTGACTCGGCTTATACGATTAGACTCTATCCGTTTATATTGAGAAGTTAAGAAAAGGATGCTAGCACGCCACGCCGCCGCCGGCGCCGCCGGCCGGCCGTGGGCGTGGCCGTGGCTTTAATTTTTGCCTTGGCCGCGGCGCAAAGGCCTCTCGCCTCCTCCTTCCTGTATATATAGAGAATTCCAGCAGCGAAAGAGTTCTGCGCGCACATGAGATGAAAGAGTAGAGCCTCCGGGTTTTTAGGGAGTGTCCGTCAGCGGCATGACTACTCGTTTATGTTCCTTCCTGTTCCTGGTGGCGGCGGTGCTCCTCCCTGTTCCTGCCAGCGCTACGCTGCTGCTTCCAGGCGACATGTGGTCTTCACAGCTTCCATTTGGCACCACATCGAGCGGGACGACTACTCCGACAAAACACCATGTCATTTTCGGGTGCTTCCGGCTCAGCCGTTGGGTATAACTCTTCAAACGACTTGTTAATTTCTTTGTCAAAAATATGATCTTGCTGGTTAGTGTTAACAGTATGATTGACATGATTTATTTGAGAAATAATACTTGTCATGCCTTGCTGATTAGCACTATAATATTTTCCATGATGATGTTATGGTTAAACATGCAACACTCGTATGATGTCATGATTATTTTGATCACGTCATTCTTTTGGATTAAATTAAATACGAATTTGCCTAATTTTCTATCAATTATCACTATATAAGTAGCTACTATACAAACTGTATGTAAATATAATGTAAAATATATGCATCATAGTTCTTGTTTTGTTGATCTTATTGTAAGCAGATCGGTGGCAAAAGCTAAATTGAAAATGAACATTTGAGTATAAAACTATGGTATTTTAAAAATTTTGTTCAAAGCTCAAATTTCACGAGCTCTGCAGATCCATGTACGTCACCAGTCCACATAAATTTTTCCTTTCAATTTTGAATTTGTGCTGCCGGCCTGCCGCTACCTGGTGCCCATGTGCACTCACGCTACACCACCAAGCCTTTGACGAGCGTGAATGCGCAGGCCAGAGTCCACCAGGCCTTTCGGGACGGGTCGCGAGTGCTTACCGCGACCAGCCGAGGCTTAGACTTTGCAGGCCTGTAAGCCTGTAGACTTTTTCTGGATGGGCTTCTCTGGGCCTCGTATATAGGCTAGCCGGTAAACGGACCACAGAAAAAGGAAACGAGGCTCAAGTGCAGGACTCTGTGGTCTGTGGAGGCTTCTATGCCGAACCTGCTAATCAGCAAACGGCCGCTGGCCCGCTGGTTTGGAAACCAACACGGTCAATTCTCGGTCCCTCGCGACTTACTCGAAACGTGGTCAACTTAGACCAAGTTTATAAAAAAAAATATTAGGATTTATGTCTCGAAATAAATTTATAATAAAAATATATTTCATAACCGATCTAATGGTATTTATTTTGTCTCATAAAAGTTAGTATTTGTACATATAACTTTAGTTAAAATTTGTAAATGTTAACTTCTTGGGATGTGAGAATTGCATATTCATTGAAACGGAGGGAGTATATCTATATCTATCTATATCTATATACCTAATCTATAGCTACTAATAAAGAGGGAAGACTTCCCTCTCTTTTTTGGTCATTTTTGTTCTGGTGTTCCGTCGCCTCCCGGTTTTGTTCGCGTCCCCGCGTGGTCGCTGATGGGCCGCGCTCTCGAGGTGAGGTGCCGTTTGCTGATCGCTCATGGGCCGCGCTCTTGAGGTGAGGTGCCGTTTGCTGGCTGGGCTTTGGAGAGCGCGTTCAGGACCCCTTTGCTGGCTGGCTGGGGTAGTGTAGATCGCGTTAATAGGCCATGTTTAAATGTTAAAAAAACATGTATTTAGTCCGGTTTTGTTTTGTGTGACTGGTTAACATTAGTACCATATGGTTAAGTGAGGGAAGACAATCAGATAAGATACAAATAAAACAAGAGACATTCTGCTAAGAAAAAACATATCTTTTTTGGCTTTTTTTTTTAAAAAAGAGACGTTGATATGCAAATCGAACATGAATAATATTTTTTTTTCTAAATTGGTTACGAAACCAATTGAGTTAACAAAAGTTTATTTTGACACTGTCCAATTGCAACACACTTTTAGATTGGTTACGGAACTAATTGAGTTAACGAAAATTTATTTTGACACTCTCCAGCGGCAACGCACGGTCACTAATAATTGTGTTCACGAAAATATTATTTTAATACTCTTCCGTTGCAACGTACAGACAGTTTTACTAGTATATATAATAATAAAGCACGAAGATTTCTAGCGGTCTGGTTATAATTTGGTCTGGCTATTTATTGACCCCACCCACGGCGGCATCTATGCCCATATGCATATAGGATTCAGTTTCAGGTTGTCCTAGAGTTTGGAGACCAACCGAACTGATTTCACTTCCGTTTTCGTAAACGTGGTCCGAGAGTTGGAGACAGAGACTAGCAAACTTCATCTATTTATTCCCAAAATCAATGATAATAGAAATCGAATACAAGGTCATGAAGGTTGGTGATCGGAGGCTCAGGCTCCGATGTTCGGCGATGTACGCGCGGCGGCGTCACGAGGCGAGAACGTTGAGACATCAGCGCGGCGGCAGAGATCAGCTTCGTGGGTGCTCGCTGCTACTCCGTGCGGAGTAGCAAGCCATGCGCCACGGCGCCGCTAGCGTCATGCGTATGGGCCGCCCCCGCACAGGCCACCATCGTGTGCACCGCCAAGCGTCGCGTGCGATCAGGAAGCCGGCACACGTGCGATCGGGACGCCGCAAAGCATGACCCTGCCGTGAGAGCCACCACGCCTCTGGATGCTGTGGACTGTGGTTGTGCTGGTCTGGCGCTTTGCTGTGTCGTGTGAGTACCAAGAGACGCGGCTGGAGCAGAGGAAAAGAAGTGAGAGAGTGAGAACTGAGATGGGATTGGGGTTCTATCCCTTTTATATGATCGCCTTTTGGCCGGCTAAGATCTTGGCCGTTCATCTTGCATCAACGGCCGAAATCAGCTGCCAGACTTTTGCAACCGGGCCTTCATGCGAAGAAAGGCATGGGCCGGACCCAGGCCTGCGTGCTTGACTAATAATAAGTTTTTGGCTCTATAAATTTTAGTTATATATTTTTTAAGTATAGATATAGAAAATAATTAAGTTGACTATCCACATTATGACATCTTGTTTTAAATAAATTTTTATCATATTTATTTGCAGATCCTTCAAGTCACGTGTTTAGGTATGATTTGAGAATATTTCTTACTGCATATATTTTATATAATACGATACATATAGACTTAATTGGATAAGTAACAATATTCTTAATATTAGATATCGTGCTTACAGAAATATTATAGCTTTTCAAATTAAATTCTATTAAAAAAATAAAATTTAGGTAAATATGTAATACTCTTGTTCTCATCTCTTATTAATGTTTAATAATAATTGTTTTCTCCCGTTGCAACGCACGAGCACAGTTGCTAGTATTTATAAGTAAACCTTTTATTTTATGCGAAAGTTACAAAATTAACCAGCGGTCGATTTTACACCTTCATGACTTTCTATTTTTGGCAAAGAAATATATTCACAGCTTTTCTTTTTTTAAAGTTACAAAGTTATGTGCATAGCTTACTGTGTGACGAAGTTATACCTATAACGTATATGTATGGCATTTTTTCAACATAACTTTTACAGCACTACTTTACATAATTAAATAACACAACTTATTCAGCATAATTTTTATATGCAATTTATTCAATCTAAATTTCTTAACATAGTATATAGAAACAAATGGATAGGCTAAGTATGAATAAAATGCAAAAAGGAAAAAGTATGAACAAATGAAAGGAGAAAAGTATAAGTGAAAAATAAAATGTGATAAGATTGAAAAAAAAGATACATAATTATAAACACGAAACCACAAAAATTGTGAATGAAAGAAAAAAATAAAAATCATGTCAATATATGCTCACCAGCGCTCAGGAGAAAAAAATGAAAAAAAAAATGCACACGATGGTGCGGATCAGCCAAGAGCGTCAAGCCGCCTAACTCGGCGGCGGGGTCGAACCGTCTCTCCCTAGCTAGCGACTTCATCGATGTGATGAGAATGGGTTTTCTCTGAACCCACCATATGTTGGCTTGGACTTTGGGGTGTGAACAACCGCTAAATTGGATTTGGGGTTCTATGCTTCTATCTTAAAATATCCTGACGCCTTCAGATCTTCTGGATGAACTCCCCGTCGTGCCTTCTGTGTGGATGAGTGGAACTCCACCCGGGGCCTTAGGCGATTGGTGGACCATGCATGCAAGATGGATGCGTCTGCTCCTCTTCTTCCTTTTCGGCCTTCACTACTCTGCTAGATTTCCATTTTCTGTTCAGTTAAACGTGCGATTGGTTTAGGTAAATTGTCACTACTACCTACCATCCACATCACCATATGGATATGGATATGTTGGTTCACTCGAGCAACTACTTGTGTATCTATCGGACATTCGGACTTTACTGTAGTACAACATCGAGGTGGCTACAAATGTCTGACACAATTTAACTCGCAGGCAAAATATAGCAAAAGAAATCTGATCACTCTCTCTCTCTCTCTCTCTCTCTCTCTCTCTCTCTGAACCCCAGGAAATCGAAATCCAGGGACCTTTCATAGTTTCATCTATGAACTGTGATGCGCTAAACTCATGTTCCGAAGGACCAAGTCACACATTAAGGTCCTGTTGTCTAAGCCATGCAGAGCCCAAGTCATACTAGTAACATGCATGGCGCCGATCGAGCCGCCAATCCAGCTAGCTCAATGTCTGCAAGTTGCCAAGTGCCCCGTCTGCCCATGCCAACCCGTGGACCAGAAGCTGACTCAGTGGTCAGCACTTACGGTCTCATGCTAATGTCCACATCAGAATTGCATGCAACCAAGAAAACAGTCAAAGAACAGCAACTAACCAGGAAGCGCCTCTCCTCTCCTATCCGCTCTCTCCGGCCCCTCTATGGCTCTCTACCTCTATATAAACTCCGACCATTCCTCTCAAGTGGAGCCACACCCAAATCACCCTAACATAGCTAGCAAAAACTTGAGCTTCATTATTCAAACCATATACCAATAATGGAGTTTAGCACAATGCGCTGCTGCATGCTGCTTCTTGTTGTCTCCTTGGCTCTGCTCCCCCCGCTGGGCATGGGCATGGCCGCGGACTCCATCGGCAACTACTGCTCAGGAAGCAGCTACGCTGGCAGCAGCAAGGCCGTGACCAACATCAACTCCGTCCTCGCCGACCTCGTCGCCACGGCCTCCACCGGAGGCGGCTACGCCACGTCCACCGCCGGCAAGGGCAACAACATCATCTACGGCCTCGCCCAATGCCGCGGCGACGTCTCCGCCACCGACTGTGCGTCCTGCCTCGCCGACGCCGCCAAGCAGCTCCCCAGCACTTGCAGCTACAGTTCCGACGCGAGAATATGGTAGCATACTGCATGGCCGGCCGTATGTACATACACATGTAAACTAAGAAAACTTATACTATAATATACTACATACGTACATGCAGGTACGACTATTGTTTCATGCGGTACGAGAACGCGAACTTCTTGGGGCAGGTGGACACGGACGCGGGCGTGATCCTGGTGAACGTGCAGGCGGAGGAGAAGCCGAAGGAGTTCGAGAAGGCGGTGGGGAAGGTGATGGGCAAGGCGACGGCGCAGGCGGCGGCGGCGGGCAGCGCGGGGCTCGGGCGTGACAAGGAGCAGTACACGCCGTTCGTGTCCGTGTACGGGCTGGCGCAGTGCACGCGGGACCTGGCGCCGCTGGCGTGCGCGCAGTGCCTGTCCACGGCGGTGTCCAGGTTCGGCGGCTACTGCGGCGCGCAGCAGGGGTGCCAGATCAACTACAGCAGCTGCAGGGTGCGCTACGAGATCTACCCCTTCTACTTCCCGCTCGCCGGCGGCAACGGCGGCGGCGGCGGCCACGCCACCACCGACATGACAAAGAACACCAAGATCGTCGTGCATCCTTGATATATACTACGCGTGTGTGACGTGCACACGCCATGCATGCATGATGACGTGTGGGTGCGCCCGTGCAAGCATGCATGTGTACACTACTTCAGTAGTAAGAATGAAGTCGCTTTGGTTGTGTACGGTTAGCGTTGGGTAAAAAAGTAGCCTTGCGTTAGCAAAGTACTACCAGGAATAAAGATGTGCTACTGTGTTAAGCTTAAGCAGCAGTGTAAGTACATCTGCGTCCAAGAAATAATAATATTGATATGTTAACTACTACGATCAGTGAACACTGAACACCAACTTGTTCCTATCTGCTGTGTTCTCTTCCATTCCCTCGCGGCAACACCGGGCCACTCTGCAGTGGCGGCGGCAGCGCTTGCTGTGCCCCGCGGGGGCGGGCGGGCGGCCGTGTAGCGTTGGCGCCTTGGCGGCAGAGCTGGGCCGTGCGCCCGTTCGGGAAAGCGGCCTCGCCGGTGGCGGGCCAAGCCACGCTGGGCGGGAGTGCAACGGGCCAAGCCGCGCGGGGTAGCAAATCGTGCAGCAGCGGCCTGCATGTTCCGTGCGGAAACTTTAGCAGTTAATCCAAACCCACCCAGCCCACTTGTTTCGCCCCAAACCAAATGATTCCACCAATCTTGTGTGGGTGCAGCCGTAGTTGACTAGTCCCATGATCTCCAGCACAACCATGGCGGGATAGCGATAGCAGCAAGAAACAATTACCTGTGTGCCATTATAAAAGTTGAAAATAACCTACGTACCATTAAATCGAAAAAAAGTTCCTCTGTACCCTCGCAAAATATTTTTTTTACCTACATATCACATCTCAATTTTCAAAAAATCATAATTTCTCCATACAACATCGGATGAAGACGATTTTTATATGAAAATTGTAGAACTCGACAAGATCTACAACTTTCTAGTTTTGAGTTTTTTCATTTGAGAACGTTAAGATGCTCAAAATTAATTTTAGTGCTGAAAGCTTAAATTAATTTTGTTAGCATCTTAACGTCCTCAAATGAAAAAACTCAAAACTAAAAAGTTGTAGATCTCTTCGAGTTCTACAATTTTCATATAAAAATCGTCTTCATCCGATGTTATATGGAGAAGTTATGATTTTTTGAAAATTGAGAAGTGGTATGTAGGTAAAGAAAAAAATTTATGAGGATATAGAAGAATTTTTTTTCGATTCAGTGGTATGTAGGTTATTTTAAACTTTTATAATGACATACAGGTAAAAAGCTCTAGCAGCAAAGACTGCCCGCCACGATGCATGTTCAAGGGATTCTTCTAAAGACTAGGTCACTAGGCAACAAGTAGTAGTAGTACCCTTTCTCTTTTGTAGCCTTGGCCTCAGGGCTATATAAGGGATGCAAGAGATTAAAAAAAAACACGGTCCCGTTTAGATGTACTGCAAATTATAATTACAACTAGTCACATCAACGTTACGATACATGCATGAAGCATTAAATATAGACGAAATATTTGCATGTTTATACTTTTTGCATGTACATTACGAGACGAATATTTTAAGCCTACTTGGATCATGATTGGATAAAAGTTGTCAAATAGAAACGAACATATTACAGTGCAGAATTACAACTGCAACTGGGATCTAAACATAGCCACAGTCCTTTTTTCTCCAAGGCTTTTGGCTTGTACGCGATACTGAGAGCCTCAAAACGTAACTCTTACTATAGACTTGAGTGCCAAGGCTCATGAACATGATTGACACCACTCGACTGGACATAGGTCCCTTGTCCTCACTGGGTGTTAAACGACCCGAACAAGACTAATTAATGGCACATGACACCGACACTTTGTATTATACTACATTTGAGGGTATAATATAGTACAAAATGACGATCCAAACAAATAAAACATGATTATGAGCAGGGGCGAATCTAGAGCACATCCGTGGGGGTGCACCACTTAATCATAACTAAAACGACACATTTGATGTTCAAACAAAATAACATAACTAATGCGCAGTTACCATATTTTAGCATCAAAATTTGACTTCTATAAATAGTAATGAGAGACATCACCAAGTGTTTATGTTGGAAAATCTATCATCCGATCGCGCATCGGTAATGTAAAGACAAAGTTGGTCGTGAAGCTCCTCAAATCCTCAAGACAATATCATCAGGATATAGCTGATTTCACACAACCAGTGGCATTTACAATGTAGTCAACATGAGATGCAAATAAAAGGCAAAGTCAAAACATTTGAAATATACTAGAAGATTTGTTGTCAGCTCTCTATTTTTCGAATCTCTGTCATCCCATTCAACAACTTTTAGCACTTCAACTATTGTAGGAAAAATGTTGACCAAATACTGCAGTCCTGTCTTAGGAAAAAACTATTGCAATTGTGTACTATCTTAAATATATATTAAAAAGAAACAAACACACACTAACCCTACACCGATTGAGGCTTAACATCATTGAAATACTGATCTTATCTAGTTGCTGCATGCTGGTCTGCTGTGGGTGCCTCATTTTGAAAATGGTGGGTGCACATGAGGTGGAATCTTGATAGTTAGAAGGGAATTTTGATTTTGGCCTGGGTGCCTGGGCACCCACGAAGCCTAACTGGGCTTCGCCCCTGATTATGAGCAATGAAATATTAGGGATTGAAATAGATAAAAATACCAATAACTCCTAATAGAACGCTAACAAAATAGATATATTTTTTTTCAATTATTTTAGTTTGAGTTTAATGTTTTTGCTGATTTAAGCAATTTAATTATTTTTTAAAATAAACCGATTTTGATAATTTTTAGTGGAAAAATGCTTTTATTTTTTCTCATGAAGGATGAATTGAATAAAAATGTACGAACATGGAAATAGGCAACAAATCAAGCAAATTTGTGGGTTCTATTCTGAATCTCGAGTGCAACACTTTGCTTGTTCACATGGGCTCTCGGGATTGAAGGGATCGATGTTTTCTCTCTCATTTGTAACGGAAGGGATAAAATCGGTAAAATCTGATGAGCTTGTACTGGCTAGGTCAGTGTTAATTGAATACAGTGTTCGAAAATTGTGCATCAGTGTTAGTACTTGGATCAACAAAAACACTACACTTCTTAACACCCCCGCCCCCCCCCCCCCCCCCCCCCCCCCCCCAAAAAAAAAAAAGAAGAAAGAAAGAAAGAAAACGTGCAACGACATGGTCGTGAAAAAAAAACCCTCTGCAAGTAAGTACTGGATTGCACACACATTTCAGTTCGGCACTGTACGCTCAGTTTCAGCAAGCTGGAGCTGGTCCTGAGATGTTGCCGCTCCGTTCTCCTGGGGCGTGGAGTCGGGGGCTGTCCTCTTCCTTCCCCTAACGCACCTTGACAGCTGCACATGTATGACGAAATAGGCGAGCACGGCGAGGACGAGGGCGGAAACTTTGACAGAGGTCTGCCACGTCCTGCTGGACCCGGCGGCATAGGCGACCAGGAGGCCCAGCAGGTCCAGCACGATGGTCGTGTTCATGACCCCGAGCCACCACCACTTCTTGTGCAGCGACTCTGGCAGCAGCAGGACGATGACGACGACGGACGCCACGAAGGAGGTGGAGTTGCTGTAGAAGAAGGCCAGGTACCGCGCCCTCCGGTAGTCGTGCATCACCGGGTCGCCGGCGGTGTGGGTGCCGTCGTTGGACTGCCACGCACCGCCCGGCGGCGCCAGCCCGGCCTGGTACGTCACGCTCGCCACAAGGATTCCAAGCAGCATCAGATACTTGCGCTTGGCATGTATCCTCTTCTCTTTCCGGCGAGCTCTGGCTCCTTGAGGAGCTCCGTGCTCGGCAACCATGGCATTTGGCACTGGCACCCCAGCACCAGCATTGGCTTCTTCTTCTTCTTCTTCGCCGGGTGCCTCTCCTGCTGCTGCTCTGGGTGCCCCCATGGCATTTGGCACCCCAGCACCAGCAGCATTGGTTCCTTCTGCTTCTGCTTCTCCTCCTCCTCCTTCGCGGGGTGCCTCTGTTGCTGCTGCTCTGGGGCTGCTAGCATTGATCTCTTGTTTTCTCAGATGGATCACAAGGATCACCGCAACTAGCAAGACGACAGTGGACAGGACCACCGCCGCCAACGCGAAGATATAGATGGATGTCTTCAGATGCTGCGTGCAGCCGGCGGCGTAGCCGCCCACGATCCCAATCAACCCGGCCGCCGTGCAGACGGACAGGGCATTGCTCCGAATGGCGGGGCGGTACAGGTTGGGGTTCACGAGGAGGATGATGAGGGCGATGGACAGCATGAAGCTCACCGAGTTGCAGTAGAAGAACGCCGTGTAGCGGCGTGGGTAGTTGTTGAGCAGGACCGGGTCGCCGGCGCGGCGCCCGGTAAGGCTGTCGTCCTGGAGCAGGAAGCCGCCCGGCGGCGTCAGCCCGGCTTGGTAGGTGATAGTCGCGGCCAAGATGGCGAAGAGCAGCAGCCGCTTGCGCCGCTTCTCCACCAGCAGCAGCAGCAGGTCCGAATGATCGTTGTTCTCCTCGAGGGAAGTCTCACCATTATTATTCCCTCTCGCGCTCGCGCCGCCGCCGCCGTCCTGGTGGTCCATCGTCAAGAAGACGACGTGGATCACCACGTAGACGAGCACGGCACCTGCCAGGGCCATGGTGTAGATGGACGTGCTGACGTCACGGCAGCTGCCGGCGGCGTAAGCGCCGATGAGGCCAAACAGGTCCAGCACCATGGCGGCCTCCAGCGCGTTGTGGTGGTGCAGGGTCTTCTTCCTAACCAGCACAATGGCAACCAGGGAGGCGACGAAGGCGACGGAGTTGCAGTAGTAGAATGCCCTGTACCGCCTCGGATTCGTGGTCAAGAGGATGGGATCGCCGGTCTTGTACACGTAGAGGCCGCCGCCGCCGCCGCTGTCGCTCTGCCAGAGGCCACCCGGCGGGTTCAGCCCTGCTTGGTAGGTGATGGCCGTTGCGAGAGTGGCGAGCAGCAGGACAAGAGAGCGGGCCTTCTCCAGCGCTGGATTTTGTGGCTTCTCCTGCTCATCGCTGATTAGTTACAGAGGAAAAACATATCCATCAAAGAATATAGAGAAAAAGGAAGCAGGAAATGTGCTCTGTTTGTATTTGTACCCGCCATTGTCGTTACTAGTTTGGGGACTCTGTTGCTGCTGCCCAGCACTGATAAATGACAGTGAAAACAAACCCGTCAAAATTGCAGGGGAAATAGCTTTGAACTTCATACTGTAGCATTGCTAGTTTTAGAGACTATGCTCTTCCAGTCTGTACCTGACATTGCCATTGCCATTACTAGTTTGCAGACCTTGAGTTTGCTGCTGCTGCTCAATCTCATCGCTGATAAATGACAGTGAGAGCAATACCATAAAAAGTTTGCAAGTAAAATGTCGTTGAATTGCATACTGCAATTCCAATAATTTGCAGAGTGGTAGTATGTTCTTCCGGGTGACCGTACCTGCCATCATTGTCATTGCTGGTTTGCGGACCTTGAGCCTGTTGATGCCCATTGCTGATAAATTTCAGAGAAAACGGTGATTAGTCAGCATACTCAGCTTAAAATAACGATATAGCAAAGAAATTGCACAGAATTGCAGTGGAGGAAGAAGAAGGATACATATAAATCATCTGCAGTACCTGCCATTGCCATTGTTTGTTTCGGCAACTGTAGGTTGTTGCCTGTGACTCGAATTTGCTTGTCGAATAATGAGCAAAACAAAAACCACTTGGATGAGAATGCACACGGCAACGACACCAACCAGAGCGCTGACATAGATGGTGGTGTCAATCTGGCGGCTGCCGCCGGCGGCATACGCCGCGAGGAGGCTGATGAGCGTGACGGCGATGAAGCCGTAGATCTCATAGGAGCGCACCTTCTGGCTGAAGCAGAGCTTCTTCTCCATGAGCATGACGAGGATGAGCAGGGACGCGACGAACGCCGTGGTGTTGCAGACGAAGAAGGCCTTGAGGCGCGCGTCGTGGGGCCCGCCCTTGAGGATGGCGTCGCCGGGGCGGTAGCCGTCCTCGGCGTGGTCCCAGAAGCCGCCGGGGGCGCTGAGGCCGGCGACGTAGGTGACGCTGGCCGCGAACGTGGCCAGCAGCATGAGCACCTTGCGGAGCCGCTCCGGCGCGCTCTGGCCCCTCCTGTCCTCCACCGCCGGCGACGGCCTGGAGGCCAGGACGAGGTGGCCGACGAGGTAGCCCACGACGCCGGCGGACAGCACGAGGGAGTAGACGGCCGTGGGCGTGTCCCGGAACGCCCCCGCCGCATAGGCGCCCATGAGGCTGAGCAGGTCCAGCACCATGACGGCGCGGAGGACGGCGAGCAGCGGCGCGAGCGGGATGATGGCCCCGCCGCTGTCGTGCTGGACCGACAGGCCGAGGACGAGGACGATGACCACGAGCGACGACGCGAAGGCGGTGGCGTTGCTGTAGAAGAAGGCCAGGTAGCGGGCGTAGTTGGTGTCGCGGATGATGGGGTCGCCGGCGATGCGGTGCGCGGCCGGGTCGGCGCTCTGCCAGACGCCGCCGGTCGGGTTGAACCCCGGGCCGTACGTCACCGTGGCCACCAGCGTGGCCAGCAGCAGGAGGTACTTGCGCAGGCTGTACTCCCACGATTCGTCGCTGCCGACGCCTGGCTTCGCCATTGCCGGCCGGCGGCTAGTCGCCCCCGCTCGCCTCGGGCACGGCCTGCAGCTCTTTTAAATTACTGGATGTTGGATGGGGACGCTGAACGTGCGTGCCAGATTGGGAGTTTTATATGCCTTTTCAGCGACGACTTGAGTACTTGACTGGTCTCGCGTGCTTACGTGTGAAAAGAGCTCAGCCTGGACACTGGAAGGTGACTCGTCTGTCGTCTTCTCTGTATCTTGCCATGAAACTTCACTGCCCATTTCCCATCGGCAGCCGGGCACAAACCGTGTTGTTGACGTGGAACAGTTAGGGTGCGTTTAGTTGGAAAGTTTTAGGAAGTTTTACAACTGTAGCACTTTCGTTTGTATTTGATAACTTTTGTCCAAACATGACCCAAGTAGACTCAAAAGATTCATCTTGAGATAGCCAGGCAAAAAGTACAAACATACAACAGGTGCTACTTTATTTAGTGCTTTATGTAGACGGAAAGTACAATCGATGTGATAGGGAGAGAGAAGGAAATTTTTGAACTAAACGCAGCTTTAGGTCGTCCGAACCTGACAGGATCAAGCCTAGCCTACGGAACAATTGTGTGCATTTGTCATAGATATCTCTTTGTCATAACTCATAACCAGACACCCCTGTCAGCGTTAATGACAGCCAACCATTGTATTGTAGTAAAAGTACTATCCTGCTTTAGACTTTAAAACGATTTAAAGCGCGATAACATCTCCCTCGAAAGAAATATTGAATGAACGAGCATTGCAGACGACCACGTCCAATTTTCTGTGCGGTAAGCATTTTTGCAGCAGCTACTCAAGCTGAGGCCTGAGGCTGAGGCTGTCTCTCACCTGGACACTATGCTAACAGCTTCTGGTGCTGAAAAGAAGCATGGCTGCATTGGGGTAGGTGCGAGCTAGACCAAACAAATAAATGACTATGGCTCTATTCGCTTTACCTAAACATCACTTATTTTTTAGCTCTAAAATAGTATTTCCTCTAACAACAAATCAGATTCAGCTAAAATCAGCTCAGCTTTTCAGCTCCAGCGAATAGAGCCTATATTTTCCTTGAGCAAGAGCAAGCTGCATGACAGCTTAACAAGAAAAGATCGAGGCCCTGACTCGGTGTGCCCGATCTTTAAATACCGTTTGTATCGAAAGCAGAGGAGTAAGCGGGATTTAGAGACCCTACAATATCTTAGTCGTCCACGACGGATATTATTTGGATATTGTATGACTCGACCTTTATATAGCTAACGCGTCCCACCACCAAAAGAAGTACTTTCGTAGGAATGGTACCTTTCATAAAATATCATATTAGCAGCTAGTTGAACTTGTCAAAAGATCAACCAGCTCAACTGCGTGGTGGTTGGTGCAATCTGCGCAAGCGATGGATCTTCCAAGAGGAACGCTGCACCTACAAACAAGCTCTATAACAACTACAGTACGTCAGATTGTTATGAACACATCGTAGCGACGTGCACACAGCGACAGAAGACGATCGCTCTAGCCCTCTAGGGGTCCGCCAGCAGCCCAGCACAACGGCCCTATAGAAAGGGAGAAAGGAGGAGAGGAGGCTTGTTCAGATCTTTGGACCAATGGCCTCCACGATCCAGCCGTCAATTTCGTTCTGGGGACTGGAGTAGTGTTCTGAGCCTCTGAGGTGAGCACGCCGTCCGCGGGAGCCGGCTGGGAGTCCGAATTGCTCTGTTCTAGACTTCTTGTTCTTTCTTGGAACATTTGGCAACCTAGTCCTGAGTTGAGGCAGACAGGCAGCGCTATTTTGTCACACCACCAACACGAATCTTTTGTTTATATGTCACTGTCATCCCAGATATAGCTTTAACTACTGCTTTGATTGGAATATACATATTTATAAATCTCTTAAATCTATAAGAGGACGAAAGTGTGATTTGTGTTCAAAAACTAAACATTTGCAATATTATGTACACTTAGGGCAGTCTCAATAGAGGTTTCATAGGGATTTCATGTACATTAAAGAGGGTGACACATCAGAAAAAAGAAAATCTTTGCATGACACTGGGAGGAGAGAGAATGAATTCGTTTCATCCCCACGAAACGAATGGGCGACGTTTCCAAGACCTGTGAAACCGTATAAAACTTGCATTGAGGCGCTTCAATCGTTTCGAGGGCTGAGCACGAGGGCGACGCCGCCAGGGCAGTTGCGAGCTCACCGCGAAGGCAACGCCGAAGCCGCGAGGACGCCGGGGAAGCCGCTGGGCGCTCCTCCGCCACGGGAGCTCCTCCTCCAGGCGAGTCCGCGCCACCGTCGGGCGAGTCCGCAGCAGGGGCGCTGCTCGCCGTGGTCGTGAGCGGGCGAAGGAAGGAGAGAGAGAGGGAAAAGAGGCTGGTGGGGCCCATGATACTATAAAATACATATGAAACTGTGCATTGAAACTATTCATTGAGAGAGAAACCTATTTCATGTCCAAATTTTATATCTTGGAAACTGAGAGATAAAACGGTCCATTGAGACTGGCCTTATGCGCTCCTCAAGACTCGAGTGTTAGTAAAGTAAGCTGCTTCGATTGTAACTCCCACAGATGCGGGTTCCACCGTTCCGTGCATCGGCCAGCATCGCAGTAATTTTATCATGATGAACCATTCTAAAGTCATTTGCTTTGTTGAAAAGAATGGTGAACTTATTACTCATCTACACGTCAAACGGCAGCTGCCAGAGGATCGAACTCTGGCTAAACTTCCTGCTTTCCTTGGCCGTTGCAACGTAAACCCTGATTGAAGATTATTATTGTGCTTATGTTACCAACATCTGTTTTACTTTCATCGAAGCATATCCACTTGCTTTCAGAGTTTATGTTTTTTATGTTTCATTTTTTGTATTAATTCCGTGTTCATAGATCCTCTGTGGGGAACACATAAATGAGAATTAGAACCACTCATGAGATCTAATTAATCATGAAAATGAATTGCCAACAAACTATTTCGGCAACAATACAACTCTTTATTTGCCAACAGACTTTTTTTGAGTCAATTGGCAACAGACTATTTAGACTCCAAGGTGGGCGCATTTAACCCCAAAAAACAAAAAAACGAACCGAAGTGTCAGTTTTTTAGTTTCTTAGTTCAACTTTTGTTCTGCACTCGGCAGCTTCGGTTGTTAACTACGTGATCGGTTTGCCGCCAAACCAAGCTGAAAAACCATTCAAACTAAGCAATAGGAGCAGCTCTCGTCTGTCTTGTCAAAGATCCTATGTATCCTTCCCCCATGGCCCAACAATCCATTAGAGGACCAATATGTAGTAAACCCCACCACCACCATATATCCATCCTGATCTCTCACGATGGTCACTTTAAACCCTAAGCCGTGTGTCAAAGCTAGAATGGTTGCCACCTGTAGTCCTGTACTGCCTTAGGAAAATTAGACGTTGTGAGTGGGTGTCTTCTCTATGAAATTTAGACATCTTCACACTTTAACATACGAGGATAGGTGATATGGGACACTACCTTTTGACTTAGGCGTAGGATTCAATTGTATAGCCATGTGTCAACATCAGCAAGGGAGTGCACGGCAGATGAACTGGACCCATCGCCCAAATAATTTTTCTTTTTCCATCCTAGACCCACGGCAGCAACGGGATCCCACATGTGTGAGATAGAATACACAAATCTCGCTTAAAACCAAATTCGAAATCGCCAGCTTCTATTTTTCTCTTAAATCGATGGATCGTGACCTTTTGGAAAACCGAAGTT
Source organism: Eremochloa ophiuroides (assembly GCA_038502445.1). Lineage (NCBI taxonomy): Eukaryota > Viridiplantae > Streptophyta > Magnoliopsida > Poales > Poaceae > Eremochloa > Eremochloa ophiuroides. The sequence continues at coordinate 97,072,756 of JAHLJS010000002.1, forward strand.
CTCCTAAACCGAATAACCTAACTGAATATTGCCAAACCCTATTAGCTAGGCCCTTTTGTATGTTCATCAAGTGGTCGCAGGGGATGGGCCAAATTTTCGCTGCTGGAAGTTGATCCGTGATAGCCCTTGCACGACCAAACAGTGCTTTATGAAATGTTGGGAAATGGCAATGGACTATGTATAGGACCCAGGTCAGCACAGTTGCAGGGCCCTTTCTTCTCTTTGGCCCAAGCCCAATGGGTTAACTGCTACCTACACCTGGTTTGACCAGAACTGACGAGTCCTGACCGGGGGCCGTCGAAATTCCACTTGTGTTGTTCCTCCGGAGCGGCGGAGCCTGATCCCTCATCTGTTCTTCTTCCTCTTTTTTGGGTTCCATTTGCAGTGTCATGCCACCACCGACTGGCGGTGACAAACGTGGAAGCCAGCGGGCATGTCGCCGCTTGCATGCGTGCCACCTCCCGTGCACGCCGTGGAACCCGCCGGCCACGCCCGCGCGCGTGCATAAAAGGACGGGGCAGCATCGAGGTCGTCCAGAGAAGCGGCACGCACGCGCTCAGCGCAGTACACCCAGAAATTTCCAAGTAGCAAAGCAGCACTAGGAAGCAGCAGCAGCAACAACAAGAAGGAGCCATGGCGTCCGGTGGCCTGAAACCCAAGCTGGCCTACATCATCATGTACGTGAGGGACGTGGAGAAGGCCGCCGCCTTCTACGACAAAGCCTTTGGCTACACCGTCCGCCGCATCGAAGGCTCCAAGTAAAACACACGGTTGCCTGTGCCTGAGAGAGCCAGAGCCTGATCTCCCCTGGCCTGTTGGCTGTCTTGCACGCACGCGCACGGACCGGGCACGCTCGATCGTGTAATGGTCTGCCGCATGCATGCAGGTGGGCGGAGCTGGAGAGCGGGGCGACGACCCTCGCGTTCACGCCGCTGCACCAGCGGGAGACCGACGAGCTCTCCGGGAAGGTGGTGCCGCCGCCGGCGGACGCCGCCGCGCGCGCGCGGGGCCCCGTGGAGGTGTGCTTCGCGTACGCGGACGTGGACGCGGCGTACAAGCGCGCCGTGGAGAACGGGGCGGTGGCCGTGAGCGCGCCCGAGGACAAGCCGTGGGGCCAGAAGTCCGGCTTCGTGCGGGACATGGACGGCAACGTCGTGCGCATCGCCAGCCACGTGCGAGAGTAGCTGTCGCGTTCAGCTCGAAGAACTACGTCGATGGATGTGGATCCACCAGCGTGCCTTTTCTCACCTCCCGTGTGTCGCCTATACCGTATACGTGTACATACAACGAAAATAAATCGTGTAGCAGGTCGAGCAGTCATGGGAATGAATGAATAAATAAATACATGCGGACCGTTATCTCCGTCACTGGTGGCTCGTGCTCATAGTAGCCTTAAAAACTTCCAAGTCTCGCAAAATATACTTTTTTATTTTATTTTAGACTGAAACCAAACACCCTCTCTCAGATTATTATTATCTGAACCAAACTCCCCCTCAGCCTCAAGTTATCTGCTGTATCAATCCCTCTTTCGTATGGACTCTGACACACGACAAGTACAGTTAGATAGGCCCACAACGCAAAGTTGGAAGGGCATGGCAAACAGGGCGTGGCACTGGCACGTAAGAACCTGAATATTCCTGTCTAGGAGTAGGTTCGAACCTGAATATTCTGGGTTTAGATCTATTTGGAGTTTGAAATTTTGACACTGTATCAGGGAATCTTTTTTAATAAGTATTCAATCATGACTTAAGTAGACTTAAAAGATTCGTCTCCAATCATGACTTAAATAGGCTTAAAAGATTCGTCTCGTGATATAGATGCAAACTGTGTAAACATATAAACATTTCGTCTATATTTAATGCTCTATACATATGCCGCAACATTAATGTGACTAGTTGGAATTGGAAGTTGGGGGTATTTAAACAGAGCCTTATAAGACTATAAATTTGCATAGTACTAACCTCGATCTGTTTTAGAGTACTTGCATTGACCAAACATGCTTATCAAAGTGCATCAACTTCGTTCTCTTACGATCTTTTAGGATGAGACGACAAAAATACCATTATACAATACCTTTAATATATCTATACTAAAACAGTTATTTAAGCACTTTTTAGAGGCAAAAAGTTGACTTTTTAGGAGCGAAATGTGAGGTGCATGTAGAAAACTGGAACTCCCAAGTATATTGAATGAATGAATGAATGAATGAAGTGGTCAAAATACTAGATACAATTTATAAACTACAGTGTTAGGGGCAAGATATGAAAATGAATTTCTTCTCTTTTAATAAAAAACATGTAAACCTTTTACATGATCAAGAAAAAAAATCGAAAAACTTGAATTAGTACTTGGGACAGGTGACTAAAAGCTAAATAATGTTTCTAACATTCATATTAGCATTCATAGGGGACAAATTAAAATATACAAGATGGTTTCAGAAAACATAAGACGTTAGGTATTTTGAACAATTCAATGATCAGACCATGGAGCGAATTTGGCTGATCTATTTCTAATTTTCTGTAAATGGGCTTGAACATTTACCAGGCCAGGCCCAGGGGCCCTATTTGATTCTGGACGGAAGGAAGCTGATCGAGGCCCGGCCAATAAAGACGAACAGTGATTGCGTAACATATGTCGTTGTTAAGACTTAAGAGGCCTAAAAACTTTGCTTGTCACGAAAGTTTCATGAAATATCAAAAGGATTTTTTTTAAATAGCAAGGTTGTAAGCTTTGCGTGTAACCAGTCTGGTTATTTTTTTTTCTATATTTAATTCTACATACACATGTTCAAATATTTAATATGATGAGTGTAAAAATTTTACGATAAAAACTGTAAAAATTTTACGATAAAAACTAAACATGTCCAAAGTACCAAGGTCGCAGAGGAGAACTGTAAAGTCTGTAACCACTGGACCGCTTCCACTATACATGTCATCATCAAGGCATAATAACGTGCTCTATAGCAGTATACAAAAACTTAAAAGAGCATTGGTGCTGTACTAAAAGTCTAAAACCATACGGAGATTGTAGGGCCTCTACTCCTTATTTATACCTAGTATTTGAAATGGTAAATTTTCCTTCTACCTATTTTTCTATACTGTAAAAGTGTCGTACAGGTTTGGTTTTGAGATCTAGAGTCTAGAGAGTCTAGAGTTATTCACAGTGGGTATAATTTAGAATTTTAGATTGAAATCTGTTTTTAGATATTAATATAATGGCTTGTTTAGTTGAAGAAAAAATTTGGATTCTGGTACTATAGCACTTTTGTTGTATTTGATAACTTTTATCCAAATATGACCTAAGGCTGTCTCCAATGGAGTGGACGCAAATACAAGACGCAAATGCCGATTTGGGTCTCGCAGGAAGTAAAGGCTTGACAACCAAAAGTCTCGATCTCCAACAGCGAGCACGCAAAAAAGAGCCCCGCCGAGCGTCGCCAAGCCCCGTGGCACTGCCCACCGGCATGGAGCCACCTCGCCGCGCTGGCCCCGCCTCGTCGTGCTCCTCGCCGTGTGCGGCCCCGCCTCGCCGTGCCTCACCGCGCTCCTCGCCGCGGACCTGCCCAGGCACGGCTCCGCCTCACCGCGCGGAGCCACCTCGCCGTCGGCACGCCGCGCAGAGCAGCCTCACCGGCGGAGCGGCCCTCCTGGCCAGTGGCGCGAGCGCGGGGCGACGCTCCTTCGTAGCAGCCCGCACGCTCTGGACAGTGAGGAGGAGGAATCGGAGGAAAGGAGGTGGAGCGGCCGCCAGCTCCGCGGCGACCTTCGCGGCCCCGCGAGGACCTCCACTTCTAGCTCCGGCGGCGGCCACCGTGATGTCCAGCTCCGGCGAGGACCAGCAGGTCTTGCCTCCCCGCCGCCGGTTCTGCCTCGACGCCGGCCAGGACCCGCCGTGGAACCCACCGCGCCGTCCGGGACCCGCCGTGGAACCCGCTGCGGACCGACCTCGACGCGTCCTCCTTGCCGGTGATGCTGCACCTCGCTCCCCTCCTCGGCGACAATGCCTGCTGGATTACGTCCTCTCTCTCGGAGGATTCATTTTTGCGTGGCCTTCCGGCTCGTACGCAAAATGCATTGGCCGTTTGGGTGAGTTGTTGGAGGGCGATTCGAAGATACAAAGCCACTGTGCGGGATTCATTTTAGGTATGGGGTGCATTGTTGGAGATAGTTTAAGTAGACTCAAAAGATTCATTTCGACATGTACAACAAACTGTATAATTAATTATTTTTTATCTATATTTAATGTTTTATACATGTACCGTAAAATTGATGTGATGGAAAATCTTGAAAAAAAATAGAAAGTTTGGGAACTAAACATGCCCTAACTTAGAGTACCGGTAACATGATGATGTACCCGTTATCATTTAATGTGATTCTTCTTTTTGGAAAAAAAAAGTTTCCAGATAGACCAGCTGGCAGTTCAGCATCTAATAAAGACCAATCAAAGAAAGTGATGACCACCACACTTCGAGCGTTTTCCACTTGGCGCCAGAACCAGAAGTCACCCGAGTGATCCCCACGAAAAATCTCCAGGCCCCTAGTCGGATCGGCTCATCCGGCGCAAGCGCAAACGATAGAAAAGAAGGCGCACGAAACGTGCGACCGACCGAGCGAACCCCGCGGCGTTCTGGAGATGTCCCGCGCGCGCCCGAACCCTCCACCAGCTTTGCGCTCTCGCTCTCGCTCTCGCTCACGCCTACTACGAACCGACGACGTCGCGCGTCCGCCGGGCCGCGCTCGCACCGCCACATCACCGCACTGCGCGAACCTTCCCGAACAGCCACCGCTTCCCGCACTGCGCCTGTATATAAGCCGACGCCCCTATCCGCCTGACGCCGATCAACGCATCAGGTAACACAGAACCAGGAATCAATCCATCCATCAATCCACCGCAAAGCGAACCAGGAAAGGAAGAGCGCACAGACCGCAAAGCCAGCTCGATTTCTAGCTCGAATTTGTTTGATCGAGGAAGAAGAGGGGAGAGATGGCGGGCAGCGGCAAGGGAGAGGGCCCGGCGATCGGCATCGACCTCGGCACGACCTACTCGTGCGTCGGGGTGTGGCAGCATGACCGGGTGGAGATCATCGCCAACGACCAGGGCAACCGCACCACCCCGTCGTACGTCGCCTTCACCGACACCGAGAGGCTCATCGGCGACGCCGCCAAGAACCAGGTCGCCATGAACCCCACCAACACTGTCTTTGGTAAGTCCCTAGCTCTTCCGTGAACAGTTTCAGGTCCTTCTTGTTTTATTTTGTTCCCCCGTGGTTTCAGTGTCATCTGTATACTGGCAGGTGTTTTTTTTTTAAAAAAAAATTGAAATGAAATGAAAAAAACTGGCTTGCCTCTGAGCACTCAGCAGTCGGTCACCGAGTCATGTTCTGCTTCTACTCTGTTTCTGCGGCAGAGCATGAATCACTTGTCGCGTCTCGTACACACCTATACTCCTCGTGTCGTTTTAAAATTCGGTATCTTGTTTGACGATCTTATTTAAAATTTTTCTATAAATATTATTTATCTGGTTAATATTTTAATTATAATTTATTTATTTTATAATTTATATAATTTTTGAATAAAACGAACAATGAAACAAACACGAAATCTGAAAGTAAAAATTGACCATTATCTTTTTTGAAGGAGGGAGTGTAGCTCCCTCTTTCTTGGAAACTGAAAAGAATAAAATTACAAAATTTGTGCTAGTTAAACAAAAACAAATTGAATCTAATTAATATTAATCAAGTTTACCGCGCCAAAAATGCGGCGACGCCTGACGTGCCGCGCGTTTTGGCATCTCAAATGAACTGCAGGGAAAAAAAATATGAATCATCTTGAGGGAATTGTATCCTCTTGGTGGTGTTTTAAGATTATCATCTAAGATGTGAAACTTTCTGCAGAAATACGCGATGTCAGAAATAGGCGATGATCCCCATCAACAGTATTCCCTAACCGCTCTGTGTGTTGTGCCATGCAGATGCCAAGCGACTCATCGGCCGGCGCTTCTCGGACCCGTCGGTGCAGGCGGACATGAAGATGTGGCCGTTCAAGGTCGTCCCGGGCCCCGCCGACAAGCCCATGATCGTGGTGACCTACAAGGGCGAGGAGAAGAAGTTCTCGGCCGAGGAGATCTCCTCCATGGTGCTCACCAAGATGAAGGAGATCGCCGAGGCGTACCTGAGCACCACCATCAAGAACGCCGTGATCACCGTGCCGGCCTACTTCAACGACTCGCAGCGGCAGGCCACCAAGGACGCCGGCGTCATCGCCGGCCTCAACGTGATGCGCATCATCAACGAGCCCACGGCGGCGGCCATCGCGTACGGACTCGACAAGAAGGCCGCCAGCACGGGCGAGAAGAACGTGCTCATCTTCGACCTCGGCGGCGGCACCTTCGACGTGTCCATCCTCACCATCGAGGAGGGCATCTTCGAGGTCAAGGCCACCGCCGGCGACACCCACCTGGGCGGCGAGGACTTCGACAACCGCCTCGTGAACCACTTCGTGATGGAGTTCAAGCGGAAGCACAAGAAGGACATCACCGGCAACCCCAGGGCGCTCCGGCGGCTGCGGACCGCCTGCGAGAGGGCCAAGCGGACGCTCTCCTCCACCGCGCAGACCACCATCGAGATCGACTCGCTGTACGAGGGCATCGACTTCTACGCCACCATCACCCGGGCCCGGTTCGAGGAGCTCAACATGGACCTGTTCCGCAAGTGCATGGAGCCCGTGGAGAAGTGCCTGCGCGACGCCAAGATGGACAAGTCGCAGATCCACGACGTGGTGCTCGTCGGCGGCTCCACCCGCATCCCCAAGGTGCAGCAGCTGCTGCAGGACTTCTTCAACGGCAAGGAGCTGTGCAAGAGCATCAACCCGGACGAGGCCGTGGCGTACGGCGCCGCCGTGCAGGCCGCCATCCTCAGCGGCGAGGGCAACCAGAAGGTGCAGGACCTGCTGCTGCTGGACGTGACGCCGCTCTCGCTCGGGCTGGAGACCGCCGGCGGCGTCATGACGGTGCTGATCCCGAGGAACACCACCATCCCGACCAAGAAGGAGCAGGTGTTCTCCACCTACTCCGACAACCAGCCCGGCGTGCTGATCCAGGTGTACGAGGGCGAGCGGACCAGGACCAAGGACAACAACCTGCTGGGCAAGTTCGAGCTCACGGGCATCCCGCCGGCGCCCAGGGGCGTGCCCCAGATCAACGTCACCTTCGACATCGACGCCAACGGCATCCTGAACGTGTCGGCGGAGGACAAGACGACGGGGAAGAAGAACAAGATCACCATCACCAACGACAAGGGCCGGCTGAGCAAGGAGGAGATCGAGCGCATGGTGCAGGAGGCCGAGAAGTACAAGGCCGAGGACGAGGAGGTGAAGCGCAAGGTGGAGGCGCGCAACGCGCTGGAGAACTACGCGTACAACATGCGCAACACGGTGCGGGACGAGAAGATCGCGGCCAAGCTCCCCGCCGACGACAAGAAGAAGATCGAGGACACGGTGGAGGACGCCATCAAGTGGCTCGACGGCAACCAGCTCGCCGAGGCCGAGGAGTTCGAGGACAAGATGAAGGAGCTGGAGAACGTCTGCAACCCCATCATCTCCAAGATGTACCAGGGCGGCGCGGGCGCGGCGGGCATGGACGAGGACGTGCCCAGCGGTGGCGCCAGCAACGGAGGTGCGAGCGGCCCCGGGCCCAAGATTGAGGAGGTCGACTAAGCGAGTCATGGAAGGTGGTGGTGATGACCCTACCTGGATGGGATGCCCCTGGGTCGAGTGTGCTACGTCATTAATGTGTGTTCACTGTCTAAAGTGGGTAGTAGTCTAATAGGTTCACTAGGGTAAAACGTACTAGTATGCATTAGGCTTACTAGATAAGAGTAAATAATCTGTGTGAACATCCATAATAATGCTATTGTAACCGTCTCTGCGAGTTCAGGAGTCGATATTAAATATACTGTTCGTTTCTGTCATCTCATGCCTCTGTGCTACAGTATTCCTGAACATCAATAGTAATAGGCGAACGATTTTTGTCCGCGTGTGCCTCAAGACTGTTCACAAATCCGCCAGATTTGTCAATCGGCTTCAGTTAGTTCCCCCTTGTTCTCGGATGATAAGGCTTGACACAAGCGCAGCTATTCAGGGCTTGCAGACAGCCCAATATTCGTCAAGATTGCTCAATTGGATTACTCCTGTTTCGATCTCAATGCAATATTCAGGCCTTGCAGACACGTCTTTCAGTAAGTGTTTTGGGCCCGGATGTTCGAGAGCAATATTCAGTAAGTGTTTTTCCCTCCTCGCGGCTCGCGCAGCCCACGGGCAACGGGCAATGACTAGAGAATCTTGTGTGGCCGTGTGAATTTTGGTCTGAATAATCCGTGTAAATCGATCTTTCTTATGCAATTGTGGCATATCAATCGCCTGTGCTCGCTGCATCCAACTATACATGTTCAGTTATGAAACAAATAACTGCCATGCTCATTATATTTAAGCACATTGCGATGTAGAAATGCTGCAGGTCCTGCCAGTGGATGCTGGCCAATCTTCCTGTCCGACCAGGTCGGACAGGTGCCGCCTTCCGACCATCCCCCTTCCACACTGTTTTTCTTCCCCAGCCAGGCGGCTCGGCCCATCGCGCCCCCGCGCCCGCGCCTCCGCTCGCTGCCCGCACCCGCACCCACGCCACGCTCGCTGCCCGTGCCCGCGCCTGAGCTCGCCGTCGCCGCCATTGTCGCCATCTCCAGCAGCTTCTCCGGCGGGTATAGAAGGAAGGGGGACCGGGGAGGAAGGTCGGCCAGGCGGTGGGGATGGAGGCGGGCGGTTTAGGAGCCCTGGCGGCGGTGGAGAAGGCTGGGAAGGTCGGGGCGGGGGCGCTCCGGCCATGGCGGCGGCGAGCGAGCTCAGGCGATCGGCGACGATGGCGATGGGATTGGGGCCGGGGAGGGGAAGAAGGGAGGCGCCGCGGCGCGTTAGGGCTCGCCGCAGCACGGAGCTCCGGCGAGCCCTAGCGCGCCGTGGCGTGGGCGGTGGCGGCGGCGGGGGCGAGGGCGACAAGGAAGAGAAACAGTCGCGGGGGTGGGCGCTAGCCCATGCGGAGGGAAGCTAGGGGGTGGTCAATGAGCGGCACGGTATCGACCAGGTCGGACCCTAGCGCTCCACGTGGATGCTCTCGTCGGGCGGCAGCAGCAGCACCGTCCTCTCCATCTCCAGTAGCTGTCGGCGAACGTTCGCCCTGTAGATCAAACCGGGCATGTAGACAGCCGCCTTGGGCACGACACGCTGGATGTCTTGGACCTTGTTTGCTTCGGTACTCTGCGGCACCGCTTGTGCTCGCTCCGGCGCCTCCGACGGCGGCTGCTCCGACGTGGAATTGGTCGTCTGCTCGGGGAGAACTTGAGCTGGGAGGTCAACACACTCGTCTGAATCACCGCTGCTGTTTGAGCTCGGGCTCGGCTCGTTGCTGGTTTCGACGATGGGGCACACACCACAGCTGCCGATGAACTTGTCAAGACACGTCTTCAACTGGAACAGCACGGAGTCTTGGACAGAGTCGGTGTTAATCTCGATGTCACCATTGGTATCCGCATCGCCGAACTGCTTCTGCAAGAACTCAACGATGTACCTCGGCAGCTAACCATACAGCGAGGACAGGCGACGACGAGCAAGCTGATTCCTCTCTTCTGTCGACATCCGCGGCGGCGCCCGTATCTGCTTTTGCTCCGCCAAAGTTGAAGAAATCTTCCTCTTCTTCACCGAAGGCGCATTGCCGGCTCCACCATCCTCGATTGGCTTTCGGTTGCAGTCGAAGTTGGCGGTCCGTCACGATTTGCGGCTAGGGAGCTTCTCTCGACATGGGCGTGACACGGGTGGTGAACTTCCCCTCTTGGGTGGGTGCCGACTGCCGAGCGGAGCTACATGACGGCGGTGAACGAGACGGACCCGGCAGCCTACAACGCCAACAACTGCCTGGCGATGCACAGCGTGCTGCTGCAGCAGGGCATCCGAGAGCTGCGTCGGTCCTACTCCTACCCCGCGGCCATCTCCTATGCCGACTATCTTTGGCACGAGACATCTAGTTTACTATGCAGGTGATTAAAATTTACAAGGCTGGAATGGTTCTCAATCCAATCTTTCCTTCTGAACACAAAGAACCGGAGTTGTGTGTGTGTGTGTGTGTGTGTGTGAGAGAGAGAGATTCCAGGAAACTCAAGTATCTTGCACATAAAAGTATACTAGAACCCATGTAACTAAAATCGTTTTGTAACTACAAAGGAAATCAAAATCTTAGGGGCTGTTTAGTTGTGTGAAAAAGGGGTAAAATGTGCATTGTAGCACTTTCGTTTGTATTTAACAATTTTTGTCCAATCATAACCCAAGTAGACTCAAAAGATTCATCTCGAGTTAGTCAGGTAAAAAGTACAAATATGCAACAACTGCTACTTCATTTAATGCTCCATACAAATGTAAAAGACAATCGATGTGATAAGGAAAGAGAAAAATTTTTGGGAAGTAAACAGGGCCTTATGTGTTATAGCACACACCTGCCAACCTTTGTCGAGCTAATAGGTAAGCTAACAAGATTATTTTCATCTGAAGCCTATATCCAAAACAATGTGACCCTATGGATTAGCATTTGGTGCCTCTACCATCAATTTTCAACAATTTGCCATAAAAATGAACTGTCACGGACAAGGACATCAAACGTGATTCAAAAAAAAAAAAAGTATGTCATGTTGACGAGATTGCGCAGACGTGGAGAATGTAGGCATTATCACTGCAGATTCAATGGTATTCCCGGGTATTCTCAGGAATACCAAACTTTTATTGTACAAGTTTTAATGGATATGTATGTATAATCATATATATAAATATATAATGGTGTATTTGTATCATGTTTTCGCTATTTTAGCCCAAAATGGCTTAAAGAACACCCTACCTCCTTTCTCCCTCTCAGATTCGCATAGCAGGCCGGCCCATCAAGCCCATCTCACGCTCTCCACGGCTCCACGGCAGCACAGCCTCGTTCTTTCTCCCGTGAAGGCGTGAACCCAATCCTCATTCCCCAATAATCGCAACCTTGAACCTTAGACCCTACTCTGCATCTCTGCCTGTGAGTGAGCGCGATGGCCGCCGGCAAATCGGCGGCAAGGCGCATGGGACTGCAGTACGCAGCACAGTAGCGGACGCACTGACGCGGGCACACGGCGTCACGCTTCCCAGCAGGGCCGCGGGGCGGCCTACGATGGAACGGCGGCCGGCGGCCCGCAGGGCGCAGCCGCGCAGGGGCTGGGCCGCCAGGGGGCGAGGCCGCAGGGCGCACCCTCGCTGCAGGCCGGGGTAGCGGCTGAGCGGCAGCGCCACGGCGGGCTGCTCGCTTGCTCTGCTAAGACTTGAGAGCTTGAGTAGCTGAGTCAGAGAGCTTGAGTAGCTGAGGCCTGACTTCTGAGGTATGCCTTGCAGAAGCAGGATCAACAATTTGTTAGTTTCATGCATATGTTTGAGATGATTAGATAAACAATTTGTTATTTGAATATTTGTGTGACTTTAATTATCGGTAATTGCATTTCTCTGAGTTTTTTTAAACATATGGATTGGAAAAAAATTATGAACACGGAAATACCATATTTTCAAATCCGGGCTCCACCACTGGGCATTATGGTATTTTTACTGTAGTACCCTCCCGCCATGGCGCCACCTCTGGGGCTGCATTGGAATTACAGGTCTGCAATCAAGCCCTAAAGTGAGTTTTCGTGATAATGACCACATGATTAGAAGACTAATGAGATTTATCGATATGATGGACAGAAAAAAGCATTAGGAGGATGTATTCTTATGCATGTGGATCCCTAACAACTAAAGGATGCAGCATCCGGCTCAAAGGAGGTTTAAATTTGTTTTTATTTTAAATTTGAGTATAGGAAAACCGTACTATTAAGGGGGATGCAAAAGACATGTTTGAAAGTGTGATCAAGTGTAAATATTTACACCAATCATCCTCATTCCCTCTGTCAAAGCTAGCCACAAAAATTCAGTTCATTCTGTTCAGCTTTGGCAGCGCGGCACTGTCGCGACTTGTTTTGACCGTTAGACTCAAGGGGACTTCTTAGTCACCCTCCCGTAGCCCCCAACGGTCATTTCTGCTATTTGCTCAGTTCTCAGACCAGAGAAGCTCTCCTCTTGCTCTCTCTCTCTCACTCCCAACAAGCTCTCTACTCTCCATTTTGAATTTAAGTTTGAATCTAGAAGAGTGTGAGCTGATTTTCAGCAAGAACAAGCTTCTCCCACTGATCTTCAACCTTCTCAAGCACTTGGTTCGCGTTCAAGCCAGTGGTTTGCATTTGTTACTCTTGGAGCTTGCTCCTAACTGGCTAGAGCGTCGCCCGGAGAGCTTGCCAATCTTGTGGCAGTCCCGGGAGATTTGTAATCACCCTCACAAGTTAGTGGAATCACCCTCTCTTTTTAAGAATTAATTCCCTTGATTTGAGAATGAGGATTGGGCTTTGTGAACCCAAGTTTTCTTTGTGGAACCTCAACAACGTGGAGTAGGCAAGCTGAACCACGTGATAAATCTTGTGTCACTTGTGTTGCTTGTTTTACTCTCTACTTGTTGAGCATCTTGATTTGTAGGGTTTGGTCCCGATCTACTAATTGGTGGTGTTCTACCAGCAAGGAAAGGGTGTTCTAGGGTCTACACATCTCAGGGAGCCTCGGTAATTTACCTGATCTAATTTCCATTAAGTAGTTTTTGAACTGTGTAGACTTTGCTCTGCGAGGTCCAGCACTGCCGCTCTAGGAGCAGCAGTGCCAGGCAGCCCGACAGTGCCGCCCCCAGGCCGGCACTGCCGCGCCAGGTTCTGACATATGTTTTCGAAGAAATTTTACAGGCCTATTTAACCACCCTTCTAGGCCAGTCTATGATCCTACATCTACACTTGTCAGGATGGTGTTGGACGGATGGGAGGATTTCTTCTCTTGTACTCCCTCCATTCCAAATTGTAAGTCATTACAAGAATTTTGGAGAGTCAAACTATCTCAACTTTGACCAAAATTTTAAAGAGAAATATGAAGATTTATGACACCAAATAAGTATATTATAAAAATATATTTGATGAAGAATCTAGTAAAACTTAGTTAATGTTGTAAATATTATTATCTTATTATATAAATTTGGTCAATTTAAATAGTTTGACTCTCTAAGATCCTTAAAATGACTTACAATTTAGAATAGAGGTAGTATATGAGTCAGAGTCACCGCGTTTGATGCCGCTTTTTACCGGTTCCAGCTTTGGGCTCGGGCTCCCAAGGGCCAAGGCACTAGGATATACTGTCCTGTACACATACACCACCTGCGCGCCATGTGGCCCTCCCCGCATGCGGGCCTGGGCTGCACTCCATGCGGCAGTCACGCTGGATGTGGCCTGATTCTTTTTATCCTTTTTATTTTTTATCTACCTTTTCATTTTATGTGAGTTTTTAGCATTATTTTCATTTTTAATTTTTTTCGTTCTTTCATTTCTTTTTTTTCCATTTTTTGTTTTGTAAATTTTAGTTTAATTATGTTTGGTCAATTTCAATTTCATTCCTATGTTTTTTTATTGTGAGTACTTCAATTTTTAGCATGTATTTGTCATTAACAATTTAACCTTTGGTTGTAAATTTTACTTTTATTATTTGGTAATTTCAGTTTCATTCATTCGCTTTACATTGTGTCTACTTTAGTTTTTAGTTTTATCGATTTTAGTTTTACTTTTTGATTGTCAATTATAGTTTTAGTATCTGGTAATTTAAGTTTCAATGTTATGTTTCATTTTTTATTTTCATTGTGTCAATTTTAGTTTAAACTTTTAGTCGTCAATTTCAATTTCAGTCTCTGGTAGCTATTTCACATTGTGTCTACTTAGACTATCCACAGTGGCATCGGTGCTGAAAAATCATCTTCATACGCCAGATTGCATCGATGCTAGAAATCACAACTCGTTGCAACATGAGCATCGATCGTATCCTGTAGATGGGTCCCAGTTGTTCAGAATGGTCAGATGTTGGGTAAACAACGCAAAGATGAGAGTTCACGTGGCTGAATCGCTCACGTGTAAAGTAACTTTTTCCCCCTGCCACTGTACATGTCATAGGGGTATATTTATAGGGGCCTTGCCTTTGATACTTCCTATCAAAAGTCCATTTTACCCTTGTTCAATTTTTACAACTTTCATACTTACATATAGGGCGAAGTTGTCTTTTCACACTTCGCAGCTATCGCTATACTATCTTCTAATCCTCTCTTCTCTTTTCCTTGGACTTATTTTGGCTCCCCTGCAAGTTTTGCGAAGGTTTTCTTCTGGTGTTTCTTCTATGAGTGAAGCCAACTTCGCTCGTACTTCTTTGTCTTTATGCTCTCTGCCTTCGTGAAGCCGATCTTTCCTCTGAAGTCTGGGGCTGAGTTTGGCTCAAAGTCAAAATCCCCAACAGCAGCCCCTCGCGGGCGAAGGCCTACTCCGAAGGTCTGAATCCTGCGAAGTTTGATTTTGCTACTGAGCTTCCAAACGCCGTCCCCGGACTTCGGAGTTTCTTTAGGCCGAGTTTTGATTTGGAAGTTTGACCATCGGTTCTTGTTTTGACCGGGGCCTCCCTATAGAAGGGCGGAGATGGGGTCCCCCATTTCTTGAGGCACTGATACTCTGCTGCTTGATTTTCTGGCGCGAAGTCGGTTTTAGCTTGGCTGCTTCTTCGGTTGGTGCTTCTAAGGTTACCTTTTTGTGCTTTGATTTTTCTTGTTTCCGTCTTCACAGACTTATTTCTATGGTCTTTTCATGTTTCCATGGAACGTGATCTATTTGACTTGGAATAGAAGTCAGGTGATAATTCAGTTGAGATGTCTGCTACAAATTTCGAAGGCTCGGGTGACTCCCTAGGTGATGTCTCCGCATCTGAGTTGGAATTGGTTGCTGATGAAACGCGTTCTTTCAAGTTTGGTAAGACTTTGATTACCGAAGAAGAGTTGGAGCCTTTCTATGAGCGCAATATTCTGGATAAGAATTCGATTCGTCTCCCAAAGGATGAAGTTGTGCCAGATCCTCATGAAGATGAATGTGTTGTCTTTAAAGAGCTTTTCACTGCTGGTCTCCGATTCCCCGTGGATGACTTACTTAAAGACATTTTCCGCGCCTACAACATAGGAATGCATCATTTGACTCCGAATGGTATCTGCAAAATTTCCCTTTTCATTTGGGCTGTGAAATCCCAGCACGCGAAGCCTGACATTGCCGCATTCTGCAATTTACATGAGATGCATACTCAATTCAAGAGTCAGATGGTTGGTGACAAAAAGATCATTTCAAATTTTGCATGTAGTTGTTTCAAGGCTGCACGAGGTGCTGTTCAAATTCCCCCGGCTTCGCGTAACAAGTGGCCTGAAAACTGATCGAGGCAGTGGTTTTATCATAAGGTTCCCATGGTCGAAGAGAAAATGACAAGGGAAGAATTGTCAAAAAATTTTCACTTGTTTCGAGGCTTGTCAGGTCCTCTTTTGGGTGTAAGCCTTCTTTAGAAAGGAATCAAGTCTCAAAAGATTGTGAGAAATCTTATAAACTTGTTGCTTCTGTTCAATCCGGTCGTGATCTGTGTGAAGAGTATGTGGCTTCTAGAGTTTGGCCGATGAGGAAGGGTTGGGAACCTCGTCGCTTTCCCAAGAAGATGATCAAGAACAAGAAATATTTGCTTCCTGATTTTGAGACCCTGCGTCCTAAGAGGTTTGACTTCGACGCCAAGTTTGTTAAAGGGGTAGAGCTCAAAGTTTGTAATTTTCTCGGAAAATAATACAAGTTTGAGAATGATACTATTCTGAAGTTGATTGGGCCTGATTATCAACGTTTAAATCATATTTTTGAAATTCCAAAATTTAAAGTTTTCGCTCCAACTTCGCTAAAATTTGAGGGGACGGTGTTTTTAAAATTTCACAGAGAGTGATATTTTGAAATTCCAAAATTTAAAGTTTTCGCTCCAACTAAAAAGTGAGGGGATGGCATTTTCAAAATTTCACAAAGAGTGATCTTTTGAAATTCCAAAATCTAAAGTTTTCACTCCAACTTCGCTAAAAATTGAGGGGACGGCGTTTTCAAAATTTCACAAAGAGTGATCTTTTGAAATTCCAAAATTTAAAGTTTTCTCCTAAACTTCGTAGAAAAAGTGGGGGACGAAGTTTTTCAAAGTTTCACATAAAGTGAAAAACAAAAAAATAGAGTTTGCGCATCAACTTCACTAAAAAGTGAGGGAATATTTCCAAAATTTCACAACAAGTGAACCTTTTTTCAAGTATGAGAAGTTCACGTGACAACTTTGCTAAAGTAACAAAACAATGTTTTTAAAAACCCACAATAAATAACTTCCCAAACATAATCCACACATCGATTTTGCCAAAAAGAAAAGAGCATTTCAATTTTTTCATAATAAAGAAAATTTGTTTTTCCATTATTTTGCAGGAAAAAAGCTAAAAGAGTACATTCAATTTACAATCACATAACTTTATCCAAAATTTGGGTCAATCATAGGCAAAGTAGTAGATAATCTTCTTTCCATTAAAAATCTTACTCTTAAACTGAATATGCATCTCACGCAAAGAGCAAAACGCTCAATCTCTGAATTTACTCGCTGATTTTTGACAAAAAAGGGAGAAACTCTTCTAATAGGAGTCAAATGGCGCATCACAACATTGTAAGCATCAAAGATCTTGTCCAAAAACTCATCACCAAACCAATGTTATCAACTTCGGTCAAAGTGCGAATGTTCAAACTTCTGACAGTCAAACTCGACCGACAAGGCCAACTCCGAAGTTCGGGGATGGCGTTTGGTCTCAGTTTTCAAATCAAACTTCACGGGATTCAGAGCTTCGAAGTAGGCCTTCGCCCACGAGGGGCTGCCGTTGGGGATTTGGCTTCACACAAACACAGCCCCGAAACTTCGGAGTTAACTGTAATATGAAAAGCTTGTTCCAAAGTTTATTTCATTGCCCTCAAACTTTAGAGCTAACTTTGATTGCCGAAAGCTATTTCAAAGTTTACTTTACAGAAAGATAGAAAAAGTTGACATCGTGACTTCGCGACAAGATGGGACGAATGAGAAGTTGGAAAAAACGCCGTCCCCCTTGTTTTTTAGTGAAGTCGACGCGGAGACTTGTATCTTTTAGAAACAAGTTTTTGATTGGAAAAAACGACATTCCCCTTCTTTTTAGTGAAGTCAGCTTCCGTTTATCCCTTAGGACAGCTCTTTTTTCACTTTTTCTGGATTGAATTGCTGATCGCCTTAGCGAAGTCAGCTTCCACTTATCCCTTAGGACAGCTCCTTTTCCACTTTTTGTGGATTGAATTGCTGATCGTCTTAGTGAAGTCAGCTTCCGCTTATTGCGTTGTCTAGGTAATTGTTAGATTTTGAGAGTATTTCAATATTTGACAATACCTAGGGATTTTTGTTTGCCGATGTTGATGTGATCTTGTCTAAATCTTCGGTTTTTGAGGAAAATTGGAGATTCTCATTAATATGATATGAGATTTACAAATGGAGACTGCCTCATTAAAAAACCATTCACCCTGTGATGGGTTTTCCCCTGAGTGGAAAAAGAGTGCAGCTCCTTTTACATCTTATTGAAAACTAAAATGACATTAAAAGGAAGTGTAAAAAATGAAAATTTCTTCTAGGGGTAATACTTGCGAAGCTCCTCGGCATTCCATGTGTGATTCAGCTTGTTCCCTTTCATATCTGTCAGATGAAAAGATCCTGGCCTAAAACTCTCTGTGATCAGATATGGGCCTTCCCATTTCTGCTGCAACTTTCCCATAGTGTCTTCATTTTTTTTCTTTTCAAAACGAAGTCTCCCAGGCATATCTTAGTTGATTTTACTGTCTTGTTGTACCACTTTCTTGTCTCGTCTTGATACTTTGAGAGATTCTTTGCTGCTTGAAGTCTTTCCTCCTCGAGTAAATCTTTGATTGTTGTTAAATCCTCTTCTTGTATTGCTTGAATATTTGTTCTTGGACCTTGAAATTTGATTTCTTCTGGAGTCATTGCTTCTTCTCCATATAGTAGCCTGAATGGGGTGAAACCTGTTGATCTTGAGACACTTGTGTTGTGAGTCCAAATTACTTTTGGTAATTCATCGACCCATTTTCCTTTGGCTAGTCCCACGAGGCATTTTGAGATTCCAGTACACATGATTCCATTAGCTCTTTCAACAGCTCCATTCGACTTTGGATGTCTGACTGATGCGAAGCATAACTCAATTTCCAAGTACTGGCAATAAGATTTGAAGTCTTCGCTGTCGAACTGTGTTCCATTATCTATAGTTATATGCCTTGGTACTCCAAATCTGCAGATTATGTTTTGCCATAAAAATTTTTTTCATTGTGAGCGAAGACATGTTTGTTATTGGTTTGGCTTCAATCCACTTTGTGAAGTATTCCACTGCTACCACTGCATACTATAAGTTTCCTTGAGCAGTTGGTAGTTTTCCGATTATATCTATGCCCCATCTTGCGAGTGGCCAAGTTGGATCTATTGTTTTGAGATTTGTTGATGGGTTGTTTGGCTTGCTTGCTGAGACTTGATAGTTGTGACATCTTTTGATAATTTATTTGTTGTTGTTTTGTGCCGCTGGCCAGTAGAATGCTTGACGAAATGCTTTCCCAGCAATGCTTCTTGGTCCTTGATGAGTTCCACAAATCCTCTCGTGAATTTCTTGCAGTAAGGTTTTACCTTTTTCTTTTGATATGCATTTTAACAGTGGTTGGCATAATCCTTTCTTGTATAGTTGGTTGTCAAGGATTATGTAGTTTCTTGTCTTGTGCTTCATTCTGATGTCGTCTGTTTCATTTTCTGGTTCGTAGTGCCCACGAAGGTAGGCTATGATCGGTGCCCTCCAGTCTTCGCTTTCTATGAGATCAACTTCTCTTGACAGTTCTGGTTTTGTTTTGATCGAGGGTTAATTTATTACTTGGTAAAAGACATCCTGAGGTATAGTTGTCTTTTGTGCTGCTGCCTGTGCCAATTCATCTACTTCTGAGTTGTCGTTTCTTGAGATATTTTTGACTGTGTACCCTTCAAAATATTTTTCTTGATCTCTTAAGTATTGAAGATCCTTGACCAATTCCGGGTTTCTTGCTTTATAATTCTTCTCTATGTGACCGGCCACTGTCTAAGAATCAGTTTTGATAATGAGCCTTCTAATTCCTAGTGCTTTTTCCTTCCTAAGTCCTAAGAGGACAGCTTCGTACTCAGTAATATTGTTTGTTGACCGGAACTCAAGTCTGGCTGCATATCTCATTTTTATTCCTGAAGGCGAAGTTATGATTGCTGCTGCACCTGCCCCTGCGAAGCCCCAAGCCCCGTCGCAATGTATTGTCCATTTTGGGTCTTGTTGGCCTTCGTTTGTGTTTCTTGCGGGTGTCCATTCTGCTACGAAGTCGGCCAAGACTTGTGATTTTATGGCTGTTCTTTTTTTGAATTCAATGAATACTGGGATAGCACCGCTGCCCATTTGCCAAGTCTTCCTTATGTTTTGAACTTTGTAATACTTCTTTGAGTGGGTGGGTTGTGGGTATTCTGATTTTGTGCGCTTGGAAATAATGCTTCAACTTCCTTGCTGCTGTTAGTATTGCGTAAGCTATTTTCTCTATTTCTGAGTAATATTTCTTTGCTCCTGAAAGGGCTTCTAATACAAAGTAGACTGGAAACTATTTTTTTGAATGATCGGTTTCTTTTTCTTCTACCAAGGCCGCGCTTACGACGCTCTCTATTACCGAGACATAAAGTACTAGATCAGCTCCTGACATCGGATTTGTCAGAGTAGTAGGATTGGATAGATAACTTTTTATATATTATATTTATATTTTTGGGTATCTGAACTTCCTCAAATGAAAAAACTTAATACTATAAAGTTTAGATCTCGTCGAGACCTACAATTTTCATATAAAAATCATCTTCATCCGATGTCGTATCGAAGAGTTATGATCTTTCAAAGTGGACGGAAGGGCCAAAAAAAATAAGCAAATTTCGTTTTAGGGCCAAATAACAAAGTTCGATGAAAAGAGGGCCAAGAAACTAAGTTGAACTTTTTTTGGGGCCGAGGAAATAATTTCCCCATAAATAAAGGGGCAGACCCCCCTGGAGGCATCAACCCATCATTTATTCAAGGCATCAAGTCCTCAAGCCATCAACAGCCTCCTAGTTTATCAAGAACCTCCAAGTTCATAGTTCTAGCCCAGTTAGACTAGATAATTCTAGTTCTTTCTCTATTATTGTATTCTTCATTATGATTAGGGAAACATTGTTCTTAATAGTTCATATGTTCTTGATTACAATAGTCTTTGTCTACTTTGATTATATGTCTAGTATAGTAGGTTTGATCTTATTGAATTCATGTAATTGCTAGTATAGCGTTTATTCATGCGTACGATGGATAGATGATGAACAATATGTAGACGTGGTGTCTAGGTATTTTGTTTATCTGCGAGTGCACCTTAATGTGCCGGGTCGTGTGGTAAATCGCGTAGGTGACACCTACGTTGAGTCCTCTGTAGTCCACCCCCGTATGTAGGCCAGCAGGCACAGTCGCGAAGTTAGGTGATGACTCTGTTTCACACCTTTCCTAGATGATGCCATTTGCATGTGATTATGATATAGGATTAGTCTAACAATGATTGCTAGATGTAATTGCACTAATTAGAGTTATTCATTGATGTAGTTATAGAATTACCTTTGATATTAATTCCTTAGTTTATCCATTGGCTAGCTATTACTATGCCTAGAGAGTGCTCTGATGATTATCTTTTATTTATGATGCTTGATCATACTTATCATCTTTATCTTTATTTACCTTGTGACCTCTACCTGTTATGAGTAGAGTAAATTACATCGGTAATGTCACTTATCCACTGTATACCATCACTATCAATATAATAGATTAAAGTTTATCCTAATCCTTCCCAGTGGGATAAATATAAATTGACAACCTGGTAGAACTCCCTAGGTAAAATGCTATAATGGTATAATTATCTGTCCGCTTGCAGAACTGATCTTAGTTTATATTATTTCTGCCTAGTCACATAGATTAATATATGAAATCTTTATTTATTCTTAGCATTATTAAGTAGGGATGACAACCTAGTTCTTGCATAAGAATGTTGGTAATAGAAAAGTGGCTAGTTGCTAATGGCAAGTTAATTAATTATCATTCATCTTCTAATCTCGCCTCTCGCATTAAAAGTTATATAGTTAGATTTGGTGACGTTAGTAAATGTCAACAAACATTTTTGGCGCCGTTGCCGGGGAAGGCACATTAAACTTAGGAAATATTGATAGTATATGTATACATAATGGATAAGATTGTATTACTGATTGATCTCTAACTCAAACAGGTACACCCTTATTTTTTTATCATTTGCTTATCTTATGCAGGGTGATGAATGAATGGTATTTCTTTTCCAAATAATTATATTGACGATCCAGAGAAACTCCTGAGAAGAAAGAAGTTTGTAGAGACGAGGGAAGATCCCGAATCACTATCAAAAACACCCATCGTTTCTCGAGCTAGTTTATCAAAGGAACCAGCTCCAACATTGGAAGAACACTTACGAGAAGATTTATCTGCTGTGTTTGAAGACATGGCTGAGAAGACGCTGCGCGAGTTCTCTGCCCCAATAACAGAAAATATCCGGACTAGACCAGCAGTTAACACTGGGGAGAATGGATTCGAGCTCAAGCCTGCTCTTATAACATGGTTCAAGCCAGCCAGTTTTGTGGAAAAGCTCATGAAGATGCAAGTGCACACTTACAACACTTTTTAGAGATTTGCAGCACCTTCACGATTAGTGGAGTACCAAGAGATGCTATTTTACTCCGTCTTTTCCTATTTTCACTTTTGGGGAAAGCCAAGCAGTAGTTCTACGCCAACAAAGATAAGAACACTACATGGGACTGATGTTCAACTGCTTTCCTAGCAAAGTTCTTTCCTACAGGCAAGACAAATGCTCTGCGTGGGAAAATCTCAAGTTTTCAACAGCAACATGACGAATTATTCACTGAAGCATGGGAGAGATTCCAAGATTACATTGAAGACTGTCCTCATCATGGGATAGAGGATTGGCTACTATTGCAGACCTTCTACCACGGACTTATCTCAAGCACCCGTGAGTCCATAGATGCTACAGCTGGAAGAGCTTTCCTGTCACTGAAGCTTCCAGAAACTCAAGCACTTGTTGAGAAGATGGCCTCAAATTCAAGCTGTAATGAAGAACGTACTCAACCTCGCAAAAGAGGAGGAGGCATCCATCATCTGAAGGAGACTGACATGGTCACTGCCAAGCTAGACCTCATTATGAAAAAGCTCGACATAGAGAAGAAGAAAGTCATGCATATCAATGATTCTCGCATGACCTGTGAAGAATGTGGAGATTACGGGCATTCAGCTGTCAACTGCCCTACGTTGCAAGAGAATGTGAACTTCATCAACAACAACACCTACTATCGTCCTCAGCAAAGTCAAGGATGGAACCAGCCAAACCAAGGATGGAATCAGCAACCTCGACAAGGTAATTACCAAGGTAATAATTACAATAATTAAAATCTTCCGCCTTTAAGAGATTTAGTTGCTGGTCAATCCAAATTATTAGATCAAATGTCTAGAAAGGTAGCCTCGAATGATAAAGCTTTAGAAAATATAAATACTAGAATGGATACCTTTGCTTCTGCTATAAAGAATCAGCACAGCTTTAATAAAATGTTAGAATCACAATTAGCTCAGTTAGCTGTTGCTGTCCCTCCATTTGAGAAAGATAAGATTCTGGGCCAGCCGGAGGATTTAGAAACTGCTAACCTTGTTGATATTCACAATGTAACACAATACCAAATTGAGCCTGCAGATATACAGTGGATAGATCACTCACTACCTGAAAAGATGGGAGACCCTGGAAGACCTGTGATTCCTATCTCTATAGGATGTCATAACTTTCCAGAGGCTATCTACGATTTCGGCGCAAGTGTCAACATAATGGCTAAGGTAATCTATGAGAAAATATTAGGTGATCCTTTGTTGTACATAGACATGCATTTGCAGCTTGCAGATCAGTATATTTGCTACCCCAAGGGAGTACTAGAAGAAGCTGTTATCAGAGTAGGACAATCATATGTCCCAATTGACTTTGTGATCATGGGTACCGGAGGAGATGAGAAGGCACCCATTATCTTGGGACGACCATTCTTATGCACAACCAAAGCCATCATCTATGCGGAACACGCCAAGATTGTCCGTTCCATTAAAGACAAGAAGGAGAGATTTTCATTCAAGCACCGCATTCTCAGGAATCGAGCAGTCCCGAAGCAATTCCATCAACAAGAAGAGCAATAACAACAACCAGCACCCAAGAAGAAGAACAATAGAAGATGGAGGAAGAACAAGCCCCAGCATGTACCTGAAAGAACCGCTCAGCTAATCAATGCCATAAACACAGAAAATAATCATATGCTCCCGAAACCATTTTCATCAAAGAAAGGTGACCCTGGTGTACCAATCATCGAATGCACAGTCAGAGACATCACTTTTCCTAACACCATCTGCGACACTGGATCAGGCATCAACGTAATGTCTAAAAAGAGAGACGATGAATCACCTATTCTTTTGGGAAGATCGTTCCTCTACACCGCCAATGCTATCATCTACATCGGGTCTGGACAGATCCACTTCAACCTACCCACCGGAAAGGTGCGCTGTCAATTTAAAACATATCTTAACCATGAGCAGATCATGAAGCAACGCAACAGAAGGAAACGCCAAGCCCGCCGTCGGGCTGCCCAGCCCCACTGTGGATGGGAGGAGTTTTCTGGTAAGATTGTGAAGTATTAAGACTGCTATAAGGAGCAAGAAGAAGCCGTACAAGCACCACACGGGAGTGAGTGGGAAGCGGAAACTGAGAGGATGGACCAGATTGCTAAGGCAGAGAAAGAAGAGATCCAGGCACAAGTGGAAGAATGGATAAAGAGAGATGAAGAATCAAGAAAAGCTTACAAGGGAGAGCTGGAGCTAGAAAAGAGAGAAGCAGAAGAGACAGAAAAGAGATGGAAGGAGAAAGAAGAAGCACCTGCTACACCACCGCAAAATGGGGAATTGACTGAGGTAACTTCAGACAATGGACCTACTAAGTAAGTACTCTCCTCTATCTAAGTCATGTCGGTAGACTTTAAATTCCGTACCCTAGCCATAAGGTTAGAATGGAGCTTATCTAATTAATTTAGCATTCATTAGTAATTTTGCTTAGCACATTTATTAGTATAATCATTTTTTGCATATTAAAAATAAACCAACAAAAATATTTACTGCTTTATTTACTGCATTATAAATATCAAAGCCCCATGTGAATGAATATTCCCTGTGGTGGCATAAAAATTGTTATTAGCATGCATACATATTTGATTTCTACATAAGAAAATTGGAAAATCCTAAAAAGAGAATCCTGTTAGAATCCTGCTATAATCTATTAATTAAAATCAACTTAAAAATAATCAAAGTGGTCATTGGCTGACCACTAACCCCTTGATAATTTGAGCCTCGAGTTTTGGTTTTCTTGTTGGAGTATAACTATGCAGGAATAATATTATGACTAAGGAGAGAGTCTACTAGTGGCAATCATCAGGACTGCTACTAACCAACTCGCTCTGAAGATCATTCAAACACCAAGTATTGTAGACATCAAGCTTGGAGGAGGAGCATCCCCTAGTTACCTGGTAACTTTATCTATGTGATTATTAAAGTCTATTTTATACAAACACAAAATGCCAAAAATATGTGAACACATGAAGGTTCACCATAGTATCATAGGAAAATCTAAAAAAATACCAAAAATATGTGGGCACATGAAGGTCCACACTTTTTAGAAAATACCAAAAATATGTGGGCACATGAAGGTCCACACTCTTAGAGAAGTTTCCTAATTAGGTAAAGAAGCTTAAACTTCTGCTGGAAATATAAAATCAATCACTTATCACGGAGTGGTATTAAACCTAACCCCTCTCCATAAGATTTGGTATTTTATTGGAAATTGAGTTTCATAGGAAAATACAAGATCAAGAAGCTAGTCAACCCGACGCCCTTACACTGCCAATACACAGCTCAGAAGGATCACTCAATTTGCAACATCAGAGACCCTGTCAAACGTCAAGCTTGGGGGAGGGCACCCTCCAATTAAAATCCAGCTAAGTATAAGTTTTCAATCCTATTTATCATTATTACTATATCGTTTTTTCGCGTGAGTTAGCTAGTAAAATAAAATCTGAAAACTAAATAAATATCTATCTATATATATTAGAGTTTGTTTAAAGTCAGTCTAGGCTAGAACTAAATTAAAAATGATGAACATTAAAATTTTGTCTTAGAGATGATGAATAGTTGCTCTGTCATAATACTTTTCAAATGCCTAGTTGTCAAACTTAAATTCTCCAGAGTTTTAGATATTGCAGTTTTAACTTAAGAATTTACTCTGAACCTGAAACTTGTGGAGGCATATGTTTGAGCTAAGTCTAGGTGATTGATTGATATGATTCATGAAAGTTGAGCTGCTATTTATCTTATTCCTAGCATTACTAAGTTCTGGAGATTTATTTCGAAAACTTAAAATTTACATGATGAGCTCTTGTATGACAAAATGTGAATTCCTACCTGTTGACACTTCTTAGTGCAACCACCAGAGACAGGGTGTTAGGCTATCTCTGATAACGGCGCCAGGAGTGCCTGGGGTATTTCTTATGTCTATTGGATAATTCCGCAAGCGCACAGAATATACCGCTGTAGCACTTCACCCGGGAGTATTACAAGGTATCGTTATTTATTTTTATCCCAAGGGAAAGCGGTTGTTAGGAATAATTAATAAAAAGAGAGAGATCCTTAAGTCTATAACAATTTAGTGTCAATTAGTGATAAGGGGGTAAATTGATATATAGAGGAAAGGGTAATGACACCAAGACACGACAAGGTTTTGAGATAACTAAAGATAACTAGTAGAGTCTACCTAGGTGGGAGGACAACGAGTGAGTATAAGACTGCTATGACACTTACTTTAGTCTTGTGAACTATCTTATCAAATAGATGAAGTATATCAAGACAGCTACCTTACTTTCGGTGTGTAGGGGATAGGCTAGACAGTAGAGGATATAACCTCTAACCGAAGCGGCTATTCTCTTATGGGAGCCTACCTTTTAAGAACTTGCCTAAAACACGTGGAGGGATAATAAGACTAGACAGGGCTGTCACCACCTGCTAGCACCCACAAACAATCCGTGGGACAAGCGGCATTCAAAGGCAAGATCTAGTCTAAACACCACGCTTACACTAAGCCTTACTACTCTAGTTGCGTACCAACAACTAAAGTACCCTAAGACAGGCGATCAACTACACACGTGAGCTGGTTACAGGATCACTATCCAATATAACTCAACTATAAGTTAAGACAAAACACAACAATACTATAAAGAATAGTAATGCACTAAGTAGAGACTTAGTAAAGTAAAGTAAAGATAATATATATTGATAAAGGTAAAGTCTTACAGAAGGAAATGTACAAGAGCTATACCAGACTCTCCAGCAGACGACTCCGGAGACTCCGAACGTAGCTTGACTCGACTCTAACTCCCACACTAGACTAATACTACTACTAAAGAGTAGAACTCTTGTGACTTGTGACTCTTGTCTAACTTGTGTCTTGTGTGTCTTGGAAAAGAGTGGGCAACGCCTATTTATAGGGGAGAGTGAGGGGGTGCCACGTCAGCGATCCGTGTGCTCCATGCCTCTCCACCCTTGGATGAACCGCCTCAAGATGGACGGCAGTGGTGAATTCATCACGTGGACATCATGTTGGGCGGTGGTGGAGGCCAACCGACCTGGCTGGGCACCAGGGGGCTTCGGCCGACCCCCCTATGACTGGTGGGCCCAGCCAGGGTCTTCTAGAATGAGTCCCCACCAGTCAGGGAGTGTGTAGGTGGCTTGAGCCCACCATTAGTGGTTCGGCCGACCCACCCCTGGTGGGTTGGGCCCACCACTGTGGTCCCCATCTATCACAGACTGTCCCCTTGTGTTGGTTCCACTTCGCTTGCATGTTGTCACGTTGAATCTTTGTGCTTTGCATTTCAACCGTTGAATGGAAACACATGTTGATCTGAGGGCTGAAATGAGCTGAGTGGAAGGTCACACGGATCCTGTCATGTCACCAGAGCCAGGTGGGCCCCATGGGTAGTTCGGCCGACCCATGGGTGGGCCCACCCTTGGCTCTCCTCTCTTTCAAGTGATGTTTTGCACCATGTCTTGATGTGTGATGACTTGGTTCCCAAATACATGGTTCGGCCGAACCACATTATTGGGCTTCAAGTGTTCATTTCTGTTCTGTTTCATCTTCCCTGCATTCACAAGCTTAAGAGTACATGTGGAACTAGTTATTGATAAAATATGCTCATGATATGTTTATCTTCCCTTGAATTCGAGGCCTGTTGACGGTGTTTGAATGTGAAATTTTATGATATATCCACCGTTAACAAGATCCCCCAAGCTTAACCTTTGCTCATCCTGAGCAAATAATTAAACTTAGCCTCGGTGGATCAGGAGTTGCTACTATGTTCATATTTCAATAATACCTTGTGTACAACTAAATACTTCTTCTTTGAATGGAAAAATTGGCTATAAAAATTCACCCATTTTACCTTAGTCCTTTATGGGGCTAATGACTTTTCCTTTGCCTTAGGTGGTTAAGAGACAGAACAGTTTAACTTGAGCACTACTTTTCTCATTCCTTGCAAGTTTCATACTGGAGGTTTTAGCAATGTTTTGCAAAAGAAAACTTAATGTTCCTCATATGGTTCTCTCATGTCGCTTAAACGGTGTATGATTCCTTACCAAGGCATACAGTAAATGTTGCCTTCTCTTTATCATCCTACTTCTAAAAATGGCTTATGTAGAGCTTAAGGTAGGAATGAAAGAATATAGCATACTTACTTTGCATATGTTGTAGAGTCCATGCTTGGATCCAAAGATAGAAGTGTGATGCCCTTAGATCAAGATTTGCAAGTGTGTGGAAAATATTGGACTATAATGCTCCTCTATTTTGAATTGTATCTCTCTCTAATAAATTCTAGAGACATGGCTACCATTTCTTCTTTTATTTATGAGCTTAGACTTGCTCATATTTTTTTCTTTTCTATGGACTTCTTGTGTCCATTTTTCTTTCTTTTTATTTTTATTTTGCATAGCCTTTTTGTCTCTTCTACCATAATGACTAAGAGAGATTTTCTATGACTTTAACATATGGAGCATTTATTTGGTAGAAATGAAAGGCATGTGGTTGCGTACTTCCAGTGTAGAAGCAGCATGTATATGTGGTGTGTACGTGATCTTGATCATGGGAGCATGATAAGACTCTCAATAAGGGTCAACAAGACTTGACATCACTCAATACAAAGCAAATAGTTTAAGTGGAAGGTTTTAGACATGTGTAATATATATGGCTGTGGTGGGAATTTATCACCATTGAGGAACAATAGGGTTTTGTTTGTTTAAGAAATAAATCTCCAGTAATCATGCATGCTTAGAACAAAATTATAGTAGCTCTTGTTTCACTATATCATATCTCACAACAACTTAGACTTAGTTCTAGCACTTAGTATCCATAAAGTTTTCAGGTTCATGATGATTTAAATGAGCCAAGTAATCCATACTCAAAGAAATACCAAGCTGTAAACTAGGCGTTAAAGAAACATTAACAGAGCAACTTTTCATCATTTCCATGAGGAAGATAAATATTCATGAGACATATAGAAATAAGGGAAATATTTTTGGTATTTTTATCTTATGTATTTTTTTATATGCAATAAATTAAAATAATGTAAATAGATAGGATAAAATACTTACCTTGGTGGGGGAGAGGCTCTCCCCCAAGCTTGTCCTTTTGCTCATTGTGGTGGCGGGTAGTATTGGAACCATCCCGCCCAGCGTTGTGCTTCTTCGTCTTGGATAGCTTGCAATAGTTGAGCATTTTGTTGTGCCATATTCAAAGTTGCGTCTTACTCAACTTGCATAGTGCCCATGTCATTGATGAGTTGGTCCATTTACGATCCTTGGCTTCGACGACCCCTCGCCCGTGCGGACGGACGGGGAGTGCGCACTCTTGGAGTCCCCAGGGGGGTTCGGCCGACCCCCCCTATGACGGGTGGGCCCAGCCAGGGTCTTATAGAAGGAGTCCCCACCAGTCAGGAAGTGTGTATGTGGCTTGGGCCCAACATTAGTGGTTCGGCCGACCCACCCCTGGTGGGTTGGGCCCACCACCATGGTCCCCATCTGTCACAGACTGTCCCCTTGTGTTGGTTCTACTTCGCTTGCATGTTGTCACGTTGAATCTTTGTGCTTTGCATTTCAACCGTTGAATGGAAACACATGTTGATCTGAGGGCTGAAATGAGCTGAGTGGAAGGTCACACGGATCCTGCCACGTCACCAGAGCCAGGTGGGCCCCATGGGCAGTTCGGCCGACCCATGGGTGGGCCCACCCTTGGCTCTCCTCTCTTCCAAGTGATGTTTTGCACCATGTCTTGATGTGTGCTGATTTGGTTCCCAAATACATGGTTCGGCCGAACCACATTATTGGGCTCCAAGTATTCATTTCTGCTCTGTTTCATCTTCCCTGCGTTCACAAGCTTAAGAGTACATGTGGAACTAGTTATTGATAAAATATGCTCATGATATGTTTATCTTCCCTTGAATCCGAGGCCTGTTGACGGTGTTTGAATGTGAAATTTTATGGTATATCCACCGTCAACACTACTAAAGCCATATATTATACATCTAGATAGGAAAACTTTTGCACATTCCTGCTGCTTGCTTTACATTGAGTTTAGTCAACCTTTGTTGTATACCATATGAGAGTCTTGTCATACTTTTAAAATCAATATCACGTACACACTTCAGCACATATGCATTATTCCTACCCTGGGTGTAATCGCAACCATTTCCACTTTCATCAATGTTCATCATGAAAATGTTTTCTCCCACACTAGAAGTGAACACCAAAAATATATAAACCCCATATGCCAGCCCTATTATAATTGCTCTAAGTTCTTATTATCTCTCCAGTTATTTATAGTCAAAGGATACATGTGGCTATGCAAAAAATATGAAAAGGGAGTAAAATATGGACAAGTGTCCTAGCATTAAAACAATGGGTACTAGATGCCCGCCTCCCGAATGAAAAAAAGAAAAAGAAAAGAGAGAAAGAAAGAATAAAGATAGCACATGTGTTCCTCCAAGTTACAAAGGAGAGTGAATCATTTTCAAAAGAGCAAAAGTAGAATTAGGAATAGCCACTAAATACCACATATACACCTATCCACCATATTCCATACACATGCACATCTTGTTTTGATTGCATGCCTTGATTCTCTGTGGATCCTTTGTTTGACTTTACAATATATGAATTGCAAGTATGGTTAAACCCTGTTATTGCCACTCCTATGAGCTCCACTATAATCTTTAGTTATAGGAAGGCATAACATTGATGCCTTAAGTGAGATCCACAAATACCATATATACTGAGAGACTTGAGGGCGTCATACAATTAAAACTCTGAGTTTTATTTTGAAAACTTGCAAAACTCCGGGATATTGGTACTGTGAAGAATTTGCTACATAGTGCAAGACTTGATTGTTCTTTCTTTCAATTACTCAAGACTAAGGCAAGAGCTGTAAAGCCCCATAGTTAAAGGTAAAATGGGTAAGTTTAAAAGTTAGAGCAGTTTTGTCTAAACCGGAGGAGAATCTATGTTTGCAGCATGTGTACTTGGGAAGTATGAAAGCATTGTAGCAACTCCTAATCCAACTACATTAGTAATTAGGCTTAGTTCGTTTGCCAAGGGACTAGCAAACAGGAAAGCTTGGGGGCATTGTTGATGGTGGATAACGTCAACTTTTATTAGAACTTTAGACACCAAAGGATACATGAATACACACTAGTCTAGGGTTTTAACTGACAGTTTCCACGAGTTTTGCATGATCTGTATTTTCCAGGTGCTATTTCAGAAAAACATAAAAGAAGGGTTAAAGAGCATGATTACCACGTAACTTAACCGCCAAGAAAACAACATCACGAGAACACTAGAAGCATCTGGAAGACACCCGAGGCACCGGGACCCGAGACCCCCTAGGGTGGGGCCGGCCGGCGTCCCCCTGCTAGGGTTTCGGCCCACCTTCTGGAGTCTTCTTCCACCGCCTCTATGGAGTCATCTCAGCCCTTGTTTCAAGTCGGTTTGATCTTACGGCGCACGTGCATCCCATCGGGCTATAAATAAAGGGGCAGACTCCCCTGGAGGCATGAACCCATCATTCATTCAAGGCATCAAGTTCTCAAGCCATCAAGAGCCTCCTAGTTCATAGTTCTAGCCTAGTTAGATTAGAGAGTAGAGGAGTTCTAGTTCTTCGGCGTATCTGGAGCCCCGGCGTCTGTCTGGAGCACGGAGTTCGGTATAATTCTAGTTCTTTCTCTATTATTGTATTCTTCATTATGATTAGGGAAACATTGTTCTTAATAGTTCATATGTTCTTTATTACAATAGTTTTTGTCTACTTTGATTATATGTCTAGTATAGTTAGTTTAATCTTATTGAATTCAGGTAATTGCTCGTATAGCGTTTATTCATGCGTACGATGGATAGATGATGAACGATATATAGACGTGGTGTCTAGGTATTTTGTTTATCTGCGAGTGCACCCTGATGTGCCGGGTCATGTGGTAGATCCCGTAGGTGACAGCTGCGTTGAGTCCTCTGTAGTCCACCCCCCGTATGTAGGCCAGCAGGCACAGTCGCGAAGTTGGGTGATGACTCTGTTTCACACCTTTCCTAGATGATGCTCTTTGCATGTGATTGTGATATAGGATTAGTCTAACAATGATTGCTAGATGTAATTGCACTAATTAGAGTTATTCATTGATGTAGTTATAGAATTACCTTTGATATTAATTCCTTAGTTTATCCATTGGCTAGCTATTACAATGACTAGAGAAGTGCTCTGATGATTATCTTTTATTCATGATGCTTGATCATACTTATCACCTTTATCTTTATTTACCTTGTGACCTCTACCTGTTATGAGTAGAGTAAATGACATCGGTAATGTCACTTATCCATTGTATACCATCACTATCAATATAATAGATTAAAGTTTATCTTAGTCCTTCCCAGTGGTATAAATATAAATCGACAAACTGGTAGAACTCCCTAGGTAAAATGCTACAATGGTATAATTATTTGTCCGCTTGCAGAACTGATCTTAGTTTATATTATTTCTGCCTAGTCACATAGATTAATATATGAAACCTTTATTTATTCTTAGCATTATTAAGTAGGGATGACAACCTAGTTCTTGCATAAGAATATTGGTAATAGAAAAGTGGCTAGTTGCTAATGACAAGTTAATTAATTACCATTCATCTTCTAATCTCGGCTCTCGCATTAAAAGTTATATAGTTATATTTGACGACGTTCGTAGATGT
Organism: Eremochloa ophiuroides; assembly: GCA_038502445.1. Lineage (NCBI taxonomy): Eukaryota > Viridiplantae > Streptophyta > Magnoliopsida > Poales > Poaceae > Eremochloa > Eremochloa ophiuroides. The sequence goes on from JAHLJS010000002.1 coordinate 97,105,305, forward strand.
CAATAGGACTATAGGAAAATAATGTAAACTGAAATCTCTCACCGATAAACCTTACTCCGATACCAATTGATATGGGATATGGGTGTCCCGATCTTTCGCTAGAGATGGATAACTTCGATTTGGACTGGAGGGATGTTCACAACCCGACTACAACCATCCAGGGATGATGCGCCTTAGCAACCGATACACCAATTCTAGTGGTTGTTCGCAAACTTGTGGATCACGACCAACCAAACTATTAGGGTAATTCCTGCAAGCAATTGAACAACAGGCAAGAACGAGATGAACAAGCATTGAATTGCTAGATAAAAATATGAATTCAATCTGATAAGAAAACAAATGTGGGGTTCCAATGGCGAGCAGACGGATGGTCTAGTCGACACACACGATGTAGACGAAGTAGCAATGGCTAAAACTTCAATCTATCAAAACCCAATCTGTTTGTGGTGCCTACGGAGGTATATAAGATGGTTGAGGATGACCTGGATGTGGTGGAGGTTGTCCCACAACCCTAGGCCGCGCCCCTATTGGGCCCCACTTGATACACGGCCCATTAGGCAACAATTATGTGACGCAGCACCGCAGACAGAAAAAGTTCTCGTCTTTAAATCAATGATTACAGCTGCCTCAGAGTAGATATGGACATGAGGCCAGATTCATTGAAAAGTAGACATGATATGCTTTCCAAAGAATCCTAGAACGTCCCAATCGGACTCCTTATGAAGTCGTGGTGACCGTCTCAAGTTGGGACTCCGCTGCAGTCCGAATTCCACACCAAAACGTGTTGGACTTGGACTCTTTCCTTCCTTGGGCTATAAGTGACGTGGTGGCTTGATGGAGGACGTTTGGAATACTTAGATTGGGTCCCCAATCAACTTCATTGACCTTCCATGCTTCCGTTATGCAATCAAACCTTCCCTTGATCCATGTAAGTAATTCTGCAAACGAAAATACACACACTTTATCGTGCAGCATCATTTCATCAAATGTATCAATAAAAAAACCCATATGGAATGGTTTCACCTTTATCTTTGAAGGGGTTAACAATGTCATATCCAAGCCGGTGATGTCCTCATCAATCCATGTGAGGAAAGTCTTTTAGCTTGAGGTCATCTTCGAAAAAAGTTATGGGCAGATGTGACCACCTTGTCTTTTTGAATGGTCTTTCCATTGATATTGAATTTACTCTTTTGAAGTAATTCTTTTTTTGTGTTCTGTTTTCGTGTTCCAGACTGTTTCCTCCTGTTATTGTTAGGATTCTCCCTCTGCTAGTGTAATACCGCTGGTATTACAGCTTAATTAACCAGCCATGTCATCATGTTTAAATTCAAGCATCTGCATATGATTGTGCTTAGGGCTCCTAGAGTGATTTGATTTCAACTAGTATTGATTGCGTAATTAAGTCCTCAATCAAAAATAAAAATAAAAATTAAATAGAAATCAAATTAAACCCTAGAGTTGACCTAAAACCCCAATTCAAAATCTATTATGAATCTGAGGACAATGTCTTAATGAAAGTTGTAGAACCTTTAAAATAAAACAACTTTTATTTTTGGAGATTCTGAAGTTATATTCTAAAAATTCAAATTAAACTCAAATTAGTATGTTGGTATTTAAATTTGAAACTTCAGTTTCAAAAATATGTTGAATCCTACAAAACTCCCTTAATAGAAGTTGTCAAGCTCACTGAGTAGAACAACTTTCATGTTGACCAATTTTCAAGTTATTGAGAAAAATCAAAAGTAATTTTAAAATTTTAGTTTGAAATTCAAACCCTACTTTTACCCTCTTTGCTGTAGTTTGAAAATTTGACCGAATTTGAAATTGTTGTCAAAAGCAAAAATGATCTACATAAAATTCTCTGCAACTTTGGTATTCAACATTTCCTTTTGATTCAGCCGGTATGGAGATCAATTTGAATCCAATAGCTTTTGACCTACTTAGACTAGCACTGTAGCTACAGGGGAGGGTCCCCTGTTCTTCTTCTTCCCATACACGCACGTGCGCACGGCGCGCGCCGGCGGTCGTCCGGCCGTCCCGGGGCTCGGCCGTCGCCATGTCGAGTTCTCTAGGGGGCCCCGGACTTACTTGAGCTTATCCTACCCCTTGCCTAGCTTTTAAAGGCGACAAGGCCCGTTCCCGAGCCATTTTTCTCCATTCAGTCGCCGGAGAGATCACGTCGGATTCCGGCAAAATTTGTCGTGCCTCGTTCACCTTCACTCCCTCCATCTCGTCACCATCACCACTACTCCCCAGCGCTCCTATCGAGTCTTCCTATGCGTCCTTCCTCCCCCGGAAACACTCGAAAGCCGTCGTTTTCTTCATCGGAGCCGAGCAGAGCGTCGTCGCGCGTCTGGAAGTCGAGGCCAGCCCTCGAGGGCGAGGCCTTACTGGTATTTTTGTGAGTTTTGGGATCCTTGTGCTTCTCTGGTTCTGTAGGATCACCGGAACAGGGACTTCGCCGTGGTGTCCGTGCCGTCTCGCCCGCCTCCACCGCCGTTCTCATCTCTCTGCACCGTCACGAGGCCAACCATTCAGCCAACTGAGCCTTGGTGAGCACCTAAACCCTTAACGCCCTTCACTTTGGTCTCTTCTGGCTCGAGCTCGCCGGTGTGGGGCGTGCCGTCGGGGCCGAGCCGCCGCGGTCGCGGCTGGGTACACCCCAGTACCCTTGGGAGGTCGGCGTGTAGCTCATTTGGTTCGCGGGGAGGTCTAGAGTCCGCTGGTGTCTTGGTTGGAGCGGCCGACTCGTCACCGGCGAGCTCGGGGCCGGTCAAACGCCGGCGGCCCGCCGGTCAGCGCGTCGGGAGGTAGAAGACGAGGTGAGGAGGGGCTGACGGGTGGGGTCGCCCGGCCAGTGGGTCGGCGGGCGCGCGAGTGCGCGCGCGGGCGGGCTGCGTCCGTTTTGGGCTGGCCTGCGGTGCTGGGCCGACTTGGGCCGAATGGCCGTTTTTTATTTTTCCGAAGTATTTACAAGAGCTGTTCATTTTTAATTAGAATGAATAGTATTGTGTTTAAGCTTTTTGTGTGAATTAATCTACTTCACCAAAAATTATGGAAATATTTGTTGATGCTCTCTGTGATGTGTAGAATTTAATAAAAATATGAAATATTGGATTTGAGTGCTTTCTGTATTAACTAAAATCAGCACATTAAATGATAAAAGAAACTTTGATGATTTTTAATAAATTCCCTGTAAGTCCAAAAATCATGAAAATTTAATTGGTGCTGTTTTAGGTCCAGAGCTAACTGTTGGTGAAGTTTGGCATCAAATGGAAATATTTAAATATTTATTAAATTACATATTGGTTTAAATGATTAATAATAGGAATAGGAAATTGAATGATTATTGATTGGTGTGATTTTTGGATTGCTTGAGATTCTAGCTCAATCACCTTTATGACTTAGGGCATTGTGAATTAGAGTAATCATGGCTAGCCTATAGTAGGGTCTTGATCATGTGTGTGCCTTATTTATTATTGAATTTTATCTGTCATTTCATGCGCATCGCATTCATACATTCATTCATTGCAAACGTATATTAACCGAGAATCTAGAGATAAAGTCCGAGGGTCCAGCTGAGGAGGTTGCTTTGGAAATTGTGCAAGGCTTTGATATTTGTGGCACCGACCCGGACCCGACTCTCTACACCATCCAAGGCAAGCCCCGGTGCATTTGCCCCTCTCCTTGTTGTTTTTTAAAAATATTTATCACTTGAGTTAATTAATTGCATTAGGTTAATAGGAGTTGGGTGACAACCAATTGATGCATTACCATCCTTTAATGCCTGACAATACTTGAGAACCTGATTTATTAAAAGTATTGAAAAATGCTTAGTCATGTCTAATGGTTAGTTTTGCAAAATGCTATTTTAAACTGTGATGATCTAAAGCACGAGAATCACTTATGGGACTGGTTATGTCCTTGTTAGTTGGCAGTGTTCCTAGCTAGTTCATTGTCATCAACGAGGAAGGGTTTTCCTGCTCGGTGATCGTGGCATTGGGTTAGAGTCCCAACAATTGTCACCGACGGAAACGGGATTTGAATACCGAAGGGACAGGGGTATTTGGGTTAGAGTCCCAATGCACTGTCGCCGTCGGAAAAGGTTTAGGGACCGTTCGTTGTAGGCCTGCTGGATCGAGACTTTGCAACTAGCCACATACTACGGAAAGCCTCTGACTCCGGTGGCTCTACTGCTGGAACCGACAACCACGCACTGGGAGTGGAGAGATGGCGAGAGTAGCGTGTACCCTCATGGCCGTCGTGCCTGGAGACGAGAGGAGTACTGTGCTCTCGGGTGGCGCAGGACCGGTTCTGGGGTATGAAAAGCCGTGGTAGGCGAGGTTGGCGTATGCAAGCTTAAGTGCTACATATGCAGTGTGGATAGGGATCCCCAGCTGGGTATTAATCGATTCGAATTGTCGTTGCTCCTCGGATATGGAGACTTGATCCTTCGACCATTCAGCGAATAGTGGTTCGGAACTAGGATGTTTTGAAATGAATAAAGAAGTATCGAAAGAATGATGATGGATACTGGAAAATACTTGAACTATGGTAATGATTAGTAATATTATGGAATTAAAATATTGAATTAGGACTTGTAATGCTTTTCCGCAAAAACTCTTGAACTCTTGCTAAAGCCTTACCTTGACTCCCCTCAGCCTGCATTCCTGAGTCTAATTTTACACTCTTAGTCGGGTAAGTCTTGCGGAGTATCCCATGTACTCAGAGTTTGTTAACCCCGTTGCAGGTAGTCAGCCGGAGTCTGAAGTCTGTCTGGCTCCGTGCTGCGTCACTGTCGTCCAGGAGAGTGAGGAAGAATAAGGTTGAACCCGTGGACGGGGTTCGTGTAATACTTATCTATCTGTTGTACTGTTGGTTCTACCGCTACTGCTACTCTGATATATTTTGTTATGAAATGTTGTAATCCTGTAATGGCTTTACAATGGGATCCTGTCGGAGATAACGGGTGCTTATGTAGCCCGGTAGAGCCCGCCTAGGTCATCTAGAACACAGGCCCGGCTGTCAGATGTCATTAGTGGCGATGACAGGTGCCTGTGGGCCAAGTGATTTAGGCGGTTCTGTTACAGCTAGGTATTTCTGAATTGTTAGCCACAGAAGGTGATGGGGATTGCACTTCTTACGTGTTTTGATTGTTTGTTTGATTGTTGTTCGCTATTGATGCTTTTGGCTGAATTGCACTTTGATGTTGGTATGTTTTCCATTGATTTTGCGGGGGATGAAACATTGTAATTGGCTCGATGTTGAATGTACTTGGTGGAGCCGGAATCATTGCCTACCCGAAATGGATTGGGTAATAATTTTGATGGTGAGGAGCTGAGTTTACATGGTTGACATGTTTTGACTTGGCTTCGTCTTGTAATTCTTCGATACTCTTTTTCACTTTGGGGCATATTTTTGAAGTGTGCCCAGCCCCTTTGCCATGGATGACACAAAACATGCCTTCAAGTCTTAGAGGTTTTCTCCCATTGACCATGCCACCTCTTAGGTGTCCTCTGTTACTAGGTGCTTCTCTTTCAAATGATCTTTCCTTTTGGCTGCTTTTTTCTTGGAAGTTGTATTCTGCAGTTGCATTCTCGTTGTCAATTTGATTGACTTGAAAGGTTGCTGGCGGTCTTCGCACGAAATTGCTTTGTCTTGGATAGGGAGTGTTTTTTGACTGAATTTTGAAATTGTTTTCTTCTTCGACTCTTTTTCTGTGATCATTATCTTATTTAAAGAATTTTTGCATGACTTCGTAAAGTTCTGTAATTGAAGCCGGAGGTTCTCGAGTGAAGTATGATGCACATTGCCCCATGCGGAGCCCTTTTATTGCAGCTACTATGGTGACTTCATCGGGCACGTTTGCCACTTGAGCCTTTGTTTGAAGGAATCTTCGGAAGTATTGGCTTAGAGGTTCCTTAGGCTGTTGTTTGCAACTGAAAAGATCTTGTACTGTGAGTCCTGCTGGTTGAAAACCTTGAAAATCCACTAGCAAAGTTGCTTTGAGTTGTTCCCAAGAATGAATTGAATGTGGTCGCAGCGAAGTGTACTACTGTTATGCCGGTCCTTTGACGATCATGACCAAAGATTTTGCTAGGATAGTTTCGTCACCTCCGCCTGCTATAACTGCGGCTTCATAGCTCATTAGAAATTGTTTGGGATCGAAATCACCTTTGAAGGATGGAAGCATGTTGAATTTATACCCCAGAGGCCATGGGGCGAATTGCAGATTTGTTAATAGCGGGCACTTTTGATCAACTGTTAGAAGCGATCATTGCGAGTTCTTTTTTTTTAGTGGTTTTTGCTGCTGATCCTGGTTCGTTAATGTTGATGACTTCGTGGCTTGCGTTGTGTAGCTCGTCATTGAGCTGGATAAGAGTTTCTTCTGCTTCTTTGTTTCTTTGCTGGATTGACTTTTCTCTTGTTCAGCTCTTTCTTTTTCTGGAGAACTTGCTCTTCTAGTTCACTTAGTCTTCGCTTTTCTTCTAAAGATTCTTATTCTTGAGGTGTTCTTTCTTCATTATCCGGCCTTTTGCCTTCGTTTACTGGAGGGAGGTCTTCGCTCAAGTTTGCTGTTTTTTTTTTTTTTGCTAGTCTTCGCCATCTTTCTCTTAACCTTGTGGTCGAAGTCTTCTTCGAGCATGCACAGACGGTGGGCGCCAAATGTTGGGTAAACAACGCAAAGATGAGAGTCCACGTGGCTGAATCGCTCACGTGTAAAGTAACTTTTTTCCCTGCCACTGTACATGTCAGAGGGGTATATTTATAGGGGCCTTGCCTTCGATACTTCCTATCAAAAGTCTTTTTTACCCCTGTTCAATTTGTACAACTTTCATATTTACATATAGGGCGAAGTTGTCTTTTCACACTTCGCAGCTATCGCTATACTATCTTCTAATCGTGTCTTCTCTTTTCCTTTGACTTATTTTGGCTCCGCTGCAAGTTTTGCGAAGGTTTTCTTCTAGTGTTTCTTCTACGAGCGAGGCCAACTTCGCTCGTACTTCTTTGTCTTCGTGCTCTCCACCTTCGCAAAGCCGATCTTTCCTCCGAAGTCTGGAGCTGAGTTTGGCTTGAAGTCAAAATCCCCAACATCAGCATGCTGCACCATCAGCATGCTGCACACTGTGTGGAAGAGGAAACAGCTGCCGCAAAAATATTTTTTAAGTTTTCAGCACCGAGGAACTTAGATGATCCGGTGCCTGTGTTTTTGGTTTCAGCATCGATATGCAAAATGGTTCTACTCGATGCTTGGAAAGTCTCTCTCCTCTCTCATCATCGATGAAACACAACATTGTGGCCAGTCTTAGTTTCCCGTTTCTATTTATCAAATTGCAGCTTAATTTTTCTTGTTGTCAATTTCAATTTTTGGTACCTATTTCACAGGTTCAGTTTCCCTTTAAGATTCGAATGCCTTTCTAAATCCTGCATATTATTAACTTTTCTTCGGTATTTCCTTCTTTTAAACATTTTAAATTTTTTTTGTTTCAATTGTTATTTTATGTTTCGTTTAATGAGTTATGAGTTCCATTATTTTATTTTCCCTTTTAAGACCTGAATGCCTTCCTAAATCCTACATATTAGTTGTATAATAACTTATCCCCTAAGTTGGCAGCTTATGCAATGTTTTTCTAATAATTTGCCCCTCACAGAGTCACAGTGCAGCTTCCCCGTTTTGCAAAATGTTGTACTGTAGCAGAGTTATAATTTTTGTAATAATTATCCAGTCATGATCTAAGTAGGCTCAAAAGATTCGTCTCACAATATTTTGCGAAGCTGTCAAAATAGTTTCATTTTTCGTCTACATTTAAGGCCTGTTTAGAACGCAGAAATTTTATAGGAATTTCGTAAGAATCTATTCAATTTCCGCAGGAATTAGAGAAAAATGTTCCATTCCAAACGGGGCATTAATGATTCATGCGTGTCGCAAAGTTTCAGTTGCTGTACCCTGTTCTAAACACAGGCCAAAAGGTCACGGACGAAGAAAGCGACTGAGACGAAACTGTTGACGCGAAAGAAATTCGGTAGAGAGCCACTGAACATATCTCTTACAACGCTCAGTGGAAACGCGCAGATAATGCAGCCGTGTGGCTGCAGGCACTTACCAGCAACCGGGTTATTTTTTTTCACCTGCAAGGCAGCAAGGACAAGGAGAATTCTTCATCACAAATCTCTCTGGCAGCAGGAGTAACCAGCAAGCAACCAATCAATCGACCAAATTAAAGCATGCGTCTCTTGGTCCTTCAGCAAGCAACCAATCGATCGACCAAATTAGCTTTCAAAAAGTCCAAAGCACGAGGAAGACAAGGAGGTAACGAGGCGCTTATCCACAGCAATGAGCCAATGATCCCGGCCAGGGCCAAGAAAAGAAAAGTTGCGTTATCATAAGCGACACCCGGTGCCCAGTCCCCAATAAGCACGGCACGACGTGAAAAAAGGTCCCGCGACCTGGCTTATCAAACTCCTAGCACTAATAACCTCTCCTCCGGCTCGCAGCCCAGGCCTGTCAAGTTGCCATTCTCTTTCATGGACCAGCTGAGCTGCAACAGGGCCTGTTAACAGGTAAACATGGCCTTTGGGAGGGTGAGAGTCCACTTATCGAAATGATGAGATGCAGATATGGGGTCCCTTCCCTTTGCTGCGGCGGGACGGGGCCAAGCTGCCACTTCTCGCAATCGCTGTCGAGGCATCAGACCAGCAGGCCCCATCTCCTGTGCGGCCAAGTTGACAGGATCTTGTATTAACAAGCGCATTATGCCTTATATTATATATTTATGTACTTTAATGGAAACTCAATTTTAAGTGTGTCTGCCGATATACTAAACGAAATCCAAATCTCTCGGATCAGATGGGAAACAAACAGCTAGGGAAGTCTTCTTCTCTTGAGCTGTACTTCCAAGCGCAGCACGGCATGAGAGCGATGCGATGATGCAGGTGGCACTGTGGCAGGATGAGGGAGATGAGCCAGGGTGTCAACCTGGCTGGTTAGGACCTTCCCCTGCATGCATCTGGGGCATGGATTGTCACTTTCATGGGAGCGTTACAAAACTGTTGTGTCCACATTCATGGTCATGGGTTTCTATTGAGTACTCTGGTTACCTAACCAGTAGTTATGGGTTACTATAGTCGTTTCCCCACCAGTTTCTTTCCCCATTACGTTCACTTTGGTAGTTCTGGTCACGCTAAAGGAACCAATAATTGCGTCGTTGATCTATCTGCAGCGTCCGGCACCGAGCCTTGCTGACATATGCGAATTGCCTATGGGCGAATGCAAACCGTGCTCCCGTTTCTTTGATCAGAAACGCGCAACCAATAATCATCTGTATGTAAACGTTCGCTGCTTGGGTGCTTGCCAATGATCTCTGTATAACAACGCTATAAATAGCATGGGCATGAAGTCATTAACGTCGTTTGACCCTTTTTAATTTGCATGACAAAAAGACATGCAGCATGGGCTGATGCTGACGGCGGCGACGAGTTGGCAACCGTCGCACGTCCCAGTGCGCTTGACATGGAAGCTATCGGTGCCAAGATAAGCATTCTATACAGAGGGGAGAAAAAAAAAAAATTGAACCTGTCCGGATCCGGCCGTCCCCTGCCCGTATACGTACGTCCTTTCAGGGAAGGAAGCGAAAGACCATTTGGTTCCTAGAAAAGTGAAAAAGTATATCCCAGCCACATAGGCTCTGTTCGAGCTTAAAACCGCTTATTTTTTAGCCCTTTTACAGTATTTTCCTCTCATAAGAAATTAGTATAAGCGCTTATTTTTAGCGGTTTTCAGTTTCAGCGAACAGAGTTATAGTACCATGGATATGGAAAAGAAGCACTAGTATATTACTCCTACTACTACACTAGACTCTAGTTAGAGACACTATTCCTAGATATATAGGACGCCTCAGCAAATATTTTTACGCCTTGTTTTTTTGACCAATCAGCACTTATTTCTAGACATAAAATAATATTTTTCTCTCAGAACAAATCAGCATCAGACAAAATCAGTACTTGTTTACGAATACAGCATAGGCCAGAGCCATGGACGACGAAAGTGACCACCCAGATTAAATTAGGGTCAATCCCTTCTATGCCATTGAAACTTATACTTATCTCTTATGTGCCATTGAAAAATATAAGTTTCCTTTTATGCCATTGCTTTATATTTTCTCTCCCTTATATGCTATTGCCGTTATATTCTCCGTCAAGAATCTCCGTTAGCGCTATGTGTGGCACCATTTTCACTCCGCGTATGTCTACATCGCTGCAAGAAGACTGACCTAGCCTAGCCATTTGACATACGTATCATAATTTGTGTAGCCTTTTGACGTACACGTGTTATAATTTAGACTTATGTAAATACGTTTATCCTAGTGTTTTCCTAGTCTACTATTTGACGTACACGTGTTATAATTTAGACTTACGTACACGTGTTAACCCTGGATTCCTGTCCGTTTCCAGCCTAGCACGTGAGATTTTTGACGGAGAATATAACGGCAGTGGCATATAAGGGAGAGAAAATATAAAGCAATGGCATAGAAGGAACCTGTATTTTTCAATGGCACATAAAAGATAAACATAAGTTTCAATAGCATAGAAGGGATTTTCTCATTAAATTATGGAGTACTCCTACTTAAAGGCAAAAGATTTTAGTAAAGCCACCAGGAATGATCTCGTAACGCTAGCTCGGTGGACGCAGATGAACAGCTAGCTTACTTCTTCTAATCGATCGACGGCAAAGATTTGCAACCAAAAGCCAGCGTTGTGACTGACAAGGCGACAGCTAGTGCCAACAAGCAAGCACTCCGCGTCAAGTACGGCGCCCCTGGCTTATCAGCTCAACCTTGCTCCGATCCGTCCCCGGCGCTCCAGGTTGCTGCCATTCCTTTTCCGGGGGGCAAGGGCAGCTGCAGCTGCAACCGCACCGGTTTCTTTTTTCGGCAGATCGCAGCTGTGGAATACCACTACAACTACAAGATAGAAGCGGCGGCCCTTGGGTGCCGGACAGGCCACCTCGCCGGCATATCAAGACAATAAATAATAACGATGAGGTGCATGAAGATAGATAAGAGGGCCCCGCCCAAATGTTGCGAGCTTGGGGGGCGACGGCGCCAAGGTGCGACTTCGCAATCCCTGTCAAACATATACCACCTCCTGCACGACAGTTCGAGTCAACAAGATTGTGCCAAATGATTATTAATTCATCATTATCCCCCCGGCAAACCAGATATAATTGTTATTGTTAATCCTTGTTAGTTTGGCATCTGGAACTGGAAGGAAGAAACGACTACACTGCCTGTGTTTCTTGGTGGAGAAACGAAGAACATCATCATAGGTATAAAACGAGGGCTTTTGTTCGCTAATTGAGCTGACACCCGGTCATGGACCGATCAATCATATATAATTCATTGGCAGGAGGGAGGGGCCCTAGGGGGGCAAGGAAAACAACACACCAACTTGCCCGGAGCTTGAAAACGATGCCTTCTTTGGTTGCGTGGCTGATAACCTGATAAGATGGAGGCACCGCATGGAGCACACACAATGACACAAGCGGAAGCGGGGGTGTCGACCTGGCCGGTTATGCCCTGCCTCCGCCTCCTCCTGGGTGAAATATAATAACCAAACATTTTTGTCACTTTCTGGGAAGCATTAGAAACCATTGTGTCAGCATTCACTGTGCCGTCGCAATGCCATCGCATGACTAATTGAGTTATAAACATAGGACGGCGACCGGCGGCCGGGCTAAACAGATCCATTGGAAGTCTTGAGAAACATATTGCAGCAAAACCTAACCCCGTAGACCAGCAAAAGCTTCAGGCTGAATAATAATCTCACCATTTTGAACCCAACAACACCAGTAGGCTGTGTGGCTCGTACTAAGTCATAAGTACAGTAGAAAACATGCTGAATGGTAAAAGAGCCTAGAAGGCATTGCTGATAGACACTGACCACTTCTATATTGATGACAGACAAGAGATAAGTTTCCAACAGGTTACACTTTGTCTTCCAGAAATTCCTGTAAACTAGACAGAATGCTAAAGCACCACTAATCGCCATTAACACTTTTGACAAATCCTAAAGACACTGGCATGTTCTCCTTTTCCCTAGTTTCCAACAATTTGAGATGAATTTCCCAACAATGCCCATAAAGCAAACCTCAATCTATGGAAAAATAATGACTATAAAAGCCCTATACATCCAGTTGCCATTCTGTTGAACAGAGTGCTCGTGTCAGGTGATGCACGGATTGTAGCACATCGAGTAGACAACTAGTCTTTCGACACAATGAAAACAAAATATAATACATTACGTATCCCCAGACAAACATATATTGCAACTAAGTAATGCAGACATGTTTCTTCTGACCTGTAGCATATTCCTAAAATGTTCCAATGGCCAAATACCAGAATGCTTCAATCAATTAGAACTGTTTCCCATCAAAATTAGCAAAACTGAGCTGCGTTTGTTGTACAGTAGCCTTAGCCTTATGGTAACAAATCGGGAACCTCAGCACCATATGTGTGTCTCCCCGCAAGCTATAGGGTTAGGAGAAAACAAAACATCAGTCAAGTGCTAACAAGAATGGGATAATAACTACTACAAGGACATCCATCACACACCTTGAACGAGTTTCATTGGCACCTTGACGAGGGTGGCCTCATGGACACATGCACTTCATGTTCTTCAGGACCAACACGGAATTTTGGGACAATAATCTCCAGGCCTGTCCCTGTTTCATCACGGTACGCTTCCAAAGTGGCGTCTTCAGGGATCCGGGTAGGCAATGGAATTTCCCGGACAAAATCTCCTGGTGGGCAATGCTCAGGAGCAGGGTCCGCCAACTTGAAAGTCCGATCATGCCTTTTCAGGAATGGCATCCGACCAACGCTAGTGCATGATACCTTAACAATCCCATTTGTAAGAGTATTCTTCCATGAAACCTTCACCTTCTGAAAATCAGCGAAAGGCAGGCTAATAATGATCAAGTAGCCCTTGCTATCCTCATATATTGTTTTTGCAGCAGTTACTGGTCCAGAAGCATGGCGCATCACACCTGAGAAGTCATTCATCCATGATGGGTCAAAGGTGTGGCTCACATCCATGTCCTGGGCCTTGTCTGAATTCGAATTGCTGCAGTCCTCTTCCATTGCGGCCGGTGAGGAATCCTTCCTGCGCTTGTTACAGGTGGCTGTGATCTCCATGCCATCACCAGAACTGTGATTGGATGGTTGTGTCGATAGGTTAAGGCCAGAACCGTTCAGCAACTTCTTGTGGTGCCCATGTGAGCTGCTCTTTGCAGGAACCACAGTTGCTGGCCTCTCGAGCTCAAAGTCTGTGCTCGGCAAATTCCTCCAAGACTCAAAATCACTCGCCTCGGTTGGTACTGAGAAATTGGCATCCCTCCCAGTGAGCTCCATCCACCTTTTTAAATCAGCCTCAGGTACACCTGCCAAGTTTGGCGCCCTCACGATTTCAATCCCATGAAGACACTGCGGGTTAGAGAGCCCACGATAGTGCTTGCGCTGCATCCGGTGTGAGCGCACAAACCCTTTGTCTGCGCTGAAAGGGAACTGTGGCTCCCCAAGGCGCGAGTGCCCATTCATGAAGCTCCTCAGCTGCATCTTCCCCAGGGCATTCTCCGGCCGCTCCTTAAACACCCACATGTACATGTTCTCCATGTCGTGCTGCACCAGGAACGCGTCCAGTGTGGCACTATTGCCGTTCCCGCCGGTGGTGGCTGCCTTCGCCTTGCCATCCTTGTCGGCAGACATGACCGGCTTGAAGTAGTGGGTGAAGAAGAACCACGCTCCCCAGATGCTATCGTTCCTCTTGACGCACTTGCGCGCAGCGCTGGAACCGGAGCCCTTGGTGTGGGACACAGCGACCATGGTGGTCGCGGCTGCAGCTGGGGCAGAGACAGGCCCGGCGGCAGCGGGCGAATCCGAGTCGTAGTGCTGCGGGCCGCCGAGGCCGACATCTAGCATGTCAACGTTGGCGTCGTGGGACGCCGGAGGGGGCGGAGAGGGGTCGGCGGCGAGGGGGAGGTTGATGTCAGGGGGGGCGACCGCCGCGGCATGCAGGCAGCGGCGGAAGGGCCCCTGTGGCTGGAGGAAGAGGTCGAAGTCGTCGTGGGAGGCGGTGTCCATGGAGAGGAAGGTGGAGGGGCCCTGGTGCGGGTGGTGGGCCGTTGCCGTGTCCATGGAGAGCGCTGTGAGCAGCGACTCGCCCATGGCGGCGGCGGCGGCCGTCGTCGTCCTCCTCCTGGCGGCCCGCTCCTCGTCCGCCTGCTGCTCCCCTTCCGTCGCTGCGCTGTCCAAATCGTCGGCGCTTCCTCCTCCACCGCCTCCGCACGGCGCGCTCCACTCCTCCGAATCGCTCCACGAGCATCAGTTAGCGACCAGGCTTCACACCTCCCTCGCGTCCATCCGCCGGCCGAGAGGAAATGTGGGGTGGTGGTGTTTTTTTACCTTTCAAAATCACACGGAGAACCGGATCAATACAGGAACGCAAATCTAGGAAGCAGGAATGAATCCACAGAAGCGGAGATCCGAACGAGGAGCACGTACCTACGCAGGTCCAAGAAACCCGGAGCTCTCAAATCGACGAACCGCCTCCACCACCATCCAGCCCAAGGACTTCCCTCCTGCCGCGGTGCGTTGCAATCGAATCAAATCAAACGTGGTCGAATCGGCGGGCGGGCTGGGGCTCGTCGCGGTCGATGGATGAGGAGCGGGTGGGGGAGGTGGGAAGGGGGAAGACGGTAACGGAGGCGGGGGAGAGTTAAAGGGTAGGAGGAGGCGCCGGTGGGGAGCCAGCCAGCCGAGCCCGGTGAGCCGCGGCCTCCCCCAGAAGGAGCCTGGACGCGGTGGGGTGGGGGGGCCGTTACTTGACGGTGACGGCTGGAGCAACTCGCATCGGCGGAGGCGGAACGGACGGGGACGGCAAGCGGTGCGGGTGGCGTGGGTTGGGTTGGGTGCGTGTGGGTGGATGGGCTCGGCCCCCGAGTCTCGCTCGCGCGATCTCATTGTTTTTGCTTCTTTTTGCATCGGTGTGCCACTGCCACCCATCCTGCTCTTGCTCGCCGATTTTTTTTGTTTTTCCTTTTCGGGGTGAGGTGTTTCCGTAGGTCTTGGGGTATACTGCTAGTACTAGTACTACTGCTGTACTGTACTGGATTTAATAAAAAATAAAATAAAATATTGCAGATGCAGGAAACGTTGCATCGTTGGTACGCAGTGATGGCCTTTTTTTTTTTTTTACTGCGGAATCACGTCGACGATGGTGTGTACGTAGTACGTATATGGTATGTACTATCATTGAAGTTGGATTAGGCAACGCATTAGGATATTGTGGTCAGTACCCAGTACTCCCAGTACGGGGAAAAAACGATACGCACGTCCTGTCCTGCCATGGGTTGGGTTGACTACAGATCGCGGCTTTCGCTTGACCCTTGATTGCTGAGATCTTTCGAGGGAAAAAAAACTAGGCACTCCCTCCATCTCCAACGATAAGTAACTCTAAAAAGTTTATAGAGTCAAATTATTTTAATTTTGACCAAATTTATATAATAAGATAATAATAATATTTATGATATCAACTAAGTTTCGTTAGATTCTTCATCTAGTGCACTTATTTAGTATCCTAAATTTTCATATTTTCACTTTAATTTTAGCCAGATTTAAGATGATTTAACTCAGTAAAATCCTTAGAATGCTTACAGAGTTGTGCCTATGTTCTGTCCTATAGATGTTCAGGGCTACTGTGATATGGATGTGTTTTCTCCTTGACCTTGTCCAAGAACCTTCTTTTCGTATACTAAAATTCAAAAATTGAGAAAAAAAAAAGATGTTATCTTTGCTGATTGGTGGGCCAAATGCATTCGTAGAGTCAAGGAGTATAAAAAGGGGTTAATTCACTAATCATTCTAACTTCTTGGCTGATTTGGAAGCATCGCAATTATTATGTCTTTGATGGAGCTTTCCCATCTGTTAATGAGGTATTGAGGTAGTTTAGGGATGAGTACAAACTGTGGTGCTTGGCTGGAGCTAAGAAACTTCAAGCACTTCAGTTGGATGGGGTAGGGACCTCTATGTTAGGCGCCTAGTGGTCGGTCGTTAGATGTCTCATAGGTGATAATGTTGTAAGTGTCACAACCTTCTCATATATAGCTCTGGTATGAGTTGGTATTGTACTCGGGCCTCTTTTTTCTCTATAATACAATGATACGCAGCTCTCATGCGTATTCGAGGACAAAAAGATTTGGTAAGCCAAATTTAAAAAGTTGGTAACTTTTAGTAACGAACTAAACACTTGCCAAAAACTACTTACTAAATCTAATTTTAGTAGCCAACCAATCCGATCCCAGAGTAACAGTAGTTGCTGCCAACCGGTAAATTGCATCGAATAGCTCTAGCAATTACTGTCAGTACTAGTCCCCCACCACTGATGATGATGAGGTATTCTTAAACCGTTATGTAATAGCTAAAGACAATAATATAGTCTTACACTTCCAATTAATCATGAGTATATTATATAAGTGTCGAAAATTGTAGGGAGAAGGGCTAAGTGCTCCAGATGCAGTGACTGAAGAAGGCGTGCTTTGAAAAAAATGATGTGCCATGGTGTTGTACTGCTGTGTGTGCTATTTGCTATTTGTGATTTGTGAGTTGTGACATATGAGCACATCATGTGTCATGTCTCTTGACTTATGTGATGCATCATGTATGGATAGTTCATATCTATGTGATGTACGGATATTTGGTACTGTACTATTATTTGTGTGGCGTAGTTCATGTGATGTATGGATGATTCAGACTTAGCACGCGATGTTGTATATGTGGCATGTTTTGACTTTAGGTTTCCGTTTATTGTTCATTTCCATCCACTTTTCGATCATATTTATCTGTTTTCGTATTATCATTTATCTCACTACCGTTCTCCCTCCCTGCTGTTCGGCTCCCGCTCCCGTTTCCATCTAAAAATGTGAAAATGAAAATGAAAATGATAATACGATTTTCCGTCCGTTTTCAACTATAAAGACAACTAATTTTTGTTCAGTTATTTTTTTATTAGATGACATATTAGCTTTCATAAGTTAAATATTTGTATTTTCGACCATTGATTTTTTTTTAAAAAAAACTTTACATAGATTCATGTCACAAGATATATGTTTCTAGATTTACTATCTTGATACTTTCATAAATATATAATCTATATGTTGTGAAAAAATTAGTCAATGATAGTAACGTTTGATTTAAGACAAAGCTAATATGACATTGTAAAGAAAACGTTAAATGGTAACTTAATTGTTGAATCTTGGACGTTTGTTGACAATCAAATTTGACGGCCCGCTCTGACTTGTGATCCGCGCCTTCTAGCTCTGTCGTGTATGACCACCTTTTTGCACCGACACCATTAATGACTGAAAAATTATCAGCCACCTTTGTTCCAAATTATAAGCCGCTAACTTTTCTGATAGTTTTAAATATAACATACTCCCTCCATACTCGAAGTAGTTGATGTTTAGGACATAATTGTACTTATCAAGGAGTAATTAATTTGGGGTTAGTTTTTCGTCTTTACCCCTAATAAATAACGTTGCTGGTGTATCTCTATCGAGAAACAAGCAAAGGATGAGATGGCCAGCGTGGCAAGGCTAAGGCTTTGGTCGTGAGGTCTCTGGTTTGACCCCTAGCGGGGCTATTTTTTTATTGCTGGATTGATTTTGTATTGGTCAGGGATGGAGGCGAGCGTCCTGAAGCCCTCGCAAATCGAGGCGCCACAGCGAAGTCGAAAGAACGCGCGGCATCGGCCAGGGGCAATCAACGACGTCTATGGCCTTGGACACCAAAATTTACCCTGTTAAAGATTTGACAAGCCATGATTTTTCCTCTCATTTGGTTTGCTACCAAATCTTGCCAACTCTTTGTATTTGGCTTGCTAAATCTATGGCAAGTTTTTTTTTTACCTAACTTTGGTTTGCCAAATCTTGGGCAAGACAAATTTTGATCGCAATCTAAACAAACCCTACCTTTGCGAAAATGGGCCAAGTGCCCAGAACGTCAGTTAATTTATGTATGGAGGGAGTACGTCTAAATACACATCAAAGCCGTTGATCTCCATTTGAATACAGAAGTGTTGTTTTTCCTGTAATAAATTCAGAGGCTAAAAACAAGTGTCCTGGGTTATCATGTCCGCTTCGGCCACTTTAGCGCAACGCCACCGTCCCCTTGATTAGTGATCAGCGCGCTGCCGAAACCGCCAATTCATTGCGTATTTGCGTGCGAGTGCGACCGCGTGAGCGCCCATCGTCGCGTGCAGGAGCTTCACACCCTGTTGGCTGAAAAATAAGCGCTAATTTCGGTTCGTGCTGATTTGTTGTGAGAGAAAAATACTGTTTTAGTAGCTGAAAATAAGCGCTGATTGTTATATCCACCCGTCTTGTTGTACCCGTGCGCCCTGGCCGCTCGTCGTCGTCGCACCTCGGCGGCTGTCCGGCTGTGGTCGTGCGCGAATTCGAACGGCAACTTTTCTTCTCTCCTGGCGTGTCCCCGCGGTTTAATTTGCTCGGGCAAACCGCGGATTTCCATGTGGTTTAGCCGAGGCTGGGGCCGGGGCCGGCTGTTGCCTGTCGGGTGGGAACTGGGTAGGCTGGCTGGCGGCTGGCGCGAGTTATCAGCGGAGAAAAGAGGTCCCGCGGCTGACGACGGACTTTTTTATGCCGCGACCGCGATAAGTGGTCTCGGAGGATGCCAATCTGGGGAGGCGCTTCTCTCCAAAGTCCACGGCGCCGGAGCGCGTGGGGCGGGAGGGCTTATCTGCTAGCTGGGCTGTGAGGTGCGTGACCGTGATGTGAGAAGGCGCCGGCGGGGACCTTGCTTTATGCTTAGGCTTAGCTTGCCGGCAATTTAACGCCGCCTTATAACGCTGTTTAGGTGGCGTGACAGAGGGGGGCCGTACTGCCGTAGTAGTAGCAGCTTACTAGAGCCTTGGCACCACCGGTAGGCTGTTTGCTGCTAGTAGTACGTCAGGTATTGGTTGGTGCTGCAAGTGCAAGGGGCTTCAACATAAAAGGTGGTTTGGATCACGTTGCTTGCTAGAGGTGCAGAATATACTCGCCTGGTGGTACCACCGGTCCACTACACCCCACCCGCACCGCGTGCGATTTGCGCAAATGACTAGAACGTCAGCCATCGGTCACGGCTCATGCGTTCGTTTCGTGAATTTTGCCACTGGGGGTTCGTCGTCCAAACTGATCTTTATAAGAATTAGGGAGAACGAGATGACCTTCCCTGGTCACTCGGTTACATGTTATATAGGCAGGGGACAACCCCTACGTGATGTACAAGATTTGGTACAACAGACTCCACAAATCTCTACACAATTCTCTCAACCTTAACCACTAATAAGGTTAAGATTGGTCCTAAAATGACGCAGCTTGTCAGCAGAGATCGCCTTGGTGAAGCCGTCTGCAAGCTGATCTGCAGAGTTGATGAATCTGATATCCAACAATTTGTTGGCAACTCGTTCTCGAACAAAGTGAAAATCAATCTCAATGTGTTTCGTTCTGGCATGAAAAATAGGATTGGCCGAAAGGTATTTGGCTCCCAAGTTATCACACCAGAGACGGGCAGCAGCAGGATGGGGAATACACAATTCTCGCAGAATTTTCTGAACCCAAATCATCTCGGCCGTTGCATTGGCAAGAGCCTTATATTCAGCTTCTGTACTAGAGCACGACACGGTAGCTTGCTTCCGAGCCGTCCATGAAATCAGATTGTCGCCAAGAAAAACAGCAAAACCACCAGTAGACCGCCGATCATCGACACAACCAGCCCAGTCAGCATCAAAGAATACGCTGACAACCAAGGATCTGGACGGCTTGATCAAGTGGCCAAAGGAAATAGTACCTCGAACATACCGTAGAATCCTCTTGACGGCGCTCCAGTGAACCGTAGTGGGCGCATGAAGAAACTGACACACCTTGTTCACCGCAAAGGCAATGTCAGGTCAGGTCAAGGTCAAGTATTGGAGAGCGCTAACAACACTTCTATACCGAGTGGAGTCCTCTGAACCCAACGGATCACCATCCTGCAGGCTGAGTTTTTCCGACGTGGAGAGAGGAGTATCCACAGGTTTTGCATGAGCCATGCCTGACCGGGACAAAACATGTTCAGCATATCGACCTTGGGATAACAACGAACCCGTAGGCTTCCTGGTAACCTGAATACCCAGAAAAAAATGAAGATCGCTGAGGTCCTTCAGAGCAAAGTCTTGCTGTAAGTCCTTGAGAAGAGCAGTGGTTGCCTGTTGAGAGGAGCTGGCAGCAATAATATCATCTACATACACAAGAACAAACATGGTGTAGCCTCTTCGAGTGTAGTGGAACAAAGAAATATCTGCTTTGGAAGCAACAAAACCCAGTGCTTCAAGTCGTCTGCAGAGTCTAGCATACCAGGCTCGAGGAGCCTGCTTGAGACCATAGAGAGCCTTATCAAGCTTGCAGACATAGGTGGGATGCTGTTTATCTGCATGTAGACTTCCTCTTCTAGACTTCTAGAACACAATGAAGAAAAACGTTCAGAACATCAAGTTGGCGAAGTGACCACCCCTTTGACACAGCAATAGAGAGAACAACCCGTATCGTAGTTGCTTTAACCACCGGACTGAACGTTTCTTCATATTCTATCCCATAATGTTGTTTGAACCCTTTCGCAACAAGCCGGGCCTTATACCGATCCACTGACCCGTCAGCCTTGCGTTTGATCTTATAAACCCATTTGCACCCCACAATATTTTTGTCCTTCGGCCGAGGAACAAGCCACCAAGTATGATTCTTGAGGAGTGCTTGATGTTCATGATCCATCGCCGCAACCCATTCCTTGCTAGCAAGAGCTTGATTCAATGTCTGCGGTTCTCCAGAGGATGTGACCACTTGCATACCCCATCGAACAGTACCATCAGTGTACTGCTTAGGCTGTCGTATACCGTGGGATAACCGCGTGACCGGTCGTGGTGGAGGAGGTGAATCAGGCGCTGCAGCTGAGCTGGATGGTGGCGGCGTCGATGCAGGGGACGCAGAAGAGGGCACATCTCCCCCAGCCGCAGAGGACCCATTGGGAAAGATCTCAGCGGGCCCGGCGCCTGGTCCTGTAGGGGGGTCCAGTTGCGGCGCTGGAGCCAGTGCATCGGAGGAGAGTGGCGGAGGAGCCGATGTAGAAGATCCGGAGCCAGCAGTGTGCGTCGGGTGGTCAGGCGCTGCCGGCTGCGTCGAGGGGACAGGAGCTGCCGGCGCCAATCCCGATGGCTCGACACCGGCCTGCGCCACCGAATCCAGAGCAGAAGAATCGATCTCGGATCGGGAGCTGCTCCCCTTCCCGGGAGGCACATGAAATCACACTGCGTCGCATCCGATTCTTGATGATTCTCGCCGGCGTTTGTTCCTGCATGCATCAGAGGATCAACAGAGCTTGCTCCGGGGTTAGTAGCAGGAGGAGACGAGTCACATTGACCAGACAAACCTACATCCCCAAGGCTAGTAGAAGGAGAGCGAAGGATGTCAGGGAGGAGTTCGATTTCCTTGCGAAGACGCGCACCAGCGTTTGGGTGAACAGAAGCAAAGGGAAAAACATGTTCATCGAACACGACGTCCCTGGAGATGTAAACTCGACCATCCTTAGGATCAAGACATTTATACCCCTTGTGCAGAGTACTATAACCAATGAAGACACACTGTTTGGAGCGAAAGGCAAGTTTTCGTGTATTGTATGATCGAAGATGTGGCCAAACAGCGCAGCCGAAAGTAGGAAGGAAACTATAGTCGGGTTTCTGATGGTGTAAGCGCTCATAGGGTGTCTCATTTTGGATGACTGGAGAAGGCAACCGATTTATAAGATAGACTGCGGTAGAAAATGCCTCATCCCAAAATTTGAGTGGCATTGAAGCATGAGCAAGGAGAGTAAGCCCCATTTCTACAATGTGTCGGTGCTTACGTTCGGTCGAGCCGTTCTGTTGGTGTGCGTGTGGACATGAAACGTGATGGTCAATGTCAATGCATTTAAAGAAGGAGTGTAGGGCTTGATATTCCTCACCCCAGTCGGTTTGAACAGCACATATTTTTCGCCCATATTGTCGTTCAACAAGACTTTGAAACTCATGGAAAACGGAGAACACCTTAGATTTGTGACGAAGTAAATAACACCAAGTGAATTTTGTGTGATCATCAATAAAACTCACATAATACGAATAGCGTCCAACTGAACTAGGGGTAGGGCCCCATACATCTGAGAAAATAAGGTCCAAAGGACCGGATGACACACTTGACGACTTAGGGTAGGGTAACTGATGACTCTTGCCTTGCTGGCACGTATCACAGACTCGATGTTTATTCAAATTACGAACAAATGGAAGCTGAAACCGATCTAGGACTTGCGGAACCACACTCGAGGAAGCATGGCCAAGGCGATGATGCCATAAGGACACCGGAGACTTGGCAGCTCCAAAGGCGATGACGATGGATGCATTGGGTAGAGCCCTCCTTCACATGTGCCTTTGTGGAGGGTTCTCATCATCGCCTGCTCCTTGATCAAAAAATGATTTGGATGGAATTCAAGGAAAACATTATTATCTTTAGCAAGGCGATTAACTGAGCAAAGGCTTTTGTGTGCTTGCGGGACATGGAGAATATTTTTAAGAGACAAATTTCTACTAGGGGAATGCAAAGTGCTATGGCCAATGTGAGCGATCTCCATACCTGCCCCATCTGCAGCATGAACCTGTTCGGCGCCGTTGTACTTGTTGCACATGGTCAAGCGCTCCAACTCACCAGTGATGTGGTCGTTCGCGCCGGAGTCCATATACCAGTTCGTATCGACGCCATACGAATTGGTTGAGGCCGTGGATGCAGTCTTCTGCGGTGGACCATTGTAGGTGTTGTCGAAGCGCTTGAAGCAACGGAAAGCAGGATGCCCTTCCTTGCCGCAGATCTGGCAATAGACGCCAGGCTGGAAGTTGCGGCCATAGCCACCGCCATCACCGCTTTTGTCGCTGCGCCCGCATCCGCCATTGCCGCGGGCAAAACCCCCACGGCCGCCACAACAGCGAGAGTTGTTGTTGGAGCTGGATCCGGTGTTGCGGCCACCCTTCATGGCGGTGTTGACAGAGGCTTGATTGCCGGGGTGGAGCCCCTTGCGCTGCTCACGGCTGACAAGCTGAGCATAGAGCTCAAGGATCGTGATGGGCTCCACTCGGGTGGTGACCGCGGTCACCACGGACTCATAATCCTCATCGAGTCCGGTGAGGATGAAGGAGACGAGGTCGTCGTCGTCCAACTTCTTCCCC
The DNA here is from genome assembly GCA_038502445.1 of Eremochloa ophiuroides. Lineage (NCBI taxonomy): Eukaryota > Viridiplantae > Streptophyta > Magnoliopsida > Poales > Poaceae > Eremochloa > Eremochloa ophiuroides. The sequence goes on from JAHLJS010000002.1 coordinate 97,128,636, forward strand.
GCCGCAGCCATGTCGTCAGCGAGGCCCTTCATTTTGCCGAAGTAATCGGCCACCGAAGACGCTCCCTTGGAGGCTGTGGCGAGCGCCATGCGCTTCGAGATGATGCGGGCGCGGGACTGTGACGCATGGTGCTCATGGATCTGAGCCCAAAGGTCGGTGGAGGTGGTTGCCGAGGAGACTTGCGCGAAGACATCCTTGGACAGCGAAGAAAACAGGTAGCTGAGAACCTGTTGGTCCTGGGTAACCCACTTCTCGTAGGCGGGGCTGGGCACGGCAGCGCCCTGCTTCCCGGTGTCCGGGTCGACTATGCCAGCGATGAAAGGCGCCGGTGGAGTGGCGCCGAGGTGGATGTACTTATCGTACTGAGCGCCCTTGAGGGTGGAGGACACTTGGGCGTGCCACGTGCTGAAGTTGGCACGGGTGAGCTTCTTGGCAACGGGGGGCAGAAAGCCAAAGGAGAAGGCCGTGAGACCGGTGGCGGCGGCGGCCGAGGAAGAGTCGCCCATGGGATCTATTTCGTGGGAAAAAAAAAGCTCGATACCATATAAGAATTGGGGAGAACGAGATGACCTTCCCTGGTCACTCGGTTACATGTTATATAGGCAGAGAACAACCCCTGCGTGGCGTACAAGATTTGGTACAACAGACTCCACAAATCTCTCTACAATTCTCTCAACAAATCAATCCACATCTTCTCCTACAAGGTAGGAACCTAGGTGCAGTTAGGTGATTTACATAAATACAAATATATCCTTAATAATCTTGTGCCATGAATCTCGAGGGAAGAGAGACACATCTCCCCATCCTCTTGCGCTGTGCCTAGTAGTAGAGCCAGCGGCCGTGTGCTCGGATTACGGACGTCGAGTTCAAAGCTGGAATCGACGCGTCCAAATCAGAGCTCACCGTGGCGCGACGTGTGTCGTGCCACGCTATAGTCTCAACTGGATTGGGCTCTAGAGTCTCTAGAGTCCAGACCGCCCGATGCGCGGTGGCCAGTGATGCTCGTCCGGCGACAAACCGGCGTCGTTTTCTGGCTTTTGCCGAAGTGGGCGTCGTTATCTAATGCGATTTGTCTCGCACGCCCAATGAACATGTTTGACCCAAGCCGAGGCTAATGGGCACATTTGGATCATCATCGGGAGACCAGTACGCACAACTTACTAATGGCCACTCGTTCTCACTTTTAATCTGTCAAAGGCGCTGTGGCCTTTTTACCTAGTAGTATATAAACTTTTCCAACCTTTTAACTCGAGAAACTGCAGACTTGTATTCCGTCCATGTGGTTCTAGATCAGAAAGTCGGTGTAGTCCGTGGACATTCATTGCGCTCCCCTCGAGCTGGGCCTCCGGGGAGAGGCTCATGTGATGTGGCCCTCAGCAGGCTTCGGCCCATGCCAGCCCACGTGAGAGAAAGCGAACATGTCCTTTTCATGTCAGCTGCTCAAAAATTTTAAAAAAAAACTTTTCATGCCAGAAAAACAATACTTGCTTGAAAAGCCAACTTGGATTTCGCCACCATTTCCTAATGCGGATATTGTGAGATTTGTTTGGATCAGCAAATCCGGTTTGGATGATGATGATACACTTGACGCTGCTGGGCATGCGGCATGCCATAGCCCTTCCCCAAGGTGACACCTATCTGGATGAGCCTGCAATCGCTACTAAGCTAAGCATTGTTAACAATATCAGAATCGACACTCATGGACTACGACACTCGTGGACTGCGGTTTACAGGACCCTGATCTGTTGGTGTATGATCGGCCTGTTCGGCTGGCTGATTTTCAGCTGTCGTTGCTGCTAAGTAGTGCTAATTTGTATGATAAACTCAAACGAACAGGTCGAACTGTATCTGGAATTCTGAATGCATGACTCTATTGCTGGAGATTTTTTTGGCAGTTTGTGTGAATGTGTGAAAGTATTAGAGGGTCTCCTCCGTCAGTTTCTCCTATTCACTTTCATGGATGAATCCATGTATGGCATAAAATCCATGGCCTCTTTCTTTTCGAGTTTGATTTTGTCCTGGTTGAATCAGATCATTTGGAGCTTTAATTCAAATGGTCAGTCATCGGTTCAATTTTCTCTCTCTCTGCTTTCAAAAAATAAACTCTTAACGAGATATAACCTGGCAAAGAGAAGAGAGGTAGCAGATATGACCTGCTTGTTCAGTTGTTCTATGCTGAAACAGAGAATATACATCACCTTTTCATTGATTGTTGTGTAGCTGAATATGTGGTCAAACTTTAGAGATATTTTGGAGCTTTATGGGAACTGGAGCTATGAATGTGTGGCCTCTCTTTGGATTGCCAATAAGAAACATTTGATAAATAAGAAACATTTGGTTAATGCCGCTGCTATGTGGTATTTGTGGAAAATGCGTAATAAATGTTGTTTTCAGGGACATGTGTGGATAGATGAAGGATATGTTGATCTGGGTCTCAAGGACATTAAGGAGATTGAACCCAATGTTCAGTGGTGTGATGGAGGAGAAGCTAGAACAGACCATCCAAAGGCTCGAGTTGGAAGCGACAAAACTGCCAAGAATCAGCTGGTGTCTATTAAAGTACGGCTGGTTGGCTAATTGTTATGAGAGAGAAAACACTGCTGAATGGCTGACTGATGTTGACTGGTAAGTTCAAGCGAACAACTCAAGCATCGGAAGTCTCAGCCTTTGGTGGAGAACTTATCGGTGTGACTCAGCAGAATTCTGAAACTGCTATGTATCTTAATACTGCTATTAGTCCTGATCTTTAGACCTCCTTTTGAGCAGGCGCGCTGTTACACTTTGAACCGCAATGTTACGCTTTATGATCTACTTATAAATCAGGGAAACCTCTCTGTCTAAAAGTTTTGTCCTGGCTGATGAAGATGACAGTTATAGATTCATGGTATGGTAGTTGCATTGTTCGTATCAGCTGAGTGCAGACCAACTGACAAAGTGCTTCGGCCCAAATACAAATACTACTCTGTTCTCGTGCCCCTCTACCCACCGCACGGATGGCAACAGGATAAAATAACTCCACGAAGTTGCTGTCCCTGGAAGCTCCCCGTTCCGTCTTTGCACGTTGGTATAGCGTACTACAGTGATCGTACACGACACGGAAATGGTGAACAAGAAAGGGCATGGCATGCACAGTTGACAGTTCATCAGATAACAAATTTTATTAGCTGTGAAGGCTACATAATGGCGTGTGGGCTCAAACTATTCAAAAGGCTAATGACCTTTGTCTAGGTAGCACCGGTACAGAATTTGATGTACCATCATGGACGAATTCATCATTGTCATCTCTTTCTAGCATCTTGGAGTGACACCACATGCCCGCCTGAATCCTTTTGTTGGAACCGAACCACTACTCTATTATGGAGTATGGGGCATAAAAAGAGGTCTCAAAAAACCGCACATTTGATTAGGCTTCTTTTGAGATGACCTCTGAATAAGCGAGTTGGTTAGGTGAAAAGCGGGCGCCCCTAGTGGAAAGATAACTAGACAGGTCGCCGCTTTTTTCATAACGAATTTCGGGCACAAAACAAACGAGAGATTTTAGTCTTGTAACCAGTACGGAGCAACCCGGAGCAACTAGTAGAAATCTCAGACTGCATTTTGGCCTGGGGGGGGGGGGGGGGGGGGGGGGGGGGGGGGGGGCTTTTGCTTCCAGTTAACGGCTTAACCGCTTTGGCTTTGCTCCCGTAAACCGCAAAAGAAGTTTACGTACTCCGTACTGCCGGCAGTACGCGTACGCCCAAAGCAGCCCAGAACGCTCCATGCATGGCTCCGTGCCTCCATCCAAGGTCCGCACGCGGTGCAGAGGTCGTCGTGGCTCCTGCTTTGCTTCGTACCCGTACAGTGGATCGCGGGCTAATGCGGTCTACTGCAGCTAATGCTGGCACAGTGACAGTGCCAGCCTGCCAGGTAGTAGTATATGTAGTAGATCGCGAAAGTTTGTTCGAACAAGAAATTCCACGTATGCATCGGCTCTTTCGCCATCAGGCTTGGTGGTCTCAGCACGCCGGACGCGTGCTTCTCCCCTTGTGGCCATCGAGATTAGCATTGCAGATTTCTTCAGAAAAGAAAGATTAACTTTGCAATCACCGCTGGAGTACTAGTCAGCTTATCACGACTGTTTTCCTGAATAATTATTCGCCTTGCTAACTGCTCCCTGCCCTGTCTGAAACTACCCAGCCCGTCTGAAACTACCCAGCCCTTGGGTTTGGAGTTTGGAAGTTTGGAGGACTCCCTCCAGTTGCGGCAGGCAATAATTACGACGCGCCCTACGCTGCGCGTCCGTACCGTACCGCCGGCGCACAACCCGCCCGATTTCTCCTTGCACGAAACACCGCTGCTGCTCCCCCTGGCCTGCGCTGCGGACTGCGGTGCTCACCACCACCTCCCCTTCACCTACATCTCGCCTCCTCCTTCTGTCCGTCTGTCTCCACCAGCCAGCCACCGAGTCAGCAAGCAACCGACCCACCGCCCCCTGCGCCTGCGCGGCTGCCCGTACGCGGTAGTGCGCCTCACGCCGGCGAGCGAGCGAAGCGAAGCGAATGCCGCGGGAGCTCTAGCCCTCGGCGGCCTCGCCCGGGGCGGCGCGGTGTGTCCACCCGACCCATGAGGAAGCTGACGCCGCCGGCGCACCGCCTCCGGTGGATGCGCGCGCTGCTGCTCGCGCTCCCGCTCGTCTCGCTCCCCATCCTCTACGCGGCGCTCGGCGCGGCGCGCTCGTCCTCGGCCTCGGCGCCGCGGCTGCCCCAGCAGCAGCAGCGGAGGCCACCGCCGAGGCTGGCGTACCTCATAACGGGCGCGGGCCCCGGGGACGGCCCGCGGATCCGGAGGCTGCTGCGGGCGCTCTACCACCCGTGGAACTACTACCTCGTCGGCGTGGCGGGGGAGGACGAGCGCGCGGATCTCGAGGCCTTCGTGCGCGGCCAGGAGGCGCCGCGCCGCTACGGCAACGTCCGGGTGGCGGCCGCGGGGGACTGGGGCGCCGTCTCCCGGAGGGGCCCCACCGAGTTGGCCGCCACGCTCCACGCCGCCGCGGTGCTGCTCCGGGAGTTCGACGGGTGGAGCTGGTTCATCAATCTCAGCGCCTCCGATTACCCGCTCATGCCCCAAGATGGTAAAATTCTAAACACCCCCCCTCCACCCCCCCCCCCCCCCCCCCCCCCACCCCCGATCGATATGGATAGCTTCTAGACCCCACAATACTGATTTGTTGCTTGGCGTGACATCGTAAACTAGCTATATCACCCACTTTTGCTTTCCTTATACGTACTACAGAATTAGGCGTCCAAAAAATGGCCCTGTTTAGTTACCCTATCTTTCAGCAGTGCCATTTGATTTAATTCATGGTGTCAAGTTCTTCTCATATCATGTGATCGGAATTTGATATATTTGGGTGCCATAAAATTTGTTATATAGAAGTCCCTGAAAAGGATAATTGTTAGATAATGTCGAGTACTTGCCAAAGTGCTTGCTAAGCAAATTCAACAACAACTACAAAGCCTTTTAGTCCCAAGCAAGTTGGGTTAGGCTTGCTATGCAAATTCCAGCCGAAGAGATTTAATGTTTTCGGGCTGACTGGTTCCATCTTCTGTTCGTTTGAGGAACTATTGTGTCATGCAATTCTATAGTGAACGACATTATACACTTCAAATTTATTTGTTCTCTGAATTCCCTATCTGTGTTACCAGCTGGGGTCTGCTAAGTGATTCTGTATGGTACTCTGTTGGAATTTATGTCATGTTAGTGGCTTCAAACATAGCTCCACAAGGTGGCAGCCTGTTAGGTTTTGAATTGTAGTGACCTTTTCAGCTCTTCTGGGCTGTTTATTGTGGGGTATTGAATAGTGCTTATGATCCCTCGTTTAATGTGGCCGTGGTTTATTGATAACCAAGTTCAGGCTAGATATAAGATAAGTAAAATTACATACATGGATGGGATTGCCAGCTTTTCTAGTTCCGATGCAAGTTGTCATGCCATAGACACCACAAATATACAGATAAACTGAATAGTTATAAACTACTCTTTGAATTCTGTGGAAATATCATCTAGTACTATCTAACAATCAGATCTAGCAGCATCAAATTCATATTTTTTGAGGGCCATTTTAACACTTCTGGGAGCATCATCCTTTGCTCGATATTGTCCCTTATAACCCTGCAACTGAGCTTTAGCATTGTAGCAACTACTGCAAATAATCAACTTAACTTCATAACATGACGCAACCAGAGAATCGAGTTCATCACAGTTGGGTCCATCTTAATGTGTAACCTTTTTTTTTCCCTCATAATGGCCTTGGCCGAATTTCATTACGATTGTAACAAAATTACAAAGTTGCAGAGTACACAAACGACATCTTAATGTGTAACCTAAGGGACAACAACCAATTATCAAGAGCAGTAAATGCTGGATCTCAATAATACTTTTTTGAGTTTGAAGGACTGGATGCAGAATGGAAGTTGTTTAAGCTTCTCGACTTTCTCAAAATTCTTAAGGCCATCAATATCCATGCATAATTATTCAAAAGAAATAGTTACTAACCTTCACCCAATATGTTGATTTGTAGTACGACGATTGTTTGAAGTGCTCCATGACTTGGTTGATTTTTTTCTCCCAATTATTGAAACTAATATTTATGTTGTTTCTCTTATTTTAACAGACATCCTTCATATCTTCTCATACATGCCAAGAGACCTCAATTTCATTGAGCACACAAGCAATATTGGTTGGAAAGAGTAAGCATATCATTTCAATGTTCTGCGGTTCTTAATTGTTTTCTTAACCTCCTTTTTTGTTGTTTATTATGATTCTTGGGTTGCATGTGCAGGCATCAAAGAGCCCGACCAATCATTGTAGATCCAGCATTGCAGGTCCCAAATAAAACTGAGGTTGTAACAACGAAGGAGAAAAGGAGTATGCCCTCAGCTTTCAAAATCTTTGTAGGTACTGTCTGACATCTTTACTGACTACTGAATCTCTGTTTCACTGATCAAATGGTCAACTCCAATACCCTGTAGCAGAGAACGCTTTACTGTAGCAATGTTGCGTAGTTGTCTTTTGTACACTCCAGAAGAATCTCTTTAAGCGAACTTGTGATAATTTGTATGTTCCACCTATTAAACACCATAGATGTCAATTGTCATGGGTCATCGCGATGTTTACTTAGATGTTTATGAAATTATCGGTTGTACCAATATGGGTCTCTCTAATTGTTACAGTGAAGTTATTAGGTTTTTTTAGAGTAGTTTTTATATCTGACTTATTAAAAAAGATAGCTCTAAACTTTGTTAAAAGTTAATTAACTACTAACTGCATTGAGCCAAGCTGTACAAACATCCTTGATGAAATCACTTTGCATGATAAGATGTTGCATCACAGCATACTGCATCCTTTAGGTAAATGGTTTCTGGTGAAACATGTATATCTTATATTGCCTACTGCTAATATATGTGCTGGTTAAGATCTTTCAGAATGCTGCCTGATTATCTTTATGATGCTGATTCTCAACCATTGTTTCACCTGCAATTTTGGCAACTGACATCATGAATGCTCTGCCTGGTTATATTGTTGGGTATTTTCCAACTTAGTAGAATTATAGAACTTCAACAGTTTAGAAGCATTTTCTTGATCAAAGTTTAGTCAGATTCGTTACCTTTCTATTGTGGCTAAGACAATGCTCTTTTCTTGTAAATTTTGCTTCTAATGAATACAACTACTTTGATACAGGTTCGTCTTGGGTGATGCTTAGTCGATCGTTCCTGGAGTTTTGCTTATTGGGATGGGATAACCTTCCTCGCACACTACTGATGTATTTCACCAACTTCCTCTCATCCTCAGAAGGCTACTTCCACACAGTGATCTGCAACTCAGAGTACTACCAGAACACCACTGTCAACAGTGACCTGCGTTTCATGGCTTGGGATAATCCCCCTCGGACGCACCCTGTTAACCTTACAATAGAGCATTTTGATGCAATGGCAAACAGTGGGGCGCCATTTGCACACTCATTTGCCAATGATAATTCAGTCCTGGATATGATTGATGCCAGGTTGTTGGGGCGAGCAACTGACCGCTTCACGCCGGGTGGATGGTGCTTGGGTAGCTCAGTAGGCGGGAAAGATCCGTGTACCTTCTTGGGAAGGTCCTTTATTCTCAGGCCGACCAAAGGCTCGGCCAAGCTAGAGAAATTGTTGTTGAAACTTTTGGAACCTGATAACTTCAGGCCTAAACAGTGTAAATAACACTCATTTTACATGGTAGCCAGTTTTTTTTAGGTTTTTTTTGGTAGTGTTCAGAGGCCAAAGTTTGATGAAGTGTTTGTGATTGTTGCGGCGGTAGTCAGACGTACAGGTGTTTGTTGTATACTTGCAACAAGAAAGCTCAACTCAAGCTGTCTTTAGATGCTTGACAATATGTATTTTGGGTACTGTAGCACGTGTGTTAATTTTTACAATAAGTATCTAATCATGTTATAAGGCTAGTCTCAGTAGGGAGTGTCATTTCATTGTTTTTAAGACCGCCACATCAGCTTTGCAGGCTTGAATTAAAAAAATGAAACTTGCAGGCTTGAATTAAAAAAATGAAACTTGTTCTCTCAGTGGGGATTTCATTTCACTGTTTCATAGATAACTTGCTGCATTTAATGGATACGTGGTATCGTGATCAAATGTACCAAGTAAACAATATAGTCATCTATCCAAACTGAACGTTGTCATTGTGAACAATAGATTTCGCACTGATATTGTTCAAAACAAAACAAGATTTCAGATTAGTGATCACAAGCATCACGTCCACACACGCACAGAAAGAGAGGACACATGCACAGGAGTAGCTACGATAACTGTTGCATCCACCGAATATATCTAAATTGAACATAGTCACTTTGGTAACTCCAATATACTTAATCCGTCCTAAATTATAGGTCGTTTGACTTTTTTAACCCTAAATTTAACCACTCGTCTTATTCAAAAATTTACATAAAAAGAGTTAAATTTAACATATTCTTGAACTTTTGTTAATAAAGCAGGTCATAACACAAAATATCATGTTTTGCACAAATTTTTGAATAAGACGAGTGGTTAAACTTAGCGCCAAAAAAGTCAAACGACTTATAAATTGAAACGGTGGGAGTATGTCATGCCGATAAATAAACATGATCAACCAAAATATATTAAATAATAATACAATATTCATCAGTGCCCGTGCATACGCACGTACAGAATATGTATGTAGCAACTTGCTATCATACAGAACTGCCGATGCGTCCCGGCAGCGCTGCCACCGCCGACAGAGCAGAGGATGATGCGCCCGCACAGAAGATCCTTGGAGCGCCAGAAAATGAAACGATGCGGCCTCAACGGGGTTTCACCGGGTTTCAATGTGTTGGTAACCGGGACGGCTGAGTTTCGTCCGGATGAAACGCCCGAGGCCCGTTGGCTCGGCCCGAGGCCCGGTATTTTAGCCCGGCACGAGCTCCTCCTCCTCCTGGCCGCGACGGCTGGCGGTGGCCCTCGACTCCTCGCTGCGACGACAGCTTAGGGGAGGCGGGTCTTGGGCTGGCACGACACGTTTTTTTAGGCCGTGCCTAACGGGCTGGCACAGCACGAAAATCGGCCTATGGGCCCGTGCCTGGGCCGAAGGCCAGGCACGGCCCATGAGGCACGGTGGCCCGTAATGGCCCAACCACCAACAGACCATGCCGGACCAGGCCGGCCCGTTGGCCATCTACAGATAAAACTCAGTTGCTCTCTCTCCTCATAAATTTTTTGCCAACTCAGCAAATTTGCTGATGTGTCACTATATTAATGAAAATGAAACTTGTATGACACTACCATTGAGACTGACCTAATTAGACTTCAAAAATTTATCTAAGGATTCATATGCAAACTGTATAATTAGTTTTTTTCTACATTTAATGATTGTGTCCTAATATTCGCTAGTTTAATTGTTCTTGTTTTGCATGCGCGCATGCACGTCAATCTCTATTTCTCCGTCATTAATGTCTCCGTACACTATTGGCGTGATTTTCGCTTAAACGAGGCCATGCATACACGGTGATAATTCTTTCATGTGAGACTGACTCTTGGATTTGTCAATAATTCATGTCTCACACTATCTCTTCTATGCAAATTTATGTGTGAAACTATTGAAATTTATATGCGAGACTATGGAAATTTATGTGTGAAATTATAGAAATTTTTGTGTCAACAATTTATATACAACTCCCTCCGTCCAAAGAGACATGCAACTATGAGTTACGTGTCAGATAAATTAGTTCACGTTTGACTAAGTTTTTAACAAATAGTATTCGTACTTATGGCTCTAAAATAATTTATTACAAAAATACTTTCATAATTAATTTTTTAGTGTTTATTTGACATTGTAATTGTTTATAGTTTTTATTTATAACTGATTAAACTTGATACACTAAAACATGTTACTATGCTAGAATGGTATGTTTTCTTGGACGAATGAAGTATTATACATGTGTGACAGTAGCGGACCCAGCGCTCAGATGGAGCCCGGGCGAACCCCAACACACTACTCAGATCAATACTACATATTTTAAACTTGCAGCACAGTGTAATGTAACGAGTACTAAGGTAGGTAAGCGTAGGAGCCCGGGCAGATGACCAGGGTTGCCGGGCCCTGGGTCCGCCGATGATGTGTGATAATATTTGCACGATATTAATCCAAATCTAAAATGTACAAAGTGAATTCTGGACTTTATCGTTTTCCAAGTGTAAAATGGTCGAGTTAATTAATACGGTTAGTGAGCTAAACTAGATAGAAGGTCATAGACTGAAGAAAATTCTGTTTTGGTAAAAAAGGCTATACAAACAAAAAAAATTTTAGGGCCATACAAGTAAAAAGCTTTAAAACTTTTGGTTCGCGCTGGAGTTTATTCTTTTGGGGCTAAATTGGTAAAATCAATTTCCTGAACGCTGTTGTAATATCCAGAACACACTTTTTTTTTTTGAGTGGTTCTGGAAAATAAAAGTGAAGGCCACGTCACGTTAAAAGATTACAAATTGGGTCTTTCTGTGATGTTCATTCCTAAAATGGGCTGTGAACATAGCTCCCTCGCAACATCCTTTCCTAAAAATAAGGCCCACTCACGTCAAAATCACTTAAGCCCGACTTGAACATCCACGGTCCACTGTACCCCTCCTTCCAGAAATTGCTCGCACGATCTGCGCCGCCTCCTAGTATCTCACCCGTCGCCGCGCATCCGCGGCGGCCGTCTGCTCGTCGCAGTCTCCTTCTCCAGGTACGTCTCTCGGTCCTTTCACCTCCCCGTCGGCCATGGACCTCTTCTCTCGTCCCTGCGCTTCTATATTCGTCGCTCGTGGCCGCCGAGCGAGGAGCGACGGCGCGGATCCGTCCCTCCCGCTCTGCTTCCCGCGCCGTCTCGCCTCTCGTCGCCGCTCCGTCTCCCTCCGTCGTTCCTGGCCGCCAGTATTCTTCTCCATCGCCGGCTACGTGCTTGAGGAGGGAGGAGGAGCCGATCCAGGGGCGGCAGGGTCCATTACGCGTGAGGAGGGAAAAGGATCCAGTGAGATATCTACTCGCAGCTCTCTCTCAGCGCGTTTTGCTGAGATTCTTCGGTGGAGCTGGCTTGTGTGAACCCTGCGTGCACGTCCCCCCACTCCCTTCCCGCCTCCGGAGCCAGCAGCCGTTGCTCCACCAAGGCGGTCGCTCCGCTTTGGGAGCGCATATGCCCCAAAGCGAAGCGTTACCTGTCCGCTTAGCGCTTCAGCGCCCTGAAGCGTGCGCTTAGTGCCGCGTTTTGGAACCATGCTTAGAAATAGGTCCCTGTAGTGAGAATCACATTGACTGATGTTTTGATTGCTTTCTGCTGTTCAAATCAGTATGCTTGAACTGGATAGCGCGTGATGGTCATATAGTCCATGCCAAGTTATTAAGCACATATTTAATTGCAAATGTATCCAAGCACCATTCGTTCTACTTTTACCTGAGGTTTTATTCAAACATTTCATCTACCACATTGATTTGTTGCTCCTTGAATTTATTGCTCTTCTGTGTGTATTGTGGTACTGAAGTGGGATTTAGGGCTATTCGCATTACACGCCGTTGAGCTAATCACACATATTGATCGAATCCATGTAGGTGAAGGTGAAGGTGAAGCAGCAGAATGGGTCGTAAGGCTGGTGCTTTGTACATAAACCCAAAGAAATTTGGAGCTGTTGCGAAGCCTTGCATGCCAGAAATGGTTGCCTTCCTCAACTGCCTGGCCTTAAACAAACAGAACGATGACAAGTGCATCAGGCAGAAGGATCTTTTGATTGAATGCACAAAGACTCAGGTTATTATCCATGTGACTTATCGTGTTTTGCATCCTTACAGGCATTGTTTAGTCAAAGCATTAAGCCAGCAATTCGTTTGCTCCTAATGCCTGCTTGCGACATGATTGCAGAATGGGAGGCCAAAGAACGCAGCGAAGACCATCAATTACCATCTCCAGCGACTTGGGCGAGGCAAGTTCCTCTAGGTGCATTGATGTTGAGATCATTTCCTCATCAAGCTTTACTGCCTTGTATTGAAGCTGAGGAAGACAATTATTTTCTTCAAAGTAGATTTGCTGAAATGGGGCATTAATGTGTTTCCTTGGATTGGACTATGGTCAACAAATAATTCTATGTCAAACAGTAATACATCAGCATACATTTTTCTTCTCATCTTAAGAAGGCACAATGCAGTTATGTTTTCCGTCTATACCTGGATATGCTTTTGAGCTTTGTAAGTTCTACTGTTGCTTATTAGCTTGTGAATCGTAGTTTGTGCCAGAGTTCCAGTTTTTGGTTGGTTGATCGCTGGGCCATGTACTGAACATTTTCCTCTTTTTAAATGATGATGGAACCATCACTCTTGGATCTTGATGGTGTACCATGTTTCCACGAAGATAGTTACTCTTTGTGCAGAGAGCGCTGCATCCACGATCAAGATAACTTTGGTACTGCAGATGCAGGTTATCCAACAGTCAGTAGAAGGTTACTCCAATATCAACTATTAAAAACCATGTTCTATATTGGAGTAAGAGCTAGAGTTCTATAAACTGCCGGCCCACGCCGCGGTGCCCGCGAGTTGGGGTGCAAGCTAGGTTTCGTTATTTTTTTTTTCTTTTTCTTGTTACCGATTTGTTTGGGTCAGTTCGGGAGTCGGGAACGAACAAGGAGATGCCCACTGCGGACCACTTTCATCTGGATGAGGGGGCAAAGTCAGAAACTCCTTTGAAGCCAACACGGATATAGACGGTCAGACGCCACGCCGTTTGCTCAATGTCAGTTTAGGAAACAAAATACATACTCCCCCTGTCTTAAAAAAAAAGTGTCATTTTTGTTTGACCATCCGTCTTATTCAAAAACTTTTAATAAATATTATTTTCTTGTTATGACTTGCTTTATCATTACAGATACTTTAATAATAATTTATTTATTTTATAATTTGTATAAAATTTTTGAATAAAACGAGCGGTCAAACACAATATCTTAAAGTCAAAAATGATAATTTTTGGGGACGGAGGGAGTACAGGTAACGGTGATGGCAGTTAAGGAATAAAAAATCACAAATTGATAGTAGTTAAGGAATTCTATGATTTTTTATGGCAATGAGGGAATCATTATAATTTTTTATGGCAATGAGCAAATTTTCTCAAAGAATTCACATGTTCATGTTCAAATTCACAAATTGTGTAGAGAGACAGGCAAATTTAGGGTTATCAAAATTTCTCACTATTGGAAGGTGAAAATATATAGAGTGTTTTTTTTATTGAAAATAACTTTATAAATGATGTTTTAAATATTTTTGGTAAGTTTAAAAAAGAGTCTCAAAGAAGCTTTATGAGTATTAGATGACCCTTGTTAAGGAAAAGCCCAGTCAGAGATATCGTGGAGAGATGAACGGTTGCGCCCTAGCACACATCTCTACCGAAGCGGCATCCATTTATTCCGCATATAGTACGCACACCTGACCCCATGCGCTAGTAGCACATCCATAAATTCCGAGTACTTTCAACTTTGCTCTCCTCTGAATCTTGAGATGGCGGCGTCGAAGGTCGACGGGCCGGCGATTGGCATCGACCTGGGGACGACCTACACCTGCGTGGCCGTGTGGCGGCACGACCGCGGCGAGGTCATCGCAAACGACCAGGGCAACCGCCTCACGCCGTCCTGCGTGGCGTTCACCAGCGCCGAGAGGCCCGTCGGCGAGGCCGCGGTGAACCAGGCCGCCTTGAACCCCACCAACACCATCTTCGGTGAGAACTACACACCAGCTTGCTGTTTCATCACTCGCTTGTACTTGTTATTTTCTTTAATCGTCACGCGGCTGGACTTGTTGATTAATTTGCGTCACAGATCTATAAGCTTCTAGATTGAGTGCAATGCAATGCTGCACTGTTTGGAAATACTAGGAACCATATATTATATGAAGTTTGCCGCCGCTCCATCATCTCAGCTGCAATGTTTATTATTCAAGCATAAGCTGGCGCAATAGCTTGTTGCCTCTTCATATCCTTGCATGAAACATGCCTCTTAAATTTCTCTAACTGCATTTTCATTGTTCACATTATATTTCTGTCTTAAATTTCTCTATCTGCATGTTCACATTATATTTCTGATTTTTTTAGAGTAAGCTGGAAGGGTTTTGCACCCCTAGAGAATTTTTATTGAAAAAAATATAAGGAAGTTTGGAGGTACAGGCTACAAAGCTACAAGCTGGCTTCCCAGATTAGGAAACAAAAAAAAGAATATCTTTCTGAAAAAATTTAACTTAGTGACTTATCGTCTCCTTCACGGTTGTTTAGTTTCTGTAATCACTAATCACTATTATTGCTAGATTCAATTCCTCATGATGTATGCAGTGCACATTTTCTTTCAAAACAACTCACTGAATTCTTGCATGCAAAGTGGAGCAAGTATATACCAAGGATTGAAGGATAAAACATGACAACTGAGATAATATAACCACCGTGGACAGAAGATCTAAAAAAAGTTAATATAAGGTCTCAGCATTTAATTCTTTTCAATTGGAGTTTGATGTTAGTGAGAGTTACAGTGCGTCGGTCCATCTGCTTCCTGATCAAAACCGCACTAGCTCTGCACACCCATAGAGGAACCGAACGAGGTTTGTTATAGAGATTCATACTAGTAAATCAAGAAAATTACAGTGTATTAGTAGGGCCAAACCTAATATCTGCTGTATAGCAAATCAACCTTTATTGCTTTACAATATTTTTTTTTGAACACATTGCACAGAGATGCAGACCAACTACAGCTGCTCTTCACTCTACTGACTACATGATTAAATTTTAACAGAAGTGAAGCGACTTATCGGCCGCCGATTCAGTGAAGAATCTGTACAAGAAGATGCCAAGCTGTGGCCTTTCAAAGTTGTCGCTGGTAATGACGAACGGCCAATGATCGTGGTGCAGCATGAAGGCAAGGAGAAGCAGTTCATGCCTGAGGAGATCTCATCCATGGTGCTGGTCAAGATGAGAGAGACAGCCGAGGTATATCTCGGTAAAAAGATCAAGAACGCTGTCATCACCGTGCCTGTCTACTTCAACAACTCCCAGCGCCAGGCTACCATTGACGCTGGCGCCATTGCCGGCCTAAATGTCATGCGCATTATCAATGAACCAACCGCCGCCGCCCTTGCATATGGTCTTGAGAAGATGCCTGTCAGCAACAAACAACGGACAGTGCTCGTCTTCGACCTTGGTGGTGGTACCTTTGATGTCTCCCTCCTGAAGATTGACCCAGGAACCAATAAGGAGAAGGGTCTCTTCGAGGTGGTGGCCATCGCCGGTGACACCTTGGCGGGGCGGACTTCGACAATGAGATGGTGAAATACTCTCTCCGGGAGTTCACACGGAAACACGGAAAGGACATCAATAACAACCAGAAGGCGCTCCGGCGGCTGAGGACTGCCTGCGAGAGAGCAAAGAGGATGCTGTCTTGCACTGCACAGACCACCATTGAGGTCGACTCGCTCCATGACGGCATTGACTTCTGCACCACCATCACACGGTCTCGATTCGAGGAGCTCAACAAGGACCTTTTCAGCAAGTGCATGAAGGCTCTGGAAAAGTGCCTATGCGATGCAAAGATGGACAAGAGCAGTGTCCATGATGTCGTCCTGGTGGGCGGCTCGACCCGTATCCCCAAGGTGCAGAGCATGCTTCGGGATTTCTTCGGTGGGAAGGAGCTTTGCCGGAACATCAACCCTGATGAAGCTGTTGCGTACGGCGCCGCCATCCAGGCCTCTATTCTCAGTGGTGGAACCGACGATGGGAGGTTGGTGGATATTCTTCTGCGCGACGTCACGCCACTCTCGCTTGGGGTAATGATAAGGGATGATGAAATGAGCGTGGTCGTGCCAAGGAACACAGCCATCCCTACTAAGAAGACGGCGCCTTACACCACCCGCTACGACAACCAGACCAGTGTGCTATGTCCAGTGTATGAAGGCGAGAGCGCGAGCACGAAGAACAACCACCTGCTCGGCAAGTTTGAGCTCACTGGCATAGCCCTGGCACCGCGGTGCGAACCTCGTTTGAAGGTGACCTTCGACATCGACGAAAACAGCATCTTGCACGTGTCCGCGGAGGACCTGGACAGTGGGAGAAAGAACGGCATCACCATCCTTAACCATGGTGGCCGGCTGCGCAAGGAGGAAATGGCGCGCTTGGTCCCGAAGGCTGAGAGGTAAAGGGGAGGGGTCAAATCAAGGCTTGAGCGTAGCTGTTATAGCAATTGGATCCTAAACATTGCTGTCACCGACTCGCCGTATCACGTGACTATTGGCTTGGCAAGTGTATGGCCGTAGCCTAGTTTATCTTTATTTTTCATGGAACCTTGGTGAAATGTTCGTAATACCTCTATATGACTATGTTTTGGATGTTTTACATCTGTCTAGCTGATTTTAGCTCAGTAGATTAACTACGTACTGCTCCTTTTGAGCCAAGCTACTCAAGGAATCGTCTGTAGCATATAATACTCAGCCGGGTCATGCACGGAACTTCTTGTGGGTGCATGTCAAATTCTTATATAGTAGGAGTACTTAGCTGAGTTGTGACAACATTCAACAAGAATAAAAGGCTGAACGGGTCCAGGTCGATTTCCGACGCATCAGGGCACGCAAGAAGCGACAGGTGTCTGTAAAATCCCCTTTGGCAAGGCGCTCACCATAGGGCGATTCGGGGGCGACACCGCCGGCACCTAAAGCCCTCCACCACCGCCTCCCCTCCATTCGCCGTCGCCGCCCTCCGGCATGCGGCGGCGGGCCCGAAAAAAGGGTACCGTTCCCATCCCCAAACCTCCCTTCCACCTTCCCCCTCCACCACCGTTCCTTACCCTCTTCTCCAGCGACGGCGAGCGGCCAGCCCGGCGGATCTGAGGCCCTTGGGGCCAGATCTGGAGCCTACGTCCTTTGCACCTCCGCCTGGTGGGTCTCGTTGTGGTTTTATGTGGCTGTCAGCCAGATCCAGGCGGGACGCCAGCGGCGTGCGCCCTTCGTCGACTCCTGCGGCCGGTGGTCTTCTGGGGCTGGCGGCAGCACTCTAGGGGCTTGGCTAGGGCCGCCTGCCTGCCCGCTGGTGGCCAAGGCTAGATCTTGGCCGGCTGGGATGGCCTACCACCGCTTGCGGATAGTTTGCCATATGCCATCTCTGGCGGATGCTTTGCCGCCATGCTGTTGGATGTTCTTGCTTGGACGGATACTTGGCCGCCGTGGTCTCATCTTCTTCTCGGTGGATGCTTTGCCACTATGGCTTTATCTCCTTTGTTGGTAGTCTTTGCGTGGATGTTTATTTCTTTGCAGGACCAGTGGGTTAGGTGCATTCGGTTAGGTTTGTGATGGAGGGCCTCTCGCTAATGTCTTTCTTTCTATTTTGTTTGTTGTTTTGGTTCCTAACCACCTCCTGTGTGATTCTAGAACCACAGTGGGTTATAAGCCATTCTTTCGGCACTCTTAACTTCTTCTTAATGAAATATACATGAAGTCATGTTCTGAAAAAAAGAAGCCGCAGGCAAGTGGCAACGGTAGTCGGCAAACCTGTATGGCATTGACCCTATGCTTGCATTTGGGCGCATTGCGGCTGCGGGTTGCGGCATTCTGGCGTCAATAGACGTGCGTCGCCCTTGAATCTCTGCTGGGCGTCCGACTAGACGTCTCGGTGTCAAATTGGGGTGGAAAAGCAATCCAGTAGCCTCACACCGCGCGAATACTGCTCTACATATACATATTCCTCACTTTGTGGCCACGTCCGCTGCAGTAGCAGACTGCTAGGTGGTAGCATCAGCCACCAGCCCAGCCCACCATTGCTTCACCTCCCAGCCCACCATTGCTCCACCTCGCGCATTCGCGTAGATGGATGGTGGCCACCTTGGATGATGGCGACGGGCCGGTGATCGGCATCGTCCTGGGCACGACATACTCGTGCGTGGCCAGTGGCCTTGTGTGGCGGCATGGCCGCGTCGATGTCATCCCCAACGACCAAGGTAACCGCCTTGCGGCTTCCTGCGTTGCGTTTACTGACATCGGTAGGCTACGCGGGCGTGAACCAGGCCAATTCCAACCCGCCTGCCACCACAATCTACGCTGAGTACCACTAGTACGCACCGAATCCCGTACGTTTTCTCTGCTCATTGTCCGCTATAGATATATTACAGATACTCCCTCCCTACCCGAAAAACTGACGTTTAGGATAAGATTGTAGTAATCAAGGAGTGATTAATTAGGAGATATTTTTTCCTCCTTTGCCCTTAATACATACGGTGGCAGGTGCATTTCATTCGCGAAACAACCAAAGCTTCAAGGGGCCGGCGCAGCGAGGCTTGAGTCCACGGATCTGGCGGGGCCATTTTTTTGTTGGTTTAGTTGATTTTGCATGGATCTTTTGCATGGCGCCTTACTGGTCTTGTATGTCATCGTTAGCTCAGCACGACGGAGTCCAGCACCTGCTTGACGGTGTCCAGCGTGCCGACGGAGTCCAGTACCTGCTCGACAGTGCCCAGCTCGTCGGCGGAGTCCAGCGCCTCCTCCATGGCGCGAGTGAGCTTCATGACGCGGGCAAGGAGGAACGACGGCGAGTGCTGCGGGAGATGAGGAACGGAGGCGGCGAGTAACGGCGGCGAGGAAGCTAGACAGTGCGACGCAGTAGTATAGGTAGTATCAATTGATCGATTCAACGGGCCACGAAAGAAACGACGATGCAGCCATGAAGGGCGATTAATGCTCTGGGCGGCGCGCGCGAGTATCAAAGGAAATTAAGGAAGACAGCCGAACAGACTCCAGGGGCAAACACGTCCACGGATGGGGTCACGTGGCCACAACATCAAGTTTTGTGAAAACGACTACGACGCTCAGGACATCAGGTCTTTTTTTACTATGGAGGAAGTATATAGATAATAGCTATCTGCTAATTATTTATTTGGGATCCAAACAAGTATATGTAGTTGACTAAATAATTGTTAGTTTGAGCTATAGATATAACAATTATCCAACTAGCTGAACCAAACAGAAATTCGGTGCTTGCCCTCCTGGGTATCATATATATGGTGAAAGAAGATTACTTGAGAAGCTTATGTCACTTGGCAACTAAAAGTTAGATAGGCTTATTTGAATCCCATGGTCTAATGGACGCTTGGTTCACCCCTGGCAACGGTGTGTGTAGGCCAAATTGCTTTTGCGCAGTTGTTCGCGTGATCAGAATCGGGTGAACAGCAGACTACGGCTCTGTTCGTTTGTGCTTAAAAGCGCTTATTTTTCAGCACTTCAATAGTACTTTTCTCTCACAAAATTTCAGCACTTCTACAGTACTTTCAGCTGTTTTCAGTTTCACGGAACACGGCCTACATGTGTCTTAATTTCTACGGGACCACCTTCCATTTACTGCTTTTTTCTTTTCTTCACGTGCCTCGAGGTTTTTCTTATTCTAGAGAACAGTCCGTTCATCTACCTGCGCACTTTCCTATGTCGCTGACATCACCTTAAAAAAGCAAATCATTTATTTGTAAATGCTATAACTCTTGAACGGTGTATCTATTTTTAATTTTGTTTGCACAGTTATGTTCTACAAGATGAGATGAACAAAACTAGATCCCGATTGCATATTTTTCAAACAATTTCTATTAGATAACTTATTTACACAAGTTATATGAAATAACTTACGTACGCAAGTTGTGTTTGATAACTGTTGTACTAAGTTAATTTGTTCTTTTGTGTGTTAATAACTTTTGTATTTGCAAGTTTTGCCAAAAGTTATTAGTTAATTCATGCCTTTGTATTTGTTGTTTTTGGTAAATAATCTATGTTTTCATAATTCTTGAGGTTATAAGCTTGTTGTATAAGTTATATGTTATAAGTTATACCTTGTAACTTAGTACACATAAATTGTTATTATAATAAAATTCTTCAAAATATATGTAAATATGATTTAGTTTTGTTCGTCTCATCATATGGAACACACTGATGCAAACGAAATTTAAAATGGATACGACGTTTGGTAGATATAGCGTTTTAAAATAAATGTTGTGCTTTTTATCTAGCTTTGCATCATAGTGACGTCATAACCAGTCGTGAGAAGCGGAGGACGCATGCAGATCAGATTAAATGTGCATGGAGCCAAGCATACTTCCTAAAAGGGAATGGGGTGGAATCTTTTTTTCAAAAAAAGAAACATTTGCATGTCGAAAATTGGATCGCTGAAATAGAATGGAGTGAACGTTCGCTATTTAGTTGGCCTGGTGTGTAGGGGGGAGTAGGGGGGCTCAGGCTCGGGTGGCCGACCCAACTCTAGGCACTAAAAAGTGAATGCCTAGCGTAAACAAGTTTACCACATTGAGAATTAAATAGGCCCTAAAATTTACCCACTAAACACTTTAGACCACTTTAATTAGCTTTTGAAGTTCGAAACATATGGTCTGATGTTTGGTCTAAAGTTTTAGACCATCTTATAATAACTTTAGATCACGCAAATGAGCTAAAATGGTATACAATTAAGTACTCAATTTTAGTTACTAAATTCTAGACCAGAGAATCAAAATAGACCCTTAAACAGATGCAAAACGTCCCAAAGATACATAATATTACGACAATGTCATCGTGGTTCAATGATAACAAAAATAATGGCAAACTAGGCTATGGCCATATACACATGCCAAGCCAAATCTCATGTCACGTGATACGGTGAGTCGGTGACAGGAGTATTTAAAACCCAATTGCAGTAACAGCGCTACGCTCACCCTTGCCCTTTATATCTCAATCGTCACCAAACGAGCGATTTCTTCCTTGGGCATTCGTCCGCCCTGGTTAACGATGATGATGCTCTTCGTCCGCCCAGTGGCCCTTTCCTCTGCGGACACCTTCATGACGCCGTTTGCGTCGATGTCGAAGGTGACATCGAACCAAGTTGCAAACTTCGGTGCCGGGGGTACATCGGTGAGCGCGAACTCGCCGAGCAGGTTATTGTCCTTGGTGCTCGCGCTCTCGCCCTCATACACTCGAAAGGCAACGGCAGTCTGGTTGTCGTAGAGGGTGGTGAAAGGCGCCGTCTTCTTGGTAGGGATCGCAGTGTTCCTCGGGATCACCACGCTCATTGCAAAATCATATCCAGTCTGAATTCCCAGCGAGAGTGGCGCGACGTCGCGCAGAAGCACAACCGACCTCTTGTCATCGGCTTCGCCGCTGAGAATGGATGCCTGGATGGCGGCGCCGTACTCAACAGCTTCGTCGGGGTTGATGTTCCGGCGAAGCTCCTTCCCGGAAAAGAACTCCCGGAGCATGTTCTGCACCTTGGGGATACGGGTGGAGCCGCCCATCAGGACGACGTCGTGGACGCTGCTCTTGTCCATCTTGGCATCGCACAAGCACTTATTCAGAGCCTCCATGCACTTGCTGAAAAGATCCCTGTTGAGCTCCTCGAATCGAGACCTGGAGATTTTGGCGCAGAAGTCAATGCCCTCATGCAGCGAGTCGACCTCAATGCTGATCTGTGTGGTGGAAGACAGCATCCTCTTTGCTCTCTCGCAGGCACTTCTCAGCCGCCGGAGCGCCTTGTGGTTGCGATGGATGTCCATCTTCCCGTGTTTCCGTGTGAACTCCTGGAGACAGTATTTCACCATCTCGTTGTCGAAATCAGACCCGCCAAGGTGAGTGTCACCGGCGATGGCCACCACCTCGAAGCGCGCGACCACCCTTATCCTTGTTGGTCGTTCCTGGATCAATGTTGAGGAGGGAGACATCAAGGGTACCCCCACCAAGATCAAAGATAAGCACAGTCCTCCTTTGGTTGCTGACAGGCATCTTCTCAAGACCATACGCGAGAGCTGCAGCAGTCGGCTCGTTGATGATGCGCATGACGTTTAGGCCGGCGATGGTGCCGGCGTCAATGGTAGCCTGGCGCTGGGAGTTGTTGAAGTAGACAGGCACGGTGATGACAGCGTTCTTGATCGTTCTACCAAGATATATCTCGGCCGTATCCCTCATCTTACCGAGCACCATGGAAGAGATCTCCTCAGGCATGAACTGCTTCTCCTTGCCTCTATGCTGCACCACGATCATTGGCCGTTCGTCACGGCCTGCGACAACTTTGAAAGGCCACAGCTTGACATCTTCTTGTACAGATTCGTCGCTGAATCGCCGGCCGATCAGTCGCTTCACTTCTGTGAAGATTTAGTCGTGTATTAGTCAACAGGGTGAAGCATAAATAGCATATATACAAGCAGTAGTTCAAAACATTTCTTGCAAAATATGAATAATAAATGTTTGATTTTCTATACTCCTGTCCTACTGATACAGCTGCACAGATGGTAGATCTGTGACACAAATTAATCAGCGAGTCCACGAGCGAGAAGATCGAAGAAAATCACAAGTGTATGTAAGCGAGTGATGAAACAACCCGTGTATATATAGTCTGTTCACGGCCGCGACGCCGACGAGCCTCTCCGTATTTCTGAAGGCCACGCAGGACGGCGTGAGGCGGTTGCCCTGGTCGTTGGCGATGATCTCGCCGCGGTCGTGCCGCCACACGGCCACACACGAGTAGGTCGTCCCCAGGTCGATGCCGATCGCCGGCCCGTCGCCCTTCGCGGCAGCCGCCATTTCGACAGTCGGAGGCGAGCAAAGTAGAAACTACTAAGAACGAAACTACGTACTCGGATCTGCTAGGAACGTGGTGTGCGTGTGGTAGGGCGGTATCCGTTCTCTTCAGGATTTCTTTCTAGAAACGGTAATGATTCCTCGCAGACATCCGGCCCATCCGGACCAACCCGCCACTCCGTGCGATGACCAACAATAAATAGGACGGACTTATACGCAGTATCACCGAGGGAAAAAAAAGAACAGGCCCGCACCTATCGTTTTCACCGGTCAATACAAGAGAGAGAATAACTTGTCTGCTTCCGTCATGTCACAATGACTGTGGGCATACATATCCGTGACGGACGTTTATATATTTAGTACTTATTTTTATGTTTAATGTGTTTAATTTAGTACATAAATAGATTTGTCTTCAAATATATTTTTATAAAAGTATATATATATATATATATATTATTTTTTTAATAAATATATTTTTTAAAAAATATGAAGTCAAAGTAATGCTTTGAAGACCATATCTCTGTTCTAAATTATGATATTTTTTTATTTGAAGGGAGTATGTTTCAACTGTTTCATCTGTATATTGCATGTATTAATAGTTGTTGCAATGACTATATATGTGTGTTGTAAATATATGTTTCAAATGTTTCATCTATTTTTAGACGTATGTTGCAATTATTATATCTCGATGTTGCATATGTTGCAGTGACTATACACATATATTGCAAATATATGTTTTAAATGTTTCACCTTGTTTCAAATGTATGTTGTACCAAGTGTTGTTCCCACGCGTTAGGTACACCTAGTCAATGCTATCTAGCTCTATCATACCAGCTCAAATAATTATAGGTGCACTAGCAATTAGTACTAGCCTAACATTCACATGTCAAAAATGCATCTACATGCAAAACGACCGAGGTAGCTAGTAGCCTAGCACCAATACAAAGCACACCTATGTAGGAGTACACCACTAGTTACGATCCTCAACGGTGCAACATGCGGCCATCGTCAACACCGTTAGTAGTACGTGTGATGTGCTCCTCTTCTCTCATAAAGTATGCCCCAGCAGTGCAGCAAGCTAGCAACAGCAGGCCGAGCGGGCCAATGCATGGCAGACGCAGCAGCGCAGTAAAAGCCAGCAAGCAACAGAGGCAGCAAGCAATAGTAACAGCACATAGCAACAGAAGAGTGCAGCAACACGCAGCATGCAGCACGCGGGGGCGCAGCAACATGCGCAGGGCCACGGGCGTCCGGACGCACGAGTCCGTCCGGACGTCCGGGCGGAGTGTTAAAAGGCCATGGGATGGCAACCGATCAGATATTCAGGTGTAGGGGGATGGTACGAGAGAATCTCTGAGCGTTTCCAAAAACCACTATCGATCTTGATTTTTTTTTGCAAGATTAAAACAATTGCTCTCTAGCAATCTCAACTCCCATTCTTTTCGCTTGAAAAATATCTACCAATCACGCCTACCACACGCACATCGGCCAATCTAAAGATGGAAGGAATGGGAATGGATAAAAGGCTGGAAAGGGTTTCTGATGCAAATATACAAGAGAAATAGTATATAAACGTGGTTAGAATAATTTACAAATTGTATGGGATTCATATGTAAATTTGTCTTCTTTATTTTAGGAGTAAATCTATACCTCTATATCTATACCATATAATTCAGTTCAGTGATGGGATTTTACTTTGTAGGATATCATCAGTGATGGATTTAGACTAGAACTAGATTAAAAAAAATATTATGCTAAGAAAGATGCTTAAAGACCTAACAAAATTGTAGTGCTCTTGGTCTATAGGAAGGAAAAGGGAAAGAGACCCAACCAATGGAGTCGGCCTAGCTAGCAGCAAAGCACCGCGCCCACACTCGCCCGCGCGGAAGTTGGCCCAGCTGCCGACCTAGCGCCACGCCCAACAGCGTCGCACGCGTGTCGTCTCCCCACGCCGCTGACGGGTGGAGCCCGCCCGTCATCTCCCACCTCCCACCTTTTCCCCCTCTGCTCCTCTGTTTCTGCGAGCACAGCAGCGCCGGAGAAGGGTATCATCCGAGGCTGCTCCGCCTCGTCCCAGCCATCCACAAGTTCGTCGTGAACCACCATGCGCGGGATGAATGCCACGTGAGCGATCCGTGCCTATGCCTCCCCACTAGCTCACCGTGCTGACGCGCCCGCCATGGCCTAGCCATGGTGGCGCCACCCCTGCCCCTCTTTCTTTTTTTACTGCCACGTTCGAAATTGCAAGCGCCATCGCCCACATAACCACCACGCGACCCCAAAAACCCTACCCTAGAAGCCCGATCGTCGTCCACGTACCCTCTTCCCCATCCTCCACCTTCCGCCATCGCCATGGCAACCGTCTCCCATGTAAAAGTGCACGACAGGGAGCCCTAGCGCCTTCCCTTCGCCTCGCCGCCTCCGGGTGGCAATCCACAACCACCACAACACCCAAGGAGGAGAGAAGGGGGAAGACAAAGGGAGGAGAAAGGGAGCCGAGAATGCTGGAGTTGTCCGAGCTCGTCGGAGGAGAAGGCATTGCCCCAAATGCCTACATCGACGGAGCAGCTTGGCACGACAACGCAATGGCCCACCACGGCATCTTCTTGCCACTTTACCACTATCCGAATCCCACGACACCACAGTGAGAGCTCCGACCTCCCTAGCCGCCGCCATGACCAACCCCCGCCATGGCGGAGCCACGTTATGGCCACCCTAGGCCAGTAGGAGTAGGAAGACCTCCACCGCGGGCTTTGCCTCGCCATAGAACGTCCCCCGGGCTAGCCGGTTGCCTGAGATATAATGAAGGCTAGATCCTAGTGGGGGAGGGCAACAGAGAAACAAGATTAGATCACTTGGGTCCTCACGATGAAAGAAGTAGAGTTCTACACCAAGATCTAGGCCACCCCGAGAGGGCACCGAGAGCTCCTCCCCTTCAATCATCTTCCTCCTCTCCGGCGCCGCTTTGGTGACGAGCTTAGATTAGCACCAAGCGATCCCCTACCAAATTTCTCTCTTACACTCTGTTGTAACGCCCACCCCCGATTTTGGATGCTCTTGAATACAAGGATCATTTACTACTGGACATAGGGTCCGATAGCCCGAACCAGGATAAACCGTTGTGTCCTCCTTGTGTTCTTGAGTTCGTCCGAGTCCAACGAACAAACTATGCTTGTCGTGGTTCTGAACCCGTGACTCCCTCCATGATAATAAGAGTACCATCTATATATTGAATCAGGAAAAATTGTGGCAGATGAAAGAGGGATGGGAAGTTTCAAAAGATTCAGTTGTGCAGCTTTGTTCAAGATAGATTGGAGCAGATCAGTTGCAAGCACCAAGAGCAGAGGTGAAAAAGGGTCTCCTTGCCTTGGACCCCTCTTACTGTGGATGTGAATTATCACTCCTTTGACCTCTAGTGCTGCATGGATTTTTGCCACACTAAGGGCCCCTTTGGCAGAGCTACAACTCCTGATTCTTTGGATTCACTCCTGATTCTCTTGTGAAGTGATTCTGATGGTTGAAAGTGATTCTCTTTGTTTCTTTAGGATAAATTCTTAAAATTAGGACAACGAATCACTTCACAAAATCAGGAGAAACTACTTTTTTCAGCTCCCAGCCCTTTAGTTCATTTCAGAGACACGTTTGGCAGAGCTCCCCTGATTCTGCCTGAGAATCAGGAGCTGAGAGCTCTGCCAAAGGGGCCCTAACACCACTATAAGATTGAATGGATAGAACTTGAAATCAGCTCTAATTTGATAGTAAGCTAGATTTTGCCTTCGCGCATGATAGTTGACCTGATCTCATACACCTGAAACAGAGTGTTACATACGTACTCACACTTTAGTCCCCCTCCTCAAACGGATTACATCCTTCTGTCAATGCACCTAACTGGTAGTTCATGGGTTCACTGCTGGCTGGACTATCTTCAATTTAAAAAGAAGCTATTTCAATCTGAATAATATCAAATAAAAATGTGTTACAAAGTTATATATCTCTCTAAGAACTATAATGTTGATGTAAAGTACATCTTCTTCCGACTTTATATGCCAAAATTATGAACTTTTAACTAGATAAATATTTTTTCGAGACCGTACAATGCACGTATTTTATTAAGAAGAGGACTTTTAGATCAATATTAAAGATTGTAATCTGGGCGCCAAGTCAATAATCTGACAGATGAAAGGCATTGTCAGAGATAAGTAGATCACTCCAGTATTACTTCCAGCATCATCAACTAAAACATGGTTACAAGCGGAAGAAGAGAGAAAGCACAAGCCGGGCTAGCAAGCCACAAGTTGCATATATATAACAACACTAGCATTATATTATTATCAAGCATCCAATGCAGTACGACTTAATTTAAAGGAAAACTGACTATTACTTCTTCCCAAGCTCGGTCTTTTGGCCTGCTTCATCTGCTTTGATCCGCCTAGCTTCTTTTGTGCCGCCCCAGCTGCAAAGCCATGCGCTCGATTTCCTCCTTGTCTAACCGTCCGCTGTTGTTAACAATGGTGATGTTGTTAGTCCGCCAGGTGGTCTTGTCCTCGGCCGACACGTTCAGAACGCCATTCGCGTCGATATCAAAGGTCACATCGATCTTGGGTACGCCTCCAGGCGCCGGTGGAATGCCGGATAGCAGGAACTTACCGAGCAGGTTGTTGTCCCTGACGCTCTCGCTCTCGCCCTCGTACACTCCGAAGGTGATAACGTCCTGGTTATCGTTCAAGGTGGAACAGCCTTTCGTCTTCTTCACCGGAATGGTAGTATTCCGTGGGATCACCGTCTGCATCACATCATATTTTGTTGGCCCCATCCCTATCGTCCGTATCGCAGTATCGAACCCGAGCGAGAGGGACGTGACATCGCGCAGAAGCATATCCAGCAACCTCCCATCGCTGGCTTCACCACCGAGAATGAAGGCCTGACTTGCGGCGCCATAAGCAACAGCTTCGTCAGGGTTGATGCTCCGGCAGAGCTCCTTCCCGTTGAAGAAGTCTCGGAGCATGCTCTGCACCTTGGGGATGCGTGTGGAGCCGCCGACGAGGACGACATCGTGGATGCTCCCCTTGTCCATCTTGGCGTCCTGGAGGCACTTCTCGAGAGCCTCCATGCACTTGCCGAAGAGGTGCTTGTTGAGCTCCTCGAACCGGGAGCGCGTGATGGCTGTGGAGAAGTCGATGCCTTCGTGCAGCGAGTCCACCTCGATCCTGGTCTGCGACGTGAAGGACAGCAACCTCTTGGCTCTCTCGCAAGCAGTCCGCAGCCTCCGGAGCGCCTTCTGGTTGCATTTTATGTCCATCTTGCCGTGTTTCCGTACGAACTCCCGCAGAGAGTGCTCCACCATCTCGTTGTCGAAATCCGCTCCTCCGAGGTGAGTGTCGCCGGCGATGGCCTTCACCTCAAAGACGCCCTTTTTATCCATGCCGCCGCCGGCACCCGGGTCGATCTCAAGGAGGGACACATCGAAGGTGCCGCCACCAAGATCAAAGACAAGCACGGTCCTCCTTTGGCTGCCGATGACTGGCATCTTCTCGAGACCGTAGGCGAGTGCGGCGGCGGTCGGCTCGTTGATGATGCGCAAGACATTCAGGCCGGCGATGGCCCCGGCGTCGATGGTGGCCAGGGACGGTGACGACGGCGTTCTTGACGGCTTTGCCGAGATAGACCTCGGCGGTCTCCCTCATCTTGGCGAGCACCATGGAGGAGATCTCCTCGGGCATGAACTGCCTCTCCTTGCCTTCGTGCTGCACCACGATCGTCGGCCGGTCGTCACGTCGCGCGACGACTTTGAATGGCCATAGCTTGATGTCTTCTTGTACAGAAGCGTCTCTGAACCGTCGACCGATCAGTCGTTTGATTTCTGCCAAAAAAAGGAAAATGTAATGAAATCAGACCAGTGAATCGATTTGATTTGCATCCCCCTGTGCCAATGTTATAGTGTGCCCTTGATTGTCGTCAAGTTTTGGCCTAGCTTGGTACTAATTTCTCCTACACTTTTGCATGCAGCGCAATCATTGGTCGAGCTGTTTTGACTTCTGAAACGAACGGTTCGTTTGCACACGGCCAATGATTGCATTGCATGCAAACGAACCTGCATACATACAGAAGACGAAGAGGCCTGTAGAACTTGCTAGTCATCATCACGTAGTACATAAAACTACAATTATTTTGTCAATAAAACTACAATTAAACCTCGGCAATCTACGGAAACAAATTATGATCTATCGATCTGTGACTGTGAGCAGCAAGTCAGGAAGACCACATAATAAATCCAGGTTCCTGAGGACCAAACGAAGAAAAATCACAATCTAGATGTTGGTCGCGTGTGGAGTTCTCACCAAAAATGGTGTTGGTGGGGTTGAAGGCAGCCTGATTCGCGGCCGCGTCGCCGACGAGGCTCTCGTCGTCCGTGAACGCCACGCAGGAGGGCGTGAGGCGGTTGCCCTGGTCGTTGGCGATGACCTCGCAGCGGTCGTGCCGCCACACGGCGACGCACGAGTAGGTAGTCCCCAGGTCGATGCCGATCACCGGCCCGTCGCCCTGCTTCGGCGCCGCCATCGATCTCAACCGTCAGAGGCGTGGAATTGGAAAGTACGAGGACTAGCTCAGCAGGTGTGTGTCTGAGAATATTTATATACAGATGCGGTCATGCGGATGCCATCAGGCGACCCTTACGATTTTTTTTTAATTTTTTTTTTGACATTGCGAGGCCTTTTAGGGCAGATGTTTGTGCTCCATGGGCGTGTGCTTAAGCCGTGGAACACACCACACTGGATCGGGCAGCCCGCTACGGCCCAAGTTAGCACACTGGATCCTTTCTTTTACCTTTTTTTTCTCTCTCTATACTTGTGATCAATTCACTTTTGTGAAATTTATTAGTTTATTAGACGAAGGTACTAGGGGCTTATATTTACTCATTCGAATTTTTTTAAGACAGCTGCCCACTTCACGGCCGCCACCTGGCGTTGAACGAATGGAACGATGCAGATGTAGTAGACGGAATGATTTCTCAAGGTTACTTCTTGCCAGCTTCCACTCTGGATCAGGTTATGATAGATATACACATTACTGTTTAACCTTTCTCATCCTTCGGCGTTTTATATTCGAAGCAGTAAGGTAAAATTCTTCCACTCCTGACACGTGACACCTACTAGTGGCCTGAGCCTGATAGCAGAATCGGGAGGCCAAAGAATGCAGCGAAGACCATCAGTTAACATCTCCAGAAAATTGGGGGATAAGATGACAAACACTGAGACCATCCATTTCCATTCTACAACACCAGTCCATCAACCCGCGCTCTCGCACGGGGTAGAGTCTTATAATAAAAATTACTTATATTAATTACATTATTTTCTCTTCGCTCATTTTGTAACATAACAAACATAACCGTAACAGTAAATTTTTGTGATACACTTATCAATTACTGATCTATCTGTTTTTTTCCATATATCTTATAAATCATAAATCTTAATTTGATTTTAATTAATTTACCTTATTGATTGCTACAGTTTTTTATCCCTCAATTTAAGTTGCAGCTCTCATGCTTGTTATATCTTTATTTAGCACTCCTTTTGTAGTTTTAAGAATAAGGATTTTAGGTTTTAGACTACACTCTTAGGTACTACTGTGGCATGAATAGTTATTTTGAAACTTCGCTAAGTTGCTGAAGATCAGTGACCTCGACCTGAGATCTAGGATGGGTAGTAATGCTAACCTCAAGAGCCTTCTCAAATGACATGAAGATATAGCAACCTGTAGTCTGCACTAACATCTCATGGTGTTTGAATTTAATACCAAAGAATGATTTGTGCACTAATGGTTATATTATTATCAATAAACTATGCCAAATGTTTCAATTAAAGTGTATAAATTTATCAAAAGTAAGAACTTACACAATGTCATGGCTATATCATTATGGCACAATAGGTGTGTTTACTTTAATCAAATCTAACATGTTGACATTCATAGGAGTGGGTAATATAGAAACATATATATGATTTATGGTTATTTAAATACTTTTTGTAACAGAATAGGTTCATAATTTAGATGTAGATTTAATATAATATTTTTTTAACAGTATTAGAAGTAGCAGTTTAGATGTAAATCAAAGGGTGGATAAATTAAGGGTGTAATATTAGGTGGATAATTGGATGCAAATCTATGTTTACTTTAGATCGTGTTTCTTAACGACATAAGTGAGTAGCTTAAATAATGATTCATGGGTTACCTTAAATTGATTTACACATTCATAGGGATGGGTCGCTTTTTAGAAAGATAGCAGATATCCCATAGTTATTATTATCATTGATTATTATAGTCTACATAATTGATTGCCAGATGCTTTTTGATTTTTGTAAGAATTTCTAGAATTTAATTTTTTTTTCCGTGTGGGACTCCTAAGTATTACTGGATTAACATGGAGGCTCTATTGGTGACTCTATTTAGAATTTATTGGGTTTACATTTGTTGTACTTATGTAGTGAAACTCTAAGCTCATGTTATATGTACTATTATTGCATACCTTTGTGTCACATCATGAGCCTAAACTTTCAATTTAAGTTTTCGTCTAGATATTGCAATTATTTTTATCCGTATTTTAGGTTGAAACTTTAATACTTCTTGTATTTTATTCACAATTTTGTGTATTTATTTTATTAAATAAATATTATAGGTTCTAGGTTCTCTCATGGTTAGTCCTTTCATCTTGCATCACGACTATGATGTAATTATATTTGTAACGGCTTTGTTTTATAAAATATAGAGTAGTTAAATTAACTTACCAATATTGATAAGGCATAATTTCGCAAACAGACTTTATAAAGTTATTTAGCATAACGACTTCTGAAAATTGTTATATATCATGGAGTATAAATATAAATATACCTCAAATTAATTATATGGGTTGGATAGTATTACAGAATCTACTTTTAAAGTAACAAACTCTAGGTGCTAACAAAATATATAGGAATATATGGAGATTATCATTCTTTTCTATTCCTTCTGATGCACCAATTTCAGATAGCTCACCCCATGTCTCATCTTATCACCAATTTCCCTCCTTGATCCTACTATACGTGTCCTTCACTTTAATTTAATTTGCATCTATGTATGGCCAAAACTGTTGAGTAGAAATTGGCGCTGGTGCAGCCAGCGAGCAAGAGTAGCATATATATACCTGCAGCTCAGTGGTGACAGGGTATTCATCTCTCGCTGTCGTCCGCCAAAGCTCGCGCCTGCTGCGCAAGAGCAGCGTACATGCAGCAGTATGAGCGAGCAAGATCAATGTACATGAAGCAAGAGTAGCATCATACGTGCAGCTCCACTCATGCGTTGACATGGTACAGGATGTCGGGTTTAGCTGCGGGATGTGATGTTCAGCGCCAGCTGATCCAGATCATGATAATCCGGCTTGCATGTCATCTCGATCTTGGCTGCTCCTAGTAGTTCATGAAACCTGTGCGCCCAAGCTCAAATAGGAGATTGATTTGCCAATCAAAAGAACATCTACTATTTCAAAGAAGCTCGCAGCCAAGTACCAGCAATGTGTGACCTGGACTCCTGGAGAAAAGCCCTAGCAAGAAGTGAACGTAACAGGCTGCAAGATTAAGGTCGATTATTATTTACTTTCCCTGATAGATTGAAGCTCCGTGGCCATATGGCTGGCTGGCTAGCGGCGGCGGCAACGACGGCGGCGGTGGGACATGGCTAATACCACTGGAGATAGGATAGGACGATGATATATGATTTATGTCTTTGTCAAAAAGTTTATAATTTATAATTTTTTTTATCGATTAGAAGATCTGCTATTATGCGTGAGCGTGAGGTGAGTTTTCATTAGTACTGTGTTATATTTTATAATGGCAGAGGTGGGTAATTAAGATATAAATTGAGGAGGTTATTTTAATGTATTTTTATAATGGTAAAGGTGGGTAATTTTTTTACAAAACAAAACAAATCGAACGATTATTAATATCAACGGAGATAAAAACCAATGGCCAGATCTTTCTAAGTATTGTGAGAATTTCTTTGATTTATCTTTTTTCTGGTGCTTCTGGTGGGAATTAACGTGGAGGCTTCGTTGAGGCCTCCAATCAGTAATAGTAAGATAAGATGCTTTAGTTGTTTTACTGTTTTTCCTGTTGTCCATTAAGACATTTGGTTTCCTTGAAATACTGAATAGAACATTGACCTGATTCCTTGGCTTAGGCTAGGCAGTGATTAGACATTGATAACGAAATAACAGAAATCTGTGTCCAACAATATGATACCAGCAGAACATCGACATGTCCTTTTTTTCATGATATAAAAGGAACATCCCTGCTATGTATTTGCAGGATACATCTATTTTGGCGCTCTTGATTTCGACTATTGTTTCAGTGGCATTGATGCTTATGAATCTTGTCACTGGTGAGCCCAGACCCCATCCTGGATACCTATAGGGACTACTGTGCACCGATAAGAAGTTTTAATAGGGATGAGGACCCGATGTGGCTGGAATCCTTCCCCTCGGCTCAGGTAATGCAGGATGGCAACATGAAGAAGGACAACGACAACGACAACGACGGAGACACTGGCGCCCCTGCCTCCCTATCCCAGGGACTTGGTGGCTGCGATGACGACACCGCGCCAGGGCTAGGAGTTCATGGTGACTCAGACATCCGCAGGTCTTCCGACCACAGCCCGCAGCACTCGTTGTGTTCATGTCTCGGCACGGATGGGCATCGACAAGGTCACGGAGCGTGGCCTTGACAACATTTCTGCCGCTGTTCCCACCTCCCAGGTTTGAGCACTAGGACAGGACCTCTACGACACGGATGGTGAACAAGAGACGGGTGGACAGCCTATTGTCGAATTTTGCAGTGGGTTGTTCAAGGAGCTCCCGTTGCCATTGCTGCCGAAACCGGAGTCTCCTGCACCCCGACGAACCCTCCCCCGCTCAAGCAAGCTGAGGAAGACATTGGCAGCGACACGCTCGAGTGTGTGCCTGGCTACAAAACCATCCCTGGTATCGGTGGAGCGCACGCAGCGCAAGCTGATGCGCGAATTAGAGTTCATCAACCCTCCACAATCGGCGCCAAATGCAGCATTGACTGCATACGTTGGCGTGTATGGTGCCCCCAGAACAGGCTGTCGAGTCCATCAAGTCAGCAACACGCCTGAGCAACAAGAAGCTGGAGATGGAGGTGCTGGAAAGATATAACATTAGTTGATCAATGTTGCCTATCTCAACGCCAGCGCCAGCCGGTCTTAAACTAGTGGATTTAGGGTTGACTGTCCCTCGTGAGATGTGTACCAGAGAAAAGGAGGGTTAATTTGCTGGAAACAAAGCTTGAAGAAATTGATGGCTTCCCTGACATGGATTTCTTGAGACAAATTTCAGCGATAGTAAGAGGGTCAACTCTAAAGCCCATAATAGTCATCTAAACAGATTGCGAGTAATTAGTCAAGAAAATCTTGAACCCTCTGCAGCCTAGGCTGGGGTAGGGAGCGCCTCTCGCGCATGTAATCATCTGTTGTATGCTAACTTCTTATTATTAATCAAAGCCAGTAACTGGATCTTTAAAAAAAAAGTGCATAAAGCGCTGAAAGTATGACCACCATAAAATTAGTTCTGTGGATGCAGGGGCATTCAATGATTAGCAGATACGATTACTACTTAATATCATCAGTTAAACCACGTTTCCAAAAGCTAAGAAAGCATAGCTTAAGTTATGTCCATACGTACTCCAAGCCAGAAACTCGCACTAAACATCAGCAGCAATAAAACGGACGACCTCATGGACATCAGCCGCAATGTCCATACCTTTGCATGCCCTGCATCAATTCCGCCTCATTGCATGCAATTTGGCGATGGTAGGGTACCAGCATCACTTTCCATGCCTTGATCTGTTATGATTAGAACGAGTAAACGATGAAGAACACAAGATCAAACCACAGGGAGACACAAGATTTAACGTGGAAAACCCTTCCAATGCGAAGAGGAAAAAACCACGGGCGCCAGCCAGCAAACACTCCTCACTATGATCAAAAGTCTGGGTTACAACGCCGTAGCGGCGGCTTACAAGAGAATAATCTCAGTGAAACCCTAACAAGGGTATATGTACCTCCGGCCCAAGCCTCCGGCGACGGGCCTCCGCTTCGCTCCGTCAGAAGTCGGCCTTTATCTTGGGGAATGAATTTGGAACATATTCAACAAACTCCACCTTGAGATAAATTCATCTTGTAGCATGAATCAACACCTGCATCCTCAACATAGCAACAGGATAAATACCACTGGCGCCAAATAGTCTCTTGGACTATTCTACTAAACCAGCTAAGCTTGAGCATAGCTCAAACTTAGCAACAGGAACAGGCTTAGTCATCATATTAGCAGGATTATCATGAGTACTGATCTTGCATACCTTTAGCTTACCATCTTCGATCACATCACGAACAAAATGATACTTGATGTCAATATGTTTAGTTCTCTCATGAAACATCTGATCTTTGGTAAGATAAATGGCACTTTGACTGTCACAAAATAAATTAATGCAAGAATCATCTCCACACAGCTCAGCGTACAAACCTTTCAGCCAGATTAATTCCTTGGACGCTTCACAAACAGCCATGTATTCTGCTTCAGTAGTAGACAATGCAACAACAGACTGCAAAGTAGCCCTCCAACTCACAGCACAACTGCCAATAGTGAACACATAACCTGTGAGAGACCTTCGCCTGTCCAGATCAGCAGCATAATCTGAATCCACATAACCAATAAGTCCCTTATCAGTTCTGTCAAACTTCAAACAAGAATCCGCTGTGCCTCTGAGATACCTGAGAATCCACTGAACTGCCCCCCAATGTTCTTTACCAGGATTGGACATGTACCTGCTAACCAAACTCATAGCATATGATAAATCTGAACGAGAGCAAACCATGGCATACATCAAAGACCCAACAACACTAGAATAAGGAACTCTTGACATGTATTCAATCTCTTGATCTGTACTAGGACACTGATCAGCTGACAGTTTAAAATGAGGTGCAATAGGAGTACTAACAGCCTTAGCATGATGCATGTTGAAACGCTGAAGAACTTTCTTAATATAATTTTGCTGGCTAAGAAATAACAAACCAGATTCTCTGTCTGTAGTAATTTCCATACCGAGTATCTTCTTAGCAGCACCAAGATCTTTCATGTCAAACTCACTACTCAACAATTTCTTTAATTTAGTGATTCCAACAGTACTCTTGGCAGCAATCAACATATCATCAACATATAACAGCAAATATATAGGTGATCCATTAACATGCTTAATGTAAACACAACTATCAAATTTTGACCTCTTAAAACCATGCAACAGCATAAATGAATCAAACCTTTTATTCCACTGATGAGGGGACTGCTTCAAACCATACAAGGACCTCTTTAACTTGCACACAAATTTCTCCTTGCCTGGTACTATGAACCCTTCTGGCTGGTCCATGTATATATCCTCCTCAAGAACACCATGCAAAAATGCAATCTTCACATCTAACTGCTCAAGCTCAAGATCATGTGAAGCAACAATGCTAAAGAAAGTACGGATAGTGCTATGCTTTATGACGGGAGAAAACACATCATTATAGTCAACACCAGAAACTTGACTGTAGCCTTTTGCTACTAACCTTGCCTTATACTTTAGAGGCTCTCCTGGAGTTAAACCCTCCTTTCTTTTGAAGATCCATTTGCATTTGATAGTCTTCTTTTTCTTAGGCAAAGCAACAATTTCCCAAGTGCAGTTCTTCTCTAGAGACTGCATCTCATCATGCATAGCTGAAATCCACTTCTCACGATCACCAGAAGCAATAGCATCCTTATAAGTTTCAGGCTCATGAGCATTCTCCACCTGTTCAGCACAACTCAAAGCATAGTAAGTCAAATTATATTCCTCAATTAGACGCTTTGGAGCGCCACAATTCCTCTTGGACCTGCGATGAGCAATAGGAACATCTTCCTCTAGCTGCAAATCAGGAGGTGAGTTTTGCTGAACAACATCATGAGCACCATCAGCAGCAACTTCATCATCATTATCATCAGCTGGCTCCACCTGCACACTTGCCTCACCATCATCATGCTCCACCTGCACACTGATATACTGCAGCTCTTTTTTAGAATTTTCTGGAACATGATCTGAGGACAAACTGTCGTTAAACATCACAGATTCATTGAAAACAACACTCCTACTCATAAAAGTCTTTCTTGTTTCGGGATTCCACAATTTGTATCCTTTAACTCCCGAACCATAACCAAGAAAAAGACATTTAATAGCTCTAGGCTCTAATTTTCCATTATCAACATGAGCATAAGCAGTGCAGCCAAAAACTTTCAACTGTGAATAATCTGCAGGTGCACCAGACCACACCTCAATGGGAGTTTTCTTATTGAGTGGAGTAGAAGGCGACCTGTTTATCAAATAACATGTGGTGTTTGCAGCTTCAGCCCAAAAACGCTTGCTCATCCTGGCATTGGACAGCATACAACGAGGCTTTGAAATGATGGTCCTGTTCATACGCTCAGCCACACCATTTTGCTGAGGAGTATGTGGTATGATATGATGCCTAACAATGCCTTCTTGCCTGCAATAATCATTAAAAACATCCGAATAGAACTCTCCACCATTATCAGTACGAAGCAATTTCACCTTTCTTTCAGTTTGCCTTTCTATCATAACTTTCCAATTCTTAAAAGTAGTAAAGGTATCATCTTTCTGTTTTAGAAAATAAGGCCAAACTTTTCTAGAGTAATCATCAATAATTGTAAGCATGTAACGAGCACCACCAAGAGAAGGCTTACGGGAAGGACCCCATAAATCAGCATGTACATAATCAAGAGTACCTTTGGTGGTATAAACTGAGGTGTTGAACTTTACCCTCTTGTGCTTACCAAAAATACAATGCTCACAGAATTTCATGTTACTCGAAGTGCAGCCATCAAGCAAGTTTCTCTTTATCAATTCTGCCATACCAAGTTGACTCATGTGTCCTAAACGCATATGCCAAAGGTTAGTTTTACTAGATTCACCATTACTAACAGCAGCAGCAGTGAAAACAGAACCATGTAAAGTACTTCCTCTAAGAACATACAACTTTGTAGAATTAAGATCACCTTTCAAGCAGACAAGAGAACCTTTTGATACCTTGAGAATGCCATCTGAACCGGAATAATGAAAACCTTCTGCATCAAGTGTGCTGAGTGAAATGAGATTTCTGGACATCCCTGGTATGTACCTCACATTCATCAGCGTGCGTGTCACGCCATCATGTGCCTTGATCTGAACAGAGCCGATCCCCACAACGTCACACGGGTTGTCGTCTCCCGTCCGCACCACATCTCCTTTTTGCACAGGCTTATATGAACTAAACCAATTTCTGTTAGTGCAGATATTAAATGAACATGCATAATCAAGTATCCATTCATCATGACCAAAAACACAGCCAGCAAATACTACCAGACAATCACCAGAATCAGAATTTTCAGCAGCAGAGACAACGGAAGCATTACCATCATGATTGCCTTTTCTCTTCTCCTTATTCTTAAGTTTCAGACAATCCTCAATAGAATGATTTTTCTTCTTGCAATACTTACAGAATATTTTAGGCGGTTTGGACTTTGAACGACCTCTGCCGTTGTAACTCTTGTCACGACTGTTGCCATCATTGAAGGATCTATGCTCAGATCTGCCCCTCACATGTAGTGCTTCGCCCTTGGAGGACGACGATGCGTCGGTCTGCACCATGCCCCTCATCTTCTCCCTAGACTGGAGGGCTTCATAAACTTCCGCAAGGGTTAGTTCATCACGGCTTAACAGTATAGTGTCACGGAAATTAGCATACGAACTGGGGCCTTTATCTTGGGGAATGAATTTGAAACATATTCAACGTGATCTGTTCTCCTTCCCCTTCCCCTTCCCCTTGTACCTCTCGGCCTCCAGCGTCATGAACTATATTTCCTCAATGCATAGCCGCCCACTGAGGTTGGCGACGGTGATGTTGTTCTTCCGACCAGTGCTTTTGTCCACTGCCGAAACTTCCATGACGCCGTTCACGTCAATTTCAAATGTAACATTGATACGGGGTACACCAGCAGGTGCCGGGTCGATGCTAGTGAGCTTGAACTCACCGAGCAGGTTGTTGTCCTTGGTAAGCTCGCTTTCACCCTCGTACACCTTGATGAGGATACCGGGCTGATTGTCATAGAGAGTGCAAAATTCCTTCTCCTTTTTGGTGGGAATGGCTGTGTTTCATGGGATCACCACACCCATTAGACCATTTATCAACATCCCAGTCTCAATTGTCGTTATCTCGATCCCAAGAGTGAGTGGCGTGACATCAAGCAGAACCATATCACCCAACTTCCCATCCCCAGTTTCACCACTAAGGACAGAGGCTTGGATAGCAGCGCCATATGCAACTGCCTCATCATGGTTGATGCCACGACAGAGCTCCTTCCCACCAAAGAAGTCGTGGAGCATGCTTTGCACCTTGGGAATGCGGGCGGAGCCACCCACGAGGACCACATCATGGACATTTTTCCTGTCCACCTTGGCATCACGGAGGCACTTCTCCAAGGCCTCAGTACAGCTGCTGAAAAGGCCTTTGTTAAGCTCCTCGAAGCGGGAGCGAGTGATAGTGGAGCAGAAGTCGATGCTATCATGCAGTGAGTCAACCTCAATAGTGGTCTGTGCTGTAGAAGACAGCATCCTTTTCGCCCTCTCGCAGGCAGTCCTCAACCGCCGAAGTGCCCTCTGGTTGTTTCTGATGTCTATCTTCCTGTGTTTCCTTATGAACTCACGTAGACAGAATTTCACCATCTCATTGTCAAAGTCAGCGCCACCAAGGTGAGTGTCACCAGCGACAGCCTTCACCTCAAACAGGCCCATACCTATGTCAAGGCCTGGATCAATATTAAGCAGAGAGATATCCAATGTACCTCCACCAAGATCAAAGACAAGCACCGTCCTCCCTTTATTGCTGATAGGCATCTTGTCAAGACCGTAGGCTATGGCAGCGGCAGTGGGCTCGTTAATGATTTGCATGGCACCAGCATCAATGGTGGCCTGACGCTGGGAGTTTCTGAAGTAGACAGGGACAGTGATGACAGCATTCCTGATTGCTCTGCCAAGGTAGACCTCAGCCGTCTCCTTCATCTTGGCGAGCACCATGGCGGAGATCTCCTGAGGTGCGAATTGCCTTTCCTCACCTTCATACTGCACCAAGATCAACGGCCTGTCCTCAAGACCTGCGATGACTTTGAAAGGCCACATCTTGATATCTTCTTGTACAGACTTGTCACTAAATCGTCGGCCAATCAGTCGCTTCACATCTGTAAGAAAATCAGTTATGTAGTCAATCAAGTGAACCATGCATAGCTTAGCTTTAGTATTTGATCTGCATCTCTTGTCATTTCAGTTCAAAATATTCCTGATAGCCAAAAATAAAGAAAAGAAAAAAAGAGGACCTGACGTGATATTGTGATCATTTGGATATGCTGGGAAAGTAACATCTTAAGATACTATAAATTTGGAATCAGCAATAGACTAAGAAAACTCAATACTGCATCCGTTGGATAGTTGCAAGCTGTGCTATGAATGATCAGCTCCTGCAAAATGCAAACTAGCACCAATCGACTCCACCTGATCTAGCTTGTGTTATTCATTTATTTATTTGAATCTTGAAGGGGACCTCAGTTTTGTCAACTTCTAACCCCTGAAAAATATGCCATGCAATTTTGGTAGCTACTCCATTTGCATTCAAGATTCAATAAGATGAGTTGAACAAAGGTTTGCATGGCAGGAGTATGTATATATATAATATATGTTCATGCTTGGGGAAACTAAACAAATCGTGTAGATTACTACATTCAAAACCTGCGAATAAGAAAAGAAACGGAGTTTTTCTTCTCCTTCTGAAAACTATTGGCGGAAATTGGAATTTGCGGCTGAACGAAGCGGTAGGCTGTATTTTCGACTCAGGAATTTCCCATTTCCATTACAAGTAACGGAAATACAGCGTTTAGAGTTTAAAGACAGAGACAGCACAACAGAAGAGTCAAGAAGGCAACAGGCCCACCGGAGTTTCCGACCCAGAAAGTGAGAACCTTATTACAGACCAAGGGCGTCGACAGAAAACACAAAAGGAAGTCAAGACCAAGTTGTCCTGGAGAGAGGCCGCCCAGATTTGATCAGAGAGAGGTAAACTGATAGAACACAGCTACCAAAAAGGTCTTCCTCAGAGCACACAAAACCCAGCTACTTGGCGTCGTCTCCCTTCGGCTTCACTTTCATGATGTCCGTCGCAATCTTCAACATCAGCCGGGCGCCTTCTTCAAGCTTTTCCTTTTCAAGGTCCGGGTAGAGACCTGCCCAATGAGTCAACAGCGCGACAGCATGACACATGATCTCAATAGGATTTTTGATCAATTTCTTTTCAAAACACGCTTTGTTTCTAGCCTTCTAGATGGTCCAGCAGATAGCTGAAACCCCCCACACATAATAGGCCTTCTCATTGGAAAACCATTTACATAGCTGTCGGGTACCAAAGTATAGGATACCCAATTTCGATGCAAAAACACATATTCTCAACACGGTCCAGCCCAGGCAAAGCCAGTGGAAGCCCACGAAGGCCGCGCTTACGGAGGCCCATGACGACGCCGCATCAACGCCAGCCTACCCCTCGAGCGTACGGGATCCTTGGGCGCCAATTTTTCAATTCGCCCGAGCCTCCCCGAGAGAGCTCGGGAGAGTGGCACCCTCGGACGCCAATTTTCCGATTCGCCCGAGCCTTCCCGAGAGAGCTCGAGAAAGCGGCACCCTTGGGCGCTGATTCTCCGATTCGCCCGAGCTTCCCCATCCCCCTCAGGCCAATCTTTCTGAAGCATCTAATGCACAATTGATGTCAGTGGAGCAATCTTGGATCACAAGGGGCCTCTCTGACCACTTTACAAGTACTATCTCGTCAGGCGAGATTCTCGACGCGACTGTGCTTCGCATGCGCACGACGATCATACCACCTGTCAGGACTTCCCTGGCGACGGATTTGATAGAGCTACTACGGCCATACCCTCCCCAGTATGGTCTACGGTGCTCCGCCCTGTTTTGCACCGGGATCTACCAACTACGACTACGACAGCCTAAGCGCCTGACGAACGGGTTACGCAAGAACGGGAAAAGCACCTACTGCACTGTCCGCTTGAAAAGACGAGCACACCTTTCATCCGGGCCCACCTGACCCTCGGGAAACACTGTTCGAAAGCCGGAAATGCGCCCGAGGGAAGGTGTCGCCCTGCTTCGTTCCACCACGCCTCCAGGAGTCCCGAGCCTCGGGGGACAACGCCCCAAGGCGACCCACCCTCTTGTCACATTGTGCAGGAGAACAGCCATCGGGTGTGACACCACGCCACGCCGTAATTACGACGACTATTGCCGCCTTGGAACTCACCAAGATCGTACGAACCACTACGGCCATACCCCTGGAACGCGAAGACAAGACCGTGGCTGACGACAGTCAACAGTGGCCACTACTCCCAAGTGTAACATGCATAGCAATGCCGAAGCCTCAACCGTGAAACACAAATTCACTAGCCGGTGTTAGCACCTGCTAAAACTAGCACCGACAATAGCCAACTCCAGCAATCCTGCAGGTTCCCAGGAATTTCAGAAGCTCCAATAAAAGTAGCAATGCAAGCCCAATGGGTTCTGGCTATAGAGCAATTGAAAAAAAAAGATGCTGACTAGTTTCCTCCTTATCACAGAAATAACAAACAGGGTTTCCACTCCAATTTCTTCTGATCATATTGTCTTTAGTTAGCAAGGCATTATTAGCCATAAGCCACATGAAGCATTTAATCTTAGGGGGGATTTTTGCACGCCAAATGAGCCTATAGTTATGTCCATTATCATCCTTTGTCAGAGTATTATACATGGATTTAACAGTGAACTTACTCTTACTGCCCATAGCCCACTCAATTTCGTCATCAGCAGAAGCTAGTGGGAAATTTTGTGAATCTTCCCAAATACGGGTCCAAATAATTTTGAGGTCATCAGGCAGCCATCTTCTAAAAGATATGCTAACCCTACCCATCTTAACCTCTTGTACAGTAACATTTTTGTTATTGCAGAGGCTATAAAGCAGAGGGTATTTTTCCTCAAGAGTTTCATTGTATAGCCACTGATCTTCCCAAAACCTAGTGAGATTTCCATTATGAGTGCACATCTTTCTACCTTGAAGGTAGAGATGTTTGATTTTAAGCAGATCTTGCCACATGGGAGAGTCATGAATTTTTTTGGACACAGAGTGGATATTATCTTTTCTCAGGTACTTAGCTTTGATCAAATCCTGCCACAGCCCTTTTTCATTTTCCAATTTCCACCACCACTTGCTCAATAAGCTTATATTAAGTTTGTTGAGATCTTTGATCCCGACGCCACCTTTTTTCTTTTCTTTACAAAGTTTGGCCCATTTAACAAGGTGGTATTTCCTTTTGGTGCTTCCACCCTGCCAGAAGAAAGTTCTGATTTTATCCATTCTCTTGATGATTGTTTTGGGAAGCAAATAGTCTGACATGTGATATAGATTGGGGAGTTATTAAGACTTGCATATATCAATGTGGTCCTGCCTGCTATGGACATAGTGCTTCCTTTCCACACATCCATTCTCTTGTTGCTTTTATCAATGAGAGGAAGCCAATCACTAATATGAAGCCTACTAGGGCTAATAGGGACACCAAGGTATTTCAATGGAAAACTCCCAACTTGGCAGTTAAAAATTTCTGCATATCTCTCACCCCAGCTTTCATTGTCATTAATCATAATGATTTCACTTTTGTTGAAATTGATTTTTAGTCCAGCCATCATCTCAAACAGGTAGAGCAGCATTTTCATGTTTCTAGCCCCCTCAAGGTCATGTTTGAGACACAGAATGGTATCACCAACATATTGTAGAATAGCAACACCATTAGGGATTATATGGGGACCAAACCAGTAAAAAGATGCCCCTCTTGTGCTTTGATAACCATTCTTGTGAGACAATCAGCAACAAGATTAAAGAGAATTGAGGATAAGGGGTCACCTTGTCTAACACCCTTGTAGCTTTTAATGTATGAACCACAAGTGTTATTAATTTTAACGCTGACCGTTCCACCACTTGTAACTTGCCTAATCCAATCACACCATACCGGGCAGAAGCCTCTCATTTGCATACATTCTAAAAGCATTTTCCAGCTAACTTTGTCGTATGCCTTTTCAGAATCAATTTTAAAGAGCAAACCAGTCTCCTTTTTTATCTTAGTCTCATGGATGATCTCATGGAGACACATAATGCCCGAAGCAATATTTCTACCCTTCATGAATGCAGTTTAATTTGGATGAATTAATTTTCTAGCCACAGGTTCTATTCTCA
Organism: Eremochloa ophiuroides; assembly: GCA_038502445.1. Classification (NCBI taxonomy): domain Eukaryota; kingdom Viridiplantae; phylum Streptophyta; class Magnoliopsida; order Poales; family Poaceae; genus Eremochloa; species Eremochloa ophiuroides. The sequence continues at coordinate 97,173,168 of JAHLJS010000002.1, forward strand.
GAGTAAGAATTTTCGTTATAAGCTTGTATAAGCAGTTTAGTAGGCAAATTGGTCTATATTGCTTGATCTGGGAAGCATCCGTTACTTTAGGGATAAGAGTGATGATTCCATAGTTAAGCCTACTAATAACTGCCTTGACTTTGTGGAATTCATCAAAGAGACATATAATGTCATCTTTAACAACACTCCAGCAGTGTTGATAGAATTCAATTGGGATGCTGTCAGGTCCAGGTGCCTTATTCCTTTCCATTTGAAAGAGGGCATAGTGAATTTCTTCCTCAGTGAAAGGTTTACAAAGCAGGATATTATCAGCATTAGTCACTTTCCCACATCCTTCCCAAAGGGCAGGGTCAAGACTTATATTATTTGAAGGAACAGGACCAAATATATCTTTATAATAAGTTGTAGCATGCTTAAGAAGGTTCTCAGTACCTTCAATGATGTTACCATTATCATCCAGATTCCAGATAGTATTTTTTCTTTTTCTGCCATTAGCACATTTATGGGAAAAAAACTAGTGTTGTTGTCCCCTCTAAGAAGCCAATTTTCATGGCTCCTATTGTACCAATAAGTTTCTTCTTGATGAAGGAAAGAAAGGATCTCAGTGAGAATTATAGTTTTCCTTTCAATTTGATGAGAGGATAAGCCCAAATTTTCTTCAATTTCCTCAATGGCACTAAGCTCTTCCTGAAGCTTTTTCCTTTTCAATCTTAGATCACCCTGAAGGTTGAAACCCCAACCTTTAAAGTATTGCTTTATAAGTTTCATTTTTTGCTGAATTTGATCAATAATGGTTTTGGCCCTACAGTTTCTGCCCAAAATCTTAGTTACCTCATTTAAGAAACCAGGGTTATCAATCCAACTGAGCTCAAATCTAAAATGAATAAAAGGTAATTTGTCAGCTTGACCAGAGGTAATGATCAGGGGATTATGATCAGATATTTCTCTTGGGAGTTTTCTGACAGAAGCATGAGGAAAAATGTCCTCCCAACTGCCAGAGACCAAGATTCTATCAAGTTTCTCCAATATGGGTGGATCTTGATTATTAGAACAAGTATACATGCCACCATTCAATACAATCTCTCTTAACTCATAATGGCTGATCAAAGAGTTATACAGATTCGTATGTCTATGGACACCATTGTTAGTACTCCTCTCATTGGCATATCTGATAATATTGAAGTCACCCCCTACGAGGAAAGGTTCTTGGCAGTTTGAGCAGAACTTAGCTAGCTCAGAAAGGATGGGGAGTTTCCCCTCTTCATGGGTTGCACCATATACAATTAGCAAATTCCACTTCATTTTAATTTGTTTATCCCAAAGATTCATCTAAAGCATACAATCCCCCTGTTGGAAGGAGCCTACATCATAAATGTCGATTCTAACTCCCACCAAGATACCTTCTGACTTTCCTCTAGAGGGATTCCATAACCATAAGTATTCTTGTTTAAAGTCTAACTTTCTGAGAATAGCATCATCATAATTTTCCACCATAGTTTCTTGCAAGCCAATAAAATGAAAGTGATACTGGGATATAAGAGTGTTGAGGAATGTAGAGACCTCTTTTTTCTTAAGGCCTCTACAATTCCAAATTAAACCTTGAATATTCTTCATGATTTCTTCTTGGTTTTTTTACTAAGTAGGTCAGGATTTTCCTGCACCTTCAAACTTTTGGATTTATTTGGGGAAATTTTTGCCTCTTTCTTCACACTGTTTCTTTTCTTCTTTTTCCTCGAAAGGACAACAGTAAACTCATCAGCTTCAGAGGATTCCTCTTGAAGCGGTAGGCTGTATAGATAGGGATCAAAGGGAGATAGCCTTCAAAATCCAATTCAGTGCCAATGGCAGGTTTGTTCAGTTCGGCATTGTTTAGATTGAAAGATTATATGGATCTAGCCCTGAATGGCTGAATACAGTGTGACGAGAGAAAAAATGGTTTGATTGAACAGCTACCAAAATCTCCATGACACACCAAAAAGATAATTTGCTCCCAGAGATAATCGATTAGTGCCTAATCTTACTCCCCGTCCCCAATTGATTATTGCCTAGTGTCAATCTCTTACTCCCCAGTCCCCATCTCCCAGGTTAACAGCTACTGAGAGCTACTCCATACTAGTGAGTGAAATGGGTGCGTGGTACTCACCGAAGACGGTGTTGGCGGGATTCAGGCCGACCTGGTTCTCAGCTGCCTCGTTGACGAGCCTCTCGGAGTCGGTGAACGCGACGTAGGACGGCGTGAGGCGGTTGCCCTGGTCGTTCGCAATGACCTCGCCGCGGTCGTGCCGCCACATGGCCACGCACGAATACGTCATCCCTAGATCGATGCCGACCGCCGGACCGTCGCCCTTCAAGGCGGCCGCCATCCCCACTCTCACAGTTTCGGAGGGAAAAAAGTGGAACTAGAATGTGTGCGCGCAACGCGCTGTCACCCTTTGGTAGGGTTTTGCCCAGCTTCGGCCTCGGGTGTACAGTGTATTGTAGCTACTGTAAAGCCACAACAAGACAAAACTATGGCTTCACTGGCTTCATCATCTATCCCGTTCATTTTGGTGCAAACGACTTCAGAAGTCCTCTTGAGCTAAAGTCATCCTCTTCTAAAGGCTGGATGGATACACATGACCCGCTACTAATTATTGCTGAATATTAGTGTAAACTGGTTGTGGTTAGTGGCTAGTTTGGCTAACACTATTCATAATATAGTGCATTCCAAAAATTTTAAGACGAAGCGTTGATTTCGGTTGATATTTTGTGAGAGAAAAACATTGTTCTATAACTGAAAAGAAACAAAATTTTAGACAAGCGAGCAAGGCTTTAAGAGAATCCTTAACGATGCATGTACCCATAGATTAATATCAATTAAGGTGTTGAACTACGGTTTCCTTTTTAATAAACCTTACCAAATCTACACTACAAGAAATCAGTTGATCCATGACGGTTTTCTCATGACGATTTTTGAAACTGTCACCGCATATAGAATCTATGACGGTGTTATGACGGTTTCAAAATTAGGTGCTTGCTCTGTGATGATCTGGACTGTCATCGCCTTAATAGTTGTCTTATAGTTGTCTGTGACGATTGTGAGGAAACATCATAGAAACAGTGTAGGGTGAAATGGGCTGTGGATGGTGACGTGGACGGTGAGATCGTGGGGGATCGTGGACGGTGATTATTCATTGTATTTTACCGTTTTCTATTAGCTTACCAAAAAAAAAGAAAATACTAGAAACATGGCGCAGGTTGGGATCGAACATAAAACATGCTGACGTGGCCTTGGTTAAATGGCAAGGTTCATGACATGCTGACGTGGCTTCTGTTAAATGGCAAGGTTCAAAAAATTATGCAGCACCTGGGAATCAAACCTGAGACCTCCCACTCCCATCCCACATGACTTACCAGTTACCACTACACTACACTGCTCAGTTGCGTTGTAGAACTAGAGTTTATTCCTTATATTGAATTAGAGTTCTCTACTTCAAATTATTTAAAAATATCTTGATTCTAATGGCACACACATAACCACTATAATACTACCCTCTTTTATGTCGAATCTAGAATAGCTTTGTTTTATTCATAAAATTATTTAAGAATTGTTAAAATAGATATATCAAAGTAAAAGTTGGAGATCTTATGTTCATGACTTTTTGGTATTTATAAAATTATGTATATATTTGAAAACAAGTTCAAAAAATTTATTTCCATAATTTAATGTTAATTCAAGTTTAAAAAAATAGTGTTAGCATTCAATTTACTAGAATATTCAAAAGGCATTTCAACACTTGTATAACTTGAAAAGGATTTAAATTTGAGTTTCAAATTATTATTTTTAAAATAAAAGCTAAACTCTATCTCTTAGGCCCATTTCTAGTTGGCCTATAGGCCAACCTGCACCCCTCCTTCTTTTGGGCTCGGCCCAGCCCTCCCTCTTGTGCTCTCCCCCTTCACCTCGGCCAATGGCCCATTTGCTACATAGGCAGCCAAGCCCAGCAAAGCTACCAGCGCCATATAAAAAAAATAAAAACATTGCATTAGAGAGGAATCGAACCCACAACCTCTCACTTAGTACACAAGCGTCCTACCATTGAGCTACACAAGTGTTTTATTTATGTCGCACACACTTTGCTATATATCAAAACGTTAGAAGGTCATGGACCTTTGTGTCATCAGCCCATGTAGTTCATCATAAAAATCACAAAAATAGTAGTTTTTTACATTTTAATGCATGAATCTCACTTAGAGTTTATGAAACTATGTGAGAGACTTTCCTAAAGCTAAACTTTCCTAAAACTTTCATAAATGCAAAAATGACATATACCAAAATTGTAGATCTTGATGAGTTGATCAAAATTGTTATTCATGACTTTTCTAGTTGAGACCATCTAGGGTTTCAAAAACTGGTTTGGAGCTATCAAAGTTTAAAAATCCAAATTTTGAATTATTCAAACTTTGAATGAAAAGTTGACCAAAACAACAAATGTAGATCTTGATGAGTTTAACAAACTTGGTATTCATGACATTTCTAGTTGAGACGATCTAGGATTTCGAAAACTGGTTTGAAGCTATCAAAATTTAAAAATTCAAACTTTAAATCGTTCAAACTTTGTCAAATGAAAAGTTGACCAAAACAACAAATGTAGATCTTGATGATTTTATCAAACTTGGTATTCATGACTTTTCTATTCGACACCATTTAGAGTTTCAAATACTAGTGTGAAGGTGTCATTTTTTAAAATTCAAAATTTGACTTGGTCAAACTTTGTCAAATATGATACTAAATGACCTCAGATGAAAACCTTTTGAATACAAAGGTGTTAGAACACATCATAATCTACAATTGTTATATAGGTCATTATTCCATTTGAGAAAGTGCTAGTAAACACAAATTACAAAATCATAAATCTCACATAGAGTTAACGAAACTATACGAGAGACTTGTCAATTTAGAACTAAACTTTCCTAACACTTTCTCAAATGCAAAAATAAACTATATAACAATTGTAGATATTGATGAGTTGATCAAACTTAGTATTCATAACTTTTCTAGTTGAGACAATTTATGGTTTCAAAAACTGGTTTGGAGCTGTCAAAATTTAAAAATAAAAAATTTAACCTGTTCAAACTTTGTTAAGTGAAAAGTTGACCAAAACAATAAATGTAGATCTTTATGAGTTGTTAAATGAAAAGTTGACTAAAACAACAAAAGTTGACCAAACTTTTTCATTTGAAATGATTTCTTAACCCAAATTTCTATTTGAAGTTGTTAAATTTTGAAATTTAAAATTTGAATGATTCAAATGAACTCATTTGTAAAAAGGACCAATACAATAGTTGTAGATCTTGCTGAGTTCTACAATTTTATTGTTTATGATTTTTGCATTTGAAACAATAAATTAGCCTAAAACCAAATAAGCCCTAATATCGGTCCGTTAAGGTACCAGCCCCATGAATTTCTGGCCATTGATTTTTTGATCGAATGGCTATCAACGTGCCAAACATGTACTATAAAACAGGGTCCCAAACCCTAACCCTTGTCCGCTTTCATTTCTTCTTCGTGGCCCGCCGCACCCTCCTTTCGTGCAACCACGGCCGCGATGTCACGCTCGTCGCCCCCTTCTCTGCGCTCGCGCCCTCCCCCTGCCTGCTCGCCCCCACCCACCTCGAGAGGCAAGATAACGGCCGCCGCCCTCTATGGCCGTGGTAGCAGCTGCCTGGTCCGTGCGGCAGTGAGGCCCTGCTCCATTGCGGCGAGCCGGTGACGGCTGTAGTGCCTATGGAGGTGGTGCTGCGGAGCGGATTTGGTCGTCGGCGCCGCGGATCCGGCCATCAGCGCCACGGATCCGGCCGTTGGCGCCGCGGATCCGACCGTGTTTAAGCATGCCACGGCTATCTGCTGTGCATCGGGGCGAGTTGGCGACTGGGCATGCTGTGCATCGGGGGAGACGCGGCAGTAGCAGGTGGCACTTCAGCTCGGGATCCGGCGGGACAGCAGTCTGCAAGACCGAGCGGCATCTCCTCGAACTAGTTGAGCAATGAGCTAAGTCTTCCATTCCCCTGTTGATGCTTTTCTAAATATATATTTGTGCTGTTGATCTCATTTCTACGATTATGAATCTTACTGTATGTCCCATCCAACTGCCCCCATTTATTCTATTAGCTTGTTCACTTGTTGAATCTGTTACGATTTGATGGAATATTCAATGATATTTGATATGTAACGTTATTCTATTATGAGCATTCTAGAGTTCTTCTAACAGTTTTATTAGTCTGAACTGAATAAAGGAACTGAATAACTTAAATTTGCGCTACCATGCAGCTGCTTGCTGCTTGCACAGGTCGGCATCACATTTGCTGATGTTGGCACACACACGAGCTCTTGCTGATATTGGCACACAACACTTTAACATCTAAGTTTAACCACTACCTTTCTGTTGCTCTCTGTAAAATCAAGCAACATACAAGGGTAACTACTTTTCTGTATGCCTGATGCAGTCTATACACTAGACTGAAAATTTGGCTTAGCTTGCCTACTGCTTTGTTGACAAACATCCGATGTTTGATGGAAAATCAGTGTTTGTAGTTACCAAGTCTTGATAAAATGAACTATTGTACTAATCCCAACAATTAGCAATGAAAAAAGCCTTAGTCCATTTGGTTTCTCTGCACAACGACCTTGTTCTACAGCTGGCACCAGATTCCTATCCAGTGCTTGGAATTGGAATTTGAACTGAACCTAGACTTTTAGCTATGATTTTGCAATGTTTATTACTTTATTAAGTTGCATTCAGTTACTTTATTACTTTAGCTAGTTTCTCCTGAATTGGCACTTTTCTCATCTCTGTCTTTTCCAGCAGCTTCTGTCCATCAGTTTCTTGCACTGACAGTCATCGGTATCATCAGTTCATGTCTTCCCTCTATTTCAAATAGCAGCAGCCGGACAGGGTAAGCAGTTATCTGTGAGTTGATTTCAAAAATGTTTTTAAGTCGAAAACATGTATTTTGTATTAAACTGTTGCTTTGTCAATCTCTCAGACGCCTTGATAGGAATAACTTGTCTGGGTAATTTGCATGCATGACTATATGTCAAAGATAGTAGTCTGTGTTTGCATACGGTTAGATGCTATTGAAAGTCCATCATATGATCCAGAAGAGAACCATGCGTTGGTGATTGCATATGGCAGGAGCACTACTGAACTCTATTTTGTCAGATTTGATGCAGAGTGTGTTCTAAAAAAAGGGATGTTATAATTTGTTCATTTCAAATCAATGTCAGAATATAGGTACTACTTTCACAACGTGATGATTTATGTTAGGTTCACCTTCGGTAGCAGCAACAATAGAGGTCCTGAAGCTTTATGTACAGGTACTTGCATACCAATGTCGATTGAGTATTACTGAATCTCAATGGAGCAGGTACTTGTATAGGTACTACTTTCACCCCATGCTGATTCTTCATTAAAATGGTGCAGGCGCCTTGTAGTGAAGAAGGGGTGTGCAGGTGGCATGTGTGGAGCGCAACACTATGAAATTTATAATTGTTGTATATATAATATATAAGGGCTGTGATTAATATATGTACATGTGCCGATTCATGTATGCATATGTTTGCATTCAAGTTTCACGTATGGGCTGTAATTGAGTTATTTTGTAATAAAATTGGTTATTTAATGATAAAATCTTTTTAATGAAATTGCTCGATACGTGACGGACAAAAATCTGTCATGGATGGGCTGCGTAGAAAAAAATAGGCCTAGCTCATCGTGTGGGCCTAGCCCATCCTACTTTTTCGGTATAAAATTAAAATTAAAATTTAAAAAATGCTGACATGGCAAGGTGAGCCACATCATCAAGCTGGCGTGTTAGATTTAGCCATGTCACCATGCTGAAGTGTCAGGATTAGCCACGTCAGTTTCCTCCTCACCATGTTGAGATGGCAGTGTTGACGTGGCACAAGTCCGTGACGTTCTGTTTCATCACTGACGTGTCCAGACGAACAACTATTCCATGACGATTGCTGTCGTCACTGATCCAGTGGTCTGTGACGGTTTTTTTCACGAACAAGGTTTATGACGAGGATTCTATGACGGATTTGTAGACCCTCATGGATAGTTACCTGTGACGGTTTTTAGGGCCTCTATGACAAATTGATAATGTCATGTATCAACACAATCCTAGTAGTGCTAGCCATTGACACATGTAGAATACACTATATTTTAGTATAAATTTTAGAAGTCACAATGTACTGAGAGCAATGCTAAATACTAAAGTTAATCCACCTCTTAGTTCTTCTATTGAATGCACTACAGATAATTTGAAGCTAGCTAATGATTACCCCATGGTATCCAAACATACCCATGAGAAACTCCGACATGAGCCTTTAAAGAGTCCCTATTTTCTTTAGAGCCCCTACTTTTGAAGATCTGTTTTTTTTATATACTCGAGCCCCAAAATCAAGACTCTCAAACCCCAACCAAATAGACATTGATGCATGAGACCCTGTCGTCATCGACTTCTAACGGATCCACCGTCATGTGGAGTTGAGGGGGCTTGACATAAGAAGTCGGAAAGTCGCCGCTAGTAAGGGCTCGCTCAGTGAGCTCTCTGCAGGGCTCACCACAGGGAGGTTGGTGTTGATGGTCATTCATTCCTTATTTCATACCATCAACCATGCTTAATTTGGGACTATAAATAACATCCACCATAGTTATAGATTTATTCTAATCAATTTCATAAATTTTGGTGACTGTGTGATGTAGGAAAAAGGTGACTATGAACATGGTAAAAGGCATGATCAAATGCGCAATTTGACTACACCATATTGAAAAGCTCATCGATATACATGAAATGGAGTTCTGAATCACTCAATTTGGAGTCTAGATGAGAAGGCTACAGCTTCCAGAAAATCATGACACGGGCCGTGCTGAAATTGGGCAGCAGGGCCAGTCTACGCTTACTAGGTCGGGCAACCTACATATATGTCGAAAGGCCCTCAAACTTGTCCTAGAGCCTCTCCACTCATCATGGAGCCCAAGTGAAGCAGTAAGAAGCCAAATTTGGATTTCGGGCAATCTATCCAGAGCTCGTCTATATCACTACTCCACTCCATCAATGAATATACACACTTAGGATGGATCATACACGTTGATTCAATGACGGTTCACATCAAAGGGTGAAATGAAATCATGTGGGCTCTCCATGAATCCATGGGCCCACCAACCAAACCAATCAAAGTCCACTTCGACCGAGAATTATACCCAAGCTCATATGGGCCATAGATCGCTGCATGAACTCAAGGTGGATAGCAGAAGTGACCAGGCTAGGTCATATCTCCACAATTTCCTTCAATGTTGAATCTAAGATGCTCATGGGAAAACTGGCCAAACTAATGGATAGAGATGTTCCCGAAAGGTTATATCACCTAGAGATCTAATAAAAACACCCCCAAAACCTAACGAAGAACTTGATAAAAAAAAGTCTCCAAAAACTCAATCAACGAGCAAAGACAAGGGATAGGGATTGGACTAAGGGATTCAGAGGTGAACTTCATATATTGACACAATGACAAATTTATTAGAACGTGATCTAGCCTCCACCCTTGTCCTCTCTCTTTCAAACTGAAAAACTGGAAGCAAGAGGCGCTCAGCCTCTCTACTGCTAATCTTCTCTTAGCGATAAGAACTTGGCTAACCTAAGGAAATAAAATTAGGTAGGAGAGATAGTTGTCTTGAGCAGACACTATCCTTATTTACAGTTCTATTACACATTCCAAGTCTACCTCTAGATATGTTTCTTGAACTACTTAGGCAGGGGGGTGAGTGCTCCAAGTTGGATTCCATGCATCAGACTGTCACAAGCCCTTCATGAAGATGCTTCACCTCGATGCAAGTTCTCTAATGATGCCACATGCCACCTGAGATCCTCTGTGAATTTTGAGGTTCAAACCTGGCAAACCTGTCACCTATGGTTTTGAGCCCCAAGCCGCAAAACCCACTTGGAGTCACGTAACAGCTACATCTTCTCTGTGATATCGACGCGTGTCCCGCTCTCCCTCGACCACCCTGTCACCAAATGCTCGCGCCCTTGGCTTAACTTGGTCTGATCATCGTCTTGACTTTGGTCAACACCATCTTTTTCCTTGCATGTACACTTGCCTATCAATGCCCCCAAGGGCTAGCCGTCCACAGTCCATCCTCTAGCCCTTGTTCCTCGATCCAAGCCTTCATATTTGTTCTTCGCTGCTCCTAGTCCATCGCATATAGGCTCGTTTGACCTTCTCCGTTGTTGTCGATTGTCTCACGCTCATGCACATCATAGGACAAGAAATATGTTGCATATATACTATTAAAGACATGGTTGGTCTCAACACAGTAATCCAAAGCTCGGATCACCTATGGACGATCACTTATCACACAAACACATTTGCATGCAAGCTAGTAGCTGGATTAGACTATTCTCTCATTGCGGAACCTCTGCAAGAGTCTATTTTCGTTATGACACGTACAGAGCACAATTTTGAATCACACCGGAGCTGCTTGTAGGAACCGAACATCCGAGAGGAGCTTTACTTTCACACAGGACATCCGGACACTGGTGAGAGGCACACATCGCTGACATTTGTTTGTGCCTTTTTGTGGTACCCTGCAGTTTGGTGACCAATTGCTTATGAATTGTTGTATTTGACTTCCAGTTCTGGTTGCTTGATTTTGGTTATATACTGACCTTTTCCTTTTCTAAATGGTGTAACAAGTAACAAAGACTTTAGTTATACTATTTGTTTTCCTTAAAGACACCCTTAATATTATTACCTTCTCCAATGATATTAACTTTTAGCACATATAATAATAATATAATAACATTTCTTACGCAGGAATAAAATGGAGGCAGGAGAGACCCCTTGCCACTATTCATGCTGATGTCAGCCTGATATCAACCTGACATCAACATTTTTTTCCCCTGCCCAAATTTTTTCATCGGTTTCTTTTACCGTCCAAATTTTTGCATTGGGTGATTTTTTGTTTTCCTTTTGCCATCAAGATTTTTTCACTGAGTGTGTCGTTCAGCAACAATACGTCTGTAGCGCGCATTTATCTTCCCTACTAGATTTTTTTTACCGGGTCCGTCGTTTAGCACCAACGCGGTGGTAGCGCGCCTACAGTGTGGTGTTTTCTTCGGGTTCCACCGTTTAGCACCAACGCGGTGGTAGCGCGTCTACTGTGTGGTGTTTTCTTCGGGTTCGGTTTTCCTTTTATCATCCAGATTTTTTCACTCGATGTGTCGTTCAACACCAACGCGTCGGTAGCGCGCATTTTTTTCTGACCAAATTTTTTTCACCGGGTCCGCCGTTTAGCAGCAATGCGGTGGTAGCACACCTACCGTGCGGTTTTTTTCGTGTTTTCCTTTTGCCCTCTTTTTTCGGGTTTTCTGCCATCTAGATTTTTTCACCAGGTGCGCCGTTTAGTACCAACACATCGGTAGTGTACACTTTTTTTTCCAGATTTTTTCACCGGATCCGCTATTCAACACCGGCACGCTACCAACATTCCTTAACCAGGAATGAATTGCAAGCCGGAGAGCGCCCCTATCTCTGTTCACGCTGACATTAGCAGATGTCAGCAATTTTTTTCCTAGATTTGTTCACTGGTTTTTCCATTTTTTTGGCCGTCCAAAATTTTCGACAAGGTGTTTTTTTCTTTTGCCGTCTAAATTTTTTCATTGGGTGTGCCGTTCAACACCAACGCATCAGTAGTGCCCATTTTTCTTCCCGTCTAGATTTTTTCACTGGGTCCGCCGTTTAACACCAACACGGTGATAGCAATAATTTCCCCATTGAGAGACCCCTGTACCTTTGCCTTGGTTTAACACTTTCTTATAGTAATTTCCTCTTTGAGAGCAATAATATCATATCCTATTTCCTCCGTTCTTTATAGCAGCTCAGGGGTTAGGTCTAGATTCGTCATCCCGTTTTCTCTGTGGTAAAATATAAATAACGATACCTTAGAATACTCTCTGGTGAAGTGCTACATCAGTAACTGTCCGCTTGCAGATAATTCTAGTGTTTATTTGTTTGAGTTATCTTATACCAACAGCACCAACTCATCGGTAGCGTGCATTTTTTTTCTCTCTAGATTTTTTCACCACATCCGCCGTTCAGCACCGGCGAGGCGGTAGCGCACCTGCCGTGCTAGTACCTCAGCTCCTAGTACCTCAGCTCATAACATAAATAAGCTCACATGACAACTTCACATGATCTCGAAGCGAGTGCATGAGATTACCTTTGAATCAAGATATTCTCTCTCTCTTCTATTATAAAAAATTAATATGCTTACAGGTAACTCATAAGTTATCGTTAGAGCTGCCCTAAGCTGAAACTATCACCAACTCAAAACTAATTTGGCAGATGGAAGATAGTGTCTAAGATAAGTAGAAGATTATTACTCTGGTAGTACTTCCAGTATCATCAATTAAAACATAGTTATAGAAAAAAAGAGAGAAAGCACAAGCAGGGCTAGCTAGCCAAGCTACAAGTTGCATATAACAATAGTAGCATTGTCTCATTCAAAGGAAAAGCCTAAGCAAGTTAAAAACATTGTGATGAAAATAGAAGATATGACATATTAATGTCTTAAATATATTTAAAACCCCGATGAGAAAACAGAAGATATGACATATAATATTTTGAATATCTTTTTTAAAAATATGGAAATTAGATATGACATATATTCTTATAACAATATTCTCACCAAGAACTTTTTATTAGAAACCATTGTAAGGAAAAAATCTGGAAAGAAAAGAGTAATAATTTTTTAACATGTTACTTAGGAGAGGAAACTCTGAATCTCAAAGTCAATACCAATACAATAAAACTATGTTGGTATGGGCTATGATTGGATCTGTGGAATTATTGCAAGATTTGTGTTATATATGTTAATTTTCCACTCTGTTGTAATTTATGGGACCAGATATTTTTTGGGAACGTATTTATTGTTATTGTTCTTATGTTACCTATTTGTATCTTGACAACACATGCAACATTATTTTTTATATATAGATAATGGTCAGTGGTTAAACGGAATCGCATTTGATCATTCATTGAAGTCATACTGTGTGGTACTACAGAATGATAGGTAGGAGTAACCATTAGAGTCTATTATGATGACTCGTGTGAGGACATGTACCACCATGAATCTAATATGTGATCTGGATTATATATTGATATCCCACCATGGACATATCTCAATTTATCTCATAATAATCAAAAGATCTCTTGGTGCCATACAGATATATATGTGATGACTTTCTTGCGGTGTTGTAGAAGTACTATTTTGTGCTAGAATGGTATCATCTGCAACGCTTCATATGCAACATCAGGTCTGTTACTATTTGAAATATACATGAACCTTTGATGGCACTAAGCTTGTGATCCCAGGGTTTAAAAGGATATCGGTTCATCTATATACAATACCATTGGAGGACTAATATATGTGATTAACTTAGATATAGACAATTATGGGCTGTATATGTTATGGGATTCTATGTATGTTTTACCAGTAGTAATGTATGGAAACTCAAATAGTTAAAGGATTAAGTCATTAAAACCATCATTTCTGCTCCTCCTGGTACCTGCTTAGAGCATCTCCAAGAGATTAGCTAAAAAGATTAGCTAAATCTAGTGCTTTAGCTACTCTCTAAAATAGAGTTGACGAAAGTTTACTACAGAACTCCGAGAACTCCAACAGACTTTGCAATACAGGAAACCCACGCTCGGCAAAGTCACCGCTTTGCCGAGTGCCGCCAGATCTGGCACTCGGCAAAGCATCGACCCTAGCTTTGCCGAGTGCCACATCGGGCGGCACTCGGCAAAGCCGTGACCCACTTAAGTCGAGTCGTCCCTTTCTTTCTCTCTCTCTCTCACTTCTTACTCTCTCTCACCCGTGCCGCCACTACCCGCGCCGCTGCCGCGCCCCTCCCCTCGCCTCCCCACGGCCCTCGCTCCCCGGCCCGCGCCACGCCCCCCCGTACCAGCACCGCCATGGCCGGCCTCCCACGCCAGCGCCGCCACGGCCACCCTCCCCGTGCAGGGCCACCGCCAACCGCCCTCCGGCCGCCCCTCCCGCGGCACCCGCGCCTTCCCGGGCCGCACGCCTCCCCGGCCCCCACTAGGAAGGCTGTGGGGAAAGATCTTTGCAAGTATGGATTCACGCCAAACTATACCTACTGGATCCACCATGGTGAAGTGGATCATATTAGAGAGGAGGTGGTGAGACCACGCCTTGAGGCTTTTGATGGAGATGCCGGGGTAACTGACTGGATGGATGACTTTCACGAGGCACGGTTCGGTGAAGGATTGGAGGATGACCCAGAGGAATCCGCAAAGGCATACTATGCTATGCTAGATTCGGCACAGAAGCCCCTTCACGAAAAGACAATGGTTTCGCAACTGGATACCATTGGACGCCTAATGGCGTTCAAGTCGCAGTGTAGCATGAGAAGAGACCACTTCGATGGTATGTTGGCAATTTTTGGATCCCTGCTTCCAGAGGGTCACATTCTGTCGAAGAACTTGTATGAGTCACAGAGACTTCTTCGTGCACTTAAGATGTCGTATGAGCACATTCATGCTTGTCCGAATGGGTGCGTCCTATTTAGGAAAAATCACGAGAAAGCAACGCACTGTCCAAAGTGCAAATCCTCTAGGCATCTAGAGGTCGACACTAGTGATAGCAAGAAGGAACAGCTTGGTATCCCTGCGAAGGTCCTACGGTACCTTCCTATCATACTGAGGATCCAATGGTTGTACATGATAGAGAAGTCCGCGAAACAGATGACATGGCACAAACATGGCAAAAGATACAGTTCTGGCGCAAGATGTACCCATTGGATGGCGATGCATGGACCCACTTCGATGGCATACATCGTGCTAAAGCTGAGGAGGCTCGGAACGTACGTGTAACGCTGGCAACAGATGGATTCAACCCCTATGGATTGCTGGCGGCCCCGTACACTTGTTGGCCGGTGTTCGTGATCACCCTCAATCTCCCCCCGGCGTCATGTGTCAACTCAAGAACATATTCTTGTCGCTGATAATTCCTAGACACCTGGGGAACAAGATGAGAGTATTCATGGAGCCTCTAGTTGATGAATTGATCCTTGCATGGGAAAAGGGGGTACTGATATACGACCGAGCTACAAAGAACTTCACAATGCATGTGTGGTACCACTACTCCCTGCATGACTTCCTGGCGTATGGCTTATTCTACGCGTGGTGTGTTCACGGGAAGTTCCCATGCCCAATATGCAAGATAACTGTGCGGTTCACTTGGCTGAAGAGGGGTGTCAAGTTTTCTTCGTTCGACCAGCATCGTCAATTCGTTTCACTTGGCTGAAGAGGGGTGTCAAGTTTTCTTCGTTTGACCAGCATCGTCAATTCGTCCCTCTTGAGTATGCATTCTGGCGAGACGTCAAGAACTTCAGAAAAAGGGTTCAAGTTACCGACGCTGCACCTCAGATGATGACCAAGGCCGAGGTTCGTACTCAGATAGAGGCTCTCAAAGATGATAAAGAGAAAGGTGATTTTATTGGATATGGGCAGGAACACCAGTGGACTCATAAATCAGGCTTGACTAGGCTTCCCTATTTCGATGACCTCCTTCTTCCACATAACATTGATGTAATACACACATAGAAGAATATCGTCGAGGCGCTTTGGGCAATACTAATGGACATTCCTGATAAGTCAAAGGACAACGTTAAGGCTAGACTGGACCTGGCAACGATTTGTGATAGACCAAAGCAAGTGATGAAGCCTCCTGCGCCCGCAAGAAATAGAGAAGGACTCTGGTCGATTTCGTTTTGAAAAAGGACTAAAGGAAGGAGGCACTGCAGTGGATCGAGACGCTAATGTTCCTTGATGGGCATGCGGCGAATTTGAGTATGGGAGTAATCTTGTCCACTATGCGAGTCTTAGGGATGAAGAGTCATGACTACTACATATGGATTGAGCGGCTCCTTCCTGCGATGACCTGGGGATATGTCCCCGAGCAGTGTGGTGCGTGTTGGCAGAGTTGAGCTTTTTCTTTCGCCAGCTTTGTGCCAAGGAGTTATCTCGGGACGTCATTGATGACTTAGAGAAAGTGGCACCTGTGTTGATCTGCAAGTTGGAGAAGATCTTCCCACCCGGTTTCTTCCTCGCGATGCATCATCTGATTTTGCACTTACCGTACGAGGCACGAATGGGGGGTCCCGTGCTGGCCCGTTGGTGCTATACAATCGAGAGATATCTAAAGATTCTTCGAAAAAAGTGTAGAAACAAAGATAAAATTAAGGCTAGCATGACAGAGGCATTCATTCTGGAGGAGGTGTCAAACTTCATAAAATCATACTATAATGATAGCCTTCCCAGCGTGCACAATCCTCCCCCTCGTTACAACGCCGAAGAGAGTTCATCGAACCAGCCTTTTCAAAGGGCAACTCGAAAAGGCAAGCGCATCGTGCACTAAGACCTTAAGGCATGATGAGTGGCGCATTATCATGCTTTATGTGTTGTTGAATCTTGACGAAGTGAAGCCTTAAGTGCAGTAAGTTATCAATGAGCTTGTTACATACTGCACCAAGACCTTATGATTTATCATCCATATATCTACCCCCTTGCCTCTTGTTTTTTCAGGGAATTTCTGAATACATACTGGACAGGGAATAGGGCTCCTTCCCCTCAAGAAGAAGATAGTTTTCTCAAAGATGGTGTGCCCGATTTCATTTCCTGGTTCGACACGAAGGTACCTGGTTCATTCTTTGCCTTCCCACTTTGATCCTACGAGCGAGTAATGTAACGATCTATCTGGCCTCCCCTTGCAGGCCCACAAAGATAGGGCAATGGATGCTGAGTTGAAAGGGCTAGCCAAGGCTTCGCCTATAAGGTCAAGACATTCACCAACTATACTGTGAATGGCTATCGCTTTCACACAAGCGACTACGAGCGGAGTCGGTCCAATCCGAAAACGACGAATACCGGAGTTCGTACGCCCGGCACCGATGGGCACGACTACTACGGCATAATAGAAGAAATATATGAGCTCAATTTTGAGTGTCGCAAAGTTCCTAATCCAGTCGTATTCAAATGTTATTGGTTCGATTCTAACGTCACGAGAACAACCCCTGAGATTGGACAAGTCGAAATTCGACAAGATTCTATATATCAAGGAAAGGATGTCTATATTGTGGCTCAACAGTCCACGCAAGTTTATTATCTCCCATGGGTGTGCCAAAAAGACCCCAATCTTATGTGTTGGTACCTTGTGCAGATGGTATCGCCCCGTGGTAAAATACCTGTCCCAAACGATGAGGAATATAATTTTGACCCAGATACACGGAAGTTCTATCAACTAGAGGGGCTAGAAGGGAGGTTTGATATAGACATGTTTTTACTGATGGGCATGAAAGTAGACAATGACATTGATCAGGACGATGGAGATGAGGACAAAGAGGTGCAAGATGAGAAGGACTTTCAAATGCTCGAGCGATTACAGTAAGATGATGACAATGATGACAACGATGGAGATGAGAACGAGGGAGAAGAGGTGCAAGTTGACAATATTGATAGTGATGATGACACCTATGATCTAGCCGCTGCCGATCGTAAAGAATATTTCTAATTCATGTAGTATTAGTATTAGTATTATTATTAGTAGTAGTAATAATTACTACTACTATTACTAATAATAGTGTAACAACCCTAAAAATCCACACAATCTAAAAATCCCAACCAATTAAAATTTTTCATTAATTTATTGTGAAAACCCATTTTTCTTGTGCAAGCATATAGGTTTCATTATGGATTTG
This sequence comes from Eremochloa ophiuroides, assembly GCA_038502445.1. Taxonomy (NCBI): domain Eukaryota; kingdom Viridiplantae; phylum Streptophyta; class Magnoliopsida; order Poales; family Poaceae; genus Eremochloa; species Eremochloa ophiuroides. Next base: position 97,190,997 of record JAHLJS010000002.1, read on the forward strand.
GTAAATAAAGGAGTATAGTTTGCATTTTAATTCCATTCACATAGAATAATAACTTATGCATCACAATTGGGATTTATTGCAATTTATGTTTGTATTTACTCAATATTTAAAATGGGCAATATATGTATATATACACTAAAATGAAAATAGAAAAGGAGAAAGAGAATTGGGCCAGCCATTCGGCCAAACCGGTCTGCTAAGCCAGCCCAAGCCAGCCCGACCTTCTTCTCCTCACCTTACTCGCGCGCGGCCCACGTTGCGGCTCGGCAGCGCGCGCGCGACCGGCACACACACGCTCGCGCTCGCTGCCAACCCGGCCCCGCCTGTCAGCCGCTCTCGCCCCCCCACTGTTCTTCTTCCTCACGAAGGCGACGCGCCTGCCGGGGGTGTCACGCGAATGGCGTGACCCCGGTCCCACAGCCGACGGCATGGCAGATCCCTGACCCCGCTGTCCCCCTCCTGTCCCCTCCTTTCTTGGCCGCCAAGCGAACCCGCGCCCATCCGGAGCCCTAGATCCACTCGAGCCACGGCCCTTCGATCGGTCGAGCGCGATCAGGACCGTTCGCCATTGGAGCTGGCCAAGCTCGCCTATAAAAGGAGCTCACCCCGAAGCCCTACCCTCATTTCCCCTCGCCGCCACCGCAACACAGACCGGCACACTGCACCAAACCGAGAGAGAGAGAGCGTAGGAGAAGGGCGGAGCAGAGGAGGAGAAGCTGCCGGAGCGCCGCCGCCGCGGAGCACGCCGGAGCCGGACACGGAGGAGAAGGCCGAGCTGCGGACGAGGAGCGGCACGGCACTGCGATCGCTCTGCACGGCTCCGACTCGCCACTGCACCGCCATCCTAGCTTCACCGACACCACGGTGAGCCATCGCACGCCACGTCCGAACCTTGCCCTGCTTTTGCCATGGCGTTCCACCCTCGAGACGCGCAGGCACGAGCCTTTACCGGCTCGGGAAGATCACCTGCACCATGCACTCATTCGACCGGCCGAAACCCCCGGACTACAAGCTTGCTAGACCGAGAACGCAGCACGACGCGTTCTCGGCGGAGCGCGCTCACCACCGACGCGTTCCGACGCCGAATCACCCGTTCCGAGCAATCCGACTAGCACCCGTATAGGTTAGAGCATCGTGGAGCACCGCCACGACCCCTTGAGCTAGCTAAGCGGATCTAAGCGCTAGAGGAAGCCTGAATCGCCTTGGCCGCGTGCGCCGCGACCTTACCGGAGCGCCACCGCGAGCCGTCGCCAAAAGAAGGTCATGCCATGGCTAAAGTTCGCCACCAGAGTGTTGTATGCTTCTCTGGCCTCACCAATTTGACGAGACCGCATTCGATTGAACCAATACTTGGTCGTAGCCGCGTTGCCGCCTTCCGCCGTCGTCGGCGACACGCCGCCGCCACAACCGAGCACCTTGGGAATCTCGGTAGCCAAAATTGGTAGTTGGTATACCATCGCCATAGACCCTGGACGCGTATACATCTCCTGGAAGACCTCATTAGCCCCGCCAGAACCTCACAGTCGCGACGACATCGCCGCCGACACGTTCCGCCTCGCCTAAAATCCGTTCCGAGAACCCCCGGTCGCCTCGCGCTGCGGAGAAATGCCGCCGAGGTTCGCCAAGTCTGCCTCGGCACCGCCGCTAGATAGCCGAGCCCTGTCTTGCCGAAATATGGACATCGCCGCCCTGTCATCGTCCGCCGCACCGGAGAGACACCGCCGCCTTGAACAGACGCCCTGCAACCCTGCTAGCACCAAATCTCCGATTCGCCCGAGTCTCCCCAGGAGAGCTCGGGAGAGCAGCCCCCTCGGCGCCCAAATGTCCGATTCGCCCGAGCCTCCGCGGGAGACCTCGGGAGAGCGGCACCCTCGGGCGCCCAAATTTCTGATTCGCCCGAGCCTCACCGGGAGAGCTCGGGAGAGCAGCCCCCTCGGCGCCCAAATGTCCGATTCGCCCGAGCCTCCGCGGGAGACCTCGGAAGAGCGGCACCCTCGGCGCCCCGAATCTCCGATTCGCCCGAGCCCCGCCGAGCTAAGCCGAACTACGCCAAGCTCCGCCGAGCTACCCCCGACCACCGCCGAGCTCCGCCAAGCTACCCCCAACCACAGCCGAGCTACCCCCGACCACCGCCGAGCCACGCCGAGCTACGCCAACGCCGGCAACTCTTTGGGAACCAGCATCGAACACCTGGTGGGCGACCATCGGGATTGTGTTCTGATGAGGCGCCACTTGCCGCACTACTGGACCCGCGCGCCACGTGGACCAATCCCGAGCTGCCCCTGATTAATCGACCATTTTCCATTTTCAGAAAATAGGATAATCTTCGGAAATTCATAACTTATTCATACGATATCCAAAAATTGCGCACCATATATCAAAATTCTCAGAATAATGAGATCTACAATCTAAGACTATGTTTGTGTGCATTTGACTCTTTATTTTATTGGATTTTTCTGAAATACTCTATAAGAGTCGCTGACACGAATATTTCGTGTTCGATTTCAGAGCCGGAGGAGGATCTGACTAAGGAGGACGACCACGAGTACTTTCAGGAGCTAGGAGACGACTACAAAGGTGCCACGTCCCACCAAATCCTTAGATCCTGTTTACGCATTGCAAATGACATTGTTGCTATTGCTTTATGATTATGTATGGATTGGTTGCATGGTAGTATATTTGAATTCCCTGCCTTGATAAGACTTTACCCTGCTGTCCGCTGCTAGGTTAGCTGCTGCTTAATTTACTGTTGCTCTTCCACTACTTACTACTTGCTATATGCTATGTGGTGGATTGGGATGGTGTATAACTGATTATAACCATTGGGAGAGAGTGCTGCGTGCGTCTTGGGTGCGTGGTAAGGGTTGATGTCGACCAAGTGGGATGTGAGACAAGCCCATGGGGCAAGTCGTGCCGGGGGTGCAACCTGGGCATCCCCAAGCGAGATACCTGTGGCGGGTAAAGTTGTTGAGGAGGTTCCGGGTGGGATAGCCTTGGTGGTTTGAAGCCCGTGGACGGAGGTGCTGTGATGGCACGGGGAGAGTATCCCCTAAGTGGAGATGCCTGCTTGGTCAAACCTAGGATGGACTAGTTTCAGGTTCATGGGAATCCTTTTCTACTCACTCGCTTCTGATGGGCGGGAGACGGCTGGACTACTTGGTAGGACGGTGCCACTACTGCTAGGTTGAAAGGTGATAAGGGTGGGCGGAGACGGTCGATGGGTTCTCGTTCCGTTCTAGATGCACAGTACCACTGGATGGGCCCGGTACTGTGTCTCCCAGTCTCAGCATAACGGTGTAGGATCCGGAATATCCCAGGGCTGAGTGGTAGGGTGGCATCGACCTAGGCAAGCAAGCACCCGGAATTCTGCCTAGGTGTTTGCGCAATACCTATGATGGCTAATCTTGTGAGTAGTGAAACCTCTGCAGAGTGTACGGTTGATCGATCGATACATATGCCAACTCGTTGGCTATGGACCTTTCCTGTGAAGCTTCTACTAGTGAAGTGAGTGTTCTCTTCTCCCCCTGGATGACATTTTTTCGGCAGTGTACCCGTTGTGGTAGTGTGCCGCTGAGATAGGCCCGAGAGGGAGTTGGGCCTGTCGAATGAGAGCGAGGTGTGGGTAAGTGAGATGTGGTGATGGGAAAAGGGATGATGGTGTTAACTGGTGATAAAACTTGACTAAATAAACATTGATTACAGCTGCATAGGAAAACCTCAGCCTATAGGTCTGCTTGTATAGCCTTGCATCCACTTTCCACAAAGCAAATGCTGCATAGGTGGGCTCCGTGGCCAGTACAAATCGTACTGATAAAATTTGCTGTCAGGTGACGAGAATGAGTACGACTTCGAGGGAGATGATGACGAGGAATAGGGTCACGTGCTACACTCAAGTTGGCCGTGAAGGATGAATCGCTTCCGCATCATCTAAAGCTTCTCTGAATGATGACTCCGCCAGTGTGGCGATGTAATAAGTATTTATGTAAGACTTAATTACCGTTATATGGATCCTGGTGTCAACTGAGATATGGGTAATTTCATAGATTGTCCCAAGCAATCTGTTGAATTACAATTCGAGCCTGTGGATTTCCCTTCGCGGAAATCGAGGTCGTTTCAGTTGGTATCAGAGCCATACTTGACTGTAGGACGAGACCCATAGAGAATGGACGTTAGAATAGGAAGCCAGACTCTCTTTTGGTTATATTACCGACCTTGCATTCACTTTTTATGCAATGGCTTATCTAATACAAGGACCTGCTAATCCGTTTCTTGAAAAATTCGCAGATGACCAGCCTTGGACCACCACTTCGTCCACTGCACGATGGCACTATTGAGATCCCGATCAAATGGCCATTGACCTTATGCACCAGTAGCCTATGGGACCCTGCGTGGCCCTTAGACTAGTGATACCATGAGTTATCCTGTCATTAGGCTATCTGCGCATAGCACGATCTTCTTAGCAGCTAGGAACATCCTTTATGTAATAATAACCATGTGATGAGTGACATTTGGATCTTATGCTTCTTATGGTTCTTTATGCTTCTTTGGTTGAGTGTAGGATAGCATGAAAAATGTTTTAATTCATTTAAATCTTTGAAAACATCTAACTCCTACTTAAACCACTACAAGATAACTACTGCACTGAGCACGTACCTAATAATTTCAGATGTCGATGAGACGTTCTGCGCGTTTGGAGAACCGCCAGCCCTCCCCCGCGCCTGCGCCAGGACGTGAGCGTGGTCGCAACCGTGGACGCCCAGCTGGCAGACGTGCTGAAGTTAACCTGGAAGAAGAACTGCGCCGGGCAGAGGATGCACCGCCGGTGATCAATCCGCCACCACAAGGCGAGAACGTGCCTCCGCCACCGCCACCGCCGCCGCCACCGACGTTGGCGGAAGTGATGGCTCAGTAGACCCAGCTGCTGAATGCCATAGCTACTGGGATGAACAGGCACCACGGGCCACCCCAGAATGACTTCCAAAGGAAACTGGAGGGTTTCCTGAAGCTGAGGCCACCTACCTTCGACGGGACCGACAGCGATCCCCTCGCTGCCGATGATTGGCTTAAGGAGACGGAGAAGAAGCTGGACCTGACCACTTGCTCCGACGAGGAGTGTGTTGGGATTGCTAGCCACCAGCTGACCGGTGCTGCACGAGCATGGTGGGACAACTACACCAGCGCTCACGAGGACCCAGCCCGCATTGACTGGGATGAGTTCACCGAGGCTTTCCGTGACCACCACATTCCTGAGGGAGTCATGGAGGCCAAGGAGAATGAGTTTCGCAACATCTCCCAGGGAGCTGACCGGATCCACGAGTACACCACCCGCTTCAACTGCTTGCTCCGCTACGCACCTGCGTCTTGCGTGAGTTCTGAGAAGGAAAAGATGTACTACTACAGGAAGGGACTTCAGACCAAGATCAGGTTGGCTCTGTCAGGGAACAAGAGCTACACTCTGCGTGAGCTGATTGACCGCTGTATTGAGATCGAGAAGGATCGCATAGAAGCACGTTTGGAGTTCGAGGCCCAGAACAAGGGAAAGAAGCGCCGCTCTGAGGGACCCGCTCGCACTGCTCCACCCCAGAGACAGCGAACGGGTGCACCTCCGCCTTTCCGGACTCGCCAGGGACCCTCTTCGGGAACGAGCCGTGGTGGTACCAACAGCAGCAACTATCACCGCCCCGCTCAGACCTACCCTGCGCCGACTCGAGCTGTGCAGAACACACCCGCCCCCACTACCAACACGCCAAGGACAAGTAATTGGAAGGCTCCTGCGACAGCTACAGCAGGCAGTGCGCCCTTCACTTGCTTCAGATGCGGAAAGCCTGGACACCGTGTGGCTGTGTGCCCCGACCTCAACCGTGCACCAGCAGCTGCACAGGGCACACCGAACCGGGGATCTGCTACCCGAGGAAGACTGAACCATATGACCGCTGAGGAAGCTGAAGCTGCACCTGATGCTGTGTACGGTACGTTCCTAGTTCAGGGTAACATGGCTACAGTTCTGTTCGATTCGGGAGCTACATGTTCGTACATTTCATCTGCATATGCACGAAAGCATAACATACCTGTAACACCGAGAGCAAACCCCATCCTAACTAGCTCGCCCTTAGGAACCTTCAGAAGCGTTCACATATGTAGGGGAGTGATAATCACAATCGAGGGACTTGACTTCCGAGCTGACCTAACCCTACTACCCTCCAATAGCTTAGATGTCATCTTAGGCATGGACTGGCTAACCAAACACCGGGGAGTGATATCTTGTTCACCTAGATATGTTCAGGTAACCCACCCTTGGGGAACAGCTGTCCGATGCGTACCCCAAACCGAGAGAGTCCAAGCCCTCCTATGTGCCCTGGAGACTAAAGCAGATAAGACAGAGTTGACATTCAGAGATGTGCCAGTAGTCTGTGAATTCATTGACGTATTTCTAGAGGAGTTACCAGGAATGCCACCAGATAGAGATGTGGAGTTTGTTATAGAGCTGATGCCAGGGACTGCACCGATTGCCAAAAGACCCTACAGAATGTCGGCTGATGAGTTGAAGGAACTCAAGAAACAGCTGGGAGAATTACTAGAGAAGGGCTTCATTAGGCCTAGTGTTTCGCCCTGGGGATCTCCCGTTTTGTTTGTCAAGAAGAAGGATGGCACGATGAGGATGTGCATTGACTACCGGAACCTGAATGCGGTCACAGTCAAGAATAAGTACCCACTGCCCCGCATCGATGATCTGTTAGATCAACTAAGTAAGGCCAAGTACTTCTCACAGATCGATCTTCGATCTGGGTACCATCAGATGAAGATCAGGGAAGAGGATATCCCGAAGACTGCATTTGTCACTAGATATGGACAGTATGAGTGCACAGTAGTCTCATTTGGACTCACTAATGCTCCAGCATACTTCATGAACATGATGAACAAGATCTTCATGAATGAGCTAGACAAGTTTGTGGTGGTATTCATTGATGATATATTGGTTTATTCAGCCACAAAAGAGGAACATGAACATCATCTGAGGACTGTATTGGAGAGGTTGTCTCGCAACCAGCTATACGCCAAATTCTCAAAGTGCGAATTCTGGCTTGAGGAAGTTGCTTTCCTTGGACACGTACTGTCAGGAGAAGGAGTCGCAGTAGACCCAGCCAAGATTGAAGCTGTGAAAGAGTGGGAACAACCCTGTAATGTGTCAGAAATCAGAAGCTTTTTGGGACTTGCAGGATACTATCGCAGATTTATAGAGAACTTCTCCAAGATTGCAAGACCCATGACCAACTTGCTGAAGAAAGAGAACAAGTTTATATGGACTCCTGAATGTGAGAAGAGTTTCCAGACCTTGAAGGAGAAGCTCACTACTACACCTGTACTAGCCCTACCCGACATTCACAAAGATTTTGTTGTATATTGTGACGCCTCTCGGCAAGGTTTGGGCTGTGTACTAATGCAAGAAGGAAGAGTGATAGCTTATGCCTCAAGACAGTTGAAGGAACATGAGCAGCGATACCCGACTCATGACCTAGAACTTGCAGCCGTGGTACATGCACTCAAGATTTGGAGACACTATCTGATGAGCAACAAGTGTGACATATACACTGACCACAAGAGCCTGAAGTACTTCTTCACACAGGAAGATCTGAATATGAGGCAGCGCAGATGGCTAGAACTCATCAAGGACTATGATCTTGAGATCTATTATCACCCAGGAAAGGCTAATGTTGTCGCTGATGCACTTAGCCGCAAAAGCTACTGCCATACCCTCATCACCAAGTCTATGCCACCTGAGCTCAGGAGAGAGTTCGACGCGTTCCAGCTCGAGGTAGTCTCCTATGGCATGCTAAATGAGCTTCGCGTCGAGTACAATCTCACCTCACGGATCCGTGAAGCGCAAAAGAACTGTCCTGAGATAGACTATATCCGTGGTTTGATGAAGCTGGGAAGAGGCCTCGAATACCGAGAAGATGAGCAGGGAGCTGTATGGTACAAACATAGAATCTGCGTACCGACGGATTCAGCGATACGAGAAGAGATTCTGTCAGAAGGGCATGACTCCAAATATTGCATTCACCCAGGGTCAGCCAAGATGTACCATGATCTAAGGAAGCACTTCTGGTGGGAGAATATGAAGACAGACATTGCAGGGCATGTAGCCCGATGTGATACATGCAATAGAATCAAGGCCGAACATCAGAGACCAGCAGGGTTGCTACAACCAGTTGAGATACCAGAATGGAAGTGGGAGTGCATATCCATGGACTTCATAATAGGACTGCCCCGATCCGAGCATGGATATGATTCTATATGGGTAATAGTGGACCGTCTAACCAAAGTTGCACATTTTATACCGGTCAAAAGGAAGTATAGAGCTGAAAAGCTGGCAGATCTGTACGTATCAAACATTTTGAAGTTACATGGGGCGCCTCTGAGTATTATATCTGACCGAGGATCACAGTTTGTATCACAGTTCTGGAAATCCTTGCACAAGTCCATCAGGACCAAGCTCGACTACAGCACAGCATACCACCCGCAAACAGACGGGCAAACAGAAAGAGTGAACCAGATTCTCGAGGACATGTTACGTGCTTGCGTATTGAGGTACAAGGAAGGATGGGAGAGCTGTCTACCCCACGCCGAGTTCTCATACAACAACAGTTATCAGACAAGCATTAAGATGTCTCCATTTGAAGCGTTGTATGGAAGACCGTGCAGAACCCCGTTAATGTGGTCAGAACCGGGTGAAAGGACATTCTTCGGTCCTGCTAAGATTGTGGAAGCAGAAGAAGGTGTTGCCCAAGTAAGAGAGAATTTGAGGATTGCACAAAGTAGGCAAAAGAGCTATGCAGATAGAAGACGTAGAGAGCTTGAGTTTAAGGTTGGGGATTATGTCTACCTCAAAGTATCTCCACTTCGTGGCACTGTCAGATTCCACGTGAAAGGGAAATTGGCACCAAGATATGTTGGGCCATACAAGATCTGTAAAAGGGTTGGAAAGCTTGCTTACAAGCTAGAACTACCGGAGGAATTATCGGGACTACACCCCGTGTTCCATGTCTCGCAATTAAGGAAGTGTTTGAAGCTTCCCGAGGAGCAAGTTCCTACGGATGCATTAGACCTGCAAGACACACTTGAATACAAGGAACATCCGATCAAGATCTTGGCACAGGATACAAAGGAGACTCGAAACAAAACCATTCCGATGTGCAAGGTACAATGGAGCAATCACACTGAAAGGGAAGCTACGTGGGAGAAAGAATCAGACTTGCGGATTATGTTTCCTTACCTCTTCGATGGGTACGTTATCCCTGAATCTCGAGGTCGAGATCCTAATGAGGGGGGAGGACTGTAACAACCCTAAAAATCCACACAATCTAAAAATCCCAACCAATTAAAATTTTTCATTAATTTATTGTGAAAACCCATTTTTCTTGTGCAAGCATATAGGTTTCATTATGGATTTGGTAAATAAAGGAGTATAGTTTGCATTTTAATTCCATTCACATAGAATAATAACTTATGCATCACATTTGGGATTTATTGCAATTTATGTTTGTATTTACTCAATATTTAAAATGGGCAATATATGTATATATACACTAAAATGAAAATAGAAAAGGAGAAAGAGAATTGGGCCAGCCATTCGGCCAAACCGGTCTGCTAAGCCAGCCCAAGCCAGCCCGACCTTCTTCTCCTCACCTCACTCACGCGCGGCCCACGTTGCGGCTCGGCAGCGCGCGCGCGACCGGCACACACACGCTCGCGCTCGCTGCCAACCCGGCCCCGCCTGTCAGCCGCTCTCGCCCCCCCCACTGTTCTTCTTCCTCACGAAGGCGACGCGCCTGCCGGGGGTGTCACGCGAATGGCGTGACCCCGGTCCCACAGCCGACGGCATGGCAGAGCCCTGACCCCGCTGTCCCCCTCCTGTCCCCTCCTTTCTTGGCCGCCAAGCGAACCCGCGCCCATCCGGAGCCCTAGATCCACTCGAGCCACGGCCCTTCGATCGGTCGAGCGCGATCAGGACCGTTCGCCATTGGAGCTGGCCAAGCTCGCCTATAAAAGGAGCTCACCCCGAAGCCCTACCCTCATTTCCCCTCGCCGCCACCGCAGCACAGACCGGCACACTGCACCAAACCGAGAGAGAGAGAGAGCGTAGGAGAAGGGCGGAGCAGAGGAGGAGAAGCTGCCGGAGCGCCGCCGCCGCGGAGCACGCCAGAGCCGGACATGGAGGAGAAGGCCGAGCTGCGGACGAGGAGCGGCATGGCACTGCGATCGCTCTGCACGGCTCCGACTCGCCACTGCACCGCCATCCTAGCTTCACCGACACCACGGTGAGCCATCGCACGCCACGTCCGAACCTTGCCCTGCTTTTGCCATGGCGTTCCACCCTCGGGACGCGCAGGCACGAGTTTTTACCGGCTCGGGAAGATCACCTGCACCATGCACTCATTCGACCGACCGAAACCCCCGGACTACAAGCTTGCTAGACCGAGAACGCAGCACGACGCGTTCTCGGCGGAGCGCGCTCACCACCGACGCGTTCCGACGCCGAATCACCCGTTCCGAGCAATCCGACTAGCACCCGTATAGGTTAGAGCGTCGTGGAGCACCGCCATGACCCCTTGAGCTAGCTAAGCAGATCTAAGCGCTAGAGGAAGCCTGAATCGCCTTGGCCGCTTGCGCCGCGACCTTACCGGAGCGCCGCCGCGAGCCGTCGCCAAAAGAAGGTCATGCCATGGCTAAAGTTCGCCACCAGAGTGTTGTATGCTTCTCTGGCCTCACCAATTTGACGAGACCTCCTTAGCCCCGCCAGAACCTCACAGTCGCGACGACATCGCCGCCGACACGTTCCGCCTCGCCTAAAATCCGTTCCGAGAACCCCCGGTCGCCTCGCGCTGCGGAGAAATGCCGCCGAGGTTCGCCAAGTCTGCCTCGGCACCGCCGCTAGATAGCCGAGCCCTGTCTTGCCGAAATATGGACATCGCCGCCCTGTCATCGTCCGCCGCACCGGAGAGACACCGCCGCCTTGAACAGACGCCCTGCAACCCTGCTAGCACCAAATCTCCGATTCGCCCGAGTCTCCCCAGGAGAGCTCGGGAGAGCAGCCCCCTCGGCGCCCAAATGTCCGATTTGCCCGAGCCTCCGCGGGAGACCTCGGGAGAGCGGCATCCTCGGGCGCCCAAATTTCCGATTCGCCCGAGCCTCATCGGGAGAGCTCGGGAGAGCAGCCCCCTCGGCGCCCAAATGTCCGATTCGCCCGAGCCTCCGCGGGAGACCTCGGAAGAGCGGCACCCTCGGCGCCCCGAATCTCCGATTCGCCCGAGCCCCGCCGAGCTAAGCCGAACTACGCCAAGCTCCGCCGAGCTACCCCCGACCACCGCCAAGCTCCGCCAAGCTACCCCCAACCACAGCCGAGCTACCCCCGACCACCGCCGAGCCACGCCGACCTACGCCAACGCCAGCAACTCTCTGGGAACCAGCATCGAACACCTGGTGGGCGACCATCGGGATTGTGTTCTGATGAGGCGCCACTTGCCGCACTACTGGACCCGCGCGCCACGTGGACCAATCCCGAGCTGCCCCTGATTAATCGACCATTTCCCATTTTCAGAAAATAGGATAATCTTCGGAAATTCATAACTTATTTATACGATATCCAAAAATTGCGCACCATATATCAAAATTCTCAGAATAATGAGATCTACAATCTAAGACTATGTTTGTGTGCATTTGGCTCTTTATTTTATTGGATTTTTCTGAAATACTCTATAAGAGTCGCTGACACGACTATTTCGTGTTCGATTTCAGAGCCGGAGGAGGATCTGACTAAGGAGGACGACCACGAGTACTTTCAGGAGCTAGGAGACGACTATGAAGGTGCCACGTCCCACCAAATCCTTAGATCCTATTTACGCATTGCAAATGACATTGTTGCTATTGCTTTATGATTATGTATGGATTGGTTGCATGGTAGTATATTTGAATTCCCTGCCTTGATAAGACTTTACCCTGCTGTCCGCTGCTAGGTTAGTTGCTGCTTAATTTACTGTTACTCTTCCACTACTTACTACTTGCTATATGCTATGTGGTGGATTGGGACGGTGTATAACTGATTATAACCACTGGGAGAGAGCGCTGCGTGCGTCTTGGGTGCGTGGTAAGGGTTGATGTCGGCCAAGTGGGATGTGAGACAAGCCCATGGGGCAAGTCGTGCCGGGGGTGCAACCTGGGCATCCCCAAGCGAGATACCTGTGGCGGGTAAAGTTGTTGAGGAGGTTCCGGGTGGGATAGCCTTGGTGGTTTGAAGCCCGTGGACGGAGGTGCTGTGATGGCACGGGGAGAGTATCCCCTAAGTGGAGATGCCTGCTTGGTCAAACCTAGGATGGACTAGTTTCAGGTTCATGGGAATCCTTTTCTACTCACTCGCTTCTGATGGGCGGGAGACGGCTGGACGACTTGGTAGGACGGTGCCACTACTGCTAGGTTGAAAGGTGATAAGGGTGGGCGGAGACGGTCGATGGGTTCCCGTTCCGTTCTAGATGCACAGTACCACTGGATGGGCCCGGTACTGTGTCTCCCAGTCTCAGCATAACGGTGTAGGATCCGGAATATCCCAGGGCTGAGTGGTAGGGTGGCATCGACCTAGGCAAGCAAGCACCCAGAATTCTGCCTAGGTGTTTGCGCAACACCTATGATGGCTAATCTTGTGAGTAGTGAAACCTCTGCAGAGTGTACGGTTGATCGATCGCTACATATGCCAACTCGTTGGCTATGGACCTTTCCTGTGAAGCTTCTACTAGTGAAGTGAGTGTTCTCTTCTCCCCCTGGATGATATTTTTCCGGCAGTGTACCCGTTGTGGTAGTGTGCCGCTAAGATAGGCCCGAGAGGGAGTTGGGCCTGTCGAATGAGAGCGAGGTGTGGGTAAGTGAGATGTGGTGATGGGAAAAGGGATGATGGTGTTAACTGGTGATAAAACTTGACTAAATAAACATTGATTACAGCTGCATAGGAAAACCTCACCATATAGGTCTGCTTGTATAGCCTTGCATCCACTTTCCACAAAGCAAATGCTACATAGGTGGGCTCCGTGGCCAGTACAAATCGTACTGATAAAATTTGCTGTCAGGTGACGAGAATGAGTATTACTTCGAGGGAGATGATGACGAGGAATAGGGTCACGTGCTACACTCAAGTTGGCCGTGAAGGATGAATCGCTTCCGCATCATCTAAAGCTTCTCTGAATGATGACTCCGCCTGTGTGGCGATGTAATAAGTATTTATGTAAGACTTAATTACCGTTGTATGGATCCTGGTGTCAACTGAGATATGGGTAATTTCATAGATTGTCTCAAGCAATCTGTTGAATTACAATTCGAGCCTGTGGATTTCCCTTCGCGAAAATCGAGGTCGTTTCAAATAGTAATAATAGTAGTAGTACCATGATTGGACAAAAGTTATCAAATACAAACGAAAATGATACAGTACCAAAACTTAAATTTTTTCGCAAACTAAACAGCCCCAAAAAATAAAACACTGCTACAGTGTTTCTAAATTCTAATTGAGCATTAAATCCTTTCCAACTTCCAATTCAACTAGTTACATTAATTTTTAGACACATACATGAAGCATTAAATGTAGATGAAAACTAAAACTAATTTGACAGCTTGACAAAATATTATCGCACGAATCTTTTGAGCCTACTTAGGACATGATTAGACACTTATTAAAAAAAATAAAAACGTTGCTACAGTGTTTTCAAATTTCGGCCGAGCATGGTGCCAGTTAAATTTGTTCCTCACCCGTCATCATGGTGCCACACAGCATGAAAATGCCCAAAAAAAACTTGGAAGCGAAGGCAAGTACCATACTATACTCCCTCGTTCTGAGAAAGAATATAGTTCTAATATAAAATGCCATGGTTTTATATCTTAAACTTAATAAATTATAGATAAAAGATATTAATATTTATAATATCAAATAAATACTATTTAATTAATTATAAAATGTAGTTTATATAACAAATTAATTTAGAAGTAATAAATATAAATAATATTATTTACTATAAATTTGATCACATATAAAATACATTTTGAGTACACCTGACCTTCCCCTTCCTGCCGGACAGAGGGAGTACCCGGTAGAAAAATGCTTTGGCAGCCTAGGAGATAAGACGGGACGATTTGACTTCTCATTGCAACAGATGTCAGCGATGTCACCACAAATCCCTCGCTGGGCGGTGAACCTGTGGGTTGATGTGCGTTGGGTGAATGATTTTGAATGTGTATAGGTGTTTGGTTGGTAATCGAAAATTGTCATGTTTAGCCCGTTTAGTTGGGTATAAAGGTAAGGAAACAAGTGAAAAATTATACTGTAGCATTTTTATTTTTATTTGATAAATTTTGTTCGATCATGATTTAAGTAGACTTAAAAGATTCATCTCGAGCTAGCCATGTATAAAGTACAAACATGTAAAAACTACTACATCATTTAGTACTCTATACAGGTGAAAAATACAATTAATATGATGAGGATGTGATGAGGAATAGTGTTATATTTTGGGAAGTAAACGGGGCTTAATTTTCTGGTAAACTATAGATGTCACATAAAGTATAGCGAACAAAATCGGTGAATCACACAGTTACGGAAAAAGTGCGGTAAGTATTAAGTCAATGATATGTAAGATAAAGTCATAACAAATATGACGTGTCAGCCATGACTAACTTTTAGTGTGTCAAAGTTTCGGATCACGGACCAAACAGGATTTAGATTTTTTTTATGGTAAAATTATCATATTTTGAGGAGTCACGGTTTAAACTTTGACTAAAGTTATAAAGTTATAGAACATATTTTTATAATAAATCTAGTTGAAGACATAAATGGTAATGTAATTTTTTATAAACTTAGTTAAAGTTGAACAAGTTTAACTGGCATATTTTATATAATTATATTTTTTTAGACGGAGGCGTACATTCTCTTAGAAAATAATATGAACGGTAAATTAGAACTATTTTTTAAAATCTTTTGGTTAGTAGATTTTTTTATGATTTGTTAAAAAAGTATTTTCATAAAAAAGTGTAATAAACGAAATAAGGCCCTGTTTACTTCCCAATATTTGCTACTATTCCCTATCACATCCCTATCACATCTATTGTACTTTCTACCTATATGGAGCACTAAATGAAGTAGCAGCTATTACATGTTTGTACTTTATACGTGGCTACCTTGAGATGAATCTTTTAAATCTACTTAAACCATGATTAAATAAAAATTATCAAATACAAACGAAAGTACTACCGCCCCGCTACGGGGCCTAAGGCTGAGAGGTCTTGTAGTAGCAGGCTGCATCTACTGCTGTGGCCTACTACTACCGTATAACTTTTTCTCACCTCCCCCCCCCCCCCCCCCCCGCTACGGGGCCTAAGGCTGAGAGGTCTTGTAGTAATAGGCTGCATCTAGTGCTGTGGCCTACTACTCCTAGCAGTCGCAAGGACTTCAGTTAAAATTTGCTAGGAGTAATGACTCGCTGATTCAGTTAAAATTTGCTAGGAGTAATGATTTATTGAATAAAAAATATTATTCTATATCTAAAAAAAATGAAATATGAACAAATGAACAGAGTATAGAGTATTCATATTTTTAAAAAACTTCAATTAAATATATATTAAAAATTATAGGCTAATTATATATTTATGAAAATATTATGTGACGAAATTAGCTACCGTATTTGGGACCTGCTCCCTTCGTCCCAAATATCTATCGTTTACACTTCCAAGAAATAATTTCAATTAAATATACACTAAAATAATTAATATTTATAATACATAATTAGTATCATTAGAAAGCCTTTTGAACTAGCATTTTTAATAAATTTATTATAAGATATATTTTTTTATAAATTAAGTCAAACTTATGACATGTACACTAACGGTGACAAATAAAAGGGAACATATGCTATGGAAACTAGCCTCCTATACACACTATGAAAACTCTAATCAAGACCACACAAATCTAATCTGATGGTTACAGGTAAAAGATTTAAGTGCTAAAATAATCTACCTTTAGGATGGGATGAATGGGAAGAGAGGGATTAAGTGCTAAAATAACCATCTACACCTGTGGCCATCGGATTAGATTCGTGTTACCTTAATTAGAGTTTCCATAGTTTACACAGAAAGCTGGTTTTCATGACATAAGTTCCCAAAAAAAAAAGAGGTAAATGGAGTGTATATTAGTCTATCATTAGCAAATGCTTACTAGAGCACGGTATTATCAAATTATAGACTAATTAGGTTTATAAAATTCACCTCGTTTATTTTTTCGTCTATATATTTAATACTTCGTGTTGGATATGAAAATTTTTCCGCCTAAACAAGGCACGTTAATCTCGCGCGCGCTCTCTCTCTCTCTTTCTCTTGGTCTTGACTAGCATCTTCTGTCCGAGCCCACGCTTCTCTTTCTCTGACACACCCACGCTTCTCTTTCTCTGACACACCCACGGAAGATGGCCGCCTCCAAGAGCGGCGGTCCGGCAGTAGGCATCGACCTCGGTACCACCTACTCGTGCGTGTCCGTGTGGTGGAACGGCCGCGTTGAGGTCATCGCCAACGACCAGGGCGAGCGCCTCACGCCGTCCGTCGTGGCATTCACCGGCAACGAGGTCCTCGTCGGCGACGCCGCCGTGAACCAGGCCTCCTCGAATCCCACCAACACCATCTTCGGTGAGAACCACCACTAGCTCGTTGTTCAAACTTGAGCTATTTTTTCCCCTTAATCTTGGGGAAAAGGGGACTACTTATTCTGCGTGAGTGTTTGGTACTGTACTACTTTGGTTTCCTAATAAAGCACCCTTTCAAATGCTCCGCCCATGCAAACCATTTCTCAAATTTAGTGTACATTTCGAGTTGATCTAGTAGGATTTGTCATCTCAGCATTTTCTTTCTTGAACTGCAACCGAGACAGCTAGAGCATTATTAGTAGACAAAGTTCCAGAACTCATCCACAACTTCATTTTTTTTTTTTTTTTTGAGCATCATCCACAGCTTCATTAGGCTCTCTAGTTTCTACTCCGTAGAGATCATTGAAATCAGAAAGTTATGATTCAGAACGCATATTTTGGTGCGAGTGTGGGCTAATACATTCAGGCTCCAGGTGTAGGCGTGTAGCATATTAGTTATCATTATCTATATAGGAGATTTTTCTTGTTGTTTTTTGAAACAGATGAGAGAACCTGCAAATCAAATACTGAAGCAAAGCTTCTGATTTATGTATGGTTCCCATATGTGTGTTTTACAGAAGTGAAGCGACTGATCGGCCGCCAATTCAGTGAGGAATGTGTGCAAAATGACATCAGGTCGTGGCCTTTCAAAGTTGTCGCAGGACGCGATGACCATCCGATGATCGTGGTGCACTATCAAGTCAAGGAGACGCAATTCGCACCTGAGCAGATTTTGGCGATGGTTCTGATCAAACTTAAGGAAACTGCTGAGGCATACCTCAGCAGGACGGTCAAGAATGCCGTCATCACTGTGCCAGCGTACTTCAACAACTCCCAGCGACAGGCCACCATAGATGCTGGCACCATTGCTGGCCTGAATGTCATGCGCATCATCGTTGAGCCCACTGCCGCAGCCATTGCCTATGGTCTCCACAGGATGCCTGTCAGCAGTGGAGGGAGGACGGTACTCGTCTTTGATCTTGGAGGGGGTACCTTGGATGTCTCCCTCCTTAATATTGATCCGGGGATGGATCTTGGTATGGCTCTCTTTGATGTGAAAGCCATTGCCGGTGACACTCACCTTGGAGGGGCGGATTTCGACAACAAGATGGTGAATTATTTTGTCCGGGATTTCATAAGGAACACAAGACAATGGACATCAGGAGCAACCGGAAGGCTATCCAGCGGCTGAGGACTGCCTGTGAGGGTGCGAAGAGGATGCTGTCTTCGACGACACGCACCACCATTGAGGTCGACGCTCTCCATGGTGGCATTGACTTCAATGAGATCATCACCCGCCGCAGCTTTGAGGAGCTCAACAAGAAACTCTTCCACAAGTGCTTGAAGGCTCTTGAGAAGTGCCTCCACGATGCCAAGATGGACAAAAGCAGTGTTGACGATATCGTCCTAGGAGGTGGCTCCACTCGCATTACCAAGGTGCAGAACATGCTCCGGGACTTCTTCGATGGGAAGGAGCTCTGTCGGACGATCAATCCTGAGGAAGCCGTTGCCTATGGAGCTGCCATTGACGCTGCCAATCAGACTAGCGAGTATAATGGTAAGAAGGCGCTGGACCTGCTGCTGCTGGACGTAACACCACTCTCTCTCGGAGTTGAGGCGGACGTTGGTAACATGACGGTGTTGATCCCGAGGAACACCGCCTTTTCCACCAGAAAGGAGGAAGTCTTCACGACCCACTATGACGATGACACCGCGGTGATCATCCATGTGTATGAGGGCGAAAATGAGAGAGCCGAGGACAACAATCTGCTCGGCAAGTTCGTGCTCACCGGCATCACCCCGGGCTTGCCTGACATCTACGTCACCTTCGGCATCGATGTGAACGGCATCCTGAATGTGTCAGCTGAGGACTAGACAGCGGGGTCGAGGAACAGCATCACCATAACCAACGAAAATGTGGGGCTGAGCAAGGAGGAGATCGAAGGCATGATACGTGAGGCCGAGAAGTACAAGGGGACGTAGAGGAGCAAATGATGGGGGCCCAAAGCAG
Source organism: Eremochloa ophiuroides (assembly GCA_038502445.1). NCBI lineage: Eukaryota > Viridiplantae > Streptophyta > Magnoliopsida > Poales > Poaceae > Eremochloa > Eremochloa ophiuroides. The sequence goes on from JAHLJS010000002.1 coordinate 97,209,711, forward strand.
CATTGACAACTTTTGTATCAGGGCTTAAGAAGTGATTGTGCAAATCCTATCATTTGAGTAGCCCTGTTTGGATCTTTTGTTTTAGATGCTGCGAACTTTTACTAGCTACTAGCAACCTTTCCCTCACAAGTAGGTGCTATGCTAATAGATCCATAGGTGAAAATGTGGCCTATGAACACTTCTGTTTGGATCCATTGTACTGAATCTATATGAATGGCAAAATGAATATGAACCATCTGCTATTCAGTATGGAATAAAGCCTGGATAGCGCTTTGCTAATAGGAATATGCACAAAGCGCTCGTTGAAACCATTTGTTGCCGTTCTAGAAAGAACTGAGATGTACAAAGAGAGCTTCCTTCAATCAGCTCGCTCCATGTGTATTCCTCGTTGAAATGTGCATAAGAGCTCCAGAACTTTACCCAGGTGAATAGCATTCGTGTTAGTCCAACAGCCAGTGGCTGTTGCAGAACCAACTGCACTTGCCAACAGTCATGGAGGAATCCGAAAGCTATAGCAGCAGTAAACTAAATCATCTGTGCTCTCAATCAGTTCAGCAACAAACTAGTTTCGAAAGCTCTTTTGCAGTATATTTTATCTTTATACAAACAATCAAAATATTTAACCGTAACCACCCCTTTTAAAAACAGAGAAAGATGGATAGAACTAGTACTAGTGGCACGCATGTGGGCATGCAACCAAATCTTTCAGGTAATGAACATGAAAGTTAGTGTAGAAAAACTTCAGAATTAATGAAGTATGATGAGTTGACCACAAGAAAAATCCAAGCGCTCCAAATATGATTTGACAATGTTTCTACCCTCCAGATTGACGGAATGGTGAACAATTGAGATGTTCTACATTGAAGTATCCATTTCAGCTATAATAAATTAACAACTGATACCAACATTGAACACAATGAATAGCTGCAATATTTTGGTGCATGCTCCTTCACTGGACGTTTGGACCCTTACTGGGACTATCCAACCTTCAGATCAGCACTTGATGGTTTTGGGTCCCCATATAGTTTTGATAGGGGAATTGTTTCTGCATCCTTTGGTCTTTGGAATCAACATGTAGCATGTGTTGAACACTCTTTCCTTTATTAATTGAATGTCAGGGCTCCTGCATTTTTTTTTCCAGAAAAAACTTTGTACCCAGTCTATTCACTCAAGCCATGCTTTTCTGAACCTTGGTGATTATTTTATTTGTAATTTGCTATTTTCATGATCAGCTCCAAAGCTTTGATCAACTGCCTCAAGAAGAGTATGGAGGTAAAACAATGTTGCAAAGTGCAAATAGTACAGTTAAATGCACTTTATGCTTCATTTGTGCTCTATTATATCAGATCAGAAAACTTATTATTAGCTACCCGAAATGTACATTATCTTGCTTATATATGCAGACTGCATCAGCTCCTGGACCAGAGGTAGAAACCAAAAGTGGCACAGACAACACAAATTTTAATCGCATATGCAAGAAACCCAAAAATTTCCCCGCTCTGATGGTATCTATAAATCCATAGATACTTCTAATGAACCTCTTATACAGAAGAAGATGAAAATATCATGGGGCCAGTTTAGAGTAGAACATGCCTATCTGCATACAGCTAAGGCCAGCACATTGCATTATGAACTTGTTGAGGCTAGGGTCGCTTCGTCCAAAGAACAAAGCATCTCAAATTATGCACCATCTCGGCTTTTTGCAGCCATGAAGGACTACGCTGTGCTTTCGGCTGGCTGAATTGTATGACTGATTTGTCGTGAGAGAAAAATACTGTTCTATAGCTGGCTATATGTTCAAAATTCTCATTTGCCCGTGCGATGGCGAGCGCATATCACCATAGTTCTAGAAACAAAGCGTAAGGTAGGCTACGGACATATGCCAAGCCAGAGCCCAGAAGTCACATAACAGTACTAGTGTTGAACATCCATTGCAAATTTGCAGTACACATGATGACTTACTTTTTTTTTATAATGAACATGACGACTTACTCGAGCCTTAATTTGATCCCCTTCCTCTTGTACATCTCTGCCTCCTGCACCATGCGCAAGATTTCCTCCTTGCTCAGCCGTCCGCTGTGGCTAGTGATAGTCATGTCGTTCTTCCGTCCGGTGGTCCTGTCCTTCGCCGACACGTTCAGCACGCCGTTCGCGTCGATGTCGAAGGTGACATCGATACGGGGAACACCCCTGGGCGCTGGGAGGATGCCAGTGAGCTTGAACTCGCCGAGCAGGTGGTTATCCTTGGTGCTAGCGCTCTCGCCCTCAAACACTCGTAAGGGAACAGTAGTCTCGTTGTCGATAAGGGTGGTGAACTCCCTCAGTTTCTTGGTCGGAATGGGGGGTGTTCCTCGGGATCACCACGCTCATTGTATTACCATGAGTCTGAATCCCAAGCGAGAGTGGAGTGACGTCCAGCAGAAGCATATCGCCCGCTCTCCCGTCACGGACTTCACCACTGAGGATGGAGGCCTGGATAGCGGCGCCGTACCCGACGGCTTCGTCAGGGTCGATGCTGCAGCAGAGCTCCTTGCCGCCAAAGAAGTCCCGGAGCATGCTTGAAACATCCTCGATTTTTCACGATGAGAAAATCCACAGAATGAGCTATAATATGATAAAACTAAAGATTGATCCCATCACATTATCATATATCAGTTGATATTATAGCCATACGTTATAAATACTTACAAGATGATATCAACTGAGATTACACCTATTACAGGGTTAATCTAGCGAAAGCATAACCAGGCGTCATCAGAGTTGGCGGAATATATCGTCGAGGGAAGGCTCCTCCTTCACGGGCATAATCAGAGTTAATCTTGGCGCAGCATAGTCTTCATCTCCTGAACCAAACTTGAGCGTAGGCACAAGACCTTCTAATACTTCTTATCTCAATATCTCTGTTAGTCAGGTAATCTGCACACCGCCAGATATGTGCAGGCCATGATTAGCACCGATGAGCTTTAGTGGAAAAGAGAAAACAAAGGATCTGGCGATCCTAATATTTGGCTGTGGTTTGCATCATAAGCTCGAGCAGAGTAGTATCCATTAGTAAATATTATAATAATTCGTCAAGTTTTAACCCATATCAATACCATCCATTAGTTCATCCCAATTCCATTATCCCACCCATACACCACCTCACACAGACATGTCGCGCTCAGTCGACAGGTCCAACTCCCTCTCGGGTCCTGTCTCAACGGCACACTGCCACACCGGCCACACTGCCGAACAAGCATCATCCAGGGGTAGAAAAGAGTACACCGCTCCCTAAGTAGTGCAACAGGACTTAGGAAAGGTCCATAGCCGACGAATCGGCATATGTATCGATCGATCAACCATACACTCTGTAGAGGTTTTACCACTCACAAGATTAGCCATCATAGATGTCGTACGAACATCTAGGCAGAATTCCGGGTGCTTGCTTGCCTAGGTCGAGCCACCCTACCATTCAGCCCTGGGACATTCCAGATCTTACACCTTCACATTGAGACTGGGAGACGCAGTACCGGGCCCAATCAGTGGTACTGCACATTTAGAACGGTACGGAAATCTCAACATCCGTCACCGCCCACCCTTATCACCTTTCAGCCTAGCAGTAGTGGCACCGCCCTACCAAGTAGTCCAGCCGCTCCCCGCCCACCGAAGACGAGTGAGTAGTAAAGGATTCCCGGAGTTTCTGGTCACCAGGAAGTGTTGACTAAATAGACCAAGCAGACTTTCTCCATCTCAGGGGATACTCTCCCCATGCCATCACAGCACCTCCATTCACGGGGCTTCAAACCACGCAGGCCATCCATCCCGGAATTACCTTATACACCATTACCCGCCACATGTATCACTCGTGGGAATGCCCAGGTTGCACCCCGGCAAGATTTGCTTTCTCAGCTCGTCGTATATAGCCCACTTGGTCGACTCGACCCTCACCACGCACCCAAGACGCACGCAGCACGCTCTCCCCAGTGGATAATTCCATGTTCAAGTAAACCATTCCCAATTTCTCCACCAACATCACATCACAAATATAATGCGAGTGAAGTTAATAAATAAAGTGATGTAACATGCAAGCAAGCGGGTAGGAAGATGTATATATAAAAGAGCGCGAGTGCGAAGCTTCGTAGTATGTTAGAGTGGTTGCAAGCAGGGTAATAACAGCTTAGGTACTAGTATGCATCATATACTAGCAAGGAGTAAATATAAAGCGCTAGCAATTCTAATTATGCAATGTCTAATAGGGTTCTCTCAAAGAAGGTGCTGCCATGACACCTGCGTTGTCGAGGAAGTAGTGGTATGAGCATTCTCCAGTTAGTGTAGTTGATCAGCTGGGTCACCTCCTCCTAGGGTGACTCCACTCCATGGGTCCTTTCGTCGTCCACGTTCTCTTCCTCCAGCGGTCTCAATCCGATCGTTGTTAATCCGGAATCAGCTACTCCGCGAAGCAATACAAAGTAAGAAAACACCCAATACACCAAAAGACAACGGGGCGCTGGAAGATCCATAAATACTGGAGGAATAATAAAAGGTACACGACTTGGCCCTCTCGGCGTATGTCCAATTTCATCGGGCCAAAGAAAAATTAAGAGTGGGGTTTGCTATGCACAAGCTTATGTCACGGCCAAGCCAATATGGCTTTATAATAAATGGTTTAGGCTAGAGCAGATTCATAGCAAACACCACGGCTCGCAATCTTCCGATCCGAATGCCACGGAGAAGACGGGGATCAGAGGACGGCCAATCAGAAGGGAAGAACAAGGAATTACCAACAATAAATGTTGCACAAAATAGTGTGAGTGTTTAATCCACTTGTAGGGTACCAAGGCTGTAATTCAAACGGGTACAATCATACAAGTGCTTAAACACCCAGAATCAAGAGAGGGAGAGAGAGGAGTTAGCTAGGTACATCCATATCATATTCTTAGTCACACCTTCAGTGAAGATGGTTTTAAGCGGTCGATCGAGTCGACTCGTATAGATCCAAGATCTTGATATAGACCATAGCTTTGCTAACTAAAAAGGGTTAGTCCGGTCTTTAATCCAATCACCATGGATAAGACGGGATCGAACAGAGCGGGCTATACGGGAATAAAGAGCGAGAAACATAACAAGGCAATGGTCTACTTCTTCCAACACGCACGTCATGGAATAGATGGGGCGTCAGAAGAGAGCGACATGTAAAAGACGCAAGTGCGCAAACCACTCGTAGGGTACCACGACCTGGGTGCACTGGCATTAAGTCATTTCCCGAATTCGTAGCGGTGCGGTTGTCACCGAGAGAATCGAAGGAATACGACGGTCGCATAGGGTACAAGCATACGAGGGTCTGAGCACGAAGAATCAAGAACAGCAAACGGGGTATAGCTCCATGGTCAACTATAACGCAAGGTAGAGTTACATTTGGCATTACGGCCATGGCGAGATGAATCCTGTGATCGCAATATCCGAATGAAGTACGACCCCACAGCCGGCTTCAAGGCACGGCACACAGACGGACATCAAGAATAACCAGCAATAAAATCTAAAGACACAACCACGAGACAAAATAACTCGACAAGACGGTGGAGTAGCACAATTCCATAGCTCGAAGATGGATGGATCCTGTATTACAGATACATGTACAGACAGAGTGTAAGGATAGGGTTCAAGAGATAGGTCGTAAGGATAGGATACAACAGATATATGAATGGATAGATCGTACAAGAAGTAAGAGAAGGGGCTCTCCAATAGTCCAGCGTCGTATATCACTTTGGATTTCCAACCGTCTAACATTATCTATCGATTGGGCTTATCAACAGTCCAACATCATCTATAATTTGGGCTTTCCAACAGTCTAATGTCATCTATTATTTTAGGCTCTCCAACAGTCCAGCATCATCTATGGGGTCTTAAGATCTGGCAACGGGGCAACAGCACGAAGGCCGGACATGGTTGATGTCAAAGGAAAATGGCGAGGCTTGCTGCTACATGTTTCAGCTTCTCTCGGCCAGCTGCTGGAAGCTTCTGGCCGACTATGGCTTGCTATTGGCTGGCTGCGACTAGCCGTGGCCTGCTGCTTGCTGGCCGCGGCTGACCGGGCGGGGCTGTGGCTGGCTGGATGGGGCTTTGGCTGGCCGAGGGCTGGCGGGAGGTGGCATCAAGTAGCCGGGAGGTGGCGGAGCATGGCTGGGTTCCCAACAAGGCATGTAATCTCAGCACGAAGGCCGATGTCAAATGGCAAGGCGTACGCGACGGCGATGCCCGTCATGGTTGAGTAGCTACATCACGCGGGAACGCCGTCGAGACGTCGGCGCCCCGAGTACACGCGACGGCGATGCCCGTCATGGTTGTTCCAAGCATGCATGGTCTGTCTTCCGGTTGGCTGGGTTTAGTCTGGTGTGTGTGAGTGCCACAAAAGGACACGGCGAGTGTGTGTGCGTGCATCGTGCCTACTAACGTCAGCTCCACACAGTCAACGAGGTCCCTACAGAAAACACGGCTCGAAGACCGAACACATGGAGGGATCATCGGCCTTGGGCCGGCAGCAGGTAGGTAGGGGTGAAGGCGGAAGGTTCATCGGCATCTTGCCGCAGCAGGGGTTGGAAATGTTTCGTCTTTGGTCAGCTCGCCGATGGCTTGCAGTTGTAGGATATTGTAGTAGTGATGAGCCGAGGCCGAGATGGATCAGGGCTGTGCAGGAAGATCCGCATCGTTGCTGTAGTCGTACGCGGCGGCGTCCATGTCACGGTTCAACTCGGTGGAGCACAAGTTCGTGGCCACGGACGTGGTTGGAGCTGCCGGTGGAGCTGCAGGTTGCCGTCAAGGGTCGGACACCTCCCACACCGCCTTGCCTCCGGCATGCAGGCACCTCAACGTGGACAGGGGCACAGAAGGGCACAGTGGAGGCCGGTGCGGGGTCGTCGTGGTAGGTGGTCGGCTTCTCTGTAGCAGTGCGACAAGCGGCACGAAGGCCAGTCTCAGACAGCAGCAGCGACGTGAAGGAAGTTAGGCCCTGGGTTTGTGGTTGCTCACCGGCGAGCGAAGGGAACAGGAAGGGCAGTGTCGTCGTGGTCGCAGCCGGGGGTTTCCCCAGCAGGGACAGCGGCGTCAAGGCGAGTATGGGTCCCGACAGGGTGCACGGCGGAGTGGACGATGTCGCGACGAGGACGCCGCGGAGTTGGCCGTCACAGGGGCGTGCTCGTCGCGGTGGTGCTGCTGCTGTGTCCCATGGCGACGAGGTCGCGGCCAGCAGGAACGGAGCACGGTGAGTTCGGCGTGGTAGCGTGATGAAGACGACGCAGAGTGCAACGTCGAGGATGGCACCAGGCTCACGATGTTGCCGGTTGCGTGGAGCGTGGGCGGTCATGGCCAGCAGCTGCATAGGCTCGGTGGCGAGGCCGCAGCACGGTGTCGTCAGAGTGCCTGGTCGGCGTCGCGGCCGTGTAGAGGCGAGGCGGGACAGAGGTACGTCGGCGGTGTCGTGGCCGTGGCGACATTGGCGCTGCTGCGGCGGAGCAGGGTCGCGACGCGCCGGCTTCTCGTGGCGGCGTCCCGGTTGTCGTTGTGGAGAAGTCTTCGCGGCTCAGGGAAGTCAAGCAACAGCAGCAGGCATGGTGGCAGAGCGACGTGGGTGCAGCGGCGGCCGTGGGAAGGAATCGAGGAGGAGGCCGACGGCTCCGGTTTTTATGGAGGAGGCGCTAGGGCTTCGAAGGGATCCAACGATCCTCGTCATCCGTGCCAAGGAGAGGGGCACGCGCGCTCATCCATCGGGCGAAGCAGTAGGTGGGGCACAGGGCTCGGCCTGCATGCGCGCGTCGCGCCTGGCTGCGGCGGCGGCCAGGGAGCAGGGCGCTTTTGCCCTCTAGGTTTTGGGGGGGCGCAGGGTGCTGCTGGGCCACGAGCTGGGCCAAGCAGGCCGAGTGGGCCACTGCGCTCGTGCAGGCCTGCGCGGCTTTGCGCTTGCGTGGGCCAAGGGGCGCTCGTTTGGGCCTTTGCGCGAGATAGGGAAGGGAGAGAAGCCAGGCTGCTGCGTTGGTGGGCTGGATTGGTTAGAAGAGAGTTTTTCTATTTATAATTACTGAGGAATTTGCGAAACGTCCAAGAGGGGATTGGAAATGAATTCAATAAATTCGGGTTGGATTTGAGATGGGAAGAAGGGAGAGATGAGAAGGAATTTCCCGTTACGAGTCCACGTGAAAGTAGGAAGTAATGGAAGTTGGAAATAGAAAAGAAAAAGAGGTGTTATCCGAGGAGAGAGCTCTAGGGTCTTGAAGGGAAACTAGAATGATCGATGGAAAATCAAAAGATGACTTCGAAGATAGTTTGAAAAGAATCGAGATGATTTGTATGGGGGAGTTTGAGGGTAGATGCTACGGACTTGTGCTCTTCGACACGAAACACTAGATCATGAAAGGAAACTCCGGCAAACTCTTACACGCAATCTCTATATGTGTGCAACGATTGTTAGTGGTTAGCCTTAGTTTCGACCTAGGACTACATGCTCGACACACTTTACAGGAAAATTTTTAGAAAGTTCAGATTTTTTGGTTATCGGAAAACCCGGATTGTTACAATGCTCTGCACCTTGGGGATATGAGTGGAGCCGCCCACGAGGACGACGTCGTTCACGCTGCTCTTGTGCACCTCGGCGTCGTGGAGGCACTTCTCCACGGTCTCCATGAACCCACTGAAAATGTCCCTGTTGAGCTCCTCGAACCGAGAGCGAGTGATGCAGACACTGAAGTCGATGCCGTCGTGCAGCGAGTCGACCTCAATGGTGGTCTCCGTCGTGGAAGACAGCATCCTCTTCGCCCTCTCGCAGGCGGTCCTCAGCCTCCGGAGCGCCCTCTGGTCGCTCCTGATGCCCAGATTCATGTGCCTCCTTATGAAGTCACGCAGACAGAATCTCACCAACTCGTTATCGAAATCCGCGCCGCCGAGGTGGGTGTCGCCGGCGACGGCCTTCACCTCGAACAGACCCATGCCAACGTCGACGCCGGGGTCGATTCTGAGGAGGGAGACGTCGAAGGTGCCACCGCCAAGGTCGAAGACGAGCACCGTCTTCCTTTCGCCGCTGACGGCCGGCATCGTTGTCTTGTCGAGGCCGTAGGCGATGGCGGCGGCGGTGGGCTCGTTGATGATGCGCATGACGTTCAGGCCGGCGATGGCGCCGGCGTCGATGGTGGCCTCGCGCTGCGAGTTGTTGAAGTAGACGGGGACGGTGACCACGGCGTTCTTGACCGCCGTGCCGAGGTACGCCTCGGCCGTCTCCCTCATCTTGGTTAGCACCATGGCGGAGATCTCCTCGGGCATGAACTGCTTCTCTTTGCCTTTGTGCTGTACCGCGATCATCGCCCGGTCGTCACGGCCTGCGACGACTTTGAAAGGCCACAGCTTGATGTCTTCTTGTACAGTCTCGTCGCTGAACTGGCGACCGATCAATCGCTTTACTTCTGTGAAAATGCACTAGAAATGTCGTCAGTTAAGTGAATGAACCTGATATTCCTTTCAAAAAAAAAATGAACCAGATATGAATACTACTAGCTTAGTTCCAGTAATTTGATTGGTAACTCATGCCATTTATTTTGAAATGTACTAGCCAATAAGGATTTATTCCACCTGTTCTTTCTCTTTTTTCTCTCTCTCTGGACTTTATTGTACATCACATACATCATGGCACTAGCTAGCTAGCAGTAGTCTACACTAGGAGGCCAATGGAAATTAAACAGCCGTGTAGAGTGAAGACGAAGAGGTACTCCACTAAAGCAAGGTAAAAACGGGCACAAATGCGAACAGGCATCTAGAGAGAAATTTAAATTAAAAGAATTGTACTATGTAGGGCATACAATGTTGCGATTGTAACAGAGCTGGAAAGCCAAGCTTGCCATTGTATTGTGCCTCCTATTTCCTCATATCAAGATGATTTGTTTTGTCGAGCCTCCCAACTGGACCGAGAGTTTCAACCACCTCATTAGCAGGCCATCGGCCCACAGGCCACATCCATACGTCTTCCTGCTGCCAGCCAGCCGCCACTCGGCTCGACGGTGCTGGCCGGCGCTTCCACCACACGGCCACACGGTAACACCGTCGACCGTCGCTGAGAAGTGACAATCTTGGTCTGCCGCTGCCTGTCGCTCCTGTTGCGCCGCGAGGTGTCGTAGCGCTATCGCCGGGTTCCCGGGGCCTGAAAATTGTTCAACCGAATGCTTCTACCATGGAAATCGGCCTCGCGATCACCAAGTACAGGTACAGGTATAGAAGCAATGTGTGCAGCCGTCAAATTTAACTGATGTTGGAGGCTGCTACTAGAATTTTGACATGCACATGTAAACAAGTTTATGTGTTGCCAGGCCTTTTATGTTAACAACTCCTTTGAGTAGCTTAGCCCAAATGGAGCAGTGATTAATCTATTTGTTAGCTACTTAGATTAGACAACGGTCAGGTAATAAACGAATTTTATGTCAAACAGTACGGTACCAGCAGAAGATCTACATGGTCGTCTTCTCATCATGATATAAATGAGCACATTTGCTGTTGTTGCCAATCTGCTACAGGTTTGGTAGAAGTGTTTGTGACTGACTGTCGTCTGTCTTGTCCAAGATACACTGTTGATCGTCAGCTTGTTATAGCAGTTTGGATTCTTGCCCCCCAAAAAAGTGGTAATTCGGATTCACAAATCAGTTTATTGTTGCAACTTCCGAGTTAAAATCAGCCTGACAGATGCAAGATACATCCACAGAAATAGTAAGAGGATTACTACAATATCACCATGGTTCCAGACACGAAGACAGCACAAGCTTAATAAAACTAGCACAAGCTTAGACTATGGCATGTTCCCAGCTTAATAAAACTAGCAAGACAGGAACAAGATACAACAGAAATAGAACATTATTACTACGGTATCACCATGGTTCCAGAAACAACGACACCACAAGCTTGGCTATGGCCATCCACAAGTCAAGCCAAAAGTCACGTTATTTAGCATCCATTTGCATACCCTCCAGAGTTCATTACAGTAAAGAAAGACGACTCCTATAGTAGTGTCGGTTACCAAAGTTAGGGGTACCCAACTTCGATGAAAAAAGCTCATTCCCAACTTGGCCTGGCCCAAGTAAGGCCAGTGGAAGCTCACGAAGGCCGCGTCTACTGAGGCCCACGACATCATTCCACTAACGACAGCCTCCTCGGGAGAGCTTGGGAGGCGGCGTCCTCGGCGCCCAAGTCTCCGATTCGCCCGAGCCTCCTCGGGAGAGCTCGGGAGAGCGGCGTCCTCGGCGCCCAAGTCTCCGATTCGCCCGAGCCTCGCCCGAACCTCCTCGGGAGAGCTCGGGAGAGCGGCCTCCTGGGCGCCCAAGTCTCCGATTCGCCCGAGCCTCCTCCGGAGAGCTCGGGAGAGCGGTCTCCTGGGCGCCCAAGTCTCCGATTCGCCCGAGCCTCCTCGGGAGAGCTCGGGAGAGCGGCATCCTGGGCGCCCAAGTCTCGGCGCCTAATCCTCCGGTTCGCCCGAGCCTCCTCAGGAGAGCGGCCTCTTCGGCGCCCAAGTCTCCGATTCGCCCGAGACTCCTCGGGAGAGCTCGGGAGAGCACGGAAGAGCGGCCTCCTCGGCGCCCAAGTCTCCGATTCGCCCGAGCCTCCTGGGGAGAGCTCGGGAGGCGGCGTCCTCGGCGCCCAAGTCTCCGATTCGCCCGAGCCTCCTCGGGACAGCACTCCTCGGTGCCCAAGTCTCCGATTCGCCCGAGCCTCCTCGGGAGAGCTCGGGAGAGCGGCATCCTGGGCGCCCAAGTCTCCGATTCGCCCGAGCCTCCTTGGGAGAGCTCGGGAGGCGGCGTCCTCGGCGCCCAAGTCTCCGATTCGCCCGAGCCTCCTCGGGGCAGCACTCCTGGGCGCCCAAGTCTCCGATTCGCCCGAGCCTCCTCGGGAGAGCTCGGGAGAGCGGCATCCTGGGCGCCCAAGTCTCCGATTCGCCCGAGCCTCCTCGGGAGAGCTCGGGAGAGCGGCGTCCTCGGCGCCCCAAACCTCCGATTCGCCCGAGCCTCCTCGGGAGAGCTCGGGAGAGCGGCGTCCTCGGCGCCCAATCCTCCGGTTCGCCCGAGCCTCCTCGGGAGAGCTCGGGAGAGCGGCCTCTTCGGCGCCCAAGTCTCCGATTCGCCCGAGCCTCCTCGGGAGAGCTCGGGAGAGCACGGGAGAGCGGCACCAGCTCGGGAGAGCGGCATCCTCGGCGCCCCAAGTCTCCGATTCGCCTGAGCTTCCCTATCCCCCTCGAGCGCAATCTCGCGAAGACATCCAAGGCACAGGTAATGTCAGCGGAGCAATCTTGGACCACAAGAGATCTCTCTGACCACTTTACAAGCACTGTCTCGTCGGGCGAGACTCTCGACGCGACCGTGCTTCGCACGCCCCTGACGGCCATACCACCTGTCCTCCACGGTATGGTCCACGGTGCGCCGCCCCGTTTCGGGAAAGACGCCCACTGCGCCGTCCACACGAAAGGACGAGCACGCCTTCAGGATCCCGAGCCTCGGGAAACAACGCCCCAAGGTAACTCACCCTCTTGTCACATCGTACGGAAGGATAGCCGGCAGGTGTGAACTCACCAAAGTCGTGCGGACCACGACGGCCATATCCAGAAGACCCAGAGAGCTGACGACATGACGTAGTCAGACGACTATTTCTACCTTGGAACTCGCGAACCAAGATAGCCATACCCATACCCCGGAGACACGGAGAAAAGGCAGCAGCTAGTCAAACGGGGAACGGCAACTCCTCACTATTTTAATAGGTAGTGTCGTAGCCGCCTTGGCCTCTCCCTTGCGGCTATAAAGGGGAGAGCAGAGACCGGCTTTAGAAGGACGACAGACAGACAACAAACGAACGAACGGACGGAGAAGTTCCAAGTTCTCACCCACAGCAAACGACTTGTAAACACTTAGACACTCACAAGAGACCTGGGAGCACTTCCCTCTCTCGACTAGCTTGTAACCCCCTACTACAAGCACCCCGGTGCAAGGCAACACGACTCTCCTCTCCACTGGACGTAGGGCTTGCTCGGCCTGAATCAGTATAATCCCTGTGTTCCCCCCTTGCACACCATCCGTAGCCTCAACCGCAAAACACATATTTACTAGCCGGTGTTAGCCTCGCCAAAATTAGCACCGACAGTTGGCGCGCCAGGTAGGGGCCTTTTGCGTGTTGATCCCGGTTGCGGATGGCAGCCAACGTCCCTGCGCTTCCTGCTGGCGCGGTGCTCCGGTTCGGGAGCCTCGAGTTCGCGGCCACTGTCCTCGGCCTCGAGATGAACCTCCGCCCAACCTGAGCCCCGAGCCATCATCATCCTGACCCCGGCCCAGCAGGTGGCTGGGAAAGGGACCCCGGCGACACCTCCACCCGTTTCAGGGAAACAGAGGGAACTCCATGCGCCGCTCCCGCCGAACTAGGCGGGGGGAAGCGCATCCGCGTCAACCCGACCAATCCGGTGCCCCCCGCGCGAGACACCGCCTCTACGATCATCACCAGCGCAACGCTGGTAGCTCGAGCAGCTAAGTCACAGTTAACCTTAAGCTTCCAAGCTTTGTTCATATTTGTGGTCTCGCAATCGATGAGTAAGCGTTCTTTAATTATCACGAATTTTGAGATTTAAACTGAAACCTCCCTTACGTCCGAACCTCTCCAGCCCTCTTGAAAAAATCCGTGAAACCCGAACAGGCAAGAGAACACCCTTAGGGCATGGCCAGCCGAGCCGCGAGACCGCCTACGCCTCCGGGCAACGGCACCTCCACTCACCACCCACCGTCCGACGGGTGACTTACGCTTCGAGGCAATTTCATGGGGTTTTTCAAGTACGGGACGAGGGGTGGACGCTTGGGAACCGACGATCTAATTTTCTCTGCGCCTTTTCGATAGCTTTTTCAAAAATTCCTCGCCGAACTCCTTTCTGCACTCTAGCAAAACTTGCGAGATCCAAAGAAGTAAAAGGACACTCTTAGGGCAGGGCTGGCCGAGCCGTGAGATCGCCTACGCCTCCGGGCTACGGCACCTCCACTCACCACCCTCCGCCCGAGGGTCAACTTGCGCTCCAGGAAGATTTCGCGAATTTTGCCTGAGTGCGAGAAGAGAGACGGGCGTTTGGAAAATTTAGTAAAAAATGATCTCACTCGAGCCTTCTCTGAGATACCTAGCTGTGTGCGCGACAAAGTGGGAACCCCTCGGGTCGGACTGGCACAGCTCTGGCTCTGTCTACACCACCGAGGCTACGGCATCCCTAAAAATGCTAAGTCCTCAACTTTCATCACAAAGTCTGATATTTACATGGGCACTCGGCCAAGACTTATTGTTCACAGGACGACAGAGGACTTCGCGCCACAAGCTCACCCCGCCGTGGGAAGGACCATTCATCGTCGCCGAGGTGCAACGCCCCGGCAAAGCTCGCGAACGAGAACGGCGAGGTCTACAGCAACGCTTGGAACATCGAACAGCTACGTCGCTTCTATCCTTAAGATTCCAAGCATTATACTATTTTGAAAATCTTGAAATCGATGAAAAGACCCGACTTCTACTCTTTTTAAACATGATTTTAGATTTTCAATCCGAGCCTACACTCGGGAGTGAAGCGACCCTTTATTTCACCGCACAGCAAATGCGAGGCTCGGCCTAAACTACGGAAGGGCCGACCCTCCCTCGGGGGCTAGGACAGGGGAAACCCCCGAACTATCCCGAGATTAAACAATTTTGGAAACGCAAAAATTTCAAAACTTGTCGAATTCGTTTCTCCCTAAAACACGATTCCTTCCGGAAATCAAGCATGAACTTATAGAATTCGAAGAATGAGGGAAGCCCCAGAAGACAGAGCCGGTCGAGTCGGAGACCGCTTATGCCCCAGGGCCACAGCATCTTCCCTCGCCACTCCGTGTTCGAAAGCTAACCCGCACTCGGAAGAAATCCTATAAGATCTACGCTCAGCCAAGGGAGGAAGCTCGGGAGGAAACACCTAAGCTTCTTTTCTAAAGGATTCTTTCTGCCAAAGCTCCTAGGACATCGGCTGCGTCTATGCCACTAAAGCTACGACACCCGAAAAGCGTCCCCCGAGGCTCGATGGCCCGGGCACAGGATCGGCAAGAAAAAATGCCAAAGGAAAAAAGCACGAAACAAAGCGAAACAAACATTCAGCAAATATTTACATAAATGTTAAGGCCACGAAGGGCCATATTGTTTGTTTCCTTTCAAACCACTCCCGAAAGGTTACTTTTTACAAGGGCACTATGGCCCGCTTCTTCTTCACGGCAGGTTCAGAGGAGGGAGCTCGACCTCGGCTTGAAAGAGACCCGCCATCACCGCGCACGCAAACCGCCTCGACTGAGCCGAACCGTCGCGTCCGTCAGGCTTCGCGCCTCAAAAGGTGAGCCAAATCATTACAACCACGCGCCTCGATTCCACCTACGTTTTCTCAACGAAGAAACCCCGGGCTCGGGCGCCCGTTACGTTCCCAGGGGATCGAAGACTGGCCCTCCGAGGCTCGAACAGTCGCCCCAGGGAAATCGAGTTAGGGACAGCTAGTGGATGGGTCACGAAAACGGCCAGTATCCCGACGCCCGGAACGTCACAAGGGACATCCCATGCTGTGTCCAAGTCCCAGTAGCGAGTCGGTTACGTGGAATCCCTCCGTAGGAGGCATCATGCCCTCGGGACCCATCGAAGGGACCCGACATCCACTAACTGACCCTCGGGAAATAATTGGAGTGTGCTCAGGCCACTAGCCGACCCTTAACGAATAGGGCACGGACCTCCACTTGGACCAACCCGTTTGTAGCTCACCGCAAATGCCGACTCGTGCCCCAGCGGGGAAGTCGAGCAGGACCAAACCTTCCTCTTCCCGAAAAAAAGAGCGTGAAGGTCGAATTAAAAAAGACAGGGAAGGACCCGATCGATCTCCGATACGAAAACGGAGGCTCGGAAACTTGCCCTGCACCTTGGAAAGACCACCGAACGATCTCCCACACGGTGGGAGGCTTGGGGGCTCCGCTTCCAAGGAAACAACCCACCTAAATAAATTGAAAAACACCCGAGGACTAACACGATTCTAAGCCTTTGAAGGGATATATCATCCCTCCAAAGCCTCGGGGGCTACACCCGGCGGGTGCGCTCGCGCGCACCCCCCGGAAAAAACAACCCACACTTTATCTTTTTTGACAGGAAGAACCAGCATGAACCTGTGGAGGAGTGCCTTCACTCCGCCACAGGCTCGGGGGCTACTGTCGGTTACCAAAATTAGGGGTACCCAACTTCGATGCAAAAAAGCTCATTCCCAACTTGGCCTGGCCCAAGTAAGGCCAGTGGAAGCCCACGTAGGCCGCGTCTACTGAGGCCCACGACATCATTCCACTAACGACAGCCTCCTCGGGAGAGCTCGGGAGGCGGCGTCCTCGGCGCCCAAGTCTCCGATTCGCCCGAGCCTCGCCCGAGCCTCCTCGGGAGAGCTCGGGAGAGCGGCCTCCTCGGCGCCCAAGTCTCCGATTCGCCCGAGCCTCCTCCGGAGAGCTCGGAAGAGCGGTCTCCTGGGCGCCCAAGTCTCCGATTCGCCCGAGCCTCCTGGGGAGAGCTCGGGAGGCGGCGTCCTCGGCGCCCAAGTCTCCGATTCGCCCGAGCCTCCTCGGGAGAGCTCGGGAGAGCGGCATCCTGGGCGCCCAATCCTCCGGTTCGCCCGAGCCTCCTCGGGAGAGCGGCCTCTTCGGCGCCCAAATCTCCGATTCGCCCGAGACTCCTCGGGAGAGCTCGGGAGAGCACGGAAGAGCGGCCTCCTCGGCGCCCAAGTCTCCGATTCGCCCGAGCCTCCTGGGGAGAGCTCGGGAGGCGGCGTCCTCGGCGCCCAAGTCTCCGATTCGCCCGAGCCTCCTCGGGACAGCACTCCTCGGCGCCCAAGTCTCCGATTCGCCCGAGCCTCCTCGGGAGAGCTCGGGAGAGCGGCATCCTGGGCGCCCAAGTCTCCGATTCGCCCGAGCCTCCTTGGGAGAGCTCGGGAGGCGGCGTCCTCGGCGCCCAAGTCTCCGATTCGCCCGAGCCTCCTCGGGGCAGCACTCCTCGGCGCCCAAGTCTCCGATTCGCCCGAGCCTCCTCGGGAGAGCTCGGGAGAGCGGCGTCCTCGGCGCCCCAAACCTCCGATTCGCCCGAGCCTCCTCGGGAGAGCTCGGGAGAGCGGCGTCCTCGGCGCCCAATCCTCCGGTTCGCCCGAGCCTCCTCGGGAGAGCTCGGGAGAGCGGCCTCTTCGGCGCCCAAGTCTCCGATTCGCCCGAGCCTCCTCGGGAGAGCTCGGGAGAGCACGGGAGAGCGGCACCAGCTCGGGAGAGCGGCATCCTCGGCGCCCCAAGTCTCCGATTCGCCCGAGCTTCCCTATCCCCCTCGAGCGCAATCTCGCGAAGACATCCAAGGCACAGGTAATGTCAGCGGAGCAATCTTGGACCACAAGAGATCTCTCTGACCACTTTACAAGCACTGTCCCGTCGGGCGAGACTCTCGACGCGACCGTGCTTCGCACGCCCCTGACGGCCATACCACCTGTCCTCCACGGTATGGTCCACGGTGCGCCGCCCCGTTTCGGGAAAGACGCCCACTGCGCCGTCCACACGAAAGGACGAGCACGCCTTCAGGATCCCGAGCCTCGGGAAACAACGCCCCAAGGTGACTCACCCTCTTGTCACATCGTACGGAAGGATAGCCGGCAGGTGTGAACTCACCAAAGTCGTGCGGACCACGATGGCCATATCCAGAAGACCCAGAGAGCTGACGACATGACGTAGTCAGACGACTATTTCTACCTTGGAACTCGCGAACCAAGATAGCCATACCCATACCCCGGAGACACGGAGAAAAGGCAGCAGCTAGTCAAACGGGGAACGGCAACTCCTCACTATTTTAATAGGTAGCGTCGTAGCCGCCTTTGCCTCTCCCTTGCGGCTATAAAGGGGAGAGCAGAGACCGGCTTTAGAAGGACGACAGACAGACAACAAACGAACGAACGGACGGAGAAGTTCCAAGTTCTCACCCACAGCAAACGACTTGTAAACACTTAGACACTCACAAGAGACCTGGGAGCACTTCCCTCTCTCGACTAGCTTGTAACCCCCTACTACAAGCACCCCCGGTGCAAGGCAACACGACTCTCCTCTCCACTGGACGTAGGGCTTGCTCGGCCTGAATCAGTATAATCCCTGTGTTCCCCCCTTGCACACCATCCGTAGCCTCAACCGCAAAACACATATTTACTAGCCGGTGTTAGCCTCGCCAAAATTAGCACCGACAAGTAGCTTGACTCAAATGATGTAGTAGTAGTTAATCTACTTGCTAGCTAAAAATCAGACAGACAGATGCAAAACATCCCATAGATCTAGAATATTACGACAATGGCAACATGGTTCCAGAGAAAAAACAAGGATAAACTAGGCTATGGCCATACACATGCCAGGCCAATAGTCACTTGATACGGTTATAGCAATATTTAGCATCGAATGCTGTAATAACAGATACGCTCGAGCCTTGATTTGCCTGTTGCTCTTTACTTCTCGGCATCCTGCGCCAAGCGCGCGATTTCCTCCTTGCACAGTCGACCACCGTGGTTAACAATGGTGATGCTGTTCTTCCGCCCAGTGTCCCTGTCCTCCGCGGACACTTTCATGACGCCGTTTGCGTCGATATCGAAGGTGACATCGAAATTAGGTACACCCTTCGGTGCCGGGGGTACACCACTAAGGATGAACTTTCCGAGCAGGTTGTTATCCCTTGTGTCTGCGCTCTCTCCCTCGTACACTGGAAACAAAACGCTGGCCTGGTTGTCGATGATGGTGGTGAGGCGTTTCACCTTCTTGGTCGGAATGGCAGTGTTCCTCGGCACGACCACGTTCATAACAAAATTATCTTCAGTTTCAATCCCAAGCGAGAGTGGCGTAACGTCGCGCAGAAGCATATCCACCAACCTCCCATCGTCGGTTCCACCACTGAGAATAGAGGCCTGGATGGCAGCCCCATACGCCACAGCTTCATCAGGGTTGATGTTCCGGCAAAGCTCCTTCCCACAGAAGAATTCCCGAAGCATGCTCTGCACCTTGGGGATACGGGTCGAGCCGCCCTCCAGGACGACATCATGGAGACTGCTCTTGTCCATCTTTGCATCGCATAATCACTTTTCCAGAGCCTTCATGCACTTGCTGAAAAGATCCTTATTGAGCTCCTCGAATCGAGACCGGGTGATGGTGGTGCAGAAGTCAATGCCGTCATGGAGCAAGTCGACCTCAATGGTGGTCTGTGCAGTGCAAGACAGCATCCTCTTTGCTCTCTCGCAGGCAGTCCTCAGCCGCCGGAGCGCCTTCTGGTTGTTATTGATGTCCTTCCCGTGTTTCCGTGTGAACTCCCGGAGAGAGTATTTCACCATCTCATTGTCGAAATCAGCCCCGCCAAGGTGAGTGTCACCGGCGATGGCCACCACCTCGAAGAGACCCTTATCCATGTTGGTTCCAGGGTCAACCTTGAGGAAGGAGACGTCAAAGGTACCGCCACCAAGATCAAAAACGAGCACCGTCCTCTGTTTGTTGCTTACTGGCATCTTCTCAAGACCATATGCAAGGGCGGCGGCGGTTGGCTCATTGATAATGCGCATGACATTTAGGCCGGCAATGGCGCCAGCGTCAATGGTAGCCTGGCGCTGGGAGTTGTTGAAGTAGACAGGCACGGTGATGACAGCGTTCTTGATCTTTTTACCGAGATATACCTCGGCTGTCTCTCTCATCTTGACCAGCACCATGGATGAGATCTCCTCAAGCATGAACTGCTTCTCCTTGCCCTCGTGCTGCACCACGATCATTGGCCGTTCGTCATTACCAGCGACAACTTTGAAAGGCCACAGCTTGGCATCTTTTTGTACAGATTCGTCGCTGAATCGGCGGCCGATTAGCCGCTTCACCTCTGTAAAAAATTAGCAATATAGTCAATCAGAGTGAACCACGCATAGCTTAGCTTGGATAATTCGATTAGTATCTGTGAAATGTCATTGCTGTTAGAAAAAAGAATATGATCTGATACTGGCTGAACTTGCATATGCCCAGATCAGATATTGTGAATTTGCAGTCATTAAACAGATTAAGAAATATAATGGTCCGTATAGCAACGGATATATTGTGGTTGTCACAGGACAGTTGCCAGCATTGCTATTATTTATCACTTTATCAGAATCCTCGCTCTGCAACCAATCCTTCCCCCTTAATTTAACTTTGGTTTTCAGATAGATCTAGATTCAACGAGACGAATTGAGCAAATAGTTCATACGGAAAAGGGGATGAGGTGCCTGGGCGATACTAAACAGTCTTACACAAGTCCAAAAAAATGGTATTTTTTACAAATCCGAGGGTAAGAAAAAAAATGGCATAAGTAGATTAGAGATATCAGCTGAACAAAACACGAAGCCAGCTACAGAAGAAGGCTGTAGCCTTCCATTCATCACTCAGTACGCGGAGTTACTGGGCAAGCACCTTTTGCAGCGGGGTTTTCGATCGATCTATGCCTGACACTGCGGCGGGCAGTAAACCGCCGGCGCGAGTTTTGTGTTTCTTTCTACTGACTGAAAATTGATCTGGGAGGCTGCCCATGTAAATATCTAGATCTCTTAAAATATAACGGAAAAAACCCCATCTTTGGGCTTCACAAACATCTAAAAACCCCAGCGACTACCAACAAAAGAAGCGACGAACGACTACTGAGATGGAGGCTACAGAAGGGAGACACACTGGCGAGTAGTACTCACCGAAGATGGTGTTCACGGGGTTCAGGGCGGCCTGGTTCACGGCCGCCTCGCCGACGAGCCTCTCGGTGGTGGTGAAGGCCACGCAGGAGGGCGTGAGGCGGTTGCCCTGGTCGTTGGCGATGACCTCGCCGCGGTCATGCCGCCACACAGCCACGCACGAGTAAGTCGTACCGAGGTCGATGCCGACCGCCGGACCATCGCTCTTCGAAGCAGCCGCCATCTTCCTTCTCAGCGAAGCCTGTGACCGTGTGCGAGAAGAGCAGTCGTACTCCCTCCGTCCAGTAAATAAGGAATATTTATATACTATGGTCTGTTTACTTTTCAAAAAAATTTCTTTTTTCTATCACATCGATTGTACTTTATGTCTACATGAAACATTAAACGAAGTATCAGCTGTTACACATTTATACTTTTTATCTGCCAAATTCGAGATGAATATTTTAAGTTTATTTAGACTATGATTAGACAAAAGTTATCAAATACAAACAAAAGTACTACAATATACCCTTTCACCTCTTTTCACCAAGGAAATAGTCATCCTTACATAGAGACCAGAGTGTCTCATATTACTGTGACTCATATGCGCCTCTTAAATTTTCTCAGACTTTTTCTATATCCTTGTCAAATTTGTACGCATGCATAAAACATTAAATATAGATAAAAAATAATTAATTATATAGTTTATTTATACATATCAAGATAAATCTTTTAAATCTAATTAGTCCATATTTAAATAAAAGTTATCTAATATAAATAAAAGTGTTATAGTTCCAGAACATGACCATGGAAGCCAGGCTCAAGCTCGACAGGCTATGATGCTCTAGGGTGGTGTTCCACAGTCAGTTCGATTCCCTAAGTTATTGATAAATTTTGGTTTCGAGAACCGAACGGTTTCAAAATATTTTAGGAATTGGGTATTTTAGTTCTCGATTATTTCAGTTCAGTTCGATTCTAACCGAATTATTTTAGAAGACCTCAAGACAACAACAAATATACATGTTTTAAGAAAAAATTATGTAACACTATATTCAGTTTAATAATAATAATGTATAAAAAACAATAGCAATATAGTCACAAATATATAGCAGTTCATATATAAAACACTACACATAATTCATGTAATTCGGTTTTTTCGATTAATTCGGTTAAGAATAGGAACTACATTTTCTTCGGTTATTCAGGTTCCTCAATACCAGGAACCGAATTTTTCGACAGTTCTTTCGGTTGGGTTTTCTGCTCTCAGTTATTTTTGCCGGGGCTAATGATGCTGTAAGCTATTCTTATTTGTTTGAATGTATATATATATAGAGATTGGTTAACAAAAGATATTTTTTGATTGCCTATATAAAAATGTATGATGTAGAATAAAATAGATAAACAAGTAGTTATATAATATTTGACTCATGTAGCTACACTAATATCAGTTAATACACTAATCAGTTGCTAATAGTATCATTAAGAAAATATGAGCTGTACCATAGGAGCCTGGCTCATTAGAAATGCAAATGAAATATGTATCTGGCGAACCAGACTATGGGCAGCCTTTTCTATCTAGAGAGTCAGGTTCAGACTCCCGTACACGTAACCAAATATGTTAAACTTACATCTCGTTTTGACATATATGGGTAACCAAATGCCCCTAAAACGGGCAATTCATAAGGCCATGTTCGGCTCCTCTAGTCACTTTACATTTTAGTTTTCGTCGATCACAATATTTTTCTCTCATAATAAATCAACATCAGTCAAAATTAGCCTTGGTTTTAATAATATGAATGAGCACTCGAATCTCTGAGATAAACGATTATAGATAGAGAAATATTAATATTAAGATATCAAATAAATACTATTAAACTAGTTACAAAATATATTTTTATAATAAATTAAATTTAGAGTAAAAATATGAAAATATTTACTAAAATTTTTAAATAATCATGAACTATTTTTAGTTCCACGTAACTCATAGTTACATGGGAGCACTACTTTCGCAACGCCGAGACCGAGTAGAGGTGTCAAGAAGGATGGAAGGGTGTGTGCCGTGCGCCACTATGTGGAAAGTTTCCTCCACTCCTACTCCAAAAGTATAGGGGAGTTGCTGCAGTTCACTTATAACAAAAAAGAAAGAAAGTTTGCTAAAAAATAGAAAAGAACTATGTACTAATTTGGTTTATTATAAGTAAATCAAATTAAAAGTTAAACAACTATAAATGAAAGCTAGCAAAAAAAAAATCTAGCATAACTTTAACATTTCAGGACAAACAATACAATAGAAAACTCTATCTCATCGTTGACGAGTTTTATAGTATACTAGCAATCATGGGGCGAAGCTACGTGTATAAATCTATTATTTGCTAATAGAATTTACGTATGACTAGTAAAGCAAACCCCAATGGTTTCCATGGCTTCGTCCAACCAAACAACTTTAGCTTCACAAAGCAGACTTCAAACAAAACCACCATGTCACGCCTACATATGACTAACACTAACACAATGCTACACCAAATAAGGCCCAGGAGCAAACTCATTTTGACAAAATCACACTGCAGTAGTGAGGAATTTTTTGTAATAAGTATTCAATTATAGCATAAGTAGACTTAAAGATTTATATCGTGATTTACATGTAAACTGTACAAACATGCAAAAATGTCTTCACATTTAATGCTCAATGCATGTGTCAATATATTCGATGTGACGGGGGTTTCAAAATTTTAAAGTGCATCTAAATAAGACCTAAGACGTTAGCCAAGGTTGATCGACAGACAAAAACACTAACCTTGGCTAATAAAATTAACAAAAGTGATAACTTCCACTATTTTTCCTGTGAGAGAAAATACTATTTTATGACTAAAAAAATTAAAATAAATATTTATAAGTTGAAACGGACAGAGCCTAAATTTTAATTCTTAATTAATTAGATGATAATCAAGCAGGCCGTTCGCTCGCCCATTACCACGAAAGCCAAACAATCCAGGGTGTTTGAATAGGACGGCATGCACCAAGAACTAGTACTGGTGCTGGACTGGACTGGATTCTGCCACTGTCATTGCTGGTCACTGGTCAACAGAAATTTAAGGGCCTGTTTAGTTCGGTCTATTTTGTAAAATAGATTATTATAGCAACATACTAATTTTTATAATAATTATCTGATCATGATCTAAATAGACTAAAAGATTCGTAAAACAACATTTCACAAGGCTATAAAATTAGTTTTAGTTTTTATTAACATTTAATACTCTATGTATGTGTAAAAATTGATGTGATGGAACTTTTTATATTTTGTACACACGGCCTAAATTCGCGTGTGCCTGTCGCAAAAGAATTTTTTTTTTGCGTGTGTGGCACAGTAGCATAAAAGACATCGCAAAAGTTGACATGACTACACGCCGTGCTGACAGAGGAGAGTGATACTCCGTAAAAAAATCTGGATATTTTATAGCAGATAAACATCATTAGGCTGTCTGCACTGTTATTCTTTAAACGCGTTCTCAAAGAAGAAAAAGGCCCGCATCGGGTACTGTAAACTGGTTTGGCATTCACGGTGGTAGCAGCACTTCTGCTACCTGTGGCGAGCTCCAGGTGATTTACTATGCACGCGCAGGTCCCAAGGAGTAGACCCGGGAGGGAGGGAGAGGAGAGAGAAGAGGTAGGCCCATGAAGTTTGTTGATAAAACATGTTATAACTCACAAACTAAAATATCAAATTAAATTTTGATCATACCATTGAACTCGTTGCAATAAATCCTTTAAAACAAGATCTCATATGGATATATTCAGATAAAATTTATTTACAAAAATGTAGATCTCACTGTGGATAGAGAATGATGTAGAGAATAGATGGGTGTGAAAGAAAATGATATAAAGAAAAGAATTTCGATGATCAGGACAAAATATTCCTTTTAGAGGATGGATTTGGATTACGAGGAATGCGAATAGTCTAAGATTAGAAACATTATTAGATTAGTTACTAAACGTATTTATATTTAATTGATTTAGAGTCAATATGAATTCCATTAACTTGAGAACGTGAACCCTTTACCTCGCACGCGTAACATGACAGAAGTACTCCTAGACATTGGGGATCTGCTTGATTTACTCTCAAATTTTACCATGTTAAAGATTTAGCAATCCATGATTTTGGCAAGCATTTGATTTACTACCAAAACTTGTCAAAACCTCATATTTGGCTTGCTAAATCTATGGCAAGGTTTTTGCCTAAGTTTTGGCTTACTAAATCTATGGTATGGCAAATTTTAGATAGCAACCAAGCAGGCCCTAGGGTCCCTTTAGTAGAGATTACAGATTTTCGTAGAAATGTTTTAGTTCGAGATTATCTCATGAAACGTTTTAAGTGTGAATCAGAATCACTTCGTGAAATCATTTCGCTGTTGGGCTGAATTCTAGTTCCTAAATAAACATTTTTTTTACCAAAAAAAATCATATAATACAAATAAAATACACTTTAAAAAATTGATTGTTTTTGTGGACAAACAACAATCTAAATGCAACCTATTTTAATTTGTTGCACCAAAAAAAGAATGTAGAAAAAATAACAATCATTGTTGCATGTAAGAAACAGAATCGGAACCGGAGAAATCAGTCTTCTGCCGATTCTATCAACCTGTGCAAATACTGGAAAGGTTTCTGATGGATTCTGCTCGAAACGTTTCTGGCCTCCTACTATTTGGCAGCGAGCGATTCTCTAGTTTCGCTGGAGAATCGAAACCATTTCCTACATCCGAACGGCCCCTAAAAATTTGACAGAATAGATATGAGAACATAACAATTTTTGCTTTTAGTATCACATTTATCTATTCATCTTATTCATTTTTAAATGATAAAATAACTAAGTCACTATTAAAATATCTCAAATAATAAAATAAGCCATAACAAATATAAATAATATTTATATATTGAATAAGCTTATATGTCTAAAAGTTAAAAATGTTGTCGGTGCTAGTTTTAGCGAGTGCTAACACCGGTCAGTAAACTTGTGTTTTGCGGTTAAGGTTAAGGGTGGTGTGCAAGGGGGAACACAGGATTTATACTGGTTCAGACAATGAGTGCCCTACGTCCAGTATGGGATCGAGTCGTGTTGCCTTACACCGGGGTGCTCGTAGTAAGGGTTACAAGCTAAGCGAGAGAGGGAAGTACTACTAAGTCTCTTACGAGTGTCTAAATGCGTACAGGTTGCTTGTTGTAGTATGTTGTGAGTGGCCGTGAGTGTATGTGAGCTTGAGAGATTGTCTAAGACTGGCCTCTGCTCTCCCTTTTATAGTTATAAGGGAAGGGTTAGAGTTACATGTGTTGCCCTGTAACTGTTGCCCTGTGTTATAGTACTTAGCATGGCAGAGTTGGTGACGACCGGTGGCGATCATCAACCACGCCTTCGTCTTGGCGTCTCGGCGGCATGGCATTAGTCATTCAGCTGATCCACCACTATTCCATTGGTGAGTTCCAAGGCGCCTCACAGTGCTGGTCATGGTTGGCTGCATGGCGATACGTTATGTCATCGTGTCCGTCCCTGCACAGTGCAACGAGTAGATAGGTTGACCTTCGGGTACAAGCTCCCGAGGTTCGAGAAACCTTGGTGCCATCGGGGGCCTGATGGGACAGAGCGAGGGGAGTGTCCTCCCTCGGGCGCTTCTTTTTCCTTGTGAGGTACATTCCAGGGGGTGGCAAGACCGGTCGTAAGGCTCGCCCATTCCCCCTGGTTGGCCGGACGACCATCGTCCCCCATTTCCTGGTGTCACATGTGTGGCCGGGGTATGGCGGTCGCTGTCGTAGTTGGCGAATCCCCTCGTCAGCCCGGGGAGCCGTACGGTTGACTGTCCCTGTAGCAGCGTGGGAGGAGGAGGACCGTCAGATCGCCTGTCAGAGGAGATAGGGTAGTTGGTACGGCGAACTTGCGCGTTCGGGGCGCTGTTGTGTCAAGGGGCCCATCCGATGGGTCCTTGCCTGTAAAGAGGTCAGAGAGGTCCCTTGCGGTCCAAGATTGTTCTGCTGACGTCAACTATGCATGGGATGCCTTTGAAAGATTGCGCTCGAGGGGGATGGTGAAGCTCGGGCGAATCGGAGAATTGGCGCCCGATGGTGCCGCTTTCCCGAGCTCTCCCGGGAAGGCTCGGGTGAATCGGAAAATCGGTGCCCGAGGGTGCTGCTTTCCCGAGCTCTCTCGGCGAGGCTCGAGCGAATCGAAGAATTGGCGCCCGAGGGTGCAGCTTTCCCGAGCTCTCTCGGGGAGGCTCGGGCGAATCGGAGAATTGGCGCCCGAGGGTGCCGCTTCCCCGAGCTCTCTCGGGGAGGCTCGGGCGAATCGGAGAATTGGCGCCCGAGGGTGCCGCTTCCCCGAGGGTAGGTTTGCGTTGATGCATCATCGTCATGGGCCTCCGTGGGCGCGGCCTTCGCGGGCTTCCACTGGCCTTACCTGGGCCAGGCCGTGTTGGGAATGTATATTTTTGCATCGAAGTTGGGTACCCCATACTTTGGTACCCGACAGTAGCCCCCGAGCCTGTGGCGGAGTGAAGGCACTCCTCCATAGGTTCACGCCGGTTCTTCCTGTCGAGGAGATGAAGTATGGGTTGTTTTTTTCGGTGGGTGCGCGCGAGCGCACCCACCGGGTGCAGCCCCCGAGGCTCTGCAGGGATGTTATATCCCTCCAAAGGCTTAAAATCGTGATTATTAGTCTTCGGGTGTTATTTGATTTATTTAGGGTGGTTGTTCCATTGGAAGCGGAGCCCCCGAGCCTCCCATCGTGTAAGGGAGGTCGTTTGGTGGTCTTTCCAAGGTGCAAGGTAAGTCCCCGAGCCTCCGTTTTCGTATCAGAGATCGATTGGGTTCTTCCCTGTCTTTTTGGTTCGACCTTCACGCTGTTTTTTCTATTAGAGGAAGGTTTGGTCCTGCTCGACTTCCCCGCTGGGGCACGAGTCGGCATTTCCGGTGAGCTACAAACGGGTTGGTCCAAGTGGAGGTCCGTGCCCCGTTCGTTGGGGGTCGGCTAATGGCCTGAGCACACTCTAAATATTTTCCGAGGGTCAATTAGTGGATGTCGTGTCCCTTCGATGGGTCCCGAGGGCAAGATGCCTCCCACAGAGGGATTCCACGTAATCAACTCACTACTGGGATTTAGACACAGCACGGGATGTCCCTTGTGACGCTCGGGCGTCGGGATACTGGCCGTTTTCGTGACCCATCCGCTAGCTGTCCCTAACTCGGTTTCCCTGGGGCGACTGTTCGAGCCACTATGTGTCAGTCTTCGATCCCCTGGAAACATAACGGGCACCCGAGCCCGAGGTTCCTTCGTCGAGAAGGGAAGTGTATCGGCGGAATCGAGGGCAGGTTGGCGTAATAATTCGGCTCACCTTATGAGGCGCGCAGCCTGACGGACGCGACGGTTTAGGGCAGTCGAGGCGATTGCGTGCGCGAGGCCGGCAGTGACGTGGGGATCATGGCAGGCCCCGCGCAGTTAATGCGGTGGATCCTCCGCATCTCCCTCGATCCGTCGCGCAGGTATATAAGAAAAACTCGTGGTTTTTTCTTTCTACCCTAGCCATTTGCTCGCGCAACCGTTCGTCTTCTTGCTTTCGTCGTCCGCCCTTTCGCCTTCGTTGCTCGCTCGAGTGAGAAGCGCTATTGCGGCCGACATCGTTGCCTTCCCACAGCTCCTCTCCTCTAGCTCGCCATGTCTTCCTCCCCGGTTCGCACCGACGCCGCTGCCGCCGCTGGCATTCTCAGGATGGAGCCGTGGCCTCGCAGCTTCGTGGTGGAGGCGGATCTGGAGCGTCTCGTGGGGCTGGGGCTCCTATGCCCCCGCACCAACGCGGAGCGCCCGGAGTGGGTCGTGCCATCAGACGACCATGACGAGCCGAAGCCTGATGAGGGGTACGTGGTGAGCTTCATCGCTTACCACGAGCGCGGGCTCGGGTCACCGTCGAGCCGCTTCTGCCGGGCGCTGCAGTTCACCAACGGGCTGGAGCTCCACAACCTCACCCCCAACTCTATCATGCAGGCGTCGATCTACGCCGCCCTGTGCGAGGGGCACCTCGGGGTACCCTCGCACTGGAATCTATGGCGCCGTATCTCCCCCGTCGATTGGTACACCAACATGGCCCGTTCGAAGAAGCCGCGGGAGATCCCGCGCGCGCGGGGGTTTGCGGTTTCGTGATCCGCTCCGGCGAGTACATCCCCTGCAAGGCCCCCTCCTCCAACAAGGGCTGGCACCACGGCTGGTTCTACCTCCGCAACGACGGGGACGCCTTTCCCAAGTATACGGGAAGGGCGTTCGTCGCTCCCCTCCCTCAATGGGACTGGGGGTGCCCGGCTAAGGAGGCCAAGCACCTCAACGCCTACTTCGACGCGCTCCAAATGCTGCACGACCGGGGGCCTTACGGGAGCCGCCATGGCGGCGCAGTTCCACGCGCCGACGGTGTTGCCGTTAATGGACCGCCGACTGGCGCTGAACTAGATGCTCGTCGGGTCGTCGCGGGAGGGCACGGCGATGGTGCCCCAGGACATCGGCCAGCAAGACATTATGCACCGGGTTAAGTACATGGTGGGCGGTCACCATACCTGGGACGAGGTGAACCGGATACCCATGCGCCCCCGTATGGGCTTCATCGCGCTGGTGAGTGTCGTCTGCTTCGTCAATTTTGTAGTTCGTCGGTCTTTCAAGGACCGGAAAGCCTTCCCTTCCTCCTGTCCCGAAGGACAAGGTTCAGCGAACCCAGAACCGCCTTCGGGACCAGGCGGAGAAGGACCGGAAGACCGCGCTGAAGCAGAAGAGGGCTCGGAGGACAGAGGAATCCTCCCAGCGCCGTCGTCGCCGTCAGGAGGCGGGGGAGCCGGAGGAGGACACCCCCTCCGACGAAGATGAGGAGGAGGATGAAGAAGAAGAAGAAGAATATTTTGATTTCACAGTGTTGGACCGGCCCCTTGTGGCCACAAAGCCCGCGGTGGGCGCCGACGAGCCTGGGAAGGCTTAAATCTCGGCGCCCGCCGGCGGAAGGGCCAGGGCTCGTGACCCGAGCCCCCAGGCGAAACTGCCGAGGACCGCGTCTGAAGGCGCGGCCTCTGGCATCGTGACTACCGGAGCCACGGCTCCGCCTTCCAGCGCCCGCGAGGGCTCGCTGGAGAGGTCGGGAACGGGCCCTGACCCGGTGCCCGAGCCAAGCCTGGCTGCTGTCGGTGGGAACGGGGAGATCCAGTTTCCGCGCACCCTCCCCTCTGACGCGTCGTTGATCGGTGCGACGGCCGAAGACGGGGGGAGCGGTGAGCGAAAACTGTCGGAGCTGGAGCCGGCCCGTGCCAAGACGCCGGAACTTGAGCTGGGGTCCTCCCAGACTCAAGCTTCCCCGCCGAGGGGCGGCGACGTCGAGGCGACCCTTGGCGCCTAGGCAGGGCCCCCGCCTCAGGGAGGTGCCGGCCCGGACGCCGCGGCGGCACCCACTCCTCCGCTGTCGACGCTGCCCACGCCGTCCGTCATTTCGCCGAGCGCGGGGGCGGCGAAGAAGAGAAGGGTGGTGCCGAAGACGCGGTAGGTGTCCTTACCTGTTATTCCCTTCGTTGGAGATCTTGTTTGGCGCTCTGAGCGTTCCTTTCTTCCTTCTCTGCTTCAGGAAACGCTCGGGGTCGGACCTCCAGGTGTCGCACCTGAAGGTCCTGAAGGTGCAGGGCCACGACACGGCCGGGGGAAGCGCCCGATCAACAGACGAGGAAATCCGTCCCTCCCACGGGTCCGGCCGTGGCGTCCGAGGTTCCTCCTTCGGGAGGGGCCGTTCCGGCTGTGGATGCCGTCGTCGTGCCCGTCATCGACCTGGAGGCAGCGCCAGCGTGGGCTCCCGAGGCCTCGGTCGTCAGTTCTGGATGTGCCTCGGGAGCGCCAGCCGATGCCGCCCCCATGGAGCCTGCCGCCGTGGGTCGTCGGTCGTGGATGTCGGCGCAGGAGCTCCCCCCGATCGTGAGGAAGGTCCCTGGCATTGGCGTTGAGGGAGCCTCGGCCTCGGGAGCTAACCGCCTCCCGGATCGAGTGGGCGGACCGAGCGGATCCTCAGGTGTCGCCCGTCTTCTCGCTCCGGGACGACCTCGAGGCTCCCAAATGGGACGCCGTTCAGGAGCTCGGGTTCATCTCGGCGACGGGTCTCCGCGCGATTGCCGATGTCCTCGAGAAGGACCTCCCGGCCCAGCTTCAGGTGCGTCCCCGTGTCTTGTAACCTTTCCTGCGTATGAGCATTGCTTTTACCATCTCTGCTCCTCCCTCCTTTCCATGACCTCATGCATACCTCCCGGGGCAAGTCCCGCTTCCTCTGCGGCGGGCTCGGGCTTTGGAAGCAGCTTGATCTCAAGGGGAAAGCCCTTGCACGTGCCCAAAGCGAGCTCGCCGCCGTGTCCTCCAAGCTCGCCGAAGCGAATGTTGACAACACCATCTTGAAGGAGGAGGTCACGGAGGCGAGGGGCCAGGCCGCAGCCTCAGCAACACGGGTGCGGGAGCTGGAGAGCGCCCTGGCCGAGATGACAAGGGAGCGCGACGCCGCCCGAGAGCTCACCGCCGAGAAGACTTCTGTCGCTGAGGCCTTGGTTCTCGACCTGAGTGACACTCAGGAGGCATTGCGTTTGGCGGTTGGCACGGCGGACTCGGCCCGGAAGGAGGCATAGAAAGCTCGGGAAGAGGCTGGCGGTATGTGCAATGCCGTATTTTTTGTCCTGTTCGTCTTGGTTGCTTGCTGCATTTTTGTTTACCTCCATGTTTTGCTCCCGCAGTTCTGCAGGCAGCTTACAACGGCGAAGTGGCTGACCACCTGGAACTGCAGAAGGCCGCGCCCGCGCTGTGTGACTCCACCGGCACCGGTGGGGAACCTTCGGGGATCTCGCTCCGGAGCCGACTGGAAGCACTCTACAGCAGCGTCGGCGGCCGGGTCAAGAACGCCTTACTGACGGGTGTCCAGAAGACACTGGCGATCGTGAAGTCCCACTATGGGAACTTCGACGCCGGTCCTATCAGCGAAGGCTTCCTTGAGGCCGACGACGCCGAGCTCCTGGCGCTGGAGGACTCGATGAAGGAGCCAGGAGAAGCGCTGGCGGGCCTCTTCGAAGCCGAAGTCAAACTTCCTCCTCTGAACCTGCAATGAAGAACAGCCCGGCCATAGTGCCCATGTAAAAAGTAACTTTTCGTGAGTGGCTGGGAGAAAACAAACAAGTGGCCCTTCGTGGCCTTTATGTTTATGTAAATATTTGCTGTATGTTTTGTTTCGTTTCGTGCTTTTTTCCTCAGGCGTTTTTTCTTGCCGATCCTGTGCCCGGGCCATCGAGCCTCAGGGGACTTGATTCGGGTGTCGTAGTTTTAGCGGTGTAGACGCAGCTGATGTCCTAGGAGTTTTGGCAGAAAGAAACCATGGAAAAAAGGCTTAGTTGTTTCTTCCCGAGCCTCCTCCTTTTGCCGAGCGTGGATCTTATAAGTTTTCTTCCGAGCGCGAGTTAGCCTTCAGACGCGGAGTGGCGAGGGGAGATGCTGTAGCCCTAGGGCGTGAGCGGTCTCCTCGGCTCGGCCGGCTCTGTCCTCTGGGACTCCTCTTACCCGCCCGAGTCTTATAGGTTCACGCTTGGTTTTAGGAGAGAAGCGTGTTTTAGGGAGAAACGATTTCAACGAGTTTTGAAATTTTTGCGTTTTCAAAATCGTTGAAGCTCGGGAAAGTCCGGGGGTTCCCCCGTCCTAGGCCCCGAGGGAGGGTCGGCCTTTCCATGGGTTAGGCCGAGCCTCTCTTTTTAATGCGCGGTGAAATGGAAAGTCATTTCACTCCCGAGTGTAGGATCGGATTGAAAATCTAAAAATCAGGTAAAAAGTGTAGAAGACAGGTCTTTTTATTGATTTCAAGATTTTACAAATTGTACAATGCTCGGAAATTTAAGGATAGAAGCGACGTAGCCGTTCGATGTTCCAAGCGTTGTTGTAGACCTCGCCCTTCTCGTTCGCGAGCTTGTACGTGCCGGAGCGTAGCACCTCGGCGACGATGAATGGGCCTTCCCACGGTGGTGTGAGCTTGTGGCGCCCTTTGTTGTCCTGCCTGAGCCGCAGCACCAAGTCGCCTACGCTGAAGACTCGGCCCCGGACGCGCCGAGCATGGTACTTGCATAGTGACTGTTGGTATTTGGCCGAGTGCAACAGGGCCATGTCCCGAGCTTCGTCGACTTGGTCCAACGCGTCTTCGCGGGTAGTTTGATTGCCCTGTTCATCATAAGCTCGGACCCTCGGGGCGCCATACTCCAAGTCCGTGGGGAGGACGGCCTCGGCACCATACACCAGGAAGAAGGGCGTGAAGCCGGTAGCTCGGCTTGGCGTAGTCCTTAGACTCCATATCTCCGCCGGGATCTCCGTCAGCCACCTCTTGCCGAACTTATTCAATCTGTTGAATATTCTCGGTTTGAGGCCTTGGAGAATCATGCCATTGGCACGTTCTACTTGGCCATTCGTTCTTGGCTGGGCTACGGCCGCCCAGTCCACTCGTATGTGGTATTCGTCGCAGAAGGCCAGAAACTTCTTTCCGGTGAACTGCGTGCCGTTGTCGGTGATGATGGAGTTCGGGACACCAAACCGGTGAACGATGTCGATGAAGAATAACACCGCTTGTAACGAGCTGATCTGGGCGATCGGCCGAGCCTCGATCCATTTTGAGAACTTGTCGATGGCGACAAGCAAGTGGGTGAAGCCCACGGGCGCCTTTTGGAGGGGCCCGACAAGGTCCAGTCCCCAGACGGCGAACGGCCAAGTGAGTGGGATCGTCTGGAGAGCTTGGGCCGGTAGGTGTGTCTGCCGAGTGTAGTACTGGCACCCCTCACAGGAGTGTACCACCTCGGTAGCATCGGCCACGGCGGTTGTCCAGTAGAAGCCTTGTCGAAAGGCGTTACCGACTAGAGTTCTTGGTGCGGCGTGGTGACCGCAGGCTCCGGCGTGTATCTCTTCAAGTAGGCGTTTGCCTTGACTGAAGGGAATGCAGCGCGAGGTTGCCGTCAATCATCGTGAAAGACTTGGCTTTACGTGCCAGCCGTCGTGCTCTGGTTTTGTCCGAGGGTAAAACTCCTCGGACAAGCCAGCTGACCAGCGGCTCGCGCCAGTCCGGCTCGTCGTCGTTCATCTTGGCTTTAATCTCCGTCGCCTCGGCTTCGTCGTCATCTTCAGCCAGGGTCTCGGGTGGCTCCACTTTGTCAGAGGGGTCGGCAGCCCCCGAGGGGCTTGCGAGGCTTGACGACGATCCAAGTTCTCCCGGGGGCTCGGGGGTCTTCTTCCCCTTGGCTCCCCCGAGGGATCGGTATTGACCGAGGGTTTGTGAAGGTCGTTGGCAAATACGCCCGTCAGGACCGTAGCCCTTTCGGACGCGATTTTCGGCAACTCGTCGGCCTCTTCATTGTACCGTCGTGCGATGTGGTTGAGCTCGAGGCCGTCGAACTTTTCCTCGAGCAACCGCACCAGCTTGCAATAGGCGGCCATCTTGGGGTTCTGGCACGTCGACCCCTTCATGACCTGGTCCACGATGAGCTGGGAGTCTCCTCGAGCCTCGAGGCATCGGATCCCGAACTCGACGGCGATGTGGAGACCGATGACCAGAGCCTTGTATTCGGCCACGTTGTTGGAAGCCGTGAAGTGCAGCCGCAACAGGTATTTGAGCCAGACCCCGAGGGGCGAGACAAAGACGATGCCTGCGCCAGCACCGGTCTTCATCATCAACCCATCGAAGTACATGACCCAATACTCATCTTGGGTTGGGAGTGGTGGTAGCTGCGTCTCGGTCCACTCGGCTACGAAGTCCGCAAGCACCTGGGACTTAATGGCTTTACGTGGCGCGTAGGTGATGCCATCGCCCATGAGCTCGATAGGCCATTTAGCGATCCTCCCAGTCGTCTCCCGATTCTGGATCACCTCCCCGAGGGGGAACGATGATACCACGCTCACGGGATGGGATTCGAAGTAGTGCCACAACTTGCGTCGAGCAAGAATGATTGCGTACACCAACTTCTGGATCTGAGGGTAGTGCGTCTTGGTCTCGGACAAGACTTCGCTGATAAAATAGACCGGCCGCTGTACCGGTAATGCATGCCCTTCTTCTTGCCGTTCCACAACGATCGCTGCGCTCACAACTTGGTTAGTAGCAGCGACATACAGCAAGAAATTTTCCTCTTTTGTAGGAGGCACGAGAACCGGTGCTTTTGAAAGGAGAGTCTTAAGCCTTCCGAGGGCTTCCTGGGCCTCGGTGGTCCAGGTGAAGTGCTCATTTTTCTTTAGCAACCGATACAAGGGAAGTCCCATTTCGCCGAGCCTCGAGATGAATCGACTCAAGGCCGCGAGATGTCCCATAAGCTTTTGCACACCCTTGAGGTTCCGAATTGGACCCATCTGTGTGATGGCCGATATCTTTTCCAGGTTGGCTTCGATGCCACGCTCGGAAACGATGAACCCGAGGAGCATGCCCAGAGGGACCCCGAAAACGCACTTCTCGGGGTTTAGCTTTATGTTTTGCTTCTTGAGGCAGTCGAATGCCTTTTCTAGGTCGGCTACTAAGTCGCTGGCCTTCCTAGATTTTATCACTATATCATCTACGTAAGCCTCAACGGTCCGCCCGATGAGGTCCCTAAAAACTTTGAGCATGCAACGCTGGTAAGTTGCGCCCGCGTTTTTTAGGCCAAATGGCATGGTTACGTAACAATACGTGCCGAAGGGAGTAATGAAAGAAGTTGCTAATTTGTCGGACTCTTTCATACGAATCTGATGGTAACCGGAATATGCATCAAGAAAGCAAAGTCGCTCACAGCCAGCAGTGGAATCAACTATTTGGTCTATGCGAGATAATGGAAATGGATACTTAGGACAAGCTTTATTTAAACTGGTGTAATCAACGCACATTCTTCATTTTCTATTTTTCTTTTTAACCAAAACAGGATTAGCTAACCACTCTGGACGGAAGACCTCCTTGATGAATCCGGCCGCAAAAAACTTCTGCACCTCCTCCCCGATGGCCCGGCGCTTCTCCTCGTCGAATCGGCGCAGGCGCTGCTTCACCAGCTTGGACCCGGCCCGGATGTCCAAGGAGTGTTCGGCGACCTCCCTCGGGATGCCTGGCATATCCGAGGGACTCCAAACAAATACGTCGGCATGCTTACAGAGGAAGTCGAAGAGCACAGTTTTCTATTTCGGGTCGAGGGTGGCGCTGATCTTCAGCACCTTGCCGTCGGGAGAGCTCGGGTTGAGGGGCACCTCCTTCACCCTATCAGCGGGCTCAAAGGTGCCTGTGGCCTTCTTGGGATCGGGGACCTCCTTTGCCAGCCTTTCGATGTCGGCAATTGGGGCCTCGGACTCCACCAGCGCGCCGGCGTACTAGCAGCACTCGACGTCGCACTGGTACGCGTGCTGGTAGGAAGTGCCGATGGTGATCACCCCCTTTGGCCCCGGTATCTTGATCTTGAGGTAGCTGTAGTTCGGGATGACCATGAACTTGGCGTAGCATGGCCTTTCGAGAATGGCGTGGTAGGTGCCGTGGAAACCTATCACTTCGAAGGTGAGGGTCTCCTTCCTGAAGTTGTCAGGAGTCCCAAAGTAGACGGGTAGGTCGATCTGCCCGAGGGGTTGTACGTTCTTCCCCGGTACTATCCCGTGGAACGGGGAAGTCACCGGCCGGAGAAGAGAGCGGCTGATCCCCATCAAGTCGAGGGTATCAGCATAGAGAATGTTGAGGCCACTGCCTCCGTCCATGAGGACTTTGGAGAGCCTCGAGTTGCCGACAACGGGGTCGACAATGAGTGGGTAACGCCCTGGCGATGGGACGTAGTCCGGGTGATCGTCCCGGCTGAAGGTGATGGCGTCGTGGGACCAGTCGAGGAAGCGTGGCGTCGCTGGTCCGATGGAGTAGACCTCCCGACGCTCGCGCTTTCGCTGGCGCAGCGTGGGAGCGGCCCGGGTCCGCCGAAGATCATGAGGCACTTGTCGATGGGTGGGAACTCGTCGTCCTTCCCGTCCTTGTCCTCTTTGTCCTCGGCGGGCTTCTTGCCAGCGGCGTCCCAGAACGCCTGCCGGTCATAATGCTTTTTGAGCATCACACATTGCCCAAGCGTGTGATGCACCGGACCCAAGTGATAAGGGCACGGCTTGCTAAGCATCTCGTCGAAGCGGCCCCGCGGGGGTCGTTCCCTCTTGGGCTCGGTGGCTGCCACGAGCGAGTCGCCGCGGAGGAGAGCCTTTCCCTTCCCTTTCTTTTTCTTGCTGTTTGGGCCTCGGGAAGAGGTGCCTTCGGGGGCCTCCTCCTTCTGTTTACCCTTGGGGTCGGAAAAAAGGGCTCCTACCGCCTCGTCCCCCGAGGCGAAGCTGGTTGCTATCTTCATGAGCTCGGAAACGCAGGCGGGGGTCTGGCGTCCGAGCTCATGAACGAGCTCTTTGCAGGAAGTTCCTGCAGCGAATGCTCCGATGACGTCGGAGTCGGCGACCTGGGGCAGCTCATTGTACTGCTTGGAGAACCACCGGATGTAGTCCCTGAGGGACTCGCCCGGCTTCTGCTTGCAGCTCCTGAGGTCCCAGGAATTGCCAGGGCGCACGTACGTGCCCTGGAAGTTCCCTACGAAGATCTTGACCAGATCGCTCTAGTCAAAGATCAACCGCGGGGGGAGATGTTCCAGCCAAGCTCTTGCAGAGTCGGCGAGGAACAGTGGGAGGTTGTGGATGATGATGAGATCATCCTGCGCACCACCAAGCTGGCACGCAAGACGATAATCCGCTAGCCACAGTTCATGGTTGGTTTCCCCCGAATACTTGGCTATGTTGGCCGGCTGTCGGAACCGGGGCGGGAACCTAGCCCTTCGGATGACCTCGCTGAAGACGCAAGGACCCGAGGGCTCGGGCGAGGGCTCGCGGTCCTCGTCCGAGTCGTAGCGCCCGCCCTGATGGACCACATGCAGCTCCGTCGGTCT
This sequence comes from Eremochloa ophiuroides, assembly GCA_038502445.1. Classification (NCBI taxonomy): domain Eukaryota; kingdom Viridiplantae; phylum Streptophyta; class Magnoliopsida; order Poales; family Poaceae; genus Eremochloa; species Eremochloa ophiuroides. Next base: position 97,247,398 of record JAHLJS010000002.1, read on the forward strand.
TCCGTCGACCGCGAGCTTGAAGGATGGCTCGGATGTCGACGTCCTTGCCAAGCCGTTCATGAACCGACGGGGTTCTCGGGACCTCGGGATGTACCGAGGGCTCACGCTCGTGGCGTGCCGCGTCACCACGTTGGTGGCTTTCAGCGCCACGATGGCATGACGCTGAACTTTCCGCCTAGAGGACGGCTGCATCCTCTAGGAGGTCCTTGAGCTGGTTCCGGAGCTGCCGTGCCTCCTCGGTGGAGGGCTCAGGAAGGCTCCAGAGCAGCATTGCCGCCTCCGTGAGCTTGCAGCTTGCTCGAGGCAGGGCTCCTGGTGTTCCGGCTCCATCATCGGCGATGATATGAGCCTGAACATCCCGGGCCCAGTGATGAGCTGCTTCGCCAATGCCCTGCTGCTCCTTGCGCTCGAGCGCGGCTCGCAGCTGGGTGAGGCATAGGCGGTCCTCGTCCATCCGCGCCTCAAGTTCCCGGAGCTGCTCTAGCTCCGGAGACTGGTGCGCGGGGCGAGATATCCCAGCCCCCGGGTCCTGCGGCGGAGCTGATTGCGCAGGCCGTGGAGTCACCGGAGGCGGGGTGTGCTGTGGCTGAAGCAGGGGAGGTACGTCGTTGCCGTCCCCTGAATGGACGTCCTCCACCCGTCCATCTTCGGGCTGCACCAAGTGGTAGCATTCCCGAGCGGCGTCGATGTAGGACTGGTCGGAGTCGGTGGCGACGCTCGGGGCGTCCTCCCTTGAGTCGTCGGGGTGGACGGCGAAGTCCACACTCGCCCAGAACTCGTCGTTGTCGTCGTTGAGGCCCCGTCGTGACGGCGAGGTCCAATCGTGACGATCCCACTCCTCCGAGTATTCTCGGGGAGTGAGGCTATCAGTGGAGTCCGTCTCCCCCCGCCATACGCCCTGGGACTGCTCCCGGGAGAAGACGGTGGGGAGACCACGTGGTCACCCACAAGGTCATCTAGACGCTCGAGGCGGTAGATAGGTGTCTCCACCAAATCGTGCAACAGAGCGCGGACCGCGCGGACGTGGGCGTCCACAGCGCTATGGAGCCCGAAGAGAGATGACGGCGCCGTCCCCCTCCCGCCGTGAGGGCGGAGAGAGAGACCCGTTGACGCCGCGATCCCGCCCCCGCCCGGCCTTTGGGCGGTTGACGGGTGTGCAGCTGCCGGCGCCGGAGGTGTCAGGGTGGCGGCCGGTGCCGAGTTGGCGTCCCCTACTGGGGGCACCTGGTTGGCCGCGCCTTCCGCGACCAAGGGCAGGTTGGCGCGGTTGCGCCTCCTCCTCCTGGTTCGCCGGGAGGCGCGGCGTGCAGCGTTCCCCTCATCCTCTGGGACAGGAGGAAACGTCGCCGTGGTCCTTTCCCCGGCCGCTTGATGGGCCGGAGTTAGGACGATGATGGTGCGGGGCTCAGTTGGGCGCAGGTTCATCTCGAGCCCGTGGCCGTGGCCACGAACACAAGACTCCCGAACCGGAGCACCGCGCCAGCAGGAAGCGTCATGGAGGTGTCTGCATCCGTAACCTGAGTCAACACACAAAAAGCCCCTACCTGGCGCGCCAACTGTCGGTTCTAGTTTTAGCGAGTGCTAACACCGGCTAGTAAACTTGTGTTTTGCGGTTGAGGTTACGGGTGGTGTGTAAGGGGGAACACAGGATTTATACTGGTTCAGGCAATGAGTGCCCTACGTCCAGTGTGGGATCAAGTCATGTTGCCTTGCACCAGGGTGCTCGTAGTAGGGGTTACAAGCTGAGGGAGAGAGGGAAGTGCTCCCAAGTCTCTTACAAGTGTCTAAGTGCGTACAGGTTGCTTGTTGTAGTATGTTGTGAGTGGCCGTGAGTGTGTGAGCTTGAGGGATTGTCTAAGACTGGCCTCTGCTCTCCCTTTTATATTTATAAGGATGTTGACGGTGGATATACCATAATATTCCACATTCAAACACCGTCAACAGGCCTCGGATTAAAGGGAGAATAAACATAACATGAACATATTTTATCAATAACTAGTTCCACTTGTACTCTTAAGCTTGTGAATGCAGGGAAGATCAAAACAGTGCAAAAGTGAGCAGCTAGGGGTGACATATGTGGTTTGGCCGAACCACTTTTGGTTGCCCCAGGCCACCGCATTCCATCAACTTGCATACAACATCAAATGCAAGAGAGGAGAGCCAAGGGTGGGCCCATGGTGGGGTCACCCGAACCACTCATGGGGCCCACCTTGCTCTGATGATGAGGCAGAATCCGTGTGACACTCCAACCAAGTCATTCCATCCATCTGATCAACTTGTTCTTCCATTCAACGGTGGAGATCAAAAGCACACGGATTGAGGCGTGAAACGAAGCAATCAAGGCATAACAAGAATCAAGAGAGAACCTATGACAGGTGGGGACCACGCAGGTGGGCCCAACCCAACAGGGGTGGGTTGGCCGAACCATAAGATGTGGGGCCAGGCCACCTACAGCCTCAATGACTGGTGGGGACACCTTCTAGAAGCCCCTGGTGGACCCACCTGCCATAGAGGGTTCGGCCGAACCCCTCCTGGTGCCCAGCCAGGACGGTTAGCTTCCACCGCCTCCCTGCATGATGTCCACGTGAGGAAATCTCCAACACCGTTGATCTGAGGCGGTTTCAAGGTCGGTTTATCCAAGGGCTAAGGTGGAAAGGCACACGGATCGCTGACGTGGCACCCCCTTGCTCTCCCCTATAAATAAAGGCTGCCTCCACCCTCTCAAGAGATGATTCATTCAAGATATAAGTGAAAAAGTAGTGTAGTTCCACCTTTAGTAGTAGTTGTAGACTAGTGTGGGAGTTAGAGTTGAGTCGAGCTGCGCTCGGGGTCTCCGGAGTCGTCTGCTGGAGAGTCTGATATAGCTCTTGTATCTTTCTCCTATTTCAGACTTATTTGCTTCAATATAATATATTCCTGCTTTGCTTTACTAAGTCTTTACTTAGTGCATTATTATTCTACTAATAGTATTATTGTGAGTTATCATATTACTTGGTCGGTTGCATTAGTTTGTGATCCTGTTCCAACTCAACGTGTGTTAGTTCATCGCCTGTCATAGGGTGCTCTAGTTGCTCTGATCACAACTAGAGTAGTGAGACTTAGCGTAAGCGTGGTGCTTAGGTTAAATCTTGCCTTTGATTACCGCTTGTCGCACAGATTGTTTGTGGGTGCTAGCAGGTGGTGACAGCCCTGTCTAGTTTTAGTATCCCTCCACGTGTTTTAGGCAAGTTCTTAAAAGGTAGGCTCCCATAAAAGTGTAGATGCTTCGGGTAGAGGTTTTGTCCTCTATTGTCTCGCACTACCCCCTGCACACCGGTAGTAAGGTAGCAATCTTAGTGTAATTTGATCATTTGATAGGATAGATCACAGGAATAAAGTTCGAATCACACAAACCTTTCTCACTCGTTGTCCTTCCACCTAGCTACACTACATGTAACATCCCGGCCCAGGGCTTAATAGGATTGATAGGATACTCATACCAACAAGTTGCAACTTCTTTTCCGGAAGCCCATCTGCAAAGAACTCCAAGGTTAAGCGAGCTTAGCCCTGGAGCGATGGGTGACCGACCGGGAAGTTCTTCCCGGGTGCGCATGAGTGAGGACAAAGTGCGCAGAAAAGACTGGTGTTGGTCTGTGAGGGCAGTCTATATCCTAGTTAAGCTGCCAAATGTAAGCGGGCCTGGCCTCGGGGAGGTGGGACGTTACAGAATGGTATCAGAGCCGACCCTTACGGTTTCACGGGCGCGTGTGTCGCAGTTGCGCAGGCATGGTGCGCATGGCTGGTGTGGATCCGGCGTGGTCACACAGCATGGCACATGCGCTGGCACTGGACACACGGACGTGGCCAAGAGGGGACGTTCCTGGCTTGGGATTGATCGACGAGGACGTCGATCTCTTAAGGGGGGTGAGGATGTAACATCCCGGCCCAGGGCTTAATAGGATTGATAGGATACTCATACCAACAAGTTGCAACTTCTTTTCCGGAAGCCCATCTGCAAAGAACTCCAAGGTTAAGCGAGCTTAGCCCTGGAGCGATGGGTGACCGACCGGGAAGTTCTTCCCGGGTGCGCATGAGTGAGGACAAAGTGCGCAGAAAAGACTGGTGTTGGTCTGTGAGGGCAGTCTATATCCTAGTTAAGCTGCCAAATGTAAGCGGGCCTGGCCTCGGGGAGGTGGGACGTTACACTACACTAGTTATCTTTTAGTATTTCATTTGTTATCTTTGAATCATCACCTTCCTATCATAATTCGATTACCCCTTCTGCACTAGTTGTGCTAAGTTGAGATAGATTTCAGGATCTCCTTCTATTAATATTTCTAGCAATCGCTTTCCCTTGGGATAAAATAAATAACGATACTTTGGAATACTCCCGGGTGAAGTGCTACAGCGGTATATTCTGTGCGCTTGCGGAATTATCCAATAGACATAAGAAATACCCCCAGGCACTTCTGGCGCCGTTATCAGAGATAGCCTAACACCCTGTCTCTGGTAGTTGTGCTAAGAAGTGTCAACAAAGGGAAGGGGTAGAGTTACATGTGTTGCCCTGTGTTACAGTACTTATCATGGCGGAGTTAGTGATGACCGGTGGCGATCGCCAGCCACGCCTTCGTCTTGGCGCTTCGGCGGCATGGCATTAGTCATTCGGCTGATCCGCCACTGTTCCATTGGTGAGTTCCAAGGCGCATCACAGTGCTGGTCATGGTTGACTGCATGGCGATTGTAGGATCACGGACTGGCCTAGAAGGGGGGGTTGAATAGGCCTGTGAAAAATCTTCGCGAACAGAGGTTAGTAACAAGCGCGACAGTGCTGGCCTGTAGAGCGGCATTGCCGGGCTGCCCAGCACTGCTGCTCCCAGAGCGGCAGTGCTGGATCTCGCAGAGCAAATTCTACACAATTCAAAAACTGCTTGGGAAAATTTAGATCGGACAAATTACTGATGTTCCCTGGTATGTGTAGACCCTAGCACACCCTTTCCTTGTAGCTAGAACACCACCAATTCGTAGATCGGGACCAAACCATAGAAATCAAGAAACTCAACAAATAGAGAATGAAACAAGCAATATAAGTGACACAAGATTTAACCCGTGGTTCAGCTCGCCACAAAGGCTTGCCTACTCCACGTTGTTGAGGTTCCACAAAGGAAACATGGGTTCACAAAGCCCAATCCTCGTTCTCAAGTCAAGAGAGTTATCTCTTGAAAAGAGGGGGTGATTCCACTAGCTTGTGAGGGTGATTACAGAACTTCCGGGGCTGCCACAAGGTTGGCAAGCTCACCGGGCGACGCTCTAGCCGACTAGGAGCAAGCTCCAAGAATAACAAATGCAAACCACCGGCTTGAACGCGAACCAAGTGCTTGAGGAAGTTGAAGATCAGTTGGGAGAGGCCTGTTCTTGCTAAGATTCAGCTCACACTCTTCTAGATTCAAACTTGGATTCAAACTTTTGAGTGGAGAGCTTGTTAGGAGTGAGAGAGAGCAAGAAAGTGACTTCTCTGGTCTGAGAACTGAGCAAATGGCAGAGATGACCGTTGGGGGCGACAGGAGGGAGGCTAAGAAGCCCCCCTCGAGTCTAACGGTCAAAACAAGTCGCGGCAGTGCCGGGCTTGGAGCGGCAGTGCCGCTCGGCCGGCAGTGCCGGGCCTAGGGCCGGCAGTGCCGCGCTACCAAACTAGGACAGAATGATCTGGAATTTTGTAGCTGGCTTTGGCAGTGGAAGTGAGGATGTTTGGTGTAGAGATTTGCACTTGGTCACACTTTCAAACCTGTCTTTTGCATCCCCCTTAATAGTACGGCTTTCCTATACTCAATTTCAAAATCAAAACGAATTTAAACCTCCTTTGAGCCGGATGCCGCATCCTTTAAATGTTAGGGGTCCACCTGCATAAGATTACATCCTCCTAATGCTTTTGCCTGTCCATCATCTCGATAAATCTCATTAGTCTTCTAATCGCGTGGTCATTATCACCAAAACCCACTTTAGGGCTTGATTGCACTTACAGCGATACGTCATGCCGTCGTGTCCGTCCCTGCACAGTGCAACGAGTAGATAGGTTGACCTCCAGGTACAAGCTCCCGAGGCTCGAGAAGCCTTGGTGCCATCGGGGGCCTGATGGGACAGAGCGGGGGGAGTGTCCTCCCTCGGCCGCTTCTTTTTCCTTGTGAGGTACATTCCAGGGGGTGGCAAGACCGGTCGTAAGGCTCGTCCATTTCCCCTGGTTGGCCGGACGACCATCGTCCCCCATTTCCTGGTGTCACACGTGTGGCCGGGGTATGGCGGTCGCCGTCGTAGTTGGCGAATCCCCTCGTCAGCCCGGGGAGCCGTACGGTTGAGTGTCCCTGTAGCGGTGTGGGAGGAGGAGGACCGTCAGATCGCCTGCCAGAGGAGATGGGGCAGTTGGTACGGCGAACTTGCGCGTTCGGAGCGCTGTTGTGTCAAGGGACCCATCCGATGGGTCCTTGCCTGTAAAGAGGTCAGAGAGGTCCCTTACGGTCCAAGATTGCTCTGTTGACGTCAACTATGCATGGGATGCCTTTGAAAGATTGCGCTCGAGGGGGATGGTGAAGCTCGGGTGAATCAGAAAATTGGCGCCCGAGGGTGCCGCTTTCCCGATCTCTTCCGGGGATGCTCCGGCGAATCGGAGAATCGGCGCTCGAGGGTGCCGCTTTCCCAAGCTCTCTCGGCGATGCTCGGGCGAATCGGAGAATTGGCGTCCGAGGGTGCCGCTTCCCCGAGCTCTCTCGGGGAGGCTCGGGCGAATCGGAGAATTGGCGCCCGAGGGTGCCGCTTCCCCGAGGGTAGGCTAGCGTTGATGCATCATCATCATGGGCCTCCGAAGGCGCGGCCTTCGTGGGCTTCCGCTGGCCTTACCTGGGCCAGGCCGTGTTGCGAATGTATGTTTTTTCATCGAAATTGGGTACCCTATACTTTGGTACCCGACAAATGTCATGTATTTTGAGACGGATAGACTTGTACTCCCTCCGTATAGAACAAAGATGACGTTTAGAACAACAACACAGTCTTTAATGCATAAGTTTAATTCATATTTCTATAAAAAAAATATTTATTAAAAAGTGATATATGTATACTTTTATGAAAATATTTTTGAAAGGAAATCTATTTATATAGTTTTCATATTTTCAAACTCAATAATTTAAAAGTTATTCATTATTTATATTCTCAATGTTTGACCAAGATCTTTTTCAAAACGTCATATTTTCCTATACGGAAGGGTATATTATAGGTGAGACTTACTCCCCCATCCTTAAAAAAGTGTCGTTTTTTCTTCTCGAAAAATATCTTTGACTAAATTTATATAAAAAATATTAATATTTATAATACATAATTAGTATCATTAAATAGATCTTTCAGTCTAGTTTTTTAACAAATTTATTTAGAGATGAAAATGTTACATATATTTTCTATAAGTCTAGTCAAACTATTGGTACGAATATCCAAAACGATGTTATTTTAGAGACGATGAACGCAAGCCTTGTTTTGTTTCATCGCGAAAACTTCACATCTATCACATTAAATATTTGAACATATAAGTAGACAAATAAATATAGAAAAAAGTTTGGTTTACTTTCACGGTATACGTCACATCACATCAGATATTATGACGTACTAAAAATAGAAGAAAAATAATGTTTGGACAGATTGCGTGTAATTAAATTGCGATACAATTTTCTTAGTCTAATTAATCCATAATTTGACAATGTCATACTACAGTAAACATTTGCTAATGACAGACTATTAAGCTTAATAAATAATTTTCTTTATTGGAATCCGAAAGACCCATGCGCGATACGCTCGGTAACTAAACAAGATCTAAGTTATTTTCAGGTTCTATCATGCAAGTTTTTGCTCACTTGGTCCTCTAATAGAATTGAAACTTAGTGGATTTTTTTATTCGATGTTCTAGTATCCATAGTGTAGTTCTCTTAGACTATCTTTATCAATCGAGACTCAAAATATAGAGACATTTCCCTGTGTGTCATTATAAAAGTTGGTCCCTTCTTCCATATCACTAAAAATAGATCTCACCTCTATGTCATAACATTTTTCTTTCTTTTCTACCGTTTGGCTGCTCTGTCATGTGAGGCCAGACAAATCAATTGTCCATATTGCCCCCATTTGCTTTCTTGTGCTTTGCTGTTCGCATCAACCCATAGAGGGAGAGACTGGCCATGACTGTCTGACGGCGCGCGTATTTACAAGCAGTTGCTCGCCAGATCAAATTATGCTCTTGATGACCACAGTAAGTTAAATCGCGTCTTACGTTCGAGGACGGAGGGAGTAGATGAGAAACAAAGGCAATCAAGAGGTAAAGGACAATAATCCCCGCATAAAATTAAACCATGATCAAAGAAACAGTTCATCGCAATATAGACTAGGGCCATGCATGCGCAAATCCAAGCGTGCATTCGCTGACTGCATAACAAAAAACAAAAAACAAAAAAAAAACCCAGGTACTTTTAAGCTGAACTTACTTTTAAGCCGAACTGATACAAAATTCCAGCGCAATCACCCTGGTGGTAGCGACGATAGGATCATTTGCTTCCAGAACCACACTGTCCGCCTAGCTCGCAAGTCTCAAGTCTGTTATTTGGCCCCAACTTCCTTCATCTGTTCCTCCTCTGCCTTATACTTCTCGCCGTCCTGAACCATGCGCTCGATCTCCTCCTTGCTTAGCTGCCCCTGGTCGCTGGAGATGGTGATCTCGTTCTTCTGCCCCGTCGTCTTGTCCTCCGCGGACACGTTCAGGACACCGTTCTCGTCGATGTCAAACGTCACAGTGATCCGGGGTGCCGCCCTCGGCGCCGGTGCAATGCCGGAGAGCTCGAACCTGCCGAGCAGGTAGTTGTCCCTGCTAGTCTCCTGCTCACCCTCGTACACCCTGATGAGCACGCTGTCCTGGTTGTCGATGCAGGTGGAGAAGAGCCGCTCCTTTCTGGCGGGGACAGTGGTGTTCCTTGGGATCAGAACCGTCATGGCGCCTCCTTTGGTCTCCACCCCGAGCGACAGCGGCGTGACATCGACCAGCATCAAGTCTCTGATCTTGTTGCAATCAGCCTCGCTGTTGAGGACAGCAGCCATCATGGCGGCTCCGTGCGCAACGGCCTCGTCGGGGTTGATGCTCCGGCAGAGCCCCTTCCCGTCGAAGAAGTCCTCGAGCATGCTCTGAACCTTGGGGATGCGGGTACAGCCACCCACGAGGACGACGTCGTGGATGCTGCTCTTGTCCATCGCGGCGTCGTGGAGACACTTCTCCACGGCCTCCATGCACTTGTTGAAGTGGTCTCTGTTGAGCTCCTCGAAACGGCCGCGCGTAATGGTTGCGTAGAAGTCAATGCCGCCATGGAAGGAGTCAATGTCGATGCTGGCCTGGTTCGTGGAAGACAGCAGCCTCTTGGCCCTGTCACAGGCCGTTTTCAGCCGCCGGATCGCCTTTGGGTTGCTTCGGACGTCCATCTTCTTGTACATCCTTATGAACTCGCGCAGGAAGTACTTGACCATCTCGTTGTCAGAGTCTTCCCCACCAAGGTGACTGTCACCAGCGATGGCTTTCACCTCGAACATAGCCATGTCTATGTCGAGGCCCGGATCGATGTTGAGGAGGGAAACGTCCAAGGTACCGCCGCCGAGATCAAAGATGAGCACCGTCCTCATTCCATCTCTGCTTGGCATCTTGTCAAGACCATACACAATTGCGGCAGCTGTAGGTTCGTTGATGATGCGCATGACGTGCAGGCCGGCGATGGTGCCGGCGTCAATGGTGGCCTGGCGTTGAGAGTCGTTGAAGTAAACCGGGACGGTGATGACGGCGTGCTTGATCTTTGTCTCGAGGTAGACCTCTGCAGTCTCCTTCATCTTTGCGAGCACCATGGCAGAGATCTCCTCGGCGGCGAACTGTTTCTCCTCACCTTTGTAATGCACCACGATCATCGGCCAGTCCTCGCGACCAGGGACGACTTTAAAAGGCCATAACTTGACATCTTCCTGTACCGTCTCGTCACTGAATCGGCGGCCGATCAGTCGCTTCACATCTTGTATATAAGAGAACAACCATCAACCAAGTGCATAGAACTTTGCATCAAAAATTAGATTCTCAGTTCTTCATTTCGTGCCATACTGACATTACACTACGTATTTGCAAGCAACAATTGAACAGGTCTTTGTTTTTCTTCTAAAAAATTGAAGGGTTTGGATGGCCAGTAATATTCAATACGTGCCGGTGCTTAGGGAAACGAAACAATCACGTGGAAGGCAGATCCAGGGTCTTTTATACCGGTGGGAACCGGTCCGGTTACCGCGGTAACCGGTAATACCGGTCCGGACCGGTACCGGTTCCGGCCGGTATAAAAAACCGAAAATTTAAATTTAAAATCCAAGAAAAAAATTGTAAAAAAATTCCTAAAAATATTTCATGATTTATAGATTCCAATGGTGTCAAAATTTTTCAAATTTGACTACGTTTAGGATTTTATTTGAAGTGCTGAAGTTTTCTAAAAAAGAAAAAGAAAAAAAAAGAGCCGGCCCGTTAAGGCCCATTAAATCATGAAGGTCGAAAAATATACTAAACGCACTCAAATTTGAAAAACTTTGACATCATTGGATTCTATAAATCATGAACTATTTTTAGAAATTTTTTCAGCATTTTTAAAAAAAAAATAAATTTGAAATTTGAAAATACGACCGGTTACCACCAAACCGGTCGGTAAACCGCTCAAACCGGCCGGTATACCGGTCCGGAACCGATTGAACTGGGGTTCAAACTCAAAATTTGAATTCGACCGGTTTCTACCGGTAACCGGTCAAACCGGACCGGTATACCGGTACCGCCGGCCGACGGTTACCGGCTACCGGTCGGTAAAAATAACCCTGGGCAGATCCTCGTGGGTCATTTAATTTGTGGGGAAAATGGAAAATACAAGAATTTGTGAGTATGAAGAGGCAAGGTAGTAACTGGGAAGTGGGAACACGAAGAACGCCCTCGTCATATGATCTGATTCAGATTATCCATCGTTCTCACTACTGCAGAAAATCTTTTGGGAGGCTGAAATCTTGGGCAGCCATCGTTTATAACCCCGCGGGCAACAAAGAGCAAAACACGCCACTTCTGCGCCGCGCCGCACTCCTTCCTAGTTCCTAATAGGACAAGCCACGAACACCTCGGCGGCGTGCGCCGATGTATAGAAACAAACGCAATGAAGTTGAGAGTTTCTCACCGTGGATGGTGTTGTCGGGGTTCAGAGCGGCCTGGTTCACGGCCGCGTCGCCGACGAGCCTCCCGGCGTCGGCGAACGCGACGCAGGACGGCGTGAGGAGGTTACCCTGGTCGTTGGCGATGACCTCGCCGCGTCCGTGGCGCCACACGGCCACGCATGAGTACGTCGTCCCCAGGTCGATGCCGACCGCCGGCCCATCGCCGGCCGACGCTGCCATCTCCATGCCCTCAGATGCGACGCGAGGCAAGAAACAGATGCCGCCACTACCGCCCCTGACGACCTCCGGGAAGTCGGAGAGACTCGAGGTGTGACTGCGGCGCCGGCGCGAGCGCTAGTGTGGGAAGCGGCATGGGACACGTATATATAGCGCGACGATTGCGATCACAATGGCCATTAAAGTTTGCATTACTCCAAGCAACCGCTTCCTCGATTCGAAACAAATGTTTGAACTTTGGTCAAAGCATCTAGCACAGCTAGTACTTTTTTTTTTCTTTTTACTGCAGCTGAAACAATATGCATGACAGCCGAAAAGAAGAAGCAACCATTGAGACAAATTTACTTTGGAGGAAAATTCAGCTCCGGTCCTCGAACTTGGTAGGAGGTGTCATTTAGGTCCCGAATTTTCAAAGTGATATCTATAGGTCTTTAAACTTAGCAGAGTGTGTCATTCAGGTCCTAAACTTTTAAGGTGATCATCACGGGTCCCTAAACTTAGCAGAATGTGTCATCTAGGTCCTAAACTTTCAAGGTGATCACCACAGGACCCTAAACTTGATAGAGGGTGTCATCCAGGTCCCAAATAATTTTAGGTATGTAGCAACAATATGTAAAATATTAAAAAAATTATATCTTTTTTCATATAATCTCTGATGAAGATGATTTTTATACCAAAATTGTAGATCTTGACGAGATTTACAACTTTCTGATTTTGAGTTTTCCAATTTAGTGTCGTTAAGATACTCAAAAAATAAATTTTCAGCAGTATATTAAATCGCTGATTTCGGTTTATGCACAGTGGTTTGTATTTTATTTTATTTTTGCATTTTAATGACCTCAAATTTAAAAACTGAAAACTTGATAATTGTAGACCTCTTCGAACGCTATAACTTTTATATAGAAAGTATCTACATTTGATAGCGTATAATGAAGATTTGATTTTTCCAATGCGACAAAGACTTGTACGCGATTAATATACTGCTAAAAATTTGTTTAATTTTTTTGAGCATTTTAGTGACTTCAAATTAGAAAACTCAAAATTAGAAAGTTGTAAATCCCGTCAAGTGCTACAATTTTTATGTAAAAATCTTCTTCATCAGAGAGATTGTATGGAAAAGATACAATTTTTGAGTATTTTACCGATGGTAGCTACTGTACCTAACATTATATTTTCTTTTTAAATATTTTGTGCTAAAATTAGCTATAATATTTAGGGCCTAGATGACACTCTCTGACAAGTTTAGTGACCTATGATGATCACCTTAAAAGTTTAGAATCTAAATGACACACTCTGCCAAATTTAGGGACCCACAGATGTGACACTCCTGTCAATTCCGAGGACAGAAGGTGAATTTTCCTCTTCACTTTCCAATTGACGTACTCTCTCCATCCTTAAAAAAAAAGTTATTTTCGTTTTTCGAGAAAAAACTTTGATAAAATATATATTTAAAGCTATTAATATTTATGGTATATAATCATTAAAAATATTTTTTAATCTAGTTTTTTAATAAATTTATTTAGAGATATAAATATTGCATATGTTTTTTATAAATCGAGTTAAACTTATGGTACGTACATCAACAAACGTTGTTAGAGGGACGGAGGGAGCTAGTATAAGTGGACTTTAACTCTCTGCTCTAAGAATTGCATTGTTTCACAGACATGATCTCACTAGCCTGTGGAAGCCATTTAGTGGGCCTGGGTCACATTCAAAGATTTAAACATATTCCTTGAAACCGAAACTTTGGTCATGAACTGAAGCCGCCTAGTCTCCAGACAGCCCATGTTCACTGTCAAGCTGCGTGACCATGTTCACTTGAGTTTAAAATACTAGCAAAGTGCCTGTGCGTTGTAACAGGAGAGGATCAAAATAAATTTTTATCAACTCAATTGTTAGTGACTGTTACAGCTGGAGAGTGTCAAAAAATTTTTCGTTAACTCAATTGGTCTCGTAACCAATATAGAAAAAAAAAATAATTAGAATGTCTATTGTTTTATTTCTATCTCACTTGGTTGCTCTTTCTCACTTTACCATATGGTACTAATGTCAACCTGGCATACAAAACTAAACGGACTAAATACACATCTTATTATGATAAAGTTTAAACATGACCCATTATAGATAAGATTTAAACATGACCCATTAAATATAGTAGTGACAGGTAGTGACGATAGTTAGGAAGGATGGACGAAAAAAGATTTTGCCCCTTTATAGATAGGTATAGAAACGTTGATTTTATTACATTGTGAGAGTAAAACAATGCTTAAAAATGCTGATTTGGCTATAAGCTCAGGCTCCATTTAGTTCCTAAACTTCCCAAAAAAAAATTCAAGATTTCTCGTCACATTAATTTTGCGGCACATGCATGGAGTATTAAATATAGGTAAAAAATAACTAATTACACAATTTATACGTATCAGAATAAAAAAATTTTCCTACTAAACAGCCCCTCAAGTGAATGGGCTTGCACCAATAAATACTGGGCTCTGGCGTCCAAACAGAATAGCGGTTTAGCAGCCATCGGCCCTTTCATAGGCGGACCGACCTGTAGAACGAGCAGAGGCGGCTGCCCTAGGTCCTCGCCGTCACCGGAGAGCAGCACTAGTACCCTGCAGTTTTTTGTCCGGCCGTTCGTCGTCCGTCGCGCCGCCATGCAAAACTGCAGGTCACCGTTCGTCCGTTCGTGGGGTTGAAGACGAACATAGCCAGACGGCTGTTATCCTGGGCTAGTGGGCCATCTAGCCAACAAGTAACAAGGCCCAGCTTTCGGCCTTGGCCAAATTTGGCCCTTAGGGATAGGCGAAGGGGCAGGGCACAGCACACACCTCGCGGCACGCGCAACGCACGGCCGCACGCTCAGGCGGCTTGGAGGCGGCGCTCCAGGCTCCAGCTGCTCCAGGCGGCCAGGCCGGCGCGGCACTCCGGTTTCCGGTCCTCCCTACCTCAGTTCCTCCCCTACGCGCCCACACGCCTACGCCGGCGGGGCGGACGGCGCTGTGACGGCCAGCGAGCTGGGAGCGGCGACGGCGGCCAGTGAGCTGCGAGCGGCGACGGCGGGCGGCCGAGGGCTTGAGCGATCCGCCCTAGCTCATATTTTCGGCTGGGTCCGCCACCGCCGCCCATCGATCGGTGCACGAGCGTCTGCGTCGTCTCCTCATCCTACCGCACTGTGTGCGAGTTCGCATCCTTCGTTCTCCCCCTTTCGCAGCCGCACTGTGTCTGTGTGGAGCGCGAGGCCATGGCGGCGGCGAAGGTCAAATCGGTCGCGCTCTCCGTCCCTCACAAGTGCCGGGTACTGCTCGCCAGCAATATCACCGCCGCTCCGCACCTCCCCTGTTAGCTACTGCTGTTCTTCCTCTTACTTCCCTCGCCCCTGCTTTCGCAGAACATTTTGGCGGCCGGTTGGGAAGCCTACCTCAACACTGTCAAGGCCGACGCCAAGGGAAGGTGCGTACGCTCGCGTCGTGTCATTTCATCTGTGTATTTGTGCGCATGAGTTCTGGAACAGTAAGAGATTTGGTTTCTGTTGGGGGTGCTCTTTGGCAGCAAGGATGAGATTTACACGTCGAGGGTGCACTACATGATCCAGAAGGGCACGCCCTACCTGATTGTCCCTGAGAACGACATGCACAACATTGTAAAACTCTTACTTCCTGTTCATTTACTTATTATGGTCGATAGATAGTAGTTGCTGTTATAATCAAACTGCTTTAAAATATGTTGCTTGTGTGGAATCTTGTGTTGGATAGAACATTATAATCGACGAGCGGGGGTCTCTTGCAGTACAAAGTCCGATCCGGGGTCGAGTTGCGGGCTTGTTGAAGTCACTGAAGAAGGTCCTTCCCTATGAATTTCAACTTAATGCCATTGAAATTGTTGCTCGTTTGCTTTTCTGGTATCGCTTTCACTTGTACAAGCACCTTAAATCTTGTTGCTGAACACAGACGCCTCCTCGTGTTGCTATGACTGGTGATGTTCTGCGCCTGAAAGACTCAAAGGTAAACTTGTTGTGCAGTCCCAGCATGCATAAACATGCTTCGTTGCTTACTAGAGGTAGTAAGGTGATGCCCACTAATCTTCGTTTACTGTGCTTAAGGTTCCAATTATTGCTGATAGCCTGAAGAAAACTATTCTGAAGGAACACGAAGCTGCTAGTGGAGCTAGTTATGGAGTGTCAGCAATACTGTCTTCGGCGCGTGCTACTTGCAGGTCACGGAGTGAGGGCCTCCTTAGTCTACTCAGTGAGGAGAGCTCTTACATCATCTTAAAATTTGACATAGGGTCTGTAACACGGCTTGTTTATTCTGATGTTAGCTAACCTTTTCTTATTACTAATTTTGTACTATTCTTGCAGTTCATGTGTCTACATAGACTCCAAAGGGAGCATCCATGATATTGAATTGGACAGCTTTGAACCACCAAAAGCAGATCTGCTAAGTAAGTCTTTTTTGTTCTTACAAGCTCTTCCACTCTGTACCGTTATTCTTTTTATGGCAGCTATATGCAGACCAAATGTTAAGCTAGATATATAACATCAGAATCCTACTAGTCGGTTGCTTTCAACAATTATATGTTTTCACACTTATTTGTACTACAATTTTATTTTTTTAAACATGTATTCTTCATAGTGCCATTCTCTGCGAAGCTTGTGGATGGTATCAACCGAAAAGACTCAAGGAGGAAGGCACTGGTGATTTTTTGTATTGAGTATTTTAATGTCATAGCAAGAGTAAGTTATTCTCTTGTATCTGCACAGATTGCAATGTTCAATAGGATGTTCTTGTTGTTTCTAATATGTGAGGCTTCTTTCTTGTCGTCTGAATTATGACCTTTCTATTATTCAGTACAATTAACTATCATATCTATCTTTGCTTGAAGAACGCCTTCATGCTTTCCATTGACCACCATGGTTTTGATGTCCTCGCCAAAGTGCCTGAAGGAGCCATCCTTACTGATGGACAACAATACCACTGGAAGGAGTTCAGGTTCACATTCAAGGAACCAGCCAAGGATGTTGAGGACTTCTGCCGCATGCTGGTTGGGTTAGAGGAAGAGGTTTCGCAGAGGGTGAAGAGCTATAGCGGTTTAGGGTGACAGCCCACTTGCCAGGTTCACGTTCAAGGAACAAGCCAAGGATGCTGAGGACTTCTGCCGCATGCAAGCATGCTGGTTGGGTTAGAAGAAGAGGTTTTGCAAAGCGTGAAGAGCTATAGTGGTTTAGGTTGATAGCCCACTTGCCAGAAAATCAGTGAGAAACTATATCTGATATTCAGATTCCCGTATATTTTTATGGTTGAAACTTTGAAGTGTGATTTCAGGTTGCTATGTTATTTTACAATATGGTTTCTCGTTAGTAGAGTAGATGAAGTTTGGAGCGGCAAGCTACCAATAGCTAATTGAATGCTATTCATATGATGCTTATTTTAGATATATAAAAAAAACAGATAAAGTGAAAACCCTGCATTGCAAACCCAAATTTTATATATTTACCGGCAGCATGATTGGCTTTTGAGTGCATGTTGTTATTACAGTACGGTGTTCTATGTGAGAAAATTCTCGCTTTATGTAAAGTCAGTATAAATATATCCCTAGGCTTTTTCTGCTGAAATCTTACTTATTCATTGTATCGCATATAAGTGACTTCTTCCATTCAGTTATAAGACATTTTAGCTTTTCTAAATACACTGCTTTTGCTACGTATATCTAGACATAGTGTATAGAAAAGACTGAAAAACAAAACGTCTTATAATTTAGGATGGATGAGATGAGTAATAAACGTCTTTATCTATCTAATAAAATTGATTTCGATGGTGTAATACCGCCAATACATGCAGGAATGAGAAGTATATTATACTAATCACTGTTTATAGCCAGGGTACTAACAATATAATAAACTTAAACATGAACTAGGGTCCTGTGTATGGCCAAAAAAAAAGAAAGAAATTGCATGAAACGAGTACTAGGTTCCACTCTGTAATTATTTAAGCAAAACTACAAATCAAAATTCTCTCATTTAGTCGACTTCTTCGATCTTGGGGCCAGCACCGCTGCCACCAGCCGGCGGAGCATCCTGATCCATGCCACCGGCCATGTCAGGGCCAGCAGCGCCCTGGTACATCTTGGCGATGATGGGGTTGCAGATGCCCTCCAGCTCCTTCATCTTGTCCTCAAACTCATCAACCTCGGCGAGCTGGTTGTTGTCGAGCCAACTAATGGCCCCCTCGATGGCGTCGTCAATCTTCTTCTTGTCGGCCTCCGGGAGCTTGGAGGCGATCTTGTCGTCCCTGATGGTGTTGCGCATGTTGTAGGCGTAGTTCTCGAGCGAGTTCTTGGCGTCCACCTTCTTCTTGTGCTCCTCGTCCTCGGCCTTGTACCTCTCTGCCTCCTGCACCATCTTCTCGATCTCCTCCTTGCTCAGCCGGCCCTTGTCGTTGGTGATGGTGATCTTGTTCTTCTGGCCGGTGGTCTTGTCCTCCGCCGACACGTTGAGGATGCCGTTGGCGTCCATGTCGAAGCAGACGGTGATCTGGGGCACGCCCCTGGGCGCCGGAGGGATGCCAGAGAGCTCGAACTTGCCGAGCAGGTTGTTGTCTCTGGTCCTGGCCCTCTCACCCTCGTACACCTGGATGAGCACGCCGGGCTGGTTGTCGGAGTAGGTGGAGAAGACCTGCTCCTTCTTGGTCGGGATGGTGGTGTTCCTCGGGATCAGCACCGTCATGACGCCTCCGGCCGTCTCCAGGCCGAGCGAGAGCGGCGAGACGTCGAGCAGCAGCAGGTCCTGCACCTTCTCGTTGCCCTCGCCGGTGAGGATGGCGGCCTGGACGGCGGCGCCGTACGCGACGGCCTCGTCCGGGTTGATGCTCTTGCAGAGCTCCTTGCCGTTGAAGAAGTCCTGGAGCAGCTGCTGCACGCGGGGGATGCGGGTGGAGCCGCCGACGAGCACCACATCGTGCACGGTGCTCTTGTCCATCTTGGCGTCGCGGAGGCACTTCTCCACGGGCTCCATGCACTTGCGGAACAGGTCCATGTTGAGCTCCTCGAACCGGGCGCGGGTGATGGTGGTGTAGAAGTCGATGCCGTCGTAGAGCGAGTCGATCTCGATGGTGGTCTGGGCGGTGGAGGAGAGCGTCCGCTTGGCCCTCTCGCAGGCGGTCCGCAGCCGCCGGAGCGCCCTGGGGTTGCCGGTGATGTCCTTCTTGTTCTTCCGCTTGAACTCCTGCACGAAGTGGTTCACGAGCCGGTTGTCGAAGTCCTCGCCCCCCAGGTGGGTGTCGCCGGCGGTGGCCTTGACCTCGAAGATGCCCTCCTCGATGGTGAGGAGCGAGACGTCGAAGGTGCCGCCACCGAGGTCGAAGATGAGCACGTTCTTCTCGCCGTCGCTGCTCGACTTCTTGTCGAGCCCGTAGGCGATGGCCGCGGCCGTGGGCTCGTTGATGATGCGCATCACGTTGAGGCCGGAGATGACGCCGGCGTCCTTGGTGGCCTGGCGCTGCGAGTCGTTGAAGTAGGCCGGCACGGTGACGACGGCGTTCTTGATGGTGGTGCCGAGGTAGGCCTCGGCCGTCTCCTTCATCTTGTTCAGGATCATGGAGCTGATCTCCTCGGCCGAGAACTGCTTCTCCTCGCCCCTGAACTGAACCCCGATCATGGGCTTGTCTCCGGAGCCCGGGATCACCTTGAAAGGCCACAGCTTGACGTCGCTCTGCACCGACGCGTCGGAGAAGCGCCGGCCGATGAGCCGCTTCGCGTCTGCAAACGGTTCGATCTGTGTATTAGTCCCACACCCACACCCCGGCGCATGAACGGATCGATCAAGCAAACAGAAAAACAGCGATCTATAGCTTAATAACAAAAGAAAGATCGGTGGACTTACCGAAGACGGTGTTGATGGGGTTCATGGCGACCTGGTTCTTGGCGGCGTCGCCGACGAGCCTCTCGGAGTCGGTGAAGGCGACATACGACGGCGTGGTGCGGTTGCCCTGGTCGTTGGCGATGATCTCGACTCGGTCATGCTGCCACACCCCGACGCACGAGTAGGTCGTGCCGAGGTCGATGCCGATCGCCGGCCCGTCTCCCTTTCCGGCCATGGAGACGACGCTCTCGTCGAGAGAATCGGGGCGAAAAAAATATCTACTGGACTCGCCGGGTCAGCGTGTACGTAGAGGAAATTGATGAGGAACGGAGGAATCGAATCGGTGGACGAGGAGGAGGGGGGGCGATGGGGGCCGGGATTTAAAGGTTTGTGTGGTCGGGGAGGGGTTCTAGAATGTTCTGGCGCGTCCCGCCCGTCGGATGCGATCTGGACAGTGGTGCCGTCGGAACGAGCGCGTCGTGGGGAACTTGGACCCGTTCGTGGCTGCTAATTCCGGCACAGCTCCAACTCCAACAAATCTCCTACCGCAGTTGTGAGGGTGGGGGATTCTAGAGTGTACCGGAAGGTTCTGGAGATGCAGACGCTCCCTCCTCTCTCTCGTCTCGCGTCGTGGGTGACTGGAGGTTGATGCGTTGCTTCGGCGTGTTGCCGTGTTGGGTTCGATCCCGTTTCGGAGGCCGCCGAGTTTGACCGTGACCGAGGACGGTTCTTTGCTTATTTTTTTTTTTTTGTAAAGAGTAAAATTCACCGCCGGCCTCTAAACTTGGTCGGAGGTGTCATTCTGTTTCCTCTACTTTTAAAATACCATTTTTGGGTCTCTAAATATGGCAAGGGGTGTCATTTAGGTTCCTAAACTTAGCTGGAATTGTCATCCCGGTCCCTCTACTTTCAAAATGTAATTCTAGGTCCTTGAATTTAGCAAGGGGTGTCATCTAAGTCCCTAAACTTGGCTTCAGGTGTCATCTAGGTCTCAATAGGTCCAAACCCGCTCTGGTACTGTAGCACAAAATAAAAAAAAAGAAAATCTAATTTCGAGGTACTGTATGTACAATCTCTAGAATATTTCAAAGATTGTATTATTTTTCATACGATCTCGAATGAAGATGATTTTTATATAAAAAATTATAACTCTCGACGGGATCTACAAATTTTTAATTTTGAGTTTTTTAATTTGAGGTCATTAAGACGATATTTTTAGTAATATATTAATCATGTACAAGCGCCCGTCGCCTTGAAAAAAAATCATATTATTCCTATATATTGTCAAATGGAGATACTTTCTATTTGAAAGTTATATCGCTCGACGATATCTACAACTTTTTAGTTTTAATTTTTTTTTAATTTTAAACACTCAAATTAAAAAAACTCAAAACTGAAAAATTGTAGATCTCGTCAAGAGCTAAAATTTTTATATAAAAATCATCTTCATCCGAGATCGTATAAAAAATATTCTAGAGATTGTATACACAGTACCTCGAAATTGGATTTTCTTTTGTTTTAATTCTGTGCTATAGTACCAGAGCGGGTTTGGACCCGTTGGGACCTAGATGACACCCGAAGCTAAGTTTAGGGATCTAGATAACACCTCTTGCTAAGTTTAGAGATCAAAAATTGTATTTTGAAAGTAGAAGGACCGGGATGACTCCTCCAGCCAAGTTTAGGGACCTAAATAACATCCTTGCCAAGTTCAGTGATCCAGAAATCGTATTTTGAAAGTAGAGGAACCGAAATGACACCTCCGGCCAAGTTTAGGGGCCGGCGGTGAATTTTACTCTTCGGCAAAAGCAAGCAGAACAGAGCAGCCACGAATTCCTTCGAAATTTGGAAGCCCATCTAGGAGTCGGAACTGCTGGCCCAAGATGAGGCCGTCTGTGTAATCCTGGCCTGTTTGAAGAGTATCAAGCATGTGCCACATCCCAGTAACATTTTATCATCATCATCCAATAGAAAGGGGCCTAGATCACTTGAGGTTCCTCAACTCTAAAATCGGGTAAAATATATCCCTCAACTTTTAAAATCATCCATATTACATCCCTAACGTGGTTATGAGCGGTTTCGAATGCGGTTTTGTATTTTTTTTTTTATTTAGGCTAAATCTTTTTAAAAAAATCATAGTAAAACATAAAAAATCATAAAAAGGAAAATTTAATTTGGTTGGACTCTATATGTGTAGATCTACACATTGAACATATAATAGGGTATGCTAGTATAAAGTTTTTGTTGTAGCTTTATATCTATGCTTTTATATGATTAATTAGAATAATTCATAGCTACAGTTCTTGTAGTCCAGTTGTGGTGAAATTTATATGGTGGGCTAATTATTGTATGCTTGAACTATTGTAAAAATTTGGGGCTTTGGCGTTTCTACCCTTACTTTGAAGCGTAATGGTGATTTTACCCTCGTTTTTTAACTTTGTGATTTTACCCCTACTTTTTCAAAATGAAGAGAGGGTCTACCCCTGTTCTGTTAAGTCCGTCTAACAGTGTTAAAAAGGACAATTTTGTTCATACCCTCGTTCTATTATGATGTTTGTTTTTACCCATGTTTTAAATCAGCAACATGACAATGTGTACAGATTTTTTTAGAAAATTTCGGCAGCATTTCGACGTAAATCTATATAATCAGAATTTAAAATCATGCAGCATGCAAATTCCACACATAATATTGAATTAACAGCAACAAACCGTAGCCATATAACATTGCATCATAGTACCATTTAGATGCCAAAATAGAGGTCCAAATAACATGTCAAACATCAACATATAGGTCTAAATGACATGTCAAACATAAGTAGGATCTACTACTGAATTTTTTAGATAACTAGTGCTGAGCTACATATCAAGCATTGAAACCCAACAAAGTAGCAAGCCTCCCAGAAGTTGCTCCCCTTCCCCTTCCCCTTCCCCTTCCCCTTCCTAGAGCTGCACCACTTGCACTTCATAAGAATAGTGTAAAAGTAAGTTAGTAAATGTGGCAACGCTGAAATATGCTAAAAAAACAGTAACGAACAGCAATCAATAAACACCTACAGTGTCTCGTTGTTGTCCTCTGTTGAACCCCTTCCTCTTCCTCTTCCCCTTCCCCTTCCAGTTGCAGTACCACTTGCACTAGCACTAGCACTTGCACTAGCACTTGCACTAAGTTTTTGTTGAAACAAGTGTTAGAAAAGGATTAGTCATGATAAATTAAAGAATGTGGGCAGCAAAGAATATATGACTCACATTGGGTCATTGCTTCCATGTCCTGATCCATCTTGTTTTGTTGATTGCCTCCTCTTTTGACTAGCTGTTGGACTTCCTTGGCAAGTTTTGGTTGTGTGGCCTAGTTTATTGCATTCAGGACACACCTTTCTTTTCTTGCTAGTGTCAACTTCATCATGTGGTTTGATCCTTGATTTTCTTGGCCTACCAGATTTCCTTCTTAATTTGGGTTTGTTGATTTTGTAGCCTAAGTCAACATGAGGCCATTGATCTTTGTATGTCATTGGGTTGAACTTACTTGCATATGTCTTTCTGTACCTATCAACAGAGAAGTATTCAAGGACAAATTCATCCATCTGTACCTCTCTACTGATCTTTCCAATGAAAGCCAAAGCATGGCTGCTGTAATACCCCGGGTATTACGGCTAATTAATTATGACATGTCATCATGTTTATTATTAATCATCTGCATATGATTGTGCTTAGGGCTTCTAAAGTGATTCAATTATGTTTAGTCTTGATGGTGCAATTAAACTTTTAAATGGGAATTAAAGATATTAGCAAAAGAAAAATTCCAATTAATTTTTAAATTGACTCAAAACTTTAATTTAAAAACTATTTGGAATTTGATGAAAGTGCCTTAATAAAAGTTGTAGATCTATTGAAATGAAGCAACTTTTATTTTTGGAGATTTTGAAGTTATAATGTAAAAATTTAAATTAAACTCAAATTACTATGCTAAAATTCAAATTTGAAACTTCAAATTCAAAAATATTAGGAATTGGACAAAACTTCCTTAATAAGAGTTGTATAGATCACTGAGTAGGACAACTTCTATTTTGACAATTTTTCAAGTTGTTAAAGAAATTTAAAAGTAATTTTAAAAATTCAGTTTGGAATTCAAAACCCTCTTTTACCCCCTTTACTGTAGTTTCAAAACCACGTGGAATTTGGGTTTGGTTCAAAAATAAAAGTTGTCCAAAATTTTGAAGCCTATAACTTTTGTGTTTGCACTTTTTCAAGTTAGTACACGAAATCTGGTGATTTGAGTCAAAAACCGAGAGGGGGGGGTACGGCACTGCTACAGTAACCCGCCCCCCTCCACTCTGTTCGCGCACAGGAGCTGGCCGCCGCGGTGCGCGCGCGCGGCGCCGCCCGTGCCGGCCGGGATCCTGCCCCCGGTCGCGGCAGCACGTGTAGGGGACCTCGCGCCGTCCTCTGCCGCTTCTGTCTCCCCCTAGAACCGGCTTAAAGACGACGGCCACCCCCCTCCCGTTCCCTTCTCCTTCCCGCTCGGCACCGGTGACCGCATCCATTGCCCCGACCAAATCGGCCTCAACCCGTGCACCATTCTCCAATTGCTTGAGCATCCAACTTCCCTGCCTTCTTGCGCACCTAGTGCCTCCATTTGGGCTTAGGTTCGTGTCCTGTGATCCGAGAACGCCTGTCGCCGTCCCTGCGGAAGACCGGAGCGCCGCCGCAGCCATCTCTCACGCGACGAGCTCGCTGTGGTGAGCCTCTCCTCCTTCGGTATTTCGTTTGTGACTCTCTATCTCGTGCTCTAGCTCATGCTCGCGGCGGTTTTTCATTTCGTTCCCTAGGATCGCCGGAACGAGACTTCACCGTCGGGGCCGAGTCGCTGTGTCCGCCGCCGTAGCCAACCTCGTCGTTCTACTCCGTACCTGCCTCAGCCAACCGTCGGGCTAGGATCGTGGTGAGCTCCTGATCCTCCCTGGCCCTTTTCCCTTAGTTCCCCGGCGTCTCCGCGGCCGGAACATGGTCGCCGTGCCGCCGTCGGTGTACGCGCGCGCGGCAGCGCGCGAGGTGGAAGAAGGAGCTGACAGGCGGGCCCGGCCTGTCAGCGTCCCTGGGCGTACGCGCGCGCGCGCGGGCGAATGCGCGGGTGGAGTTGGGCCGGCCCGCTGATGTTGGGCCGCCTCGGGCCGAAGCGTTTTCTTTATTTTGAAGGGATTTTCAGTGGATTTTCCATTTTATTTTTGAATGAATAGTACTTCCATTTGTCATTTTCATAGGGATATTTCTGTTAATCTAAAAATTATGAAAATTATTGTGGGTACTCTCTGGAGAATGTAGTATTTTATAAAAATATTAGATATAGTGTTTGGATGTGTTCTGTGGGAACTAAAAATCGGCATATTAATTAGTAAATGTAACTTTGAGCAATTTTAATAAATTCCAGAATTATCCAAAAATCATGAAAATTTATGTGGTACTATTTTAGAGTAAGATCTATCTGTTGGGTAAGTTTGAGCTCGTTTGGAAACTGTTAGGACACTTGTTTATTAGTTGTGGGGTATTTGATTAGTAAAATTAATCTAAGCGAATAATCCCTGTTGTTTGGTGTGATTTTGGATTGATTGGCTTCAAGGGTCTTTCACCATAGTGATCCTTGACAGAAGTATTAGGGTCGCATGTTGGTTGTAGTAAAGCTGTGCAGCGGCTTTCTGTGACCGTTAAAATGGTCAATAAAATAAAAGTAGGAAACATTGCTTTTACCTTCCGTAAATTGTTTACAACTTTACCGTGAAGGAAAGTTGTACTCAAGATCTTAATGGTTTACTTTCAAGCATTTCATTTGTTGTCCTCATGCCATGCTAAGCATACATCATTGCATACGTGTAGTGCCCGTTCCCGAGGAGGTCCAGGTCGAGACTACCGCTGAGGAGGTCACTCCAGAAGCCATCCAAGGATTTGACATCTGCGGGACTGATCCTGACCCGACGCTGTACACGATTCAAGGCAAGCCCCGGTGCATTCAGCCCCGCCTTGTGTTTTATAAAATTATTTATCACTTGAGTCTATTATTGCATTAGGTTGTTAGGAGTTGTTTGTCTCCTATATTGATGCATTACCTGCCTTGATACATAATATCCCGAAAACCTGTTTAAAAATAAAAATATTCAAAAATGCTTAGCCCTGCTTAATCAATTTAGATTTGCATAAAAAGGCTATTTTGACCCATGAAAATGTGACAATTAGGAATCATGAGAAAAGGAAAAAGGGGTATGAGTCCGTTCGGAAATTGTGTACTTGGGTAGCAGCCCCGATGCACCGTATCCGTCGGAAAGGGGTTTTTCGTTCGTTGGTTGTGAATTTGGGTTAGAGTCCCAATGCTTGACCATCGGCGAAAAGAGGGATTTGAAAACCGTTGGGACACTTGTACTTGGGTTAGAGTCCCAATGCAATGTCTCCGGCGGAAAAAGAATTAGGGACCGTTCGTTGTAGGCCTGCTGTGATCGAGAACTTGCAACTAGCCACATACTACGGAAAGCTCTGACTCCGGTGGCTCTACTACTTGAACCGACAACCACGCACTGGGAGTGGAGAGATGGCGAGAGCAGCGTGTACCCTCGTGGCCGGCGTGCCTGGAGAGGAGAGGAGTACTGTGTTCTCGGGTGGCGCAGGACCGGTTCAGGGGTAGAAAAATCGTGGTAGCCGGAGTTGGTATATGCAAGCTTAAGTGCTACATATGCAGTGTGGATAGGGATCCCCAGCTGGGTACTAATCGATTCGAATCGTCGTTGCTCCTCGGATATGGAGACTTGATCCTTTGACCTACAATTGAAAAGTGGTTCGAAACTAGGTGTTTTTGAGAATGAGTAAGAATTTGAAGTTATGATGAGATATGAAAAGGAATATGGAATTATGGATATGATTAAAATAAGACTGAGTTAAAATATTGAAATAGAGTAGTAATGCTTTTCTGCAAAACTCTTGACTCTTGCTCCAGCCTTACCTTGACTCCCCTCAGCCTGCATTCCTGAGTCTCATTCCTTTTTCTTAGTCGGGTAAGTCTTGCGGAGTACCCCAGTACTCAGGGTTTGTTAACCCCATGTTGCAGGGACGCAGCAGCTGGAGGTTTGTTTCGCCCCTTGCTGTGTAACAGTGGTACAGGAGGGATGTGAGGAGGAGTAATGTCGAACCCGTGGGCAGGGTTCTTACCGTTAAATACTAAATATTGTTGTATCGTCATTCCACCGCTACTTATTTTATTTATGGTCTGTAATATTCGCACTTCAATCGTATTTGGACAAGCGGTTTGTAATCTAAGTACCTTATAACCTTTCCACATTTTCACTCTGATGTAATTTGTTATGAAATGTTGTAATTCTGTAATGACTTCGCAATGGGATCCTGTTGGAGGAAATCGGGTGCTAATGTAGCCCGACAGAACCTTCTAGATCATTTGGGACGCGGACCCGGCTGTCAGAGGTCATGAGTGACAATGACAGGTGTCTGTGGGCCCTGTGATTTAGGCGGTTCCGTCACAGCTGGTATCAGAGCGTTCCATTGCTAAATCATTGCCGTATTACTTTGCAAAACTTCAAAGTGTTTTGGATCATAAACTTTAAATTGCTATTTTGGTCCAAATTGCTCTTTCTTGTCTAAATCTGTATTAGAGTTACAGTAGTTAGTGGAATAATGCTATTACTAGCCCTATGTTAAAAAAAAATTATGCAGTTATTTATTTTTGCATTGGTTTCGAAAGTTCGTAAGTACGATTCATGCATCATGATTGATTCACATTATAAATAACTTCCTCCTTAAAAACGGGTTATGGGTTAGGATTTATCAAACCTATTCTTGCTAGCCTGTATTATATCCTTACTAATCCCAACTTATCTTCTCCAGCATGGCACGCTGCAAGCAGACTGCGCGTAAGATGACGGGACCTAGGGGTGTGCCGTGCCACCAGCTGGCGCCGCGCGACGGGGAGGCCTCTAGCAGTCGTCGCCCCCGCCGCAGCCGCGCTGAGCTACAGGAGGAGATAGAGAGGATGAGGGAGGAGATGAGGAGGATGGTGGAGGACTTCGCCACCGCTCGTCGGGAGCACTACCAGGATGTAGCGACGATCGACCGACTGCGGACCTCTGTGGCTCGTCTGATCGAGCAGAGGGATGCCACTTGGGCGCGTGAGGACGCGACCAGGGCGAGACTGCACGAGCTGGAGATCTACGTAGAGCAGATCGAGGACTACGATGACACATTGCACGAGGAGGTGCATAGGCTCAACAATGAGCTTAACCCGATCCTGCAGCCACGTGTAGAGGACCCCGAGGATGGGGTGGTCGTTGGTCCTGAGGATCAGGACATGGAGGACGTGGACGAGGAGATTGAGCCACTCCAGGTGATCGTCGAGGAGGACGCCGACGAGGACGTCGAGGAGGGCGTCGAGGAGCACGTGGCGGAGGTTGATGAGGACGGTGTCATCTCTGACGGGACCGTGGGAGACGACGTTTAGATTAGCCATAGGACTAGCGATATCAGTATTTGCACTCTTTAGGGTATTGTAATGTCAGTGTTGCCATGAAAACCTTAGTATGGTTTGAGAACTGTATCGAGTGTTGGTTATGTACTCTGCCTATCGTATTGTATGGTGTGTATTGTATTAAGACCTGATTAAGTAATCTGAGAATCAGTTTGGTTTAATTATGCACAGATGCCTGTTAACACCCGCTCAACTGGTGCTGGTACTTCCGAGGACGGGGCCATTCCGCAAGCACCGCCAATTCCACCCACCTTGGCTGATGCCATTGCTGCATTGGCTAATGCTACGGCACTACTTGCGCAAAACCGGGATGACCGTGTTGGGCGTCGTGGCCGCCCCCATGATGATGAAACAACTTATGTAGACTTCACAGACACCCGTCCACCGGTGTTTACCAAAGCGGATGAGCCGCTGGAAGCAGACGACTGGCTCCGTATCATGGAGCAGAAGTTTGGATTGATTCGCTGCACGGAAACCCAGAAGCCGTTGTTTGCAGCACAGCAACTCCGAGGTCCCGCAAGCGCTTGGTTCGCAAACCTCCAGTCAGCACAGCCGGTGGGGCATCAACTTACTTGGGCGGAGTTTCGTGAGGCATTTCGTGCACATTACATCCCTGCGGGAGTGATGAAGATGAAATTGGATCAATTCTTGGCACTGCAGCAAAAGGAGTCTACAGTCATGCAATATGTCAGTCAGTTCAATCACCTGTCGCAGTATGCCCCTGAGCATACTAACACCGATCAGAAGAAGAAGGACTGTTTTGTCAGGGGTTTGAACTTCAAGATTCAGCGAAGCCTGTCTAACAATCTCAACTGCACGTATCATGAGGCTATCAACAGTGCCATAGCTTCTGAAGAAAGTGATCGCAAGCACCAAGAAGAGAAGAAAAAGAAGAAGTCTGGGTCAGCTGGATCTTCTGGCCATCAAAAGCGCCAGAAAATCATATACCATCCCACTCATCACACACGCCCCCAGTATCCTCATCAGCAGGTCGTAGTTCGAACTGTTGCTACTTCTCACACTTCTAACCAACAAAGCACCACCCAGCCGAATGCCCCTGGTGTTCGCGTAACCACTCCTCAAGCAACTTACAACCAGCCTTGCTACAATTGTGGCAAGATGGGACATTGGTCCCGCAACTGCCCATTTCCCAAACAATACAATCAGAATGCACAGAAGGCTCCTGGTGGACAACAGCAGCAGACTCAGCACCGTGGCCACCAACAGCAGGCCCAGAAGGGAAAGGTTGTGAGAAAAGCAGGACAGGTCTACTACACGCAAGTTGGAGACATTCCTGAAGGTGAACCCGTCATGCTGGGTAGGTTCCCTGTCGCAAGTCATCCTGCTATCATGCTTTTCGATTCCGGTGCATCGCATTCATTCATCAATCGTGCATTTTTTGTCAAGCATGAAATTCCGATTGGGCAGATAGAGGAAAGTTTCCTTATACAGTCGCCCGGAGGGCGCATCAGTACTAAAGAGATGGTACATCGGGTGCCCATAGAACTTGGCGGGCATATATTCCCGACCTCGATGATAGTGCTGAAGGATCAGGATATAGATGTGATATTAGGCATGAATTGGATGTGTCAGCACAGAGCTCTCATAGACGTGCTGAATAGAACCATCAGAGTAAACTTGCCTAATAGCCAAACTCAACTTCTTATCCAACTTCCCATACCTCAAAGAGCAGTTGGTAGGGTATGTGCAACCACAGTTAAAGAAGTGCGGAACATTCCGATAGTCTGTGAATTTCCGGATGTATTCCCTGACGAATTGCCTGGCTTACCCCCTGACGGGGATGTAGAATTTGCCATTGAGCTGAAGCCTGGAACAGCACCTATTTCCCGTAGAGCATATAGAATGCCGCCGAAGGAGTTGGCAGAGTTGAAAGTTCAGTTGCAGGATCTGTTGGATAAGGGTTTCATCAGGCCTAGTTCATCCCCTTGGGGTTGTCCTGCTATTTTTGTTAAAAAGAAGGACAGCTCCCTCAGACTCTGTGTCGATTACCGTCCCCTCAATGAGGTCACTATCAAAAATAAGTACCCTTTACCTCGCATAGATCTACTTTTTGACCAGCTTGCGGGGGCCAAGGTGTTCTCAAAAATTGACCTCAGATCGGGGTACCACCAAAAAAAATCCGTCCAGAAGATATTCCCAAAACAGCCTTCACTACCAGATATGGTCTTTACGAGTATCTGGTTATGTCTTTCGGCCTGACCAATGCCCCTGCCTATTTCATGTACCTTATGAATTCCGTCTTCATGCCCGAACTCGACAAGTTTGTAGTCGTGTTCATCGACGACATACTGGTCTACTCCAAAAACCCGGAAGAGCATGCCAAACACCTTCGTGTAGTCCTAACTCGGTTGCGAGAACATCAACTGTATGTCAAGTTCAGTAAGTGCGAGTTTTGGTTGGACAGAGTTCCGTTTCTTGGGCATATTCTGTCGGCCGAAGGTGTATCGGTTGACCCAAGCAAAGTGGAAGAGATCTTGAATTGGAAACCACCAACCACAGTACATCAAGTCCGTAGTTTTATGGGAATGGCGGGATATTACCGCCGTTTTATTCCGGATTTTTCCAAAATATCTAAGCCTATTACCAACTTATTGAAGAACGAGGTCAAGTTTGCCTGGTCACCTGAGTGTGAGCAAGCATTTCAGACTTTGAAGAAGTTGTTAACCACTGCCCCAGTCCTAGCTCAACCGGACATTGAAAAGCCATTCGACGTATACTGCGACGCTTCTGGAACCGGCCTGGGGTGTGTTTTGATGCAAGAAGGCCGAGTCATTGCTTATGCGTCACGACAGCTTAAGCGTCATGAAGAAAATTATCCCACTCATGATCTAGAATTGGCAGCTGTGGTCCATGCACTGAAAATTTGGCGTCATTATTTGCTTGGCAGTACTTGCAAGATCTACACCGATCACAAGAGCCTAAAATATATATTTACCCAAGAAGAGTTGAACATGAGACAACGAAGATGGCTCGAGTTGATCAAGGATTATGACATTGAAGTGCATTATCACCCTGGTAAAGCAAATGTGGTTGCCGATGCGCTCAGTCGCAAGATTCATTGCAGTTGTTTGGCAGTAAAGCCCCGAGACCTTTCTTTATGCTATGAACTAGAAAAGTTGGGGGTAGAAATAGTTGAACAGGGTAGTGTGAATCATGTTAGTATTGAGACCACCATCCGTGATGAGATAATCGCCGCTCAGAAAGGAAGCAAAGGCATCAAGCATATTAAGGAGAAAGTCCAAGCTGGTACTGTAGATTGTTTCAGGATTGACGAAGAAGGGGTCGTATGGTTCAAAGGGCGGCTAGTAGTTCCAAAGGTACCCGAGTTGCGACAAAAGATTTTGGATGAAGCACATTTGACTAGATTCTCCATCCACCCTGGGAGCAATAAAATGTACCAGGATTTGAGGCAAAAGTTTTGGTGGACCAAAATGAAAATAGAGATCGCTCGATATGTAGCGAAGTGTGACACTTGTCAGAAAGTGAAAGCTGTACACATGAAGCCCGGTGGAGAACTGCAACCACTGCCTATTCCTGCATGGAAATGGGAGGACATTAGTATGGATTTTATCGTAGGTCTGCCAAAAACACCCAGGGGTTTTGACTCAGTTTGGGTTGTGGTTGATCGCCTCACTAAGCAAGCCCACTTCATCCCCGTCAAGACTATTTACACTGCTGTGAACTATGCAAAGCTGTACATCCAGAATTTGATGAAGCTTCATGGTGTGCCCAAGACCATTGTCTCTGATCGAGGTTCTCAATTCATTTCTAACTTTTGGAGGGCTTTCCACAAGTCACTTGGAACAAAGCTTCTACCTAGCACAGCATACCATCCGCAGACTGACGGACAGACTGAGAGAGTCAACCAGGTGTTGGAGGACATGTTGAGAGCATGTGCACTCAATTACACTGAATCTTGGGATGAGTGTTTGGCACTGGCAGAATTTTCGTACAATAACAGCTACCAAGAAAGCATCAAAATGGCACCGTTTGAGGCGGTATATGGTCGTAGGTGTCGAACACCCCTGAATTGGTCTGAGCCTGGGGAGAGATGGTACTTCGGCGTTGACTTGGTGGAAGAGACTGAAGCAAAGGTTCGGCAAATACAAGATAACCTGAAGGTTGCACAGTCGCGACAGAAGAGTTACGCCGATCAAAGGCGTCGTCCTTTGGTGTTTAAGACAGGAGATTATGTCTATCTCAAAGTCTCACCCATGAAGGGAATTAATCGATTTGGAGTTAAAGGCAAATTAGCTCCTCGATACATTGGACCATTTCAAATCATAGCTCGTCATGGGAAAGTAGCTTATAAGTTGAAACTGCCAGATCATCTCTCAGCCGTCCACAACGTTTTTCATGTATCACAACTAAAAAAGTGTCTTCGGGTGCCAGATCAAGTCGTGGATGTTGGGGGAATAGAACTCCAACCCGACCTAACGTACTCTGAGTATCCTATCCAAGTCTTGGATCAGAAGGATCGCGTCACTCGGAGAACCACTACAAGATGGTACAAGATTCAATGGAGCGAACATTCCGAGGATGAAGCCACCTGGGAGTCTGAAGACTATCTCGCCTAAAACTTCCCCGAGTTCTTTGCTACATTGTAAATGTAAAGTTTCTGGTTGTAGTCGGTATAAACTTCCCTCATTATCTTATGGTAGAAACTAGAGTGGGTTTACTTGAGACATTTTCTTTTCCATCACTTAACCCTAAGGTTTATCGTCTATCAAATCTCGGGTCGAGATTTATTTAAGGGGGAAGGGCTGTAATACCCCGGGTATTACGGCTAATTAATTATGACATGTCATCATGTTTATTATTAATCATCTGCATATGATTGTGCTTAGGGCTTCTAAAGTGATTCAATTATGTTTAGTCTTGATGGTGCAATTAAACTTTTAAATGGGAATTAAAGATATTAGCAAAAGAAAAATTCTAATTAAGTTTTAAATTGACTCAAAACTTTAATTTAAAAACTATTTGGAATTTTATGAAAGTGCCTTAATAAAAGTTGTAGATCTATTGAAATGAAGCAACTTTTATTTTGGGAGATTTTGAAGTTATAATGTAAAAATTTAAATTAAACTCAAATTACTATGCTAAAATTCAAATTTGAAACTTCAAATTCAAAAATATTAGGAATTGGACAAAACTTCCTTAATAAGAGTTGTATAGATCACTGAGTAGGACAACTTCTATTTTGACAATTTTTCAAGTTGTTAAAGAAATTTAAAAGTAATTTTAAAAATTCAGTTTGGAATTCAAAACCCTCTTTTACCCCCTTTACTGTAGTTTCAAAACCATGTGGAATTTGGGTTTGGTTCAAAAACAAAAGTTGTCCAAAATTTTGAAACCTACAACTTTTGTGTTTGCACTTTTTCAAGTTAGTACACGAAATCTGGTGATTTGAGTCAAAAACCGAGAGGGGGGGTACGGCACTGCTACAGTAACCCGCCCCCCCCCACTCTGTTCGCGCACAGGAGCTGGCCGCCGCGGCGCACGCGCGCGCGGCGCCGCCCTACCGGCCGGGATCCTGCCCCCGGTCGCGGCAGCACGTGTAGGGGACCCCGCGCCGTCCTCTGCCGCTTCTGTCTCCCCCTAGAACCGGCTTAAAGACGACGGCCACCCCCTCCCGTTCCCTTCTCCTTCCCGCTTGGCACCGGTGACCGCATCCATTGCCCCGACCAAATCGGCCTCAACCCGTGCACCATTCTCCAATTGCTTGAGCATCCAACTTCCCTGCCTTCTTGCGCACCTAGTGCCTCCATTTGGGCTTAGGTTCGTGTCCTGTGATCCGAGAACGCCTGTCGCCGTCCCTGCGGAAGACCGGAGCGCCGCCGTAGCCGTCTCTCACGCGACGAGCTCGCTGTAGTGAGCCTCTCCTCCTTCGGTATTTCGTTTGTGACTCTCTATCTCGTGCTCTAGCTCATGCTCGCGGCGGTTTTTCATTTCGTTCCCTAGGATCGCCGGAACGAGACTTCACCGTCGGGGCCGAGTCGCTGTGTCCGCCGCCGTAGCCAACCTCGTCGTTCTACTCCGTCCCTGCCTCAGCCAACCGTCGGGCTAGGATCGTGGTGAGCTCCTGATCCTCCCTGGCCCTTTTCCCTTAGTTCCCCGGCGTCTCCGCGGCCGGAACATGGTCGCCGTGCCGCCGTGGGTGTACGCGCGCGCGGCAGCGCGCGAGGTGGAAGAAGGAGCTGACAGGCGGGCCCGGCCTGTCAGCGTCCCTGGGCGTACGCGCGCGCGCGGGCGAACGCGCGGGTGGAGTTGGGCCGGCCCGCTGATGTTGGGCCGCCTCGGGCCGAAGCGTTTTCTTTATTTTGAAGGGATTTCCAGTGGATTTTCCATTTTATTTTTGAATGAATAGTACTTCCATTTGTCATTTTCATAGGGATATTTCTGTTAATCTAAAAATTATGAAAATTATTGTGGGTACTCTCTGGAGAATGTAGTATTTTATAAAAATATTATATATAGTGTTTGGATGTGTTCTGTGGGAACTAAAAATCGGCATATTAATTAGTAAATGTAACTTTGAGCAATTTTAATAAATTCCAGAATTATCCAAAAATCATGAAAATTTATGTGGTACTATTTTAGAGTAAGATCTATCTGTTGGGTAAGTTTGAGCTCGTTTGGAAACTGTTAGGACACTTGTTTATTAGTTGTGGGGTATTTGATTAGTAAAATTAATCTAAGCGAATAATCCCTGTTGTTTGGTGTGATTTTGGATTGATTGGCTTCAAGGGTCTTTCACCATAGTGATCCTTGACAGAAGTATTAGGGTCGCATGTTGGTTGTAGTAAAGCTGTGCAGCGGCTTTCTGTGACCGTTAAAATGGTCAATAAAATAAAAGTAGGAAACATTGCTTTTACCTTCCGTAAATTGTTTACAACTTTACCGTGAAGGAAAGTTATACTCAAGATCTTAATGGTTTACTTTCAAGCATTTCATTTGTTGTCCTCATGCCATGCTAAGCATACATCATTGCATACGTGTAGTGCCCGTTCCCGAGGAGGTCCAGGTCGAGACTACCGCTGAGGAGGTCACTCCAGAAGCCATCCAAGGATTTGACATCTGCGGGACTGATCCTGACCCGACGCTGTACACGATTCAAGGCAAGCCCCGGTGCATTCAGCCCCGCCTTGTGTTTTATAAAATTATTTATCACTTGAGTCTATTATTGCATTAGGTTGTTAGGAGTTGTTTGTCTCCTATATTGATGCATTACCTGCCTTGATACATAATATCCCGGAAACCTGTTTAAAAATAAAAATATTCAAAAATGCTTAGCCCTGCTTAATCAATTTAGATTTGCATAAAAAGGCTATTTTGACCCATGAAAATGTGACAATTAGGAATCATGAGAAAAGGAAAAAGGGGTATGAGTCCGTTCGGAAATTGTGTACTTGGGTAGCAGCCCCGATGCACCGTATCCGTCGGAAAGGGGTTTTTCGTTCGTTGGTTGTGAATTTGGGTTAGAGTCCCAATGCTTGACCATCGGCGGAAAGAGGGATTTGAAAACCGTTGGGACACTTGTACTTGGGTTAGAGTCCCAATGCAATGTCTCCGGCGGAAAAAGAATTAGGGACCGTTCGTTGTAGGCCTGCTGTGATCGAGAACTTGCAACTAGCCACATACTACGGAAAGCTCTGACTCCGGTGGCTCTACTACTTGAACCGACAACCATGCACTGGGAGTGGAGAGATGGCGAGAGCAGCGTGTACCCTCGTGGCCGGCGTGCCTGGAGAGGAGAGGAGTACTGTGTTCTCGGGTGGCGCAGGACCGGTTCAGGGGTAGAAAAATCGTGGTAGCCGGAGTTGGTATATGCAAGCTTAAGTGCTACATATGCAGTGTGGATAGGGATCCCCAGCTGGGTACTAATCGATTCGAATCGTCGTTGCTCCTCGGATATGGAGACTTGATCCTTTGACCTACAATTGAAAAGTGGTTCGAAACTAGGTGTTTTTGAGAATGAGTAAGAATTTGAAGTTATGATGAGATATGAAAAGGAATATGGAATTATGGATATGATTAAAATAAGACTGAGTTAAAATATTGAAATAGAGTAGTAATGCTTTTCTGCAAAACTCTTGACTCTTGCTCCAGCCTTACCTTGACTCCCCTCAGCCTGCATTCCTGAGTCTCATTCCTTTTTCTTAGTCGGGTAAGTCTTGCGGAGTACCCCAGTACTCAGGGTTTGTTAACCCCATGTTGCAGGGACGCAGCAGCTGGAGGTTTGTTTCGCCCCTTGCTGTGTAACAGTGGTACAGGAGGGATGTGAGGAGGAGTAATGTCGAACCCGTGGGCAGGGTTCTTACCGTTAAATACTAAATATTGTTGTATCGTCATTCCACCGCTACTTATTTTATTTATGGTCTGTAATATTCGCACTTCAATCGTATTTGGACAAGCGGTTTGTAATCTAAGTACCTTATAACCTTTCCACATTTTCACTCTGATGTAATTTGTTATGAAATGTTGTAATTCTGTAATGACTTCGCAATGGGATCCTGTTGGAGGAAATCGGGTGCTAATGTAGCCCGACAGAACCTTCTAGATCATTTGGGACGCGGACCCGGCTGTCAGAGGTCATGAGTGACAATGACAGGTGTCTGTGGGCCCTGTGATTTAGGCGGTTCCGTCACAGCTGGTATCAGAGCGTTCCATTGCTAAATCATTGCCGTATTACTTTGCAAAACTTCAAAGTGTTTTGGATCATAAACTTTAAATTGCTATTTTGGTCCAAATTGCTCTTTCTTGTCTAAATCTGTATTAGAGTTATAGTAGTTAGTGGAATAATGCTATTACTAGCCCTATGTTAAAAAAAAATTATGCAGTTATTTATTTTTGCATTGGTTTCGAAAGTTCGTAAGTACGATTCATGCATCATGATTGATTCACATTATAAATAACTTCCTCCTTAAAAACGGGTTATGGGTTAGGATTTATCAAACCTATTCTTGCTAGCCTGTATTATATCCTTACTAATCCCAACTTATCTTCTCCAGCATGGCACGCTGCAAGCAGACTGCGCGTAAGATGACGGGACCTAGGGGTGTGCCGCGCCACCAGCTGGCGCCGCGCGACGGGGAGGCCTCTAGCAGTCGTCGCCCCCGCCGCAGCCGCGCTGAGCTACAGGAGGAGATAGAGAGGATGAGGGAGGAGATGAGGAGGATGGTGGAGGACTTCGCCACCGCTCGTCGGGAGCACTACCAGGATGTAGCGACGATCGACCGACTGCGGACCTCTGTGGCTCGTCTGATCGAGCAGAGGGATGCCACTTGGGCGCGTGAGGACGCGACCAGGGCGAGACTGCACGAGCTGGAGATCTACGTAGAGCAGATCGAGGACTACAACGACACATTGCACGAGGAGGTGCATAGGCTCAACAATGAGCTTAACCCGATCCTGCAGCCACGTGTAGAGGACCCCGAGGATGGGGTGGTCGTTGGTCCTGAGGATCAGGACATG
Source organism: Eremochloa ophiuroides (assembly GCA_038502445.1). NCBI lineage: Eukaryota > Viridiplantae > Streptophyta > Magnoliopsida > Poales > Poaceae > Eremochloa > Eremochloa ophiuroides. The sequence goes on from JAHLJS010000002.1 coordinate 97,284,702, forward strand.
GAGGACGTGGACGAGGAGATTGAGCCACTCCAGGTGATCGTCGAGGAGGACGCCGACGAGGACGTCGAGGAGGGCGTCGAGGAGCACGTGGCGGAGGTTGACGAGGACGGTGTCATCACTGACGGGACCATGGGAGACGACGTTTAGATTAGCCATAGGACTAGCGATATCAGTATTTGCACTCTTTAGGGTATTGTAATGTCAGTGTTGCCATGAAAACCTTAGTATGGTTTGAGAACTGTATCGAGTGTTGGTTATGTACTCTGCCTATCGTATTGTATGGTGTGTATTGTATTAAGACCTGATTAAGTAATCTGAGAATCAGTTTGGTTTAATTATGCACAGATGCCTGTTAACACCCGCTCAACTGGTGCTGGTACTTCCGAGGATGGGGCCATTCCGCAAGCACCGCCAATTCCACCCACCTTGGCTGATGCCATTGCTGCATTGGCTAATGCTACGGCACTACTTGCGCAAAACCGGGATGACCGTGTTGGGCGTCGTGGCCGCCCCCATGATGAGGAAACAACTTATGTAGACTTCACAGACACCCGTCCACCGGTGTTTACCAAAGCGGATGAGCCGCTGGAAGCAGACGACTGGCTCCGTATCATGGAGCAGAAGTTTGGATTGATTCGCTGCACGGAAACCCAGAAGCCATTGTTTGCAGCACAGCAACTCCGAGGTCCCGCAAGCGCTTGGTTCGCAAACCTCCAGTCAGCACAGCCGGTGGGGCATCAACTTACTTGGGCGGAGTTTCGTGAGGCATTTCGTGCACATTACATCCCTGCGGGAGTGATGAAGATGAAATTGGATCAATTCTTGGCACTGCAGCAAAAGGAGTCTACAGTCATGCAATATGTCAGTCAGTTCAATCACCTGTCGCAGTATGCCCCTGAGCATACTAACACCGATCAGAAGAAGAAGGACTGTTTTGTCAGGGGTTTGAACTTCAAGATTCAGCGAAGCCTGTCTAACAATCTCAACTGCACGTATCATAAGGCTATCAACAGTGCCATAGCTTTTGAAGAAAGTGATCGCAAGCACCAAGAAGAGAAGAAAAAGAAGAAGTCTGGGTCAGCTGGATCTTCTGGCCATCAAAAGCGCCAGAAAATCATATACCATCCCACTCATCACACACGCCCCCAGTATCCTCATCAGCAGGTCGTAGTTCGAACTGCTGCTACTTCTCACACTTCTAACCAACAAAGCACCACCCAGCCGAATGCCCCTGGTGTTCGCGTAACCACTCCTCAAGCAACTTACAACCAGCCTTGCTACAATTGTGGCAAGATGGGACATTGGTCCCGCAACTGCCCATTTCCCAAACAATACAATTAGAATGCACAGAAGGCTCCTGGTGGACAACAGCAGCAGACTCAGCACCGTGGCCACCAACAGCAGGCCCAGAAGGGAAAGGTTGTGAGAAAAGCAGGACAGGTCTACTACACACAAGTTGGAGACATTCCTGAAGGTGAACCCGTCATGCTGGGTAGGTTCCCTGTCGCAAGTCATCCTGCTATCATGCTTTTCGATTCCGGTGCATCGCATTCATTCATCAATCGTGTATTTTTTGTCAAGCATGAAATTCCGATTGGGCAGATAGAGGAAAGTTTCCTTATACAGTCGCCCGGAGGGCGCATCAGTACTAAAGAGATGGTACATCGGGTGCCCATAGAACTTGGCGGGCATATATTCCCGACCTCGATGATAGTGCTGAAGGATCAGGATATAGATGTGATATTAGGCATGAATTGGATGTGTCAGCACAGAGCTCTCATAGACGTGCTGAATAGAACCATCAGAGTAAACTTGCCTAATAGCCAAACTCAACTTCTTATCCAACTTCCCATACCTCAAAGAGCAGTTGGTAGGGTATGTGCAACCACAGTTAAAGAAGTGCGGAACATTCCGATAGTCTGTGAATTTCCGGATGTATTCCCTGACGAATTGCCTGGCTTACCTGTAACACCCTAAAAATTGCTATTTTATAAATAGGAATAAAATAATTTAATTTGGTATTTTATGAACATGAAAATATAGGAAATTGATTTAATTGGGTAAATAGTTGGGTAATTGTTATATGAAATATAATTTGGTTTATAAAAATAAAATGAAATCTAGGTCAAACATGTATGTTGCACTCATGCCCCTGCATTTGATTTATTCTGTTGAGTGAATTTAATAAAATTTAAAATGGATTTAAACACCCTTTGGAAATAGTTTTGTGATATGGTTTTGAATTAACATAAATATTAAATAAGTCAAATTTAAGGGTAATATATTTTGTGATGATTTATTTTGATGGAAAACTAAAATAAATTCAAATAGCTTTTTGAAAATAATATGGAAAATGATTATTTGCTTCAAACTCCTATGTTGAAACTTATTTTGATTTGAATTCAAAACCTTATTCAAATCTATATTGGGAAAATACTTTTAAAATTGAATTTGAAACCCCTTTTGAAAATGCTTTGGAAATAGAAAAGGAAATTCCTTTTCCTGCTCTCCTTTCGGCCTGTGCAGTAAGCCAGCCCGGCCTGCTCTCCATCTCTCTGATTTTGGCCCGAGGCCCAGCCAGCTGCACCCCCTTCCCTCTTGGGCCCAAGGCCAATTCTCCCTCAGGCCGGCCCAAACCGGAGCTCGGCTCCCTCCTTCTCTTCTCCCTCCCCCTCTCTTCTGCTTGGGCCGAGCCCAGCAAGCAGCCAGGCCCGCGCGCCCCTCTCCTCTTTCTCTGTAACTGACAGCGCGGACCCGCACCCTTGCTCACCGACAGGTGGGACCCAGCCGTCAGCTCCACCTTCCTTCTTCCTCGTCGCCTTCCAAAACAGAGCACGGTCGCCGCGCGATGCCGCCATGAAATCCGCCCCCAAATCACCTCCTCTTGCCAAATTGGAATCGGTTGTGGCCTTATAAGCTCGAGCCGCGCCCCTGCTCCCTTTTTCCGAACCCTAGGCGCCCTCGCATCCCCTCCGCCGAGCCCACCGAATTGCCGCCGCCACCAAGCTCTCCGCCGCCGTGGGCAATTCGCCTCGCGGGTCGCCGCTCTTCCCTCGGTGAGTCCCATTCAAACCTCGCGGGGCTTCACCAAACCCACCGAGCCAGCTTCCCCTCCATTTTGGGCACTAACCGACCCTCTCCACCGTGTACAGGGGCATCCCGTCCGCCGTCGCTCGTCGCCGACCGTCTCCGAGCCGCTTCCGATCTTCCCGAGGCCCTAGGTGAAATCCTCGAGCCTCTCTCTTGCTCCCTGTGCCATTCCCATGAATTTTGGTGCACTGCAGTGCTGATTTCGCCATCTCCGGCCAAGCTCCGACGAGGTTAGCCGCCGCGGCGCGTGCTGCTCGTCCTCCGGGCCGCGATAGGCCCTACCGAACCCTTAGATCGACTCGCGGTCAAGTTCTGCACCGCCCAGTATGCTTCCCGCGCCGATCCATGCACTCAGCGCCGGATCCGCATGTTCCGGCTAGCCGCCGGCCATGGCGCCACCGTGGTCAGGCCGGAGCGCCGCCGGCCCCTCCTCCAATCTGTTCTGCGCCGCCCAAATCAAGATCAACGGCCCACATCGAAAGATACCGGTTCGCCGGTCTTTTTGCAAAAGAACCCCCGCAGTTTTTGATGTATATACCCGCAGTCCAAATGTCACTGTGCACTGAGTTTTGAAAATCTTCATTTCCAGCCCCTGTAGTTATGGATAATTGAGGCCCGATCCAAATTCAATTGAAAATCAGAATTTGATTCAAATTAATTTGAAAATGATTTCAATTAATCACAGTTTTGCCACTGCTTTTCAATTGCTTATAAAATGCTCATTTTAACTCTAAATTGATCGATTCAAATTGCATTAGATACATAATTTCATCCTCTTTCTAGTAATATAATTTTTACCTATGTTAATAATATTTTATTTTCAAGTATTATTTTAATCCCTAAAAATGCATGAAAATCTTATAAAATTCATATCTTATGCATTTTAAATCCGTATCTCGCAAACCCTAGCTCCGATTATCGTGATCTCCGCGTCAGTGTGTTCGTAGCAACACGTAGAACCGTTTTCTAATTCTTTTAACTTCTATTTCATTGATTGGTGTATTGTTCTAATAGAATATTATCTTTGCTATGCATGTATGTATTGAATGCTCGTGTGGTGCCTTATGATCGCGCTCAGCCGTTGAGAGTTACGTTGGTAATCAAGAAGAAGAAGAAGGTGATCCAGGAATTCTTTCAAGGATTACTGAGCAGCTGTGGGTGAAAAGCAAATAAAGGCAAGTATAGCTTTGGGTATTATTTCTATAATTGTGATCGTGTGAATTGACTAATGGGAAAGTAATGAACGTTAAAAGATGACTTTATTCCGTAAGTGAATACCCCGGGAAAACCGCGCAACTATGAGTGCTAATGGGCTCTGGTTTTAGTTAAGTATGAAGTTCTTTCTGGCATCGTTGGCGGTTACCCATGTGGCGCAAATGGGGAAAAGCAGACTGTGGATCTCTGGACAGGTGGTATCACACAGACTGACTGATGAAACCAATAGCGGCCGCGACATGTTGGATAAGACTTTTGAAAGACTTCATAGTGGACCCTGCCGGCCTTCCTTGGTAGTGGGCCAAGAGGCTGATCACCTCGGGAAAAAGGGTAAACCACGGCTCGTAGTGAAAGTGTGCAACCTCTGCAGAGTGTAAAACTAGTATACTAGCCGCGCCCTCGGTCATGGGTGGCCTGGAATCCTCATGGAACAGAAAGTATTGTTGTTGATTAATTGTTTACGCTTTACCTTATTTACTTTACATTGATCATGATTATATGGGATCAGTACCTTGCGGTTATATTTGCTGAGTTCGACATGAACTCATTCTTGCTATTTCCTCACACCTCAGGAGAAGTTTAGACTTGTGGTCAACCAGTCAGTTTGTTCCTGCGGAGTGAAGTCTACACCCGGCGTGAAGTCATTTTTCGCGTTATACTCTGAGGTGATGTTTAATTGTTAATACGTTATTTAAGCATTTTGTCTCTTGATATTACCTTATTCTGTGACTATATGTGAGATTTGTCTTTTTATTTCACATATATTATATATCTGGTTTTGTCCTTAAAACCGGGTGTGACATTACCCCCTGACGGGGATGTAGAATTTGCCATTGAGCTGAAGCCTGGAACAGCACCTATTTCCCGTAGAGCATATAGAATGCCGCCGAAGGAGTTGGCAGAGTTGAAAGTTCAGTTGCAGGATCTGTTGGATAAGGGTTTCATCAGGCCTAGTTCATCCCCTTGGGGTTGTCCTGCTATTTTTGTTAAAAAGAAGGACAGCTCCCTCAGACTCTGTGTCGATTACCGTCCCCTCAATGAGGTCACTATCAAAAATAAGTACCCTTTACCTTGCATAGATCTACTTTTTGACCAGCTTGCGGGGGCCAAGGTGTTCTCAAAAATTGACCTCAGATCGGGGTACCACCAAAAAAAAATCCGTCCAGAAGATATTCCCAAAACAGCCTTCACTACCAGATATGGTCTTTACGAGTATCTGGTTATGTCTTTCGGCCTGACCAATGCCCCTGCCTATTTCATGTACCTTATGAATTCCGTCTTCATGCCCGAACTCGACAAGTTTGTAGTCGTGTTCATCGACGACATACTGGTCTACTCCAAAAACCCGGAAGAGCATGCCAAACACCTTCGTGTAGTCCTAACTCGGTTGCGAGAACATCAACTGTATGTCAAGTTCAGTAAGTGCGAGTTTTGGTTGGACAGAGTTCCGTTTCTTGGGCATATTCTGTCGGCCGAAGGTGTATCGGTTGACCCAAGCAAAGTGGAAGAGATCTTGAATTGGAAACCACCAACCACAGTACATCAAGTCCGTAGTTTTATGGGAATGGCGGGATATTACCGCCGTTTTATTCCGGATTTTTCCAAAATATCTAAGCCTATTACCAACTTATTGAAGAACGAGGTCAAGTTTGACTGGTCACCTGAGTGTGAGCAAGCATTTCAGACTTTGAAGAAGTTGTTAATGAAACGACCTCGATTTCCACGAAGGGAAATCCACAGGCTCGAATTGTAATTCAACAGATTGCTTGGGACAATCCATGAAATTACCCATATCTCAGTTGACACCTGGATCCATACAACGATAATTAAGTCTTACATAAACATTTATTACATCGCCACACTGGCGGAATCAACAATCAGAGAAGCTTTGGAAGATGCGGAAGCGATTCATCCTTCACGGCCAACTTGAGTGTAGCACGTGACCCTATTCCTCGTCATCATCTCCCTCGAAGTCGTACTCATTCTCGTCACCTGACAGCAAATTTATCAGTACGATTTGTACTGGCCACGGAGCCCACCTATGCAGCATTTGCTTTGTGGAAAGTGGATGCAAGGCTATACAAGCAGACCTATAGGCTGAGGTTTTCCTATGCAGCTGTAATCAATGTTTAATTAGTCAAGTTTTATCACCAGTTAACACCTTCATCCCTTTCCCATCACCACACCTCACATACCCACACCTCGCTCTCATTCGACAGGCCCAACTCCCTCTCGGGCCTATCTCAGCGGCACACTACCACAACGGGTACACTGCCGGAAAAATGTCATCCAGGGGGAGAAGAGAACACTCACTACACTAGTAGAAGCTTCACAGGAAAGGTCCATAGCCAACAGGTTGGCATATGTATCGATCGATCAACCATACACTCTGCAGAGGTTTCACTACTCACAAGATTAGCCATCATAGGTGTTGCGCAAACACCTAGGCAGAATTCCGGGTGCTTGCTTGCCTAGGTCGATGCCACCCTACCACTCAGCCCTGGGATATTCCGGATCCTACACCGTTATGCTGAGACTAGGAGACACAGTACCGGGCCCATCCAGTGGTACTGTGCATCTAGGACGGAACGGGAACCCATCGACCGTCTCCGCCCACCCTTATCACCTTTCAACCTAGCAGTAGTGGCACCGTCCTACCAAGTAGTCCAGCCGTCTCCCGCCCATCAGAAGCGAGTGAGTAGAAAAGGATTCCCATGAACCTGAAACTAGTCCATCCTAGGTTTGACCAAGCAGGCATCTCCACTTAGGGGATACTCTCCCCGTGCCATCACAGCACCTCCGTCCACGGGCTTCAAACCACCAAGGCTATCCCACCCGGAACCTCCTCAACAACTTTACCCGCCACAGGTATCTCGCTTGGGGATGCCCAGGTTGCACCCCCGGCACGACTTGCCCCATGGGCTCGTCTCACATCCCACTTGGTCGACATCAACCCTTACCACGCACCCAAGACGCACGCAGCACTCTCTCCCAGTGGTTATAATCAGTTTATACACCGTCCCAATTCCACCACATAGCATATAGCAAGTAGAAAGTAGTGGAAGAGTAACAGTAAATTAAGCAGCAGCTAACCTAACAGCGGATAGCAGGGTAAAGTCTTATCAAGGCAGGTAATTCAAATATACTACCATGCAACCAATCCATACATAATCATAAAGCAATAGCAACAATGTCATTTGCAATGCGTAATAGGATCTAAGGATTTGGTGGGACGTGGCACCTTCGTAGTCGTCTCCTAGCTCTTGGAAGTACTCGTGGTCGTCTTCCTTAGTTAGATCCTCCTCCGGCTCTGAAATCGAACACGAAATAGTCGCGTCAGCGACTCCTATAGAGTATTTCAGAAAAATCCAATAAAACAAAGAGCCAAATGCACACAAACATAGTCTTAGATTGTAGATCTCATTTTCCTGAGAATTTTGATATATGGTGCGCAATTTTTGGTCATCGTATGAATAAGTTATGAATTTCCAAAGATTATCCTATTTTCTGAAAATGGGAAAACTGGTCGGTTATTCAGGGGCAGCTCGGGATGTGGCGCGCGGGTTCAGTAGTGCGGCGTGTGTCGCCTCATCAGAACACAAACCCGAGGGTCGCCCACCAGGTGTTCCATGCTGGTTCCCAGAGAGTTGCCGGAGTTGGCGTAGCGCGGCGTGGCTCGGCGGTGGTCGGTGGTAGCTCGGCTGTGGTTGGGGGTATCTCGGCGGAGCTCGGGCGAATCGGAGATTCGCGGCGCCGAGGGTGCCGCTCTCCCGAGCTCTCCCGGGGAGGCTCGGGCGAATCGGAGATTTGGTGCGCCCGAGGGTGCCGTTCTCCCGAGGTCTCCCGCGGAGGCTCGGGCGAATCGGAAATTTGGGCTCCCGAGGGTGCCGTTCTCCCGAGGTCTCCTGCGGAGGCTCGGGCGAATCGGAAATATGGTGCTCCCGAGGGTGCCGTTCTCCCGAGGTCTCCTGCGGAGGCTCGGGCGAATCGGAAATATGGTGCTCCCGAGGGTGCCGGTCTCCCGAGGTCTCTCGCGGAGGCTCGGGCGAATCGGACATTTGGGCGCCCGAGGGGGCTGCTCTCCCGAGCTCTCCTGGGGAGGCTCGGGCGAATCGGACATTTGGGTGCTAGCAGGGTTCCAGGGCGTCTGTTCAAGGCGGCGGTGTCTCTCCGGTGCGGCGGACGATGACAGGGCGGCGATGACCATATTTCGGCAAGACAGGGCTCGGCTATCTAGCGGCGGTGCCGAGGCAGACTTGGCGAACCTCGGCGGCCTTTCTCCGCAGCGCGAGGCGACCGGGGGTACTCGGTACGGATTTGGGCGAGGCGGAACTTGTCGGCGGCGATGTCGTCGCGACGGTGAGGTTCCGGCGGGGCTAAGGATGTCTTCTAGGAGATGTATACGCGCCCAGGGTCCAAGGCGATGGTGTACCAACTACCAATTTGGCTACCGAGCTTTCCAAGGTGCTCGGTTGTGGCGGCGGCGTGTCGCCGTCGATGGCGGAAGGCGGCATCGCGGCTACGAACAAGTATTGGTTCAATCGAGTGCGGTCTTGTCAAATTGGTGAGGCCAGAGAGGCATACAACACTCTGGTGGCGAACTTAGCCATGGCATGACCTTCTTCTAGCGACGGCTCGCGGCGGCGCTCCGGTAAGGTCGCGGCGCACGCGGCCAAGGCGATTCAGGCTTCCTCTAGCGCTTAGATCCGCGTAGCTAGCTCGAGGGGGTCGTGGCGGTGCTCCACGATGCTCTAACCTATACGGTTGCTAGACGGATTGCTCGGAACGGGTGATTCGGCGTCGGAACGCGTCGGTGGTGAGCGCGCTCCGCCGAGAACGCGTCGTGCTGCGTTCTCGGTCTAGCAAGCTTGTAATCCGGGGGTTTTGGCTGGTCGAGTGAGTGCATGGTGCAGGTGATCTTCCCGAGCCGGTATAGGCTCGTGCCTGCGCGTCCCGAGGGTGGAACGCCATGGCAAAAGCAGGGCAAGGTTCGGACATGGCGTGCGGTGGCTCACCGTGGTGTCGGTGAAGCTAGGATGGCGGTGCAGTGGCGAGTCGGAGCCGTGCAGAGCGATCGCAGTGCCGTGCCGCTCCTCGTCCGCAGCTCGGCCTTCTCCTCCGAGTCCGGCTCCGGCGTGCTCCGCGGCGGCGGCGCTCCGGCAGCTTCTCCTCCTCTGCTCCGCCCTTCTCCTTCGCTCTCTCTCTCGGTTTGGTGCGGTGTGCCGGTCTGTGCTGCGGTGGCGGCGAGGGGAAATGAGAGTAGGGCTTCGGGGTGCTCCAATTTATAGGCGAGCTTGGCCAGTCTCCAATGGCGAACGGTCCCGATTGCGCTCGGCCGATCGAAGGGCCGTGGCTCGAGTGGATTTAGGGCTCCGGATGGCGCGGGTTCGCTTGGCGGCCAAGAAAGGAGGGGACAGGAGGGGAACAGCGGGGTCCAGGGCTCTGCCATGCTGTCGGCTGTGGGACCGGGGTCACGCCATTCGCGCGACACCCCCGGCAGGCGCGTCGCCTTCGTGAGGAAGAAGAACAGTGGGGGGGGCGAGAGCGGCTGACAGGCGGGGCCGGGTTGGCAGCGAGCGCGAGCGCGAGCGCGTGTGCGCCGGTCGTGCGCGTGCGCTGCCGAGCCGCGACGTGGGCCGCGCGCGGTGAGATGAGGAGAGGAAGGTCGGGCTGGCTCGGGCTGACTTAGCGACCCGGCTGGCCGAAGCTAATGGTTGGCCTAACTCTCTTTCTCCTTTTCTATTTTCAATTTAGTGTATATATACATATATTGCCCATTTTAAATATTGAGTAAATACAAACATAAATTGCAATAAATCCCAAATGTGATGCATAAGTTATTATTCTATGTGAATGGAGTTAAAATGCAAACTACACTCCTTTATTTACCAATTTCATAATGAAACCTATATGCTTGCACAAGAAAAATGGGTTTTCACAATAAATAAATGAAAAATTTTAATTGGTTGGGATTTTTAGATTGTGTGGATTTTTAGGGTTGTTACAGTCCTCCCCTCTCATTAGGATCTCGACCTCGAGATTCAAAGTTAACGTACCCATCGAAGAGGTAAGGAAACATAATCCGCAAGTCCGATTCCTTCTCCCACGTAGCTTCCCTTTCAGTGTGATTGCTCCACTGTACCTTGCACATCGGAATGGTTTTGTTTCGCGTCTCTTTGGTATCCCGTGCCAAGATCTTGATCGGATGTTCCTTGTATTCAAGTGTGTCTTGCAGGTCCAATGCATCCGTAGGAACTTGTTCCTCAGGAAGCTTCAAACACTTCCTTAACTGTGAGACATGAAACACGGGGTGTACTCCAGATAATTCCTCCGGTAGTTCCAGCTTGTAAGCAAGCTTTCCAACCCTTCTACAGATCTTGTATGGCCCAACATATCTTGGTGCCAATTTCCCTTTTACGTGGAATCTGACAGTGCCACGAAGTGGAGATACCTTGAGGTAGACATAATCCCCAACCTCGAACTCAAGCTTTCTACGTCTTCTATCTGCATAGCTCTTTTGCCTACTCTGTGCAATCCTCAAATTCTCTCTTACTTGGGCAACACCTTCTTCTGCTTCCACAATCTTAGCAGGACCGAAGAATGTCCTCTCACCTGGTTCTGACCACATTAGTGGGGTCCTACAGGGTCTCCCATACAATGCTTCAAACGGTGACATCTTGAGGCTTGTTTGATAGCTGTTGTTGTATGAGAACTCGGCGTGGGGTAGACAGCTCTCCCATCCTTCCTTGTACCTCAATACGCAAGCACGTAACATGTCCTCGAGAATCTGGTTCACTCTTTCTGTTTGCCCATCCGTTTGCGGGTGGTATGCGGTGCTATAGTCGAGCTTGGTTCCGATGGACTTGTGCAAGGATTTCCAGAACTGTGATACGAACTGTGAGCCTCGGTCAGATATAATACTCAGAGGCGCCCCATGTAACTTCAAAATGTTTGATACGTATAGATCTGCTAGCTTTTCAACTCTATACTTCCTTTTGACCGGTATAAAATGTGCAACTTTGGTTAGACGGTCCACTATTACCCATATAGAATCATATCCATGCTCGGATCGGGGCAGTCCTATTATGAAGTCCATGGATATGCACTCCCACTTCCATTCTGGTATCTCAACTGGTTGTAGCAACCCTGCTGGTCTCTGATGTTCGGCCTTGATTCTATTGCAGGTATCACATCGGGCTACATGCCCTGCAATGTCTGTCTTCATATTCTCCCACCAGAAGTGCTTCCTTAGATCATGGTACATCTTGGCTGACCCTGGGTGAATGCAATATTTGGAGTCATGCCCTTCTGACAGAATCTCTTCTCGTATCGCTGAATCCGTCGGTACACAGATTCTATCTTTGTACCATACAGTTCCCTGCTCATCTTCTCGGTATTCAGGGCCTCTTCCCAGCTTCATCAAACCACGGATATAGTCTATCTCAGGACAGTTCTTTTGCGCTTCACGGATTCGTGAGGTGAGATTGTACTCGACGCGAAGCTCATTTAGCGTGCCATAGGAGATTACCTCGAGCTGGAACGCGTCAAACTCTCTCCTGAGCTCAGGTGGCATAGAGTTGGTGATGAGGGTATGGCAGTAGCTTTTGCGGCTAAGTGCATCAGCGACAACATTAGCCTTTCCTGGGTGATAATGGATCTCAAGATCATAGTCCTTGATGAGTTCCAGCCATCTGCGTTGCCCCATATTCAGATCTTCCTGTGTGAAGAAGTACTTCAGGCTCTTGTGGTCAGTGTAGATGTCGCACTTGTTGCTTATCAGATAGTGTCTCCAAATCTTGAGTGCATGTACCACGGCTGCAAGTTCTAGGTCATGAGTCGGGTATCGCTGCTCATGTTCCTTCAACTATCTTGAGGCATAAGCTATCACTCTTCCTTCTTGCATTAGTACACAGCCCAAACCTTGCCGAGAGGCATCACAATATACAACAAAATCCTTGTGAATATCGGGCAGGGCTAGTACAGGTGTAGTAGTGAGCTTCTCCTTCAAGGTCTGAAAACTCTTCTCACATTCAGGAGTCCATATAAACTTGTTCTCTTTCTTCAGCAAGTTGGTCATGGGTCTTGCAATCTTGGAGAAATTCTTAATAAATCTGCGATAGTATCCTGCAAGTCCCAAAAAGCTTCTGATTTCTGACACATTACAGGGTTGTTCCCACTCTTTCACAGCTTCAATTTTGGCTGGGTCTACTGCGACTCCTTCTCCTGACAGTACGTGTCCAAGGAAAGCAACTTCCTCAAGCCAGAATTCGCACTTGGAGAATTTGGCGTATAGCTGGTTGCGAGACAACCTCTCCAATACGGTCCTCAGATGATGTTCATGTTCCTCTTTTGTGGCTGAATAAACCAATATATCATCAATGAATACCACCACAAACTTGTCTAGCTCATTCATGAAGATCTTGTTCATCATGTTCATGAAATATGCTGGAGCATTAGTGAGTCCAAATGAGACTACTGTGCACTCATACTGTCCATATCTAGTGACAAATGCAGTCTTCGGGATATCTTCTTCCCTGATCTTCATCTGATGATACCCTGATCGGAGATCGATCTTTGAGAAGTACTTGGCCTTACTCAATTGATCTAACAGATCATCGATGCGGGGCAATGGGTACTTATTCTTGACTGTAACCGCATTCAGATTCCGGTAGTCAATGCACATCCTCATCGTGCCATCCTTCTTCTTGACAAACAAGACGGGAGATCCCCAGGGCGAAGCACTTGGCCTAATGAAACCCTTCTCCAGTAATTCTCCCAGCTGCTTCTTGAGTTCCTTCAACTCATCAGCCGACATTCTGTAGGGTCTTTTGGCAATCGGTGCAGTCCCTGGCATCAGCTCTATAACAAACTCCACATCTCTATCTGGTGGCATTCCTGGCAACTCCTCTGGAAATACATCATTGAATTCACAGACTACTGGCACATCTCTGAATGTCAGCTCTGTCTTATCTGCTTTAGTCTCCAGGGCACATAGGAGGGCTTGGATTCTCTCGGTTTGGGGTACACATCGGACAGCTGTTCCCCAAGGGTGGGTTACCTGAACATATCTAGGTGAACAAGATATCACTCCCCGGTGTTTGGTTAGCCAGTCCATGCCTAAGATGACATCTAAGCTATTGGAGGGTAGTAGGGTTAGGTCAGCTCGAAAGTCAAGTCCCTCGATTGTGATTATCACTCCCCTACATATGTGAATGCTTCTGAAGGTTCCTAAGGGCGAGCTAGTTAGGATGGGGTTTGCTCTCGGGGTTACAGGTATGTTATGCTTACGTGCATATGCAGATGAAATGTATGAACATGTAGCTCCCGAATCGAACAGAACTGTAGCCATGTTACCCTGAACTAGGAACGTACCGTACACAGCATCAGGTGCAGCTTCAGCTTCCTCAGCGGTCATGTGGTTCAGTCTTCCTCGGGTAGCAGATCCCCGGTTCGGTGTGCCCTGTGCAGCTGCTGGTGCGCGGTTGAGGTCGGGGCACACAGCCACACGGTGTCCAGGCTTTCCGCATCCGAAGCAAGTGAAGGGCGCACTGCCTGCTGTAGCTGTCGCAGGAGCCTTCCAATTGCTTGTCCTTGGCGTGTTGGTAGCGGGGGCGGGTGTGTTCTGCACAGCTCGAGTCGGCGCAGGGTAGGTCTGAGCGGGGCGGTGATAGTTGCTGCTGTTGGTACCACCACGGCTCGTTCCCGAAGAAGGTCCCTGGCGAGTCCGAAAAGACGGAGGTGCACCCGTTCGCTGTCTCTGGGGTGGAGCAGTGCGAGCGGGTCCCTCAGAGCGGCGCTTCTTTCCCTTGTTCTGGGCCTCGAATTCCAGTCGTGCTTCTATGCGGTCCTTCTCGATCTCAATGCAGCGGTCAATCAGCTCACGCAGGGTGTAGCTCTTGTTCCCTGACAGAGCCAACCTGATCTTGGTCTGAAGTCCCTTCCTGTAGTAGTACATCTTTTCCTTCTCGGAACTCACGCAAGACGCAGGTGCGTAGCGGAGCAAGCAGTTGAAGCGGGTGGTGTACTCGTGGATCCGGTCAGCTCCCTGGGAGATGTTGCGAAACTCGTTCTCCTTGGCCTCCATGACTCCCTCAGGAATGTGGTGGTCACGGAAAGCCTCGGTGAACTCATCCCAGTCAATGCGGGCTAGGTCCTCGTGAGCGCTGGTGTAGTTGTCCCACCATGCCCGTGCAGCACCGGTCAGCTGGTGGCTAGCAATCCCAACACACTCCTTGTCGGAGCAAGTGGTCAGGTCCAGCTTCTTCTCCATCTCCTTAAGCCAATCGTCGGCAGCGAGAGGATCGCTGTCGGTCCCGTCGAAGGTAGGTGGCCTCAGCTTCAGGAAACCCTCCAGTTTCCTTTGGAAGTCATTCTGGGGTGGCCCGTGGTGCCTGTTCATCCCAGCAGCTATGGCATTCAGCAGCTGGGTCTGCTGAGCCATCACTTCCGCCAACGTCGGTGGCGGCGGCGGTGGCGGAGGCACGTTCTCGCCTTGTGGTGGCGGATCGTTCACCGGCGGTGCATTCTCTGCCCGGCGCAGCTCTTCTTCCAAGTTAACTCCAGCACGTCTGCCAGCTGGGCGTCCTCGGTTTCGACCACGCCCACGTCCTGGCGCAGGCGCGGGGGAGGGCTGGCGGTTCTCCAAACGCGCAGAACGCCTCATCGACATCTGAAATTATTAGGTACGTGCTCAGTGCAGTAATAATCTTGTAGTTGTTTAAGTAGGAGTTTAGATGTTTTCAACGATTTAAATGAATCAAAACATTTTTCATGCTATCCTACACTCAACCAAAGAAGCATAAAGAACCATAAGAAGCATAAGATCCAAATGTCACTCATCACATGGTTATTATTACATAAAGGATGTTCCTAGCTGCTAAGAAGATCGTGCTATGCGCAGATAGCCAATGACAGGATAACTCATGGTATCACTAGTCTAAGGGCCACGCAGGGTCCCATACGCTACTGGTGCATAAGGTCGAGTACGGCGTCGGGTATGCGGCTGTCCTCTGCCTCGATCTCGTCGTCGGTCATGGTCAGGCGCTTGACATAGTCGAGTGCTACTGCTAGCTCTGGAGTGGCCTCAATCTCCTGCATCCTTTGAGACGGGCACGCTCTCAGGTTGAGCGTAGTGGGTGGTATACGGAAGTCTCCCTCCCGGGGCTTCACCATCTCCAGTGGGGGAAGCGAACTCTGTACCTTCCGAACCTCAATAGCTCTCCTGGCGTCGGACTGCTTCCAAGCTGTCTCTGTCCTCCGTAGCTTGTCCTTTAGGAACTCCACCATCTTCACGCGGTCGATCAGAATCCCTTGGTTGCGGGTGGACTTGTCCTCGGCTTTCTCCAACTGCTTCTCCAACTCCTTGATCCTGGAACGCAGCGTGATCATCTCGACTACCCTGTCTCTGCTCCTCTGCTCCTTCTCAGCAAGTGCTCTCTCCTTGTCGTCCAGCCTCCTCTGTAATTCCAACACTCTGCTGTTCAGGTAGTCATTGCGAAGCCCAAAATCTCCGACCTTGTCTCGCAAGTCGGCGATCTCGGCTCGGTGTAACTCATCACGGCGCTGCATCTCCAACTGCAAGTCAGTGACTGCTCTGCTCAAACTCTCCAGGGTCTGAGTCCCTTTCTGCAAACTGTCCTCGACCTCTGCCATGCGCGCTCGGTCACACCGCCTCCTTTGCTCCAATGAGTTGATGAACTCGTCCTGCTCCTGGAGGTGGTGTGCCACTGTGCGTAGGCAAGGGTCAGTCTCGGCCTGAACGATCTGGCCGGTGTACAGAATCCTCTGGATGGGGTCTGGGTGCAGCTCCAAAGCCTGAGGTAGCAGACGGAAGTGGGTCCCCTTAAGGTACTCGTATGCTGTGTACACAACTGCGCGTAGTACCTTGCGGGAGACAGACTGTACTCCGTCCTCCACAGTCTCTCCAGCAGTGTAGTCAGTAAAAACCGGCATCCCTGGAAGGGTCAGGCTGACGGGTGTCTCAACTCTGGTAGTGACAGGTCCTTCAAACCTCTCAGCCTCGACAAGCTTCCCTCGGCTGAAGTACTGGATCTGGTCAGACGGTGCTCCCAGCTCCTCCAGCACCTGGCGTAGTACCATGGCAAATCCGCCGTGGTTCCTCCCATTGATCGGGATCTCGATAGTGCCGTCGTGCAGTGGACGAAGTGGTGGTCCAAGGCTGGTCATCTGCAAATTTTTCAAGAAACGGATTAGCAAGTCCTTGTATTAGATAAGCCATTGCATAAAAAGTGAATGCAAGGTCGGTAATATAACCGAAAGAGAATCTGGCTTCCTATTCTAACGTCCATTTTCTATGGGTCTCGTCCTACAGTCAAGTATGGCTTTGATACCAACTGAAACGACCTCGATTTCCACGAAGGGAAATCCACAGGCTCGAATTGTAATTCAACAGATTGCTTGGGACAATCCATGAAATTACCCATATCTCAGTTGACACCAAGATCCATACAACGATAATTAAGTCTTACATAAACATTTATTACATCGCCACACTGGCGGAATCAACAATCAGAGAAGCTTTGGAAGATGCGGAAGCGATTCATCCTTCACGGCCAACTTGAGTGTAGCACGTGACCCTATTCCTCGTCATCATCTCCCTCGAAGTCGTACTCATTCTCGTCACCTGACAGCAAATTTATCAGTACGATTTGTACTGGCCACGGAGCCCACCTATGCAGCATTTGCTTTGTGGAAAGTGGATGCAAGGCTATACAAGCAGACCTATAGGCTGAGGTTTTCCTATGCAGCTGTAATCAATGTTTAATTAGTCAAGTTTTATCACCAGTTAACACCTTCATCCCTTTCCCATCACCACACCTCACATACCCACACCTCGCTCTCATTCGACAGGCCCAACTCCCTCTCGGGCCTATCTCAGCGGCACACTACCACAACGGGTACACTGCCGGAAAAATGTCATCCAGGGGGAGAAGAGAACACTCACTACACTAGTAGAAGCTTCACAGGAAAGGTCCATAGCCAACAGGTTGGCATATGTATCGATCGATCAACCATACACTCTGCAGAGGTTTCACTACTCACAAGATTAGCCATCATAGGTGTTGCGCAAACACCTAGGCAGAATTCCGGGTGCTTGCTTGCCTAGGTCGATGCCACCCTACCACTCAGCCCTGGGATATTCCGGATCCTACACCGTTATGCTGAGACTGGGAGACACAGTACCGGGCCCATCCAGTGGTACTGTGCATCTAGGACGGAACGGGAACCCATCGACCGTCTCCGCCCACCCTTATCACCTTTCAACCTAGCAGTAGTGGCACCGTCCTACCAAGTAGTCCAGCCGTCTCCCGCCCATCAGAAGCGAGTGAGTAGAAAAGGATTCCCATGAACCTGAAACTAGTCCACCCTAGGTTTGACCAAGCAGGCATCTCCACTTAGGGGATACTCTCCCCGTGCCATCACAGCACCTCCGTCCACGGGCTTCAAACCACCAAGGCTATCCCACCCGGAACCTCCTCAACAACTTTACCTGCCACAGGTATCTCGCTTGGGGATGCCCAGGTTGCACCCCCGGCACGACTTGCCCCATGGGCTCGTCTCACATCCCACTTGGTCGACATCAACCCTTACCACGCACCCAAGACGCACGCAGCACTCTCTCCCAGTGGTTATAATCAGTTTATACACCGTCCCAATTCCACCACATAGCATATAGCAAGTAGAAAGTAGTGGAAGAGTAACAGTAAATTAAGCAGCAGCTAACCTAACAGCGGATAGCAGGGTAAAGTCTTATCAAGGCAGGTAATTCAAATATACTACCATGCAACCAATCCATACATAATCATAAAGCAATAGCAACAATGTCATTTGCAATGCGTAATAGGATCTAAGGATTTGGTGGGACGTGGCACCTTCGTAGTCGTCTCCTAGCTCTTGGAAGTACTCGTGGTCGTCTTCCTTAGTTAGATCCTCCTCCGGCTCTGAAATCGAACACGAAATAGTCGCGTCAGCGACTCCTATAGAGTATTTCAGAAAAATCCAATAAAACAAAGAGCCAAATGCACACAAACATAGTCTTAGATTGTAGATCTCATTTTCCTGAGAATTTTGATATATGGTGCGCAATTTTTGGTCATCGTATGAATAAGTTATGAATTTCCAAAGATTATCCTATTTTCTGAAAATGGGAAAACTGGTCGGTTATTCAGGGGCAGCTCGGGATGTGGCGCGCGGGTTCAGTAGTGCGGCGTGTGTCGCCTCATCAGAACACAAACCCGAGGGTCGCCCACCAGGTGTTCCATGCTGGTTCCCAGAGAGTTGCCGGAGTTGGCGTAGCGCGGCGTGGCTCGGCGGTGGTCGGTGGTAGCTCGGCTGTGGTTGGGGGTATCTCGGCGGAGCTCGGGCGAATCGGAGATTCGCGGCGCCGAGGGTGCCGCTCTCCCGAGCTCTCCCGGGGAGGCTCGGGCGAATCGGAGATTTGGTGCGCCCGAGGGTGCCGTTCTCCCGAGGTCTCCCGCGGAGGCTCGGGCGAATCGGAAATTTGGGCTCCCGAGGGTGCCGTTCTCCCGAGGTCTCCTGCGGAGGCTCGGGCGAATCGGAAATATGGTGCTCCCGAGGGTGCCGTTCTCCCGAGGTCTCCTGCGGAGGCTCGGGCGAATCGGAAATATGGTGCTCCCGAGGGTGCCGGTCTCCCGAGGTCTCTCGCGGAGGCTCGGGCGAATCGGACATTTGGGCGCCCGAGGGGGCTGCTCTCCCGAGCTCTCCTGGGGAGGCTCGGGCGAATCGGACATTTGGGTGCTAGCAGGGTTCCAGGGCGTCTGTTCAAGGCGGCGGTGTCTCTCCGGTGCGGCGGACGATGACAGGGCGGCGATGACCATATTTCGGCAAGACAGGGCTCGGCTATCTAGCGGCGGTGCCGAGGCAGACTTGGCGAACCTCGGCGGCCTTTCTCCGCAGCGCGAGGCGACCGGGGGTACTCGGTACGGATTTGGGCGAGGCGGAACTTGTCGGCGGCGATGTCGTCGCGACGGTGAGGTTCCGGCGGGGCTAAGGATGTCTTCTAGGAGATGTATACGCGCCCAGGGTCCAAGGCGATGGTGTACCAACTACCAATTTGGCTACCGAGCTTTCCAAGGTGCTCGGTTGTGGCGGCGGCGTGTCGCCGTCGATGGCGGAAGGCGGCATCGCGGCTACGAACAAGTATTGGTTCAATCGAGTGCGGTCTTGTCAAATTGGTGAGGCCAGAGAGGCATACAACACTCTGGTGGCGAACTTAGCCATGGCATGACCTTCTTCTAGCGACGGCTCGCGGCGGCGCTCCGGTAAGGTCGCGGCGCACGCGGCCAAGGCGATTCAGGCTTCCTCTAGCGCTTAGATCCGCGTAGCTAGCTCGAGGGGGTCGTGGCGGTGCTCCACGATGCTCTAACCTATACGGTTGCTAGACGGATTGCTCGGAACGGGTGATTCGGCGTCGGAACGCGTCGGTGGTGAGCGCGCTCCGCCGAGAACGCGTCGTGCTGCGTTCTCGGTCTAGCAAGCTTGTAATCCGGGGGTTTTGGCTGGTCGAGTGAGTGCATGGTGCAGGTGATCTTCCCGAGCCGGTATAGGCTCGTGCCTGCGCGTCCCGAGGGTGGAACGCCATGGCAAAAGCAGGGCAAGGTTCGGACATGGCGTGCGGTGGCTCACCGTGGTGTCGGTGAAGCTAGGATGGCGGTGCAGTGGCGAGTCGGAGCCGTGCAGAGCGATCGCAGTGCCGTGCCGCTCCTCGTCCGCAGCTCGGCCTTCTCCTCCGAGTCCGGCTCCGGCGTGCTCCGCGGCGGCGGCGCTCCGGCAGCTTCTCCTCCTCTGCTCCGCCCTTCTCCTTCGCTCTCTCTCTCGGTTTGGTGCGGTGTGCCGGTCTGTGCTGCGGTGGCGGCGAGGGGAAATGAGAGTAGGGCTTCGGGGTGCTCCAATTTATAGGCGAGCTTGGCCAGTCTCCAATGGCGAACGGTCCCGATTGCGCTCGGCCGATCGAAGGGCCGTGGCTCGAGTGGATTTAGGGCTCCGGATGGCGCGGGTTCGCTTGGCGGCCAAGAAAGGAGGGGACAGGAGGGGAACAGCGGGGTCCAGGGCTCTGCCATGCTGTCGGCTGTGGGACCGGGGTCACGCCATTCGCGCGACACCCCCGGCAGGCGCGTCGCCTTCGTGAGGAAGAAGAACAGTGGGGGGGGCGAGAGCGGCTGACAGGCGGGGCCGGGTTGGCAGCGAGCGCGAGCGCGAGCGCGTGTGCGCCGGTCGTGCGCGTGCGCTGCCGAGCCGCGACGTGGGCCGCGCGCGGTGAGATGAGGAGAGGAAGGTCGGGCTGGCTCGGGCTGACTTAGCGACCCGGCTGGCCGAAGCTAATGGTTGGCCTAACTCTCTTTCTCCTTTTCTATTTTCAATTTAGTGTATATATACATATATTGCCCATTTTAAATATTGAGTAAATACAAACATAAATTGCAATAAATCCCAAATGTGATGCATAAGTTATTATTCTATGTGAATGGAGTTAAAATGCAAACTACACTCCTTTATTTACCAATTTCATAATGAAACCTATATGCTTGCACAAGAAAAATGGGTTTTCACAATAAATAAATGAAAAATTTTAATTGGTTGGGATTTTTAGATTGTGTGGATTTTTAGGGTTGTTACAGTTAACCACTGCCCCAGTCCTAGCTCAACCGGACATTGAAAAGCCATTCGACGTATACTGCGACGCTTCTGGAACCGGCCTGGGGTGTGTTTTGATGCAAGAAGGCCGAGTCATTGCTTATGCGTCACGACAGCTTAAGCGTCATGAAGAAAATTATCCCACTCATGATCTAGAATTGGCAGCTGTGGTCCATGCACTGAAAATTTGGCGTCATTATTTGCTTGGCAGTACTTGCAAGATCTACACCGATCACAAGAGCCTAAAATATATATTTACCCAAGAAGAGTTGAACATGAGACAACGAAGATGGCTCGAGTTGATCAAGGATTATGACATTGAAGTGCATTATCACCCTGGTAAAGCAAATGTGGTTGCCGATGCGCTCAGTCGCAAGATTCATTGCAGTTGTTTGGCAGTAAAGCCCCGAGACCTTTCTTTATGCTATGAACTAGAAAAGTTGGGGGTAGAAATAGTTGAACAGGGTAGTGTGAATCATGTTAGTATTGAGACCACCATCCGTGATGAGATAATCGCCGCTCAGAAAGGAAGCAAAGGCATCAAGCATATTAAGGAGAAAGTCCAAGCTGGTACTGTAGATTGTTTCAGGATTGACGAAGAAGGGGTCGTATGGTTCAAAGGGCGGCTAGTAGTTCCAAAGGTACCCGAGTTGCGACAAAAGATTTTGGATGAAGCACATTTGACTAGATTCTCCATCCACCCTGGGAGCAATAAAATGTACCAGGATTTGAGGCAAAAGTTTTGGTGGACCAAAATGAAAATAGAGATCGCTCGATATGGAGCGAAGTGTGACACTTGTCAGAAATGAAAGCTGTACACATGAAGCCCGGTGGAGAACTGCAACCACTGCCTATTCCTGCATGGAAATGGGAGGACATTAGTATGGATTTTATCGTAGGTCTGCCAAAAACACCCAGGGGTTTTGACTCAGTTTGGGTTGTGGTTGATCGCCTCACTAAGCAAGCCCACTTCATCCCCGTCAAGACTATTTACACTGCTGTGAACTATGCAAAGCTGTACATCCAGAATTTGATGAAGCTTCATGGTGTGCCCAAGACCATTGTCTCTGATCGAGGTTCTCAATTCATTTCTAACTTTTGGAGGGCTTTCCACAAGTCACTTGGAACAAAGCTTCTACATAGCACAGCATACCATCCGCAGACTGACGGACAGACTGAGAGAGTCAACCAGGTGTTGGAGGACATGTTGAGAGCATGTGCACTCAATTACACTGAATCTTGGGATGAGTGTTTGGCACTGGCAGAATTTTCGTACAATAACAGCTACCAAGAAAGCATCAAAATGGCACCGTTTGAGGCGGTATATGGTCGTAGGTGTCGAACACCCCTGAATTGGTCTGAGCCTGGGGAGAGATGGTACTTCGGCGTTGACTTGGTGGAAGAGACTGAAGCAAAGGTTTGGCAAATACAAGATAACCTGAAGGTTGCACAGTCGCGACAGAAGAGTTACGCCGATCAAAGGCGTCGTCCTTTGGTGTTTAAGACAGGAGATTATGTCTATCTCAAAGTCTCACCCATGAAGGGAATTAATCGATTTGGAGTTAAAGGCAAATTAGCTCCTCGATACATTGGACCATTTCAAATCATAGCTCGTCATGGGAAAGTAGCTTATAAGTTGAAACTGCCAGATCATCTCTCAGCCGTCCACAACGTTTTTCATGTATCACAACTAAAAAAGTGTCTTCGGGTGCCAGATCAAGTCGTGGATGTTGGGGGAAAAGAACTCCAACCCGACCTAACGTACTCTGAGTATCCTTTCCAAGTCTTGGATCAGAAGGATCGCGTCACTCGGAGAACCACTACAAGATGGTACAAGATTCAATGGAGCGAACATTCCGAGGATGAAGCCACCTGGGAGTCTGAAGACTATCTCGCCTAAAACTTCCCCGAGTTCTTTGCTACATTGTAAATGTAAAGTTTCTGGTTGTAGTCGGTATAAACTTCCCTCATTATCTTATGGTAGAAACTAGAGTGGGTTTACTTGAGACATTTTCTTTTCCATCACTTAACCCTAAGGTTTATCGTCTATCAAATCTCGGGTCGAGATTTATTTAAGGGGGAAGGGCTGTAATACCCCGGGTATTACGGCTAATTAATTATGACATGTCATCATGTTTATTATTAATCATCTGCATATGATTGTGCTTAGGGCTTCTAAAGTGATTCAATTATGTTTAGTCTTGATGGTGCAATTAAACTTTTAAATGCGAATTAAAGATATTAGCAAAAGAAAAATTCCAATTAAGTTTTAAATTGACTCAAAACTTTAATTTAAAAACTATTTGGAATTTTATGAAAGTGCCTTAATAAAAGTTGTAGATCTATTGAAATGAAGCAACTTTTATTTTGGGAGATTTTGAAGTTATAATGTAAAAATTTAAATTAAACTCAAATTACTATGCTAAAATTCAAATTTGAAACTTCAAATTCAAAAATATTAGGAATTGGACAAAACTTCCTTAATAAGAGTTGTATGGAAAAAGTCTACGTCACCCCCCAAACTATGGGGTCGTGACCACTTAACCCCCCGAACTATGAAACGGTCTAATTTACCCCATGAACTATCCAAAACCGTTTAAACTACCCCCTGAACTATCCAAAACCGTTCAAACTACCCCCTGGAGCGGTTTTGGAAAGCTGTTTTGCTACAGTAACCGCGATTTTGCTACAGTAACCGCGGTTTTGCCTTTTTATTTTCCTATTTATTTTCGCTGAATCTTTGAAAAATCATAGTAAATCACAGAAAAATCATAAAATAAAAAATCTAATTTTGTTGGACTCCACATGAGTAGGTCTATACAATGAATATATAATATGGTATACTTTAATACAAATTTTTTTTAGCTTTAAATTAGTTAGAAAATCAAATTTTGTCTGTAATTAATTGGAATAATTCATAGCTGCCGCTTCTATGGTCCAATTGTGGTGAAATTTTTATGGTGGGTTTATTATTATATGCTTGAACTGTAGTAAAAATTTCATGTTCATTGGATCATGTATGGTGGGTTTATTATTGTGGTGAAATTTTTACTACACTTCAAGCATATAATAATAAGCCCATTATAAAAATTTCACCACAATTGGACCATAGAAGCGGCAGCTATGAATTATTCCAATTAATTACAGACAAAATTTGATTTTCTAACTAATTTAAAGCTACCAAAAAATTGTATTAAAGTATACCATATTATATATTCATTGTGTAGATCTACTCATGTGGAGTCCAACAAAATTAGATTTTTTATTTTATGATTTTTCTATGATTTTTCAAAGATTCAGCGAAAATAAATAAAAACGAAAAAGTCAAAACTGCAGTTACTGTAGCAAAACGCGGTTACTGTAGCAAAACCGCCATCGAAAACCGCCCAGGGGGTAGTTTGAATGGTTTTGGATAGTTCAGGGGGTAAATTAGACCGTTTTATAGTTCGGGGGGTTAAGTGGTCACCACCCCATAGTTGGGGGGGTGATGTAGACTTTTTCCAGAGTTGTATAGATCACTGAGTAGGACAACTTCTATTTTGACAATTTTTCAAGTTGTTAAAGAAAATTTAAAAGTAATTTTAAAAATTCAGTTTGGAATTCAAAACCCTCTTTTACCCCCTTTACTGTAGTTTCAAAACCATGTGGAATTTGGGTTTGGTTCAAAAACAAAAGTTGTCCAAAATTTTGAAACCTACAACTTTTGTGTTTGCACTTTTTCAAGTTAGTACACGAAATCTGGTGATTTGAGTCAAAAACCGAGAGGGGGTACGGCACTGCTACAGTAACCCGCCCCCCCCCACTCTGTTCGCGCACAGGAGCTGGCCGCCGCGGCGCACGCGCGCGCGGCGCCGCCCTGCCGGCCGGGATCCTGCCCCCGGTCGCGGCAGCACGTGTAGGGGACCCCGCGCCGTCCTCTGCCGCTTCTGTCTCCCCCTAGAACCGGCTTAAAGACGACGGCCACCCCCTCCCGTTCCCTTCTCCTTCCCGCTTGGCACCGGTGACCGCATCCATTGCCCCGACCAAATCGGCCTCAACCCGTGCACCATTCTCCAATTGCTTGAGCATCCAACTTCCCTGCCTTCTTGCGCACCTAGTGCCTCCATTTGGGCTTAGGTTCGTGTCCTGTGATCCGAGAACGCCTGTCGCCGTCCCTGCGGAAGACCGGAGCGCCGCCGTAGCCGTCTCTCACGCGACGAGCTCGCTGTAGTGAGCCTCTCCTCCTTCGGTATTTCGTTTGTGACTCTCTATCTCGTGCTCTAGCTCATGCTCGCGGCGGTTTTTCATTTCGTTCCCTAGGATCGCCGGAACGAGACTTCACCGTCGGGGCCGAGTCGCTGTGTCCGCCGCCGTAGCCAACCTCGTCGTTCTACTCCGTCCCTGCCTCAGCCAACCGTCGGGCTAGGATCGTGGTGAGCTCCTGATCCTCCCTGGCCCTTTTCCCTTAGTTCCCCGGCGTCTCCGCAGCCGGAACATGGTCGCCGTGCCGCCGTGGGTGTACGCGCGCGCGGCAGCGCGCGAGGTGGAAGAAGGAGCTGACAGGCGGGCCCGGCCTGTCAGCGTCCCTGGGCGTACGCGCGCGCGCGGGCGAACGCGCGGGTGGAGTTGGGCCGGCCCGCTGATGTTGGGCCGCCTCGGGCCGAAGCGTTTTCTTTATTTTGAAGGGATTTCCAGTGGATTTTCCATTTTATTTTTGAATGAATAGTACTTCCATTTGTCATTTTCATAGGGATATTCCTGTTAATCTAAAAATTATGAAAATAATTGTGGGTACTCTCTGGAGAATGTAGTATTTTATAAAAATATTAGATATAGTGTTTGGATGTGTTCTGTGGGAACTAAAAATCGGCATATTAATTAGTAAATGTAACTTTGAGCAATTTTAATAAATTCCAGAATTATCCAAAAATCATAAAAATTTATGTGGTACTATTTTAGAGTAAGATCTATCTGTTGGGAAAGTTTGAGCTCGTTTGGAAACTGTTAGGACACTTGTTTATTAGTTGTGGGGTATTTGATTAGTAAAATTAATCTAAGCGAATAATCCCTGTTGTTTGGTGTGATTTTGGATTGATTGGCTTCAAGGGTCTTTCACCATAGTGATCCTTGACAGAAGTATTAGGGTCGCATGTTGGTTGTAGTAAAGCTGTGCAGCGGCTTTCTGTGACCGTTAAAATGGTCAATAAAATAAAAGTAGGAAACATTGCTTTTACCTTCCGTAAATTGTTTACAACTTTACCGTGAAGGAAAGTTGTACTCAAGATCTTAATGGTTTACTTTCAAGCATTTCATTTGTTGTCCTCATGCCATGCTAAGCATACATCATTGCATACGTGTAGTGCCCGTTCCCAAGGAGGTCCAGGTCGAGACTACCGCTGAGGAGGTCACTCCAGAAGCCATCCAAGGATTTGACATCTGCGGGACTGATCCTGACCCGACGCTGTACACGATTCAAGGCAAGCCCCGGTGCATTCAGCCCCGCCTTGTGTTTTATAAAATTATTTATCACTTGAGTCTATTATTGCATTAGGTTGTTAGGAGTTGTTTGTCTCCTATATTGATGCATTACCTGCCTTGATACATAATATCCCGGAAACCTGTTTAAAAATAAAAATATTCAAAAATGCTTAGCCCTGCTTAATCAATTTAGATTTGCATAAAAAGGCTATTTTGACCCATGAAAATGTGACAATTAGGAATCATGAGAAAAGGAAAAAGGGGTATGAGTCCGTTCGGAAATTGTGTACTTGGGTAGCAGCCCCGATGCACCGTATCCGTCGGAAAGGGGTTTTTCGTTCGTTGGTTGTGAATTTGGGTTAGAGTCCCAATGCTTGACCATCGGCGGAAAGAGGGATTTGAAAACCGTTGGGACACTTGTACTTGGGTTAGAGTCCCAATGCAATGTCTCCGGCGGAAAAAGAATTAGGGACCGTTCGTTGTAGGCCTGCTGTGATCGAGAACTTGCAACTAGCCACATACTACGGAAAGCTCTGACTCCGGTGGCTCTACTACTTGAACCGACAACCACGCACTGGGAGTGGAGAGATGGCGAGAGCAGCGTGTACCCTCGTGGCCGGCGTGCCTGGAGAGGAGAGGAGTACTGTGTTCTCGGGTGGCGCAGGACCGGTTCAGGGGTAGAAAAATCGTGGTAGCCGGAGTTGGTATATGCAAGCTTAAGTGCTACATATGCAGTGTGGATAGGGATCCCCAGCTAGGTACTAATCGATTTGAATCGTCGTTGCTCCTCGGATATGGAGACTTGATCCTTTGACCTACAATTGAAAAGTGGTTCGAAACTAGGTGTTTTTGAGAATGAGTAAGAATTTGAAGTTATGATGAGATATGAAAAGGAATATGGAATTATGGATATGATTAAAATAAGACTGAGTTAAAATATTGAAATAGAGTAGTAATGCTTTTCTGCAAAACTCTTGACTCTTGCTCCAGCCTTACCTTGACTCCCCTCAGCCTGCATTCCTGAGTCTCATTCCTTTTTCTTAGTCGGGTAAGTCTTGCGGAGTACCCCAGTACTCAGGGTTTGTTAACCCCATGTTGCAGGGACGCAGCAGCTGGAGGTTTGTTTCGCCCCTTGCTGTGTAACAGTGGTACAGGAGGGATGTGAGGAGGAGTAATGTCGAACCCGTGGGCAGGGTTCTTACCGTTAAATACTAAATATTGTTGTATCGTCATTCCACCGCTACTTATTTTATTTATGGTCTGTAATATTCGCACTTCAATCGTATTTGGACAAGCGGTTTGTAATCTAAGTACCTTATAACCTTTCCACATTTTCACTCTGATGTAATTTGTTATGAAATGTTGTAATTCTGTAATGACTTCGCAATGGGATCCTGTTGGAGGAAATCGGGTGCTAATGTAGCCCGACAGAACCTTCTAGATCATTTGGGACGCGGACCCGGCTGTCAGAGGTCATGAGTGACAATGACAGGTGTCTGTGGGCCCTGTGATTTAGGCGGTTCCGTCACAGCTGGTATCAGAGCGTTCCATTGCTAAATCATTGCCGTATTACTTTGCAAAACTTCAAAGTATTTTGGATCATAAACTTTAAATTGCTATTTTGGTCCAAATTGCTCTTTCTTGTCTAAATCTGTATTAGAGTTACAGTAGTTAGTGGAATAATGCTATTACTAGCCCTATGTTAAAAAAAATTATGCAGTTATTTATTTTTGCATTGGTTTCGAAAGTTCGTAAGTACGATTCATGCATCATGATTGATTCACATTATAAATAACTTCCTCCTTAAAAACGGGTTATGGGTTAGGATTTATCAAACCTATTCTTGCTAGCATGTATTATATCCTTACTAATCCCAACTTATCTTCTCCAGCATGGCACGCTGCAAGCAGACTGCGCGTAAGATGACGGGACCTAGGGGTGTGCCGCGCCACCAGCTGGCGCCGCGCGACGGGGAGGCCTCTAGCAGTCGTCGCCCCCGCCGCAGCCGCGCTGAGCTACAGGAGGAGATAGAGAGGATGAGGGAGGAGATGAGGAGGATGGTGGAGGACTTCGCCACCGCTCGTCGGGAGCACTACCAGGATGTAGCGACGATCGACCGACTGCGGACCTCTGTGGCTCGTCTGATCGAGCAGAGGGATGCCACTTGGGCGCGTGAGGACGCGACCAGGGCGAGACTGCACGAGCTGGAGATCTACGTAGAGCAGATCGAGGACTACAACGACACATTGCACGAGGAGGTGCATAGGCTCAACAATGAGCTTAACCCGATCCTGCAGCCACGTGTAGAGGACCCCGAGGATGGGGTGGTCGTTGGTCCTGAGGATCAGGACATGGAGGACGTGGACGAGGAGATTGAGCCACTCCAGGTGATCGTCGAGGAGGACGCCGACGAGGACGTCGAGGAGGGCGTCGAGGAGCACGTGGCGGAGGTTGACAAGGACGGTGTCATCTCTGACGGGACCATGGGAGACGACGTTTAGATTAGCCATAGGACTAGCGATATCAGTATTTGCACTCTTTAGGGTATTGTAATGTCAGTGTTGCCATGAAAACCTTAGTATGGTTTGAGAACTGTATCGAGTGTTGGTTATGTACTCTGCCTATCGTATTGTATGGTGTGTATTGTATTAAGACCTGATTAAGTAATCTGAGAATCAGTTTGGTTTAATTATGCACAGATGCCTGTTAACACCCGCTCAACTGGTGCTGGTACTTCCGAGGACGGGGCCATTCCGCAAGCACCGCCAATTCCACCCACCTTGGCTGATGCCATTGCTGCATTGGCTAATGCTACGGCACTACTTGCGCAAAACCGGGATGACCGTGTTGGGCGTCGTGGCCGCCCCCATGATGAGGAAACAACTTATGTAGACTTCACAGACACCCGTCCACCGGTGTTTACCAAAGCGGATGAGCCGCTGGAAGCAGACGACTGGCTCCGTATCATGGAGCAGAAGTTTGGATTGATTCGCTGCACGGAAACCCAGAAGCCGTTGTTTGCAGCACAGCAACTCCGAGGTCCCGCAAGCGCTTGGTTCGCAAACCTCCAGTCAGCACAGCCGGTGGGGCATCAACTTACTTGGGCGGAGTTTCGTGAGGCATTTCGTGCACATTACATCCCTGCGGGAGTGATGAAGATGAAATTGGATCAATTCTTGGCACTGCAGCAAAAGGAGTCTACAGTCATGCAATATGTCAGTCAGTTCAATCACCTGTCGCAGTATGCCCCTGAGCATACTAACACCGATCAGAAGAAGAAGGACTGTTTTGTCAGGGGTTTGAACTTCAAGATTCAGCGAAGCCTGTCTAACAATCTCAACTGCACGTATCATGAGGCTATCAACAGTGCCATAGCTTTTGAAGAAAGTGATCGCAAGCACCAAGAAGAGAAGAAAAAGAAGAAGTCTGGGTCAGCTGGATCTTCTGGCCATCAAAAGCGCCAGGAAATCATATACCATCCCACTCATCACACACGCCCCCAGTATCCTCATCAGCAGGTCGTAGTTCGAACTGCTGCTACTTCTCACACTTCTAACCAACAAAGCACCACCCAGCCGAATGCCCCTGGTGTTCGCGTAACCACTCCTCAAGCAACTTACAACCAGCCTTGCTACAATTGTGGCAAGATGGGACATTGGTCCCGCAACTGCCCATTTCCCAAACAATACAATCAGAATGCACAGAAGGCTCCTGGTGGACAACAGCAGCAGACTCAGCACCGTGGCCACCAACAGCAGGCCCAGAAGGGAAAGGTTGTGAGAAAAGCAGGACAGGTCTACTACACGCAAGTTGGAGACATTCCTGAAGGTGAACCCGTCATGCTGGGTAGGTTCCCTGTCGCAAGTCATCCTGCTATCATGCTTTTCGATTCCGGTGCATCGCATTCATTCATCAATCGTGTATTTTTTGTCAAGCATGAAATTCCGATTGGGCAGATAGAGGAAAGTTTACTTATACAGTCGCCCGGAGGGCGCATCAGTACTAAAGAGATGGTACATCGGGTGCCCATAGAACTTGGCGGGCATATATTCCCGACCTCGATGATAGTGCTGAAGGATCAGGATATAGATGTGATATTAGGCATGAATTGGATGTGTCAGCACAGAGCTCTCATAGACGTGCTGAATAGAACCATCAGAGTAAACTTGCCTAATAGCCAAACTCAACTTCTTATCCAACTTCCCATACCTCAAAGAGCAGTTGGTAGGGTATGTGCAACCACAGTTAAAGAAGTGCGGAACATTCCGATAGTCTATGAATTTCCGGATGTATTCCCTGACGAATTGCCTGGCTTACCCCCTGACCGGGATGTAGAATTTGCCATTGAGCTGAAGCCTGGAACAGCACCTATTTCCCGTAGAGCATATAGAATGCCGCCGAAGGAGTTGGCAGAGTTGAAAGTTCAGTTGCAGGATCTGTTGGATAAGGGTTTCATCAGGCCTAGTTCATCCCCTTGGGGTTGTCCTGCTATTTTTGTTAAAAAGAAGGACAGCTCCCTCAGACTCTGTGTCGATTACCGTCCCCTCAATGAGGTCACTATCAAAAATAAGTACCCTTTACCTCGCATAGATCTACTTTTTGACCAGCTTGCGGGGGCCAAGGTGTTCTAAAAAATTGACCTCAGATCGGGGTACCACCAAAAAAAAATCCGTCCAGAAGATATTCCCAAAACAGCCTTCACTACCAGATATGGTCTTTACGAGTATCTGGTTATGTCTTTCGGCCTGACCAATGCCCCTGCCTATTTCATGTACCTTATGAATTCCGTCTTCATGCCCGAACTCGACAAGTTTGTAGTCGTGTTCATCGACGACATACTGGTCTACTCCAAAAACCCGGAAGAGCATGCCAAACACCTTCGTGTAGTCCTAACTCGGTTGCGAGAACATCAACTGTATGTCAAGTTCAGTAAGTGCGAGTTTTGGTTGGACAGAGTTCCGTTTCTTGGGCATATTCTGTCGACCGAAGGTGTATCGGTTGACCCAAGCAAAGTGGAAGAGATCTTGAATTGGAAACCACCAACCACAGTACATCAAGTCCGTAGTTTTATGGGAATGGCGGGATATTACCGCCGTTTTATTCCGGATTTTTCCAAAATATCTAAGCCTATTACCAACTTATTGAAGAACGAGGTCAAGTTTGCCTGGTCACCTGAGTGTGAGCAAGCATTTCAGACTTTGAAGAAGTTGTTAACCACTGCCCCAGTCCTAGCTCAACCGGACATTGAAAAGCCATTCGACGTATACTGCGACGCTTCTGGAACCGGCCTGGGGTGTGTTTTGATGCAAGAAGGCCGAGTCATTGCTTATGCGTCACGACAGCTTAAGCGTCATGAAGAAAATTATCCCACTCATGATCTAGAATTGGCAGCTGTGGTCCATGCACTGAAAATTTGGCGTCATTATTTGCTTGGCAGTACTTGCAAGATCTACACCGATCACAAGAGCCTAAAATATATATTTACCCAAGAAGAGTTGAACATGAGACAACGAAGATGGCTCGAGTTGATCAAGGATTATGACATTGAAGTGCATTATCACCCTGGTAAAGCAAATGTGGTTGCCGATGCGCTCAGTCGCAAGATTCATTGCAGTTGTTTGGCAGTAAAGCCCCGAGACCTTTCTTTATGCTATGAACTAGAAAAGTTGGGGGTAGAAATAGTTGAACAGGGTAGTGTGAATCATGTTAGTATTGAGACCACCATCCGTGATGAGATAATCGCCGCTCAGAAAGGAAGCAAAGGCATCAAGCATATTAAGGAGAAAGTCCAAGCTGGTACTGTAGATTGTTTCAGGATTGACGAAGAAGGGGTCGTATGGTTCAAAGGGCGGCTAGTAGTTCCAAAGGTACCCGAGTTGCGACAAAAGATTTTGGATGAAGCACATTTGACTAGATTCTCCATCCACCCTGGGAGCAATAAAATGTACCAGGATTTGAGGCAAAAGTTTTGGTGGACCAAAATGAAAATAGAGATCGCTCGATATGTAGCGAAGTGTGACACTTGTCAGAAAGTGAAAGCTGTACACATGAAGCCCGGTGGAGAACTGCAACCACTGCCTATTCCTGCATGGAAATGGGAGGACATTAGTATGGATTTTATCGTAGGTCTGCCAAAAACACCCAGGGGTTTTGACTCAGTTTGGGTTGTGGTTGATCGCCTCACTAAGCAAGCCCACTTCATCCCCGTCAAGACTATTTACACTGCTGTGAACTATGCAAAGCTGTACATCCAGAATTTGATGAAGCTTCATGGTGTGCCCAAGACCATTGTCTCTGATCGAGGTTCTCAATTCATTTCTAACTTTTGGAGGGCTTTCCACAAGTCACTTGGAACAAAGCTTCTACATAGCACAGCATACCATCCGCAGACTGACGGACAGACTGAGAGAGTCAACCAGGTGTTGGAGGACATGTTGAGAGCATGTGCACTCAATTACACTGAATCTTGGGATGAGTGTTTGGCACTGGCAGAATTTTCGTACAATAACAGCTACCAAGAAAGCATCAAAATGGCACCGTTTGAGGCGGTATATGGTCGTAGGTGTCGAACACCCCTGAATTGGTCTGAGCCTGGGGAGAGATGGTACTTCGGCGTTGACTTGGTGGAAGAGACTGAAGCAAAGGTTCGGCAAATACAAAATAACCTGAAGGTTGCACAGTCGCGACAGAAGAGTTACGCCGATCAAAGGCGTCGTCCTTTGGTGTTTAAGACAGGAGATTATGTCTATCTCAAAGTCTCACCCATGAAGGGAATTAATCGATTTGGAGTTAAAGGCAAATTAGCTCCTCGATACATTGGACCATTTCAAATCATAGCTCGTCATGGGAAAGTAGCTTATAAGTTGAAACTGCCAGATCATCTCTCAGCCGTCCACAACGTTTTTCATGTATCACAACTAAAAAAGTGTCTTCGGGTGCCAGATCAAGTCGTGGATGTTGGGGGAATAGAACTCCAACCCGACCTAACGTACTCTGAGTATCCTATCCAAGTCTTGGATCAGAAGGATCGCGTCACTCGGAGAACCACTACAAGATGGTACAAGATTCAATGGAGCGAACATTCCGAGGATGAAGCCACCTGGGAGTCTGAAGACTATCTCGCCTAAAACTTCCCCGAGTTCTTTGCTACATTATAAATGTAAAGTTTCTGGTTGTAGTCGGTATAAACTTCCCTCATTATCTTATGGTAGAAACTAGAGTGGGTTTACTTGAGACATTTTCTTTTCCATCACTTAACCCTAAGGTTTATCGTCTATCAAATCTCGGGTCGAGATTTATTTAAGGGGGAAGGGCTGTAATACCCCGGGTATTACGGCTAATTAATTATGACATGTCATCATGTTTATTATTAATCATCTGCATATGATTGTGCTTAGGGCTTCTAAAGTGATTCAATTATGTTTAGTCTTGATGGTGCAATTAAACTTTTAAATGCGAATTAAAGATATTAGCAAAAGAAAAATTCCAATTAAGTTTTAAATTGACTCAAAACTTTAATTTAAAAACTATTTGGAATTTTATGAAAGTGCCTTAATAAAAGTTGTAGATCTATTGAAATGAAGCAACTTTTATTTTGGGAGATTTTGAAGTTATAATGTAAAAATTTAAATTAAACTCAAATTACTATGCTAAAATTCAAATTTGAAACTTCAAATTCAAAAATATTAGGAATTGGACAAAACTTCCTTAATAAGAGTTGTATAGATCACTGAGTAGGACAACTTCTATTTTGACAATTTTTCAAGTTGTTAAAGAAATTTAAAAGTAATTTTAAAAATTCAGTTTGGAATTCAAAACCCTCTTTTACCCCCTTTACTGTAGTTTCAAAACCATGTGGAATTTGGGTTTGGTTCAAAAACAAAAGTTGTCCAAAATTTTAAAACCTACAACTTTTGTGTTTGCACTTTTTCAAGTTAGTACACGAAATCTGGTGATTTGAGTCAAAAACCGAGAGGGGGGGTACGGCACTGCTACAGTAACCCGCCCCCCCCCCACTCTGTTCGCGCACAGGAGCTGGCCGCCGCGGCGCACGCGCGCGCGGCGCCGCCCTGCCGGCCGGGATCCTGCCCCCGGTCGCGGCAGCACGTGTAGGGGACCCCGCGCCGTCCTCTGCCGCTTCTGTCTCCCCCTAGAACCGGCTTAAAGACGACGGCCACCCCCTCCCGTTCCCTTCTCCTTCCCGCTTGGCACCGGTGACCGCATCCATTGCCCCAACCAAATCGGCCTCAACCCGTGCACCATTCTCCAATTGCTTGAGCATCCAACTTCCCTGCCTTCTTGCGCACCTAGTGCCTCCATTTGGGCTTAGGTTCGTGTCCTGTGATCCGAGAACGCCTGTCGCCGTCCCTGCGGAAGACCGGAGCGCCGCCGTAGCCGTCTCTCACGCGACGAGCTCGCTGTAGTGAGCCTCTCCTCCTTCGGTATTTCGTTTGTGACTCTCTATCTCGTGCTCTAGCTCATGCTCGCGGCGGTTTTTCATTTCGTTCCCTAGGATCGCCGGAACGAGACTTCACCGTCGGGGCCGAGTCGCTGTGTCCGCCGCCGTAGCCAACCTCGTCGTTCTACTCCGTCCCTGCCTCAGCCAACCGTCGGGCTAGGATCGTGGTGAGCTCCTGATCCTCCCTGGCCCTTTTCCCTTAGTTCCCCGGCGTCTCCGCGGCCGGAACATGGTCGCCGTGCCGCCGTGGGTGTACGCGCGTGCGGCAGCGCGCGAGGTGGAAGAAGGAGCTGACAGGCGGGCCCGGCCTGTCAGCGTCCCTGGGCGTACGCGCGCGCGCGCGGGCGAATGCGCGGGTGGAGTTGGGCCGGCCCGCTGATGTTGGGCCGCCTCGGGCCGAAGCGTTTTCTTTATTTTGAAGGGATTTCCAGTGGATTTTCCATTTTATTTTTGAATGAATAGTACTTCCATTTGTCATTTTCATAGGGATATTCCTGTTAATCTAAAAATTATGAAAATAATTGTGGATACTCTCTGGAGAATGTAGTATTTTATAAAAATATTAGATATAGTGTTTGGATGTGTTCTGTGGGAACTAAAAATCGGCATATTAATTAGTAAATGTAACTTTGAGCAATTTTAATAAATTCCAGAATTATCCAAAACTCATGAAAATTTATGTGGTACTATTTTAGAGTAAGATCTATCTGTTGGGTAAGTTTGAGCTCGTTTGGAAACTGTTAGGACACTTGTTTATTAGTTGTGGGGTATTTGATTAGTAAAATTAATCTAAGCGAATAATCCCTGTTGTTTGGTGTGATTTTGGATTGATTGGCTTCAAGGGTCTTTCACCATAGTGATCCTTGACAGAAGTATTAGGGTCGCATGTTGGTTGTAGTAAAGCTGTGCAGCGGCTTTCTGTGACCGTTAAAATGGTCAATAAAATAAAAGTAGGAAACATTGCTTTTACCTTCCGTAAATTGTTTACAACTTTACCGTGAAGGAAAGTTGTACTCAAGATCTTAATGGTTTACTTTCAAGCATTTCATTTGTTGTCCTCATGCCATGCTAAGCATACATCATTGCATACGTGTAGTGCCCGTTCCCAAGGAGGTCCAGGTCGAGACTACCGCTGAGGAGGTCACTCCAGAAGCCATCCAAGGATTTGACATCTGCGGGACTGATCCTGACCCGACGCTGTACACGATTCAAGGCAAGCCCCGGTGCATTCAGCCCCGCCTTGTGTTTTATAAAATTATTTATCACTTGAGTCTATTATTGCATTAGGTTGTTAGGAGTTGTTTGTCTCCTATATTGATGCATTACCTGCCTTGATACATAATATCCTGGAAACCTGTTTAAAAATAAAAATATTCAAAAATGCTTAGCCCTGCTTAATCAATTTAGATTTGCATAAAAAGGCTATTTTGACCCATGAAAATGTGACAATTAGGAATCATGAGAAAAGGAAAAAGGGGTATGAGTCCGTTCGGAAATTGTGTACTTGGGTAGCAGCCCCGATGCACCGTATCCGTCGGAAAGGGGTTTTTCGTTCGTTGGTTGTGAATTTGGGTTAGAGTCCCAATGCTTGACCATCGGCGGAAAGAGGGATTTGAAAACCGTTGGGACACTTGTACTTGGGTTAGAGTCCCAATGCAATGTCTCCGGCGGAAAAAGAATTAGGGACCGTTCGTTGTAGGCCTGCTGTGATCGAGAACTTGCAGCTAGCCACATACTACGGAAAGCTCTGACTCCGGTGGCTCTACTACTTGAACCGACAACCACGCACTGGGAGTGGAGAGATGGCGAGAGCAGCGTGTACCCTCGTGGCCGGCGTGCCTGGAGAGGAGAGGAGTACTGTGTTCTCGGGTGGCGCAGGACCGGTTCAGGGGTAGAAAAATCGTGGTAGCCGGAGTTGGTATATGCAAGCTTAAGTGCTACATATGCAGTGTGGATAGGGATCCCCAGCTGGGTACTAATCGATTCGAATCGTCGTTGCTCCTCGGATATGGAGACTTGATCCTTTGACCTACAATTGAAAAGTGGTTCGAAACTAGGTGTTTTTGAGAATGAGTAAGAATTTGAAGTTATGATGAGATATGAAAAGGAATATGGAATTATGGATATGATTAAAATAAGACTGAGTTAAAATATTGAAATAGAGTAGTAATGCTTTTCTGCAAAACTCTTGACTCTTGCTCCAGCCTTACCTTGACTCCCCTCAGCCTGCATTCCTGAGTCTCATTCCTTTTTCTTAGTCGGGTAAGTCTTGCGGAGTACCCCAGTACTTAGGGTTTGTTAACCCCATGTTGCAGGGACGCAGCAGCCGGAGGTTTGTTTCGCCCCTTGCTGTGTAACAGTGGTACAGGAGGGATGTGAGGAGGAGTAATGTCGAACCCGTGGGCAGGGTTCTTACCGTTAAATACTAAATATTGTTGTATCGTCATTCCACCGCTACTTATTTTATTTATGGTCTGTAATATTCGCACTTCAATCGTATTTGGACAAGCGGTTTGTAATCTAAGTACCTTATAACCTTTCCGCATTTTCACTCTGATGTAATTTGTTATGAAATGTTGTAATTCTGTAATGACTTCGCAATGGGATCCTGTTGGAGGAAATCAGGTGCTAATGTAGCCCGACAGAACCTTCTAGATCATTTGGGATGCGGACCCGGCTGTCAGAGGTCATGAGTGACAATGACAGGTGTCTGTGGGCCCTGTGATTTAGGCGGTTCCGTCACAGCTGCATGGTTTTCCAGTGACTTGCCAAGCCCGACAACTACAAGTTGTTGACGGTGGATAACGTCAACTTTTATTAGAACTTTAGACACCAAAGGATACATGAATACACACTAGTCTAAGGTTTTTACTGATAGTTTTCACTAGTTTTGTATGTTCTGTATTTTTCAGGGGCTATTCCAGAAAAGCATAAAAAAAGGGTTAAAGAGCATGATTACCACGTAACTTAACCGCCAAGGAAACATTATCACGAGAACACTAGAAGCATCTGGAACACACCCGAAGCACCGGGGCCCGAGACCCACCAGGGTGGGGCCGGTCGGCGCCCCCCTGCTAGGTTTTCGGCCTATCTTCTGGAGTTTTCTTCCGCCGCCTTTGTGGAGTCATCTCAGCCCTTGTTTCAAGTCGGTTTGATCCTACGGCGCACGTGCATCCCACCGGGCTATAAATAAAGGGGCAGACCACCTGGAGGCATCAACCCATCATTCATTCAAGGCATCAAGTCCTCAAGCCATCAAGAGCCTCCTAATTCATCAAGAGCCTCCTAGTTCATAATTCTAGTATGGTTAGATTCGAGAGTAGAGGAGTTCTAGTTTTTCGGCGGATCTGAAGCCCCGGCGTCTGTCTGGAGCACGGAGTTCGGTATAATTCTAGTTCTTTCTCTATTATTGTATTCTTCATTATGATTAGGGAAACATTGTTCTTAATTGTTCATATGTTCTTGATTACAATAGTCTTTGTCTACTTTGATTATATGTCTAGTATAGTTGGTTTGATCTTATTGAATTCATGTAATTGCTCGTATAGCGTTTATTCATGCATACGATGGATAGATGATGAACGATATGTAGACGTGGTGTCTAGGTATTTTGTTTATCTGCGAGTGCACCCTGATGTGCCGGGTGGTGTGGTAGATCGCGTAGGTGACAGCTGCGTTGAGTCCTCTGTAGTCCACCCCCTGTATGTAGGCCAGCAGGCACGGTCACGAAGTTGGATGATGACTCTGTTTCACATCCTTCCTAGATGATGCCCTTTGCATATGATCATGATATAGGATTAGTCTAACAATGATTGCTAGATGTAATTGCACTAATTAGAGTTATTCATTGATGTAGTTATAGAATTACCTTTGATATTAATTCCTTAGTTTATCCATTGGCTAGCTATTACTATGACTAGAGAAGTGCTCTGATGATTATCTTTTATTGATGATGCTTAATCATACTTATCATCTTTATCTTTATTTACCTTGTGACCTCTACCTATTATGAGTAGAGTAAATGACATCGGTAATGTCACTTATCCATTGTATACCATCACTATCAATATAATAGATTGTAGTTTAACCTAGTCCTTCCCAGTGGTATAAATATAAATCGACAACCTGGTAGAACTCCCTAGGTAAAATGCTACAATGGTATAATTATCTGTCCGCTTCAGAACTGATCTTAGTTTATATTATTTATATTTATTTCTGCCTAGTCACATAGATTAATATATAAAACCTTTATTTATTCTTAGCTTTATTAATTAGGGATGACAACCTAGTTCTTGCATAAGAATGTTGGTAATAGAAAAGTGGCTAGTTGCTAATGACAAGTTAATTAATTACCATTCATCTTCTAATCTCGCCTCTCGCATTAAAAGTTATATAGTTATATTTGGTGACGTTAGTAGATGTCAACACAAGTCTTTTCCTCCAAATTGGCTGCATATCTGAATCTATTCACAGTTACTTCAGCCTTCGTAGCCCCACAGATTAGAACCTCATGGTCTTTGATATTCTTTGATTTAGCATTCAAATCTTTGATAATAGCTGGGATTATAATGCCTGACATGTTACTACCATTTTTGGCTCTCAAAACAAATATGGTCAAGCATTTCTACAATCTGAAAGTTCTTAGTTTTTGACACCCAACTATTGAAAGACTCAGAGAGGTTGTTATTGATGTAATCTACCTTGCAGTCTTCACTGAATTTGCTTATACTCCACACATATGGATGGTTTTCATCCAACCACTCAATGGCTTTAGGATCCTTCTCTATTTTCCCAATGAAATAGTTGAACTTCGAAAATGTGAAGCTTTTGGCAGCACACTGTAACAGAGCCGCCTAAATCACGTGGCCTACAGGCACCTGTCATCGCCACTAATGATATCTGACAGCCGGGCCCGTGTTCCAGATGACCTAGGCGGGCTCTGCCGGGCTATATAAGCATCCGTTATCTCCGACAAGATCCCATTGCGAAGCCATTACAGGATTACAATATTTCATAACAAAATACATCAGAGTAAAAGTGCGAAAGAGTGAATAGTACTTAATATTACAAACCAGTGTTCGAATGGAAATTAGGTGCAGTTATTACAGACCATATTTTAAAAGGGTAGCAGTAGCGATAGAACAACAGTACAACAGATAGATAAGTATTACACGAACCCTGCCCACGGGTTCAACCTTATTCTTCTTCACTCTCCTGGACGATAGTGACGCAGCACGGAGCGAGACAGACTTTAGGCTCCTGCTGCCCTTCTGCAACGGGGTTAACAAACCCTGAGTACATGGGGTACTCCGCAAGACTTACCCGACTAAGAGTGTAAAATTAGACTCAGGAATGCAGGCTGAGGGGAGTCAAGGTAAGGCTTTAGCAAGAGTTCAAGAGTTTTGCGGAAAAACATTACTAGTCCTATCTCAATATTTTATTTCAATAATACTATTAATCATTAACCATATCTCCAAGTTCTTTCTCATATATCAACATTCTTTCATTTGCTTTATCCATTCAAAAACATCCTAGTTCCGAACCACTATTCGATTTAGGGGTGAGGATCAAGTCTCCATAACCGAGGAGCAACAACGATTCGAATCGATTAATACCCAGCTGGGCATCCCTATCCACACTGCGTATGTAGCACTTAAGCTTGCATACGCCAACCCCGCCTACCACGGCTTTTCATACCCCGGAACCGGTCCCGCGCCACCCGGGAGCATAGTACCCCTCTCGTCTCCAGGCATGACGGCCACGAGGGTACACACTACTCTCGCCATCTCTCCACTCCCAGCGTGTGGTTGTCGGTTCCAGCAGTAGAGCCACCGGAGTCAGAGGCTTTCCGTAGTATGTGGCTAGTTGCAAAGTCTTGATCACAGCAGGCCTGACAACGAACGGTCCCTAATATTTTTCCGTTAGAAACCCTGCATTGGGGCTCTAACCCAAGTACACTGGTAACTACCCGGTTTTCACATCCCTTTCCGATGGTGAGGATCGTTGGGACTTTAACCCAAACAGATGGTCGACCAAACGGAAAAACCGATCCCCGTGGATGACAATGAACTAGCTAGAAACACTGCCAACCAACAAGGACATACCATTCCCATAAAGTGATTCATTTGATTTGTCTCATCACAGTTCAAAATAGCATTTTTGCAAATCTAATCATTAAGTATGACTAAGCATTTTTCAATAATTTAATAAAATCAGGTTCTCAGGTATTGATCAGTGGTCAAGGATGGTAATGCATAAATGGGTTGTCAATCAACTCCTATTAACCTAATGTAATAGATTAACTCAAGTGATAAACATTTTAAAATAGCAAGGAGGGGCAAATGCACCGGGGCTTGCCTTGGATGGTGTAGAGTGTCGGATCCAGGTCGGTGCCACAAATATCAAAACCTTGCACAACTTCCTGCGCAGTCTCCTTAGATGCACCCTCAAACTTTACCTTCGGATTCTCGGTCACTACACGTTTGTAATGAATGAATGTATGAATGCAATGCGCAAGAAATGACAGATGAAATTCAAAATAAATAAGGCACACACATGATCAAGACCCTACCATAGGCTATCCATGATTACTCTAATTCACAATGCCCTAGGTCATAAATGTGATTGACCTAGAATCTCAAGCAATCCAAAAATCACACCGATCAATAATCATTTCATTTCTATTCCTATTATTAATCATTTAAATCAATATTTAATTTAATAAATATTTAAATATTTTTATTTGATGCCAAACTTCACCAACAGTTAGCTCTGGACCTAAAACAGTACCAATTAAATTTTTATGATTTTTGGACTTACAGGGAATTTATTAAAAATCATCAAAGTTCCCTTTATCATTTAATGTGCTAATTTTTAGTTAATACAGAAAGCACTCAAATCCTACATTTCATATTTTTATTAAATTCTACACATCATAGAGAGCATCCATAAATTTTTTCATAATTTTTGGCGCAGTAAATTAATTCACTCAAAAAGATTAAAATGCAATACTATTCATTTCAAAAATAAATAGAAAAGCCACACAAAATAGCTCGGGAAATTGAAAAACGCCACGGCCCAAGTCGGCCCAGCATCGCAGGCCGGCCCAAGCGGCTGCAGCCCGCCCGCACGCGCTCACCCGCGCCTCCACAGAGTCGCTGATGGGGCGGCCCCACCCATCAGCCTCTAACTCTCGCTCTCTCTTCTTCCTCCCGGCTCCCGCGCGCGTGCGAGCACAGCAGCTCGCCGCCGGCGGCTCCTCCGGCGAGGGAAAAACACCACCGAACGACGACCAAAGCCTTAAGACACCACCCTAAAGACCCTAAGCGGCTAGACCCGACTGGCGACGAGCTCGTCGGGCACCATGGCGGCTCGGCGGTGGCGGCAGGCCACACGCCGGCGAGCACGAGACGAAAGAGACTAAACCAAAGGTGAAAAACGATTCAGGGACTCACCACGACCCTAAACCAATAGTCGGTTGGGACGGAAACGGAACGGAGGAGTGGGCTTGACGACGTGCCGACCCGCGACGAAGAGCACCGGCGAGGAACCTCCCGTTCCGGTGATCCTAGAGCACCAAACGAGAAAACACAGCGCGCATGAACACACATATGGTACACACGAACTGCAACACATGAGCCCAGGGCTAGAGCTCACCCGAACCTCCCTGAACGGCACAACCGACGACCGGCGGCGCTCCGGTGGAAACCCGAGAACGCCAAAGCGTGTTCCAGCGACCCTTCTTCACCAAAGCTCAAGAATAGGGGCTCAAACAATGCGCGATGGAGTCGAGGAGTTGTCTACACGGCGAATTTGGCTGGAGTGACTTGACGGCGATGAATTTTGCCGAGAAACGACGGGCGGTCGCCGGAGTCCGAGCGAGAGAGAAAAAGGACCCGGGGGTGCTCGTCGGCTT
Source organism: Eremochloa ophiuroides (assembly GCA_038502445.1). Taxonomy (NCBI): domain Eukaryota; kingdom Viridiplantae; phylum Streptophyta; class Magnoliopsida; order Poales; family Poaceae; genus Eremochloa; species Eremochloa ophiuroides. The sequence goes on from JAHLJS010000002.1 coordinate 97,327,511, forward strand.
TAAAGGGACGGAGGTCGAGGGGATAAGGTCGGGCTCGGTCCAGGGCCCCCTATCGGCTACTCAACAGCGTCGCTCCCCGCCCACGTCGGCCGGACGGCGCCCGGCGCCGCGCGCGGCATGCGCGTACGACGGAGGAAGAACAGGGGGACCTCCCTAGCTACAGTAGATCAGCCCCAAGTCAAAACCTATTTCGATTTGATTCGGTTTGATCTAGCAGGAATCCGAGGAAGTGTTCAATATGAAAATTGTAGAGAATTTTGTGTAGATCACTTTTTATTTTCACAAAAAATTCAAATTTGGTCAAAATTTTAAATTACAGAAAATGGGTAAAAGTAGTGTTTGAATTTCAAACAGAAATTTTAAAATTACTTTTGATTTTTCTCGACAACTTGAAAAATGGTCAACATGAAAGTTGTTCTACTCAGTGAGCTTGATAACTTCTATTAAGGGAGTTTTTGAAGATTCTCAATATTTTTGAAATTGAAGTTTCAAATATAAATACCAACATACTAATTTGAGTTTAATTTGAATTTTTATGATATAACTTCAAAATCTCCAAAAATAAAAGTTGTCTCATTTTAAATGTTATACAACTTTCATTAAGACATTTTCCTCAGATTCATTATAGATTTTGAATTGGTGTTTTAGGTCAACTCTAGTGTTTAATTTGATTTCTATTTAATTTTTATTTTTGATTTTTGATTGAGGACTTAATTACACAATCAATACTAGCTGAAATCAAACCACTCTAGGAGCCCTAAGCACAATCATATGCAGATGCTTAAATTTAAAGATGATGACATGGCAGGTTAATTAAGTTGTAATACCAGGGGTATTACACACACCACATATTCTTACCATAGAGATCACCATTGTATTTTCTCTTCATGTTCTTCCATAAGTGCGTCATACATTCTCTGTGCTCTACTCCAGAATACACATCTTCTACAGCCAACTCTATTCACTTTCGAGCATCTGTGCTAAGGACCAAGCCTGCATGAACATAGTATTAAATCAGACAATATTACAATCTTGAAATTCAGAAAATTAAATTGCAACTAGGGAATGTGTATACCTGGAGGAGTTCCAATAGCCTTCTTCACATTATTAACAAACCAGGTCCAACTTTCGTGAGACTCGGTTTCAATCATACCATATGCCACTGGGAACAACCGATTATGACCATCCACTGCAACAGCTGAAGCCAACTGGCCTCTTGCCCTCCCGGTCAAGTGTGTTGCATCCATTGCAATATATGGTCTGTACCCTTGCAAGAAACCATCTATGCATGGTTTAAGAGCAACAAAGAACCTCAACAAAGTTCTACCTTGCCACCATGATTTTGGACCACTGTCAGGCAAACTAAAAAACGAACGCACTCTAACAACCAGTTTCAGTTCTCTGTGATTTACCCTACAAATCACAGAATGGTAAAAAAAGTCAACCCATCTACAAATTGTTGCTATTTTTCATTGCATTGAAACACACATCTAAAAAATAGGCAAAGTACCTTGGGTCTTCCATGGAGACAAGGACAAAGACAGGGGAGAGGAGGAGGGCGACCGGGACAGGACAGGGGCGCTGAGGCAGGTGAGCCACGCGCCCTGCAGCAGCCGCGCCCATCTGGTGGCCAGGGGCGGCTTCTTCCCAGCAGAAGCCGCGCCCCTCCGGAAGCAGCAGCCGCGCCCGCCGCGAGCAGCAAGCAGCAGGGGAAGGGGCGGGGAGGGGCGAGCAGCAGGGGAAGGGGCGGGGAGCGGCGAGCAGCAGGGGAAGCAGCCGACCTGACTAGCAAGCGCCGGCGCTAGAACCCTAGTCGCCCAGTCGCGACCCCGACGCCGCGACACGGTCGTGCGGTCAACAGACCGATGCGGGAGAAGGAAAGGGCACTCCGATCTTTAGTGCCTCACCTTATTTATTTTTTTTTGCCAATTAATCCAGACTTTTCCAACGGTGTTAGAAAAGGAGGGTAGACGGCGCTTTCATCAGAAAAAAACGAGGGTAAAATCGTAAAGTTAAAAAACCAGGGATAAAATCACCATTGAGCTCCCAAATAAGGGTAGCAACACCAAATTCCTTAAAAATTTCATACTCATTGGATCAGGCATACACAGTAAGTATAGAAAACAAAGATCCAAAGGTACAACAAAACTTTATATTAAAACATATCATATTTTATGTTTACTATGATTTACTATGTTTTTTGAAATATCAACCAAAACTAATAAAAAAAGAAAAAGATAAAACCGTCTTCGAAACCGCTCCTAACTGGATCAAGGATTTAGGGATCGGTTTCAAAAGTTGAGGATGTGTTTTTCTCGGCTTTAGAGTCCAGAGATGAAAAACGGAATTTTGAGAGAGTTGACGGACCTAAATAGACTTTATCCCTTCCTAAAAGATAAGGCCCAGATTTATTTATCTAGTTTATATTTATATCAATCAAAGATCGGCCACATTGCTGTTGTCACATCATCTGATCATCAAGACGCGTCCCACACACGCTTCGATTCTACAGTTTCGATTAGCAGTCGGTGGTGTGTGGTGCAACAACCACAGTCCCACACTACCACGCAAAAGGAATGTACCGGTGGCTGAACCTATCCCGTGCAGTGATGCGGACGCTCGTTGTGCCCTTCATCAGACTCGCAGCCCGTAACCATCGTCGTGGTCTGCGGTCAAATATTCTCGCACCAAAGCTACACATCCCAGGGATTCGGAATTGAACCATCTTGGGAAAAGTCTTGTTAACCTATCTAGATTTCAGTTTTTCCATATAGAATAATATTTTCTCTCACAATAAATCAGCATAAACCAAAATCAATATTTCTTTTCAAACAACCGAACATGGCTGAAATTCATGAACTTGGATTGTGATGACTTAACTTTGATAGCTGGGTGACCCTTCGGCCTGGCTCCTCCTTGCTTCCAAGTGTGTGTGTGTGAGAGAGAGATGGATTTGAGCCAAATTCAAGACTTCCTTGCAAAAATCACATAACTTCCAAAGTTCTATTAGGCCTCGTTTGGATCCTTGAAATTGAATTTATTTTAAGAATCATAATTACACACATATTAATTAACTTAATATGGTTGTATATAAATTATATTTATATATTATTGTTGGCTGTACGAGAGATTTTTATATATTGTATTTTTATCGTGTGAGGGCGAGTTGAAGGACATGCTATAAATTACAAAGTAAAAATATAGCATGATGATTTATAGAGTCAAATTTCATCTCTCACTCTATAAATTTAAGATAGGCTAATATTTGAATTTTGGAAAGTGATGGAATGCCGCATTTCAAGTAAAATAGCCTAAGTTACTAACTAGATTTTAATTCTTCCAAATAAAAGGATCCAAATGGCCCCTAGAAAGAAATCTGAGGAATTCATGAAACGATTGAGAGGGGTTTTCCTTAGATGTTACTGGTGATGCTTATAGCATACTAAAGAGAACTACTTTCATTTTTCAGTCGATTCTCCGGTCAGAGCATTTCCTGTTGATTTTTTAAATGGTACAGTTTGTTAATTGCTTGTCTTGCCATTTGTTTTGAAACCTGGTCTGACATGAATATGGATTTCATGATTTCAAAATGTGTAAATTATACTGTATTTGAAACATGACAGTAATTTTCACTCTAAAATACACCTCTGAAATTCCATAGCTTTTTACAGTAAGAGAGCTGTTCAGTTAGCATGATTGTTGAGTCGACAAATACATTAGTCAAAGTAAGCACGCCTCAAAGATTGGTTGAACTTTTTCAGTGCGTGTTTCCTACAAACATAGTTGTGTAGATTTACTGAAAGGAGCAGTACCTTTTTTTCACTTTGGCTCTCTTAAGTACTTCCTTAGCATTTGAGTACTAATTTTTTTAGTCCTAGATATTGCGGCACTTTAGATGCTTTGTACTGCTTTATAAGTAATTCAAGCATGCATGTAATTGACATGTTCAGTGACTTTGCCTTTCTGCCAAATTTTTTTTCAAAATATGAAGTTCAGTGGAGTTGTGCTAATTTTAACTAGTTCTCATCTTACTTCTTGCAGATGTACTACGTGAACCAGGACTTATGGTTGAGGATTTTTTTTTATGATGATGATTACAAGATAGACCTTTCTGGGTCTAATCTGGATGTCCTTAATAACCTAGAAGGGTTTGTTCAGCTGGAATATCCACAGTTCAATTTGCCACAAGAGTTAGCCACACCTTGGCATGAGTATCTGTGGACAGAGTGCTGGGGGTATTTTCTTGCACATGACGACAGATTTGCTCACAACAGTGACTTCTGCACCTTCTGCATTCCTGAAGCAAAAATGCGCTCTCTCGGACTGCCCCAGTCCTGCTATTGGATCAGAAAGTTGGCATGATTAGACTAGCCACAATGTTCTGAATCCAATTCGATGCTTCAAATACCAAACGAGGAGTGATGCTTCATTTTCCAATTCCAGCTGCAGTGACCAACTATGCTTGACTATTGAATTAAATATCATTTTATTCTCCGAGAGCATGTACTTTACTCCGAGAGCTGTAGTCCCCATATCACTTGCAAGTGGGACCATATATTTTTCTCCAGAGCAAGCACCGAGGTATGTGCCTTCCCCGATGTTAGGATTCTCGATGCTTAAATTCACTCTGGCAATGTGCTTAAATTCACTCTTGCAATGTGCAGGCATTGAGGCTGGGATCACAAAAGTTTGAAGCATTGGTATTCCTACAGACTTTGGCTAGTCTTATTGTAACTTGTATCATGTTGATTTGGCTGTGCAGGAAGAGGACGCTCCAGGCAAAAATAACCGTGATTCGTCCAAGAGGCATTAATCTGAAAGATGGTGTCGCTGTTTCTGTCAGTGCAAAAATCCAAGGAAAAATGTTAGGGTCCGTATCTATGAAGGAGCTGCTACTACAAAGTCTCCGTGGAATGCACCTGGTCTGGTAAGGTTTTCCTTCATGACTTGTGCCTATACATTGTACTGATAAACGTTTTTACTAATCCTTAGCCATGCTCTATTATTGCAGAACTTTTCAATCTTTACATCTTTAAAGGTGAATATATCAGTGCTGGAGAATGGTTATTTCTTTGACAAACAAGGAGGGCAGTTAACAGTGGAAACTGGGAGCAGTAGTTCTTGCTAGATTACAACAGCCGTGGTTGGCATGAATCTAGGGAGCAGGTGGACTTTGGGGGATCTGAAGAGGTCCTGTTACATGGTCCACAGCCATCTAACAGTTATGAATGTTTTCTTTTTTTTTTTTGAACTGAACAGTTATGAATGTTACCTCTATGCTTCATTTTCCAATTCCAGCTGCAGTGACCAACTATGCTTGACTATTGAATTAAATATCATTTTATTCTCCGAGAGCATGTACTTTACTCCGAGAGCTGTAGTCCCCATATCACTTGCAAGTGGGACCATATATTTTTCTCCAGAGCAAGCACCGAGGTATGTGCCTTCCCCGATGTTAGGATTCTCGATGCTTAAATTCACTCTGGCAATGTGCTTAAATTCACTCTTGCAATGTGCAGGCATTGAGGCTGGGATCACAAAAGTTTGAAGCATTGGTATTCCTACAGACTTTGGCTAGTCTTATTGTAACTTGTATCATGTTGATTTGGCTGTGCAGGAAGAGGACGCTCCAGGCAAAAATAACCGTGATTCGTCCAAGAGGCATTAATCTGAAAGATGGTGTCGCTGTTTCTGTCAGTGCAAAAATCCAAGGAAAAATGTTAGGGTCCGTATCTATGAAGGAGCTGCTACTACAAAGTCTCCGTGGAATGCACCTGGTCTGGTAAGGTTTTCCTTCATGACTTGTGCCTATACATTGTACTGATAAACGTTTTTACTAATCCTTAGCCATGCTCTATTATTGCAGAACTTTTCAATCTTTACATCTTTAAAGGTGAATATATCAGTGCTGGAGAATGGTTATTTCTTTGACAAACAAGGAGGGCAGTTAACAGTGGAAACTGGGAGCAGTAGTTCTTGCTAGATTACAACAGCCGTGGTTGGCATGAATCTAGGGAGCAGGTGGACTTTGGGGGATCTGAAGAGGTCCTGTTACATGGTCCACAGCCATCTAACAGTTATGAATGTTTTCTTTTTTTTTTTTGAACTGAACAGTTATGAATGTTACCTCTATGAATATGAGATCATTAACAGTTATACCTCTATGAAAATGAGATCATTGACTATGACGATTTTGCCTTGATTATATTAGCTTGAAATTTAAATCTTCAGATGCAAAGAAGATTGCTAAATCAAAGTTAGCTTGTAATCCACTGAATGAAATTCAGCAGCATACGCTTAGACTCAGTGCAGACAATCCTGTAGACACCAAAGACAACCCAGAGGACACAAGCTAACCAATAGAATGTTGTGAACATCGCATTCAAAATATTGTTTTTTCAATAATAATACAACACACTATCGAATTTAAATTGTCGTAATATTTTTTTTTTCCCGTAGCATCACACTGGCATGATCCTAGTGATTGAAACATTATGTGCCATTTTGTTAGAAGGCGAAATTGAACAACATTTCTAAAGTTCTGCAAAAAGTTGGAACAAATAACTCAAAGGATCTGTCATACAAAACTTTTTAACAGAAGGTACAAGGATGAGGGCAGATCATATGGATCTCCACAACCAGATTACACAAACATCTTATTGCACAAGATATCGGCAGCCACAGGCTTCAAATTCCAAAATCCATGCAGTTGGGCATGCTTTTGCTTCCTTTTGAGAATTTCCCAACATGAAAGAACATAACTGACAGGCGCTATGCAGCTGAAACTAATTCACACAAAGAACTACCTTTGGAATTATCATTGTATCGGTACAAAGCTGCAGGCAAATCTCACCGCTGCAATCAAGCTTCATTCATGTGTTCACTAGCCCGGTGATACTGGTAGTCGCCTTCCTCATATGCCTCACCTTCCTCGGGACCTTCTGGTTCAGCATTGTTTGGCTGCAGCTGATAGTTGGCTTCACGATAATACTCGTGCTCATGCCGCTTTGAGTGTTCAGTTTCATGCCCACGTGCATCTTGACCATAACCATATGTGTCATGACCTTTGTGTTGCTCATACTGACCATAGCCATAATCCTGCCCATAACTAGACAGATTTTTGTCATGCTTGGTCCCACCATTGCCATAGTCTGCATCCCTCTCATGCATGTGACCACGGTCACGTTCATGACTAGTGCGCTCATAATCTCTTTCACCACGGTCCCTGCCTCTCTCACGATGGCGATCATGAGAGCGAGCGTGATCCCTTTCTCTATCATAGTCCCGACCACGATCCCTGTCCCTGTCACGACGATCACGGTCACGGTCACGGCCATGATCTCTTTCGCGGTCCTTTCCTCTCTCCCTGTCCCGAGTCCTCTCACGGTCTCTATGGTGAGGTTTCTCATCTCGTGAATCTCTATCACGAGTCCGGTCATGTGAACGTTCACGGATCCTCTCCTCACGGTCTCTTTCCCGTACCCGTTCACGAGATTTTTCACGATCCCTTTGAGCGAAAATAATGACAGAAAAGAAGCAATTAATATAAGCATCAAAAGTATGACATCAATGCAACAATTCCTTTAATTTGGCATGCCTTACCTATCGGCACGACGATCATCCCTCCTAGGCTCTTCTGATCTAGGGCGCCCACCATGCTGTTGATCCCTGATAATAAGATATGCACAAGTGTTAACAACTAGATATAGTAATGCCAACATAAATGTAGCACCAAGTAATACACTAAGGTCACCATAGCTTTCAACAAAAAAAATGACTCTGTCAATGTATCAGATGGTACAAAAGGCCTCATACAGAAAAGCATAAAATTCAAAAGGAAGAAGCAAAGCAAACACGTATGACCAGTATGAGCATTAGTGACAAGTTTTGACTCCAATGCCTCTTTCTAAAAGCAATAGCCTTTTATAGGTGATCAAAATGAGAAAACAAATGTACCTAGTGGAATCCTTTTTGTCAGCATCAGCACCACCCATCCTGCTTGATCCCAACCCACCACCCAATCTCCTGGGACGCCAATTTGGAACAGTTCTACCACGCTCAACATCAACTAATACCCTCTTGTTGTCCACTTTTCTCCCATCTGCTTGCTTGTAAGCATCTGGTGAGAACCCAAGTTAGCAGAGAAAATGTAAGTTATTAGGAGTCTCCAAAAAAAAGTAAACCAAATGGGAAATTGCAACAAAAAAAACTTACTTTTCATGTCACGTGTGTGCACATACTCTATGAATGCATATCCTCTAGGTTTACTTGTATCTTTCTCAGTTACAAGACGAACCTGCAAAGATCAAATATAGTAATCAAATAATATTCAATAAGAAAGTTCCCCTGAGATATATATTATTAGTTGTAATTGTGTTTGCTGTTCTTTTAATTTTTAGCATATTTTATGCTGCACGACAGACAGGCATAAAGCCTAAAACAGCCGTGCTAACCTTGGACATGTAGAGCTTCCACACGAGGAGTGAAATCCAGCACAGATCAACACAGTTGGAGGAAAAGCGCTGTCTGGCCGATTGGCATACGTTGGGAAATAAATTGGATATCCCCTTACCAGGGAATTTTACTAAACAAAAAGGGTGTACGATAGAACTAAATACTATACCAAGTTGCCCTCCATCAGTGAAATTTGTTCAGCCTTCGTTTTCCAAACGAACAGAATGATAACAAAGTTAACAGAAAGGTGATAAATACCAAGTGAGTGATGTATACCCCTTATGGACAAATCGACGATCTTCGACTCTAGGAGTTGAGAGATGCAATTAGTGCTGTGTCAGGTAATCGATCGCTCCACAAAACCAGAATTTGGTAGCAGTGCTAGCTTATTAGCTTTAATAGCTAAATTGAAGAGACTAAAAATATTAAACAGCGCACCTACCCAATAAAGCCCAAATACCGTAGAAAATCCCTGTCTACAAACTGCTTTTTGAAAAATACAAAGTCAGTCAGCATTTTTCAAGCTTGTTTACCCAAGTTGACCAACATGGTAGGTGCAAATTTGTGGAATGAGAGAACAACTCAACCATTACTAGCAATTTGCTCTTCTCCTCAAGAAATTTCTTGATGACAACAAAAAAGTACTAGGAAATAGAGAACCTGGGCCACAGATAGGTGCAGCCATAGTTACCTGCTTACGCATATTTGTGTTCCCAGAGATGCCTTGTCATTAATTGGTTGTACCAACCATGCACATATTAAAACAGCTTTCCAATGATTCAGAGCAAAAGAGTGACTAAATTACCCACGAGCATGCATATGACTGAACCCTATATAATTTTTCATTTGAAATACTAAGCCCAAAAGTACAAAAATTGCTTAAAAAGAGACTCTGTAGAGCTGTAGACCTTCTGTGCTCACAGAGATAATTAGTATTTCCTTAGTTTAGCACAACAAAACTGACAAGAGTTACTCCACACACCCCTCCCATGAAAATTTACTTGTCCGATATTTAAATACACTTAATTAGCTAACATTTTACATCATTGTGTTAGAACTGTATAAAATTACTGAAAATATTTTATTCTACAACCAATTGCATAATTAAGTATTGGAAAAAGTCTATATAACCCCCTCAACTATTGAGGTGAACTACTTCACACCCCGAACTATGAAACCGGATTTTCTGGTCCCTGAACTTTCAAAACCGGCCAAATAACCCCCTACATGGTTTTGAATGGTGGTTTTGTATTTTTTATCTTTTATTTTTTCCTACTGAATCTTTAAAAAATCATAATAAATTACAGAAAAATCATAAAATAGAAAATCCAATTTTGTTGGACTCCATATGAGTAGATCTACATAGTAAACATGTAATATGGTAGGCTTTAGTATAAAGTTTTTCTGTAGCTTTAGATCTATGCTTTTCTGTAATTTATTAGAATAATTCATAACTACGACATGCCATATTATATGTTCACTGTGTAGATCTACTCATGCCGAGTCCAACAAAATTAGATTTTTCATTTTATGATTTTTTTAATAATTTAATATGATTTTTTAAAGATTCAACGAAAATTAATAAAAAAGGCAATACCACCATCCCTGTAGCAAAACCACTGTCCAAAACCGTTTAGGGGGTTATTCGACCGGTTTTAGAAAGCTTAGGAGGTAGAAAATCCAGTTTTATAGTTTGGGGGCTAAAGTAGTCCACCCGCAATAATTGAGGGGGTTATGTAGACTTTTTCCATTAAGTATTTAAGTAAAGTGAAGTACACAGAAATCATCGAATTCACAGCACAAAAACCATAAATAGGTGCCATGGAATATATTTAAGATCAAACACTAAATACCTGTGCATGAAACAGGGCAAATAAGTTGTTTGCTCCAAAAACTAAAGTTTAATTAAAACATCGATGCTAAGTTTACCAAAAATGACTACAAAAATTAGAGTTCCCAGTTTCTCTGAAAGCATTTCCAAGGAAGTTTTCAGAAACCAGAAAGAAAATGAAGAAGTGCAAATTTTTATTCTAGATATGAAATGGAGCAACAGAGCGACTATAAGGACCTCTGGTGTCACAATCACTTGTCTGAGGAGCTTAGACGGAAGCCATAAACTAATGAGGCAACCTTTCCACAGTTTTGGCTAATGATTGTTTGCATTTTAGAACTGAAAAAACCTTACCAAAGTGCAATAACTTCACCTGCACAGGAATTTACCACATTACTTACCCTTTTAATAGGACCATAACCTTCAAACTCCCTTTTGATTCTCTGCTCAGATGTCTCATAGTTCTGCAACAATGGCAAAGCCAATTAGCTTGGTGTTACAAAGATAACTTGCCATCTAATTTTCATGAGTACGGACTAAGGAATGTGCCAATGATTTCAAGCAAAATTACTTACAAGTCTAGCAACAAAAAGGGTTTTGTACGGGTCTCCAGTAGCATTGGGGTCACTTTGTGGGTCATCTGCATAAAACCAAATCAGAACAATGATGTTATTACATCCATCATTTTAAAAGAATCAGGGTGGCACCATGCCTTAAGTAAGAACTTACACTTCTGAAGCTCTTCAGCAACCTTAGCTGCACCTTGCTCGAGCTTATTATTGCGAATCCTAGCCTTTTTCTCAGCCTGTATACAGAGCATATACAATAATCAGGTACAAGATAAATAAAATAGTAAAAGGGTAGAACAATGTTATGATATGCATCGATATGGAGAAAGACATGATCCAATTGCATTATTAAGCCAGAATTTGTGCAGTTGAAGAATGATTTAGCCCCATGTGATCTCAGCAGAAAGAAGTGTGACAAAGCCTTCATAGTTGGATGCATGATTATCTTCTCAAAAGTCAAAACATCAAAATGCCTGGAACATACTCAAACTATGCATGCTTTTGTAGCAGAGCAAGTAAGCAACTACCAAAGTTGATCGGTAATGATGCCCTAAATATCATGTGCTACAAGCAGATTTTGGAAGCTACTTTTACAAGATGCAATTCTTTATAACAAATACATAACACACCATCCATTTGGGCACTTGCACTACAGCATAATTCAGCTACCTCAGAAACCCAATCACAAAGTCTGATTAGAGAAAACTGTACAAAGATGATATCAGGAACACCTAGGACACTCAGCATATATATAGACAAAAACATACCCTGGTCTCACACTTAGGCACCGGCGGAGCATACTCTGGATCATCGCGCCCAGCAAAGTGCGACACAAACTGTGCCATCCCTGCATCCAAATCAGTAGCCACATCAGTCAGTCAGTGAGCAAACCCTTGAAAACGTCTACTAGACAATCCCAAGATCCGTCGACTCACCGGTGTAGGTCGGCAATTTGCGCTTCTCCAGTGGGGGCTTGTACTCGAGCGGCGGCCGCGGTTCAAAGAGCTTGAGGAGGTTGGGCGTGAGCCCCGTCGGGTGGATCTGCCCCATCTGCGAGTGAAGCGAAACCAAACCTCAGATCAGAGACGAATCAGGCAGCTAGGGTTAGGGTTTAGTGGGGGGAGAGGAGGGGATCGGTGGCTTACGAGCTTGAGCTGCTGGACGTTAGGGCGCTGGCCCTGGCCCCTGGGGCGCGAGTCCGGGTTCCCCCGCATCTGCCCCCCGCCGTGGCCATAGTCGCCCATCGTCGACGCCGGCGAAGGAGGCAGCGGCTCGAGAGGGGAGAGGTGCGAATCAAAGTTGGGGAGAGATGTGTCCCGTGTATGTTTTGTTGAGGTTGAGGCGCGAAGCAGGCGCGGTTGACGGGACTGTGTTGGGTTTTTTTTTCTCGGTAGAATCGGTTTCGTTTCTCGTTAGAATCGAAAGCTGTGTTCGGCGAAGCTGAAGTGCTGTAGATAAGCGCTTAAGTGCTGTAGAAGTGCTGAAATCTTGTGAGAGAAAAATACTGCTAAAGTGCTGAAATATAAGCGCTTATACCCTCAACCGAACGCAGCCGAAATTTCTCGTCAGAATAGGACGAAACGGAGGGCCCGGTTTGAACCCAAGCTTTGAATCAAAACTGGCTTCCCATATTCTTTCTCTGTATTTTTTTTAAGCAGAATAAAGCCTGTTCATTTTGGCTGAAAATAAGCGTTATTTTGGTCTATGCTTATTTATTGTGAAAAAAATGTTGCATGTCTAAAAACAAATGTTATTGTTCAAGCAAACTGACTTATTTTCCATAAACCCTCCTTTATGCTCTTCTAATAATTTACCTGTTGAGCAGGATGGCGTGCAAGAGATATTATTTATAATCGTTCATCACAAAACCATAGGTGAATAATTTTAAATAATCTTCACTTTAACAGGAGAAAATGGACGATCTGGCATATTCACAATGCAGTAACAGTTGATGCGAAAATTTTCTCATCAGCAGGTTTGCAAGATCAGGGACATGGACGCGAATCAAAACCAGGTTACAACAAACACAGGTATGAATTATACTTTTGCAGGAAATGGAGATGAGCCAGCTACTCAAGAAGTGCAGATGGTCTCTGAAGATAATAACCGGGCATGCATCAATATAGGACACGACATAAATCAATATACGGGTTCACAAAAAAATGACAGCCACGGAAATACGAATCATCAATAGGTTCGTGCATCATACAGAATCCAAGTCCTCTATATATTTTAAATCAACCAAATTTACTAACAGGTTTCAAAATATACACCGATGCTGTTATAATGCCAAATTCTTCTTTGCAGATAAACAAAAACGCAGGAATTGGAGTTCATATCTTGAATGATCAACCAATGATGGCTTATGATGTTTATATCAAAGCAGTAATGGCTCGGTCTTCTGTCTTGATGGCTGAAGCAATGGCCCTGCTATTTGCTGCTGAATTTGCCAAAGCCATGAGAATAAGAGAGCCATACTTTTTCTCCGATAACAAACAACTTGTCACCTTTTTAAATAGCTCCTATCTTTTTGATCCACCTCATTAGGATATCAAACCAATCACTCAGGGATTCATTAATCTTCATCAGCATCCAGGTGTAAAATACTTCACGATTTCAAGGTATAAGAATAAAATTGCTCACTCCCGTGGTACTCAGGCTTATAGACCATTTGACATTTCGAATCCAACTCTGAATTTCTTATGTGCCAACCCTACACATATTCAAAGTTGTCAAAAAAACTACTCATGTACTATATTATAACAGCTAGATGTTGTTAATCAATAAAGTTGCCAATTATAAATAAAAAGTTGGTTTCTATAAGAATATTGGGATAAATAAGCTAAACCATTTGGCACGTCGCTTCGAAAAAATCGTCACCGCCACTAATAGCGCGGCGTGGCGGCCCGGGTAGCCACGAGGAGGAAGGGTGATGAGCCCATTGCTCCTTAAGATGTTTTAGCCTGTCAGATTGCTAATTTTTCTCCATGCAGTTTGGATCATTTTTTTTCTTTGGCGAGAGACCCAGCTGTATGGAAGTTCGTCGGCGCTGCTACTATTTCGGCGGCCAAGCTAATTTTCACAAGGTAGGCTCCTTTAAAAATACAGTTTATCACTTCAATTGTTATGGCTGTGGAGAAACAATAATTGGAGGCGTGGGTAATGTCAAATATCCAGGCTTACAAATCAGGATTCCTTTCCTGATTAAAAAAACTCGACCTGCGGTGGATAGACATCCCTGAGGTAGAAGAGCCTCTCATATAGGTCGAGAAAACCCCCTATGCTTCGCCCACTCGTAGGATTTTAATGCTTACGGTTGAGATGGATGCGTAGGTTCCAACCAAACCGCTCTAGATATATATGATGTCCAATGTTTATGAAGTTTAGGAGTACTTCTGGTAAAAATGAGAAGCCGTTGAACTTGGATAAATTAAATGTCAAGCCGGCACATTACCATTTCCATGTATTGAAACGATCCTCCAGCTTTAGTCCTCCTTATATATTGCAGGTAAGGTTAAATGATTCATGTACTCAGTAGCTGTCAGTTCGGAGAACAGTCTCTGACTGCAGGCACAACATCTAATTATATCCCTACAAGCCATACCCCTGTCTAACAAATTACGACAAATCTTTTGCCGCCTTTCTAAAAAAACAAGCCATACCCCGATCGAACTAATTAACCCTACCAGACCTCCGGCATATTCTGCCCCACGCGTCCTGATCGCACAAGCAAATCTTTTGTTCTATTCCCCTGTATGGCAAACAGTAAATTAGCCCCATCCCCATGGATATTCCCTGCGATCGACTTTAGCTGGGTCGACTTTAAGCTTTGCCTGCAGATACGTACTAGGGTCCAGGAAAGCTCTGGGAATCGAAATCAGTGCGGGGATCTCATGGATGGAGATTAATTAATAAGTAATGCACCGAAGGGACCTACTTTAGCTGGATCATACTCCTACCATGCCACAATGTCTCCTGTTCTGTAAGCAGCAGCAGTAAGCACTAGCGGCAGGTAGTTAGACACATGCACGGCCAATTTACTAGTAGTAGTTTGCAGTAATTCTAGGGGTTTTCATAATAATGAATAGTCCTTCAGGCATAGAAGATTGAGCCATGGCTGCAGGTTCCATGCCTCACTCACAGAGTCACAGCACAGCTCTTATCTATGGAGAAGTCAAAGGCTATATAATAATAATAAATAATAAATAAATAAAGTATAAAGTATAATAATAAATAAAGTATAAAGATCCTAAAGTGCCAATAAATCCCAGCGTTCTCAGCTTCCCTGCTACTGTTCAACGTGTATACTTGCGTATTTATTGATCTGTCCCGTTGACGCGCACCGAGACGCATACAGAGTCTTGCCGTGTTCCTACACACATGCCGCTCCAACTAGAAGCTGCCCACGTAAAAAAAAAACAAAAAAAAAACCTAGAAGCTGCCGACGGCCTCCACATTCTTCTCGGGTTAAAAGGAAACAAATCAACGCCCTGTCCGTCTCACTCTCACCTGAATAATAATAATAAAAAAATCGGCGCCTCCGCAACGAACCACCGTGGTACCTCGCCACCTCCGCCTCCGCTTTCCGCTTCCACCTCCTCGCCTTATCCTCTTCCGTAGTCGCGGCACGCATAGCATGCAGCGATACTCCTGCCTCTTCCTTTTCCCGGGTGCGGATTGGATCGGATCGCTTCATCGCCTCTTCTTCTACCCCAGTCGCGGCGTCTGCAGGTGCCACGACTGGCCCCACCGGCGACTGCGCGGCGCATCAGGATGAAGATCCACGGCGGTGGCGGCCCTTCCACGCTCGGGCGGGCCCGGGGCACAAGCATCGGCTACAGACCGCCCTCATCCTCATCTCCGCCGCTAACTATGGGGTTCCCCAGGGTCTGCCTCACCGCCGTCCTCGAGTACCTCGCTGCCTGAGGTTTCTGTCCCCTTCTCCATCTTGATCTGATTTCTGATCTGGAGCTGCCTTCAACTCGAGTTTGTTGTCGGTCTATTTCTGTGGCTGCGACCAGTCAGGCCGATCTGCAATATGCTTACTCTGTCTTGGTGGTGTGTACCACTGTTGATCGATTACTCCTATGTGTTGCTTTATCGTGTGCCGTAATCTTACCCGCACATTCAGCTTGTGTGGTGTTCCATTTCAGGTTCAGGGTCCCTGCGTGCTGCCCAGATGAAAATATTGTACAGGACTCATCCTTCGTAAGTTCCTGCTATCCTACCTTCTATTTTCAAATCTGTATTTTGTTATTTAGAATTCATGGCATGTGTGCTTGCCTCCGTATATGCTCTGGTACATATAGTGAAATCCATGGCCCTGTGTGAGATAATAATTGACTACATCAAATATGTATATTCAGGCTGCAAGTTAGCCTTTTCTCTTTTTCCAGCCGTATTGATAGATGTTTGTGTATGCTGATTGTCATCTATAGGTTGGTAGTTCATACGTATACCTAAATCTATTGCTCTTACAAATTTTTTTTCTCATTTTCAACATTTACCAATTAGATATCATTTCCATGCTTATGCTAATTAGATATTGTTGCATGCTTATGCTGATTACCTATTTTGTTCTATTTCCCATGGCATTTACTGACGGTGTGTAATTCAACTAAAATAGCTTTCTCAGTCAATGCTTTTAGTGCTACTAACAGAGATGGCCTCTGTATGCACCTTCATGAGGAAATTATTTATTTAATCATCTTATTTGGATTGACTAAAAGAACTATTATAGGGCGATGACCACACAACATGGTGCTAAGCCAATTGTACATGTCAACCATGACACATATCAGGTACATACCATTTGCCAATCATTAAAAAATAGCTTCTTGTGTTGCTTCCAATAATATTGGTGTATTATGATATTAATTTTTCCATGGAGATTTCAGGTTATATATTTGTTCATTATAATAAATTCTAAAATGTCTTAGCATGTGACTTTTTAGGTTCTTATACTTTGGAAGATTTAGACTTCAAACTCTCTGCAGTGTTTGTTGATCTTATTGTGCCTCACTGATTTTTGTGCTTGCTCTGATCTATGGTCTGTTGATGTTTTCGTGTACGTAGGATATCCTGCCCATTGATTTGGAAAAATAAACCTATCAGGCACTGCCAATCCAGATCACAGGTACTTTCTTCTACATGTACGTTTACATATAGTGTACAAATCATCTTACCAGTCAAAGCAGTGCACTGGTTTTAGATGAAACATGCCTACAATAACTATAAGTACTCTTTCAGACTCATTCCTCTTCCTACTTATAATTTTTTTACTATCCACTCTTCTTGGATCTTCATTGTGATATTAAGAGGCTCATCTGTCGTGTACCTCCCTATGTGCCTACTATTTTCGATACAAAGCTTTTATTCATGAGACTGCCGTAATAATCTACTCATTTTCCTCATGAAAGCCATGTTAGGTTCTGTTGACCTGAATCACTTAGTATGAAGGAATGCATTTTTAATCAACTATTTGAAATTATTGGCACTATGTAATCACCAAGTCGGAAGCTAGAAAAAAAAGTAGGAAATTATGGGTGTGCTTCAAATTTGTCATATTAATTAAATCTCTGTTATCTCTTACAGTCCCATGACAGGAGATGAATGTTCTATATAGGATCAATTTTTAGTGCAACTCCATGTGCTAATATGAATGGGGATTTGTCTTCAATTTACCACTGTTTTCCTCTTCCTTTTCTTACCAAGGGGCATATATGACTGCAGGGTACTGCAGTTGCATAATTGAGTTAGTTCTTCCGCACCGTGTTAATGTCATTTTTCTTATTCCAGTATATGGGTTGTTCAAGAGCTTATGCTGGATTTGTGCCGGCAGACCCTAATATGAATAGGTGATTTATCTTCAATTTCGCACTATTTTCCTCTTCCTTTTATCAGGAAGGCCAAACGTGAGTGCATGTGCTCTTCAACAGCTGAGTTAGTGCTTCCTCACCATGTTAATATTATTTTTGTCATTTCAGTATATATGTTCGTCTACTACTTATGCTAAATTTGGGTATCTCCAAAATGCAATTAATGCCATTAATTCACAGCATTGCTGATAAGCCAAACTGCTACTTCCATCAGTCCTTTCATCAGGTCTTCCTGTGGTATATTTTCCTGCCTTCTATTTATCTGAAGTTGTCAACAATTACATTTTAGTTATTTTTGTAACACTTAAGTATTTTCATACTATGCAACATTGATGGCGTCATATCCAGTGAAGTTTGTTTTTGAAGTTACGATGTGAACCATGATACAATTAGAGTTGCTTATTATACTGAGTCCCTCGTGGATCTAACTGTTGATGAGCATATAAGGCACTCTACCGAGCATTTCTTTTAGAAGAAAATGTACTCTCATATAAGATAAAATTTATTTCATCTTATATTAACTATGCTGCCAACTTAAGCGTTTTAAGGAATTGTTTTACATATAATTTAGTATACAACGATGAAATAAGACTCTATAGTACCCCTGTTTCTTCATCTTTTAAGTAGTGTTGAATAATTCGTGTGAACCCTAACTTTACAGACAAGTACTCAGTTTGCGTACTCTAAGGACCCTGGAATTGCCACTGCCTCTATTATGAAACCATTCTTACAATGATATTGTTTTGTATTGTGTAAATAATTGATATTTGTGCAGATCAATTTGAGGGGATAATATTCTTTGTCGGATGGCAGCCTAAAAAGGATGACACAACATTTTGCTGATGAATAAAGATCCCCAATCAAACATTTTGCACAATCTAATCAGAATTTTACCTGTTTCCGCATTTCGTTATTCCTATAATCCCATTCTCAAGAAATACAGATGTAATAATGTACTTGTGCCTGCAGAGTTATATATTGGTGTTGTATTATGTCATGCAAACTTTTCATATTTGCTCTTTTGTACAGTGACCACGTTCAGGTTATATATAAATACCATCCTGTTATTTAGATAAATACCATCCTATTATTGATAATCGTGTCATTGATCATGAATGATTTTATTCTGTCATGGTTTTTCTCACATGCTTTCTTAATCCTGTTTGCTTTATACAACAAGTTGACATTCGTCTCATTTACCCAAAGGCAACCTACAAGAATTTATTATTCCGCGTGGCCTGCCACGTTGCCTGGTAGGATGGCGTCAAAACCGGCGCAGCGAAAGCGCGCCTATTGTGCTAGTATTCCAAACTAGTACTGCTGCGTGCCCACGTACGCTGCACAGGATCGATCGATATGTAGATCACAAATTAATAGTTCTTTTTTAGAATAGTCACAAATTAATAAATGATTGTAACTCATGCAGTGGCAGGCAAGTACACCGCCGTGCAGGCCGGCCCTTCGCAAGCAAGCAAGCTCCAGGACGTCCGGCCGGCCAGGCCTACTTCGCCGTGATTCTTCCCGGGTTCCCGGCACAACACCACCTGCGTGGGCAGCGTGGTTCCCCTCACGGCCTCACACCTTAGTACACGGGCTACGACCATCTGCTGTGCCACTCAGACACAACGCGACAGAGCTCGCACCATGCATCACCGTCTCTGACATTGCATCAAGACAACATTATCTATTGTACTCCTACCAAGCATCAAGCTAGCATGCATGTGCTACGTGGGAGTATACGTGAATGGCTATGGCCTCGTTTGTCAGCTTAGCTTGATCAGTGAAGTTGTTTTTTGAAAAATATTTTAGGAGTTTTTTTTTTAAAGCTGAGCTATTTTGAGTACCGATTGATCAAAGCCACGGCATGGCACCACCCCGGCTCCGGCCCGGCCGGCCGCAGCGCTAGGCGCCACAGCAACGTCGCCTCAGTTAGTCCGGCTCCGACCGGTCAGGTTTCGTCGAGTCTTATTCCATCGAGCTCTCCGAGCCTCCGCCGGCCGGTGTGACCGCCGTCGCGTCCAGGTGGCCGGCCAGCCGATCATCTATCAGCGGTCACACGCGGCTGATGCGACAACAGCTGAGGACTTGAGGAGAGAGAGAGAGAGAGCTGATCTAGGCTGGGCTTGTGACACTACGGCATGCGGGTTCTCTGGGCACTCCGCAAAGACCACGTTACACTTGGCAAAGAGCATTCGGCAAAGAATCTGTCGGCAAAGATGTCTTTGTCGAGTGCCAAGTCAGTAGTCGGTAAAAAAAATTCAACCGTCAACTTTGACGGCTTCTTTGTCGAGTGCCAACCGAGGAGACACTCGGCAAAGAATTTTTTTAAAGTGCCAGGGCCGGGGCACTCAGCAATTCCGGGCCGAGTGCCCCGGCCCTGACACTCGGCAAAGAGATTTTTTATTTTTTTTAAAAAAAATCCTTTGCCGAGTGCCATGACCCTGGCACTCGGTAAATCTGGAAAACCAGTTTTCTGCCACCCAGATTTGCCGAGTGCCAGTGCTGTGGCACTCGGCAAAGAGGTCAAAAATGTTTTTTATTTTTGTCTTCCATCAAAACAAAGAAACACATCACATATATATCATATACATCATCACACACAGCACATAATATATCACATTCATCATTTATATTACACCAAATGCACATATATCGTCTGTCCATCGTGTATCACATACACACATCGTCCATAAAACATCATATAGAATCCATAATCCAGCACATACATATAAATATGTCTCTAGTGCAAGTCTAAGTTCTGAACAAGTCCGAAGAACATGAAGAGAGGTACCTACTGCCATCCTGGCCACCCGGGCTGTGGAGCAGAGTACCCGGACTGTGGAGGAGGGCCAGTTGGCCACCCGGACGCTGGAGAAGGGCCACCGTGTGGAGTCAGGTTCGAACCCGCCGACTCTGGCTGCACAAAGGAGAAGCGAAATTATGAGTATGTGTAAGAGGGGTGTAAAAGCTAAAGGAATCAACAGGTTCACATACTAACCGAAGTCCCTACAACAGGAGCAGGAGGCACAACTGGAGCGAGCAGCGACGGAGGCACGACCCACCTGGCAAGGCCTGCAGGCTCGCCATGAAGCTGAACATGTCCCGCATTCTCTGCTCCTCGGCTGCCCTCTGTGCTTGTACAGCCGCCATCTCTAGCCGATGGGCCTCCGCTTGGGCCGCCTGCTGGGCCTCCAACATCCGCACGTTCTACTACAACATTCCACCCGCAAAGATTAAACAATGCAAAAACAAGGTACATGTGTAAAATCAATTAACGGCGAGTTTGTGAGTAGTAACCTGGAGTGTGAGTAAATGGAGATGTCCTGGTTTGTGAGCAAGTGGAGATGTCCCGGTTTCCTGTAGTGTGATCCTTATCTAGGCTGGTGCACCGTGACCGGCCGTTGCTATGAAGCTCTGCTTGCTTGTGATTGTGTGGTGGAAACTGGAAATAGGCGATGAGTGGTGTGGATGTTGCAATGCATTGCATTGTTTCCCTTTGATTGATGTGTGAATCTTCAGATAATTCTGAAAACGCACTTTGTGCAAAAAAAACTAGGCCTCTCTCTGCGTCCTGCAAGTGTTGATGACCGTGACTGAAATTGAATAATATTCGGTGCTTTTTACCATGAAAAGAAAGAAAATGGCATGCCGTCATTCCGGCAATAGGGAAAAAAAAGAAGGATTCCTATGAGTACACATATATATGATTAGCTGGACATTTGACAATTATTACTCGCATTGGTCTCTGGTACTATGCAACCTATATACCATTCTGTCGTTCTTGTCTTATCGGTTAATTGGAATGTTGCCATTATATCTTTTGTGGGTCTCAGAAATATCATTACAAGTTTCCTCCTTTGAAGTATATATGCCATTGCAATTCTGATGCCTGAAAGCTGCCACTTTATATGTTTTCCATGACCCAAATGTACGCCACATGGTGGTTTTGTATGCGCAAAAATAGGCTTTTTCATCTCTTTCTTATAATCTGACCCAGGCATGCATGACACATAAGCAATAAATCTTCGTACACTAGACATGGTAGTATGGTATGCTACCCCCCTCTAATCTAGTGTGTATTACACATTGATTACTAATTGGATGAAAAAACACCGGCAAGGCTAGCTTTAACTGATAATTACTCGATTAGTATTAACATTAATTTCTTGTGTCAAAAATTTATATATTAATAGAGTGATTGTTAACCAAAGGCTTGCCCCCAAAGAAACACAATAAGTATATTATGTAGTTTCAAATAGAGGGACTCATATATGTCACAAGTCAGAACTACTTGGAGTAGCTCCTCTGAGCCTATTTTTGATTCTCCAGAGAAGTGGTTATGTGGGTAAAAGTGTTTTTAGGAAAATTTCATGAAGGAATAGTGATTACATATATGTGTGGGAACTGGACGAGGAAAGGATACTTATTTCTATGCGGAATTTTTCTCTTAAGAGCACATGCTGTATATATATGCATCCAACGATCATGTACATGTGACATGGGAGTATACGACTTGAGGGTAAAAAGTACATTCTGTATTTTTCATACATAATTAATGCACATTAACTCCTAGCGTCGTAAGAGCGTGTACAATGCCCGGGTGCTTAACTAGATGCTTAAAGAAAGAGAAGAGATGAAGCGTCTTTGCAAGAGCCCTATTTCACAATGGAAGAAAACCATTTAGCAGATTTTAGGTAGTTTAAAGAAAAAATATATCATTTAAGAGCCGGTGAACTCACAACGCACAAGTTTGTTCTCTAGTGTTTTTCCTTTCTCAAGGCTAAGCGCCGAACTCCATAACACGTGCGAAATTTGCGGGAGCATCGGCCGCCTGAGGAAGCGTCGCTTCCCTTTACAAGCGCCCTGGTTTACATGCACATACACCAGCGTGGCAAATAAAGCAGTTAACTGCCCATAAGCGCCTTGCCAACTAGACGCGTTGTACGTGGCCTAAAGTGATACTATGAAACTATCGTTTGGCATTGCTTCCGGCGGTTCCTCTGCTTATTAGCATCCCGCTAAATCAGGTCAGTCCTTCAATTTTAAGCGCTGCTACCCCCCCCCCCCCCCCCCCAACCCACTCACACACACACACCCCACATGTACACACACCTCTCACTCTCTCTCTCTCTCTCTCTCGCTTTCATTTTCTGAAGTAGACCCCACACATGAAAGTAAATACAAGAAATATAAAAGACAACATATTATTCATAAAAGGAGAAGATAAATTCATGCTTTTGCCCTCGCTTTCTCTTTCCCAGCTTTCTCCTTTAATTTCTCTCTCATCCTTCATATGCTCTCTCTCTCTCATTGCTGTCTACTCTCCTTCGGCTTGGTGGGATGTGATCCTCCACCATCTCCGAACTTTGCCAGAGGACTCCACCTCTTTCTTCCTCGCATGCTTCCTTTTCTTTCCAAGCACAAATCCGCAGCAAAGAAAGTGCAAATTATAAAGAAAAGATCAGAATTCAAAGCAGCCGGAAAGCTGACTACCTAGAAGAGTGAAAAGAGAAGTATATCTCAGCAGCGCCACCATGGTGTTCCCTTCACCTTCAGTGCCGGTCTACCTAGATCCACATCCACCTAATTGGAATAACCAGGTACCGCATGAGCAGCTTCTCTAGCTCTCCATCACCCTCTATGTTTAATAATTAAGGTCATCTAGCTAGCCTTGAATTAATCTTGCCTGTTCTTCTTCTTCATGGCAAATTAAAGGACTTGAGCACAAAGATATTATCATCTCAATGAATATTCATTGGCAATTCTCTGGCTTCCTTTTCCTTCTCTTTTGATATGTAACATCTAACATGCATGCTTTTGTGCATACTTGAAGCAGCAAGCAGGTCAGCAGCAGCCGAGGGCGAGCGGGGGAGCCGATGCACCTTTGCTGCCCGTGGGTCCGGCGGCAGCCGCATCGGCGGCTCCGGAGCCCGGTGGCTTGCCGAGAAGCTCATCGGCGGCCGCCAGCGCCGCCGTGGCTGCGCAGGCGAGGCCCAACTCGATGGCGGAGCGCGCGCGGCTGGCGCGGATGCCGCAGCCGGAGCCGGCGCTCAAGTGCCCGCGCTGCGAGTCCACCAACACCAAGTTCTGCTACTACAACAACTACTCCCTCTCCCAGCCCCGCCACTTCTGCAAGACGTGCCGCCGCTACTGGACGCGCGGCGGATCCCTCCGCAACGTCCCCGTCGGCGGAGGCTGCCGCCGCAACAAGCGCTCGTCCAAGTCCTCCGCCGGGGGCGGCGGTTCTTCCTCCTCCTCGAAGTCGTCCTCCTCGGGTAGGCTTCTCGGTGGTCCGTCAGCCACGCCGTCCACCACCCCGGGCGCCATCATCACTCCGGGTCTCAGCTCTTTCTCTCACCACCTGCCGTTCTTGGGCTCGATGCACCCGCCGGGGCCCAACCTAGGGCTAGCCTTCTCCGCCGGACTGCCGCTGCTCGGCATGCAGCACCTGGACACGGTGGATCAGTTCCCGGTGGCGAGCGGCGGCGGCACCACCATCGGTGCATCTCTGGAGCAGTGGAGAGTGCAGCAGCAGCAGCAGCAGCGGTTCCCGTTCATGACTGGGGGAATACTGGACCTTCCACAACCGCCGACGTACCAGCTGGGTTTGGAAGCTAACCGAGGAGGCAACGGCCCAGGCTCAGCAGCTGCGGCGGCGCCGGCGTTCACTTTAGGGCAGACCACGACGACCGGTGACACCACGGCGAGGCAGGAAGGGTCGTCAAAGAAGATGGAGGACAGCAAAGCACAAGACATGAGCTTACAGAGGCAGTACATGGCGGCTCTACGCCACGGATCAGCAGGTTCACACGGCGGTGTCTGGGATGGGAATGCTGGTGGCAGCGGCAGCGACGGTGGTGGCACTGCAGGCGGCGGCGGCGGTTCAAGTTGGCCGATGAACATTATCTCTGGATTCAATTCTTCGTCCACCAGCGGTGGAAATGGCGGTGGCCTGTCGTAGTACTTCAGCTGGGGGCTGGGGCAATGTCCTATATATCATGAAGATATTTTGGAGAATGGAGATGCATGGTTGAGTTTGAGCAAATGCGAGCTATAGCTAGAGCTAGGACGACACGATCGTGGAGGAACAGGAGATGGTCAATCCGCCGGCCTGTTCATCGACTGCTATTCTTCATCAGAACTGTAGAAGAACTGCTAGCTCATGATGGTCGCAGGTAGGAGTTTAAAGTAAAGTTGCTCTTTGGTTAACCCTTTTTCTGCCATTTGGTTTTGAACTTAAAGCTGTTCCTGCATTGTGTCCATAGCGCCACTTTTCTACTTTTCACACTATTGTTTACAGGGATTAATTAATCAAAATTGGTGCACGGGGTATACTATCTGATAATGTATATTTGACATGGAGACTGATTAGTTGTTTCGATCACTGCTACTACTTGTGTCAAGTTTGCATGAAATTAATGTATATGTATGGTTTTGTTGCCAAGTTACTTCCATATATATGCAATGTTTTGGCTTCTGTATATTCTATCCTGTTATTCAGGGAGTTTGATTAATGACGACATACAGTTAAAAGTTCAAGCACGTACGTATGAAATATATATAGGAGCTGCAAGATCTTGATCAGATGCACTTGGTATTAATTAGAAGAGAGTACTAGCTCCCTACATCCAAAGCTTTTCTAGTTATATAAAATTTGCTATGCACTTACATTATTTCTAGATGCATGGTAAAAGTTGTGTGTCTAGAAAAAATCAAAATGACTTACAACTTGGAACGTGGGGAATACAATATATAGTTCATCAATAAATTATCCTAGTCTCGGACTACTCTACCACTATTTTATCTGGCAAAATCTTATGCATATATGATATATATTTTTGCAATGGGAGCATCTCAAGGCCTATTAATCATATATTACGGCATTTATATGGCACACAATTGCTACATTTGATTTGTGAGTGGTATATATAGTTTTGGTGCAGTGAATATTCATATAAATACTAGTTTCATGTCTTTTTAATCAAACTTTGATAACGCTGCAACATGGTTTTAAGCTAACCTTTAACCCAATAAAAAAGAGAGTTTGAAGTAGAATAACGTTGTACATGGTATTTTAATTACTTGATCGATCTTATTCCCAATAATATGAGTGAAAACACGCCATGTGGGTCATAAAACATTTTAATAGAGTGCTAGTTTATATGCTAGCTAATATAAAAAAAAACTATGCTAGCTAGCTAATGGCTTTGAGAGCATAGAAATGCTAGTATGGTCTAGATAATTAATTAGAGCACTGTAAAACAAGGTCCTGAATCATTGGTGCAAAGGCGATTATACGTTTGGATACTTTTCGGCTCAAAGAACACTCTCCTCACCAGTCACCTGCACATAACTACTTCCTCTAGTGAAAAGAAAAACAATGGTAAACCATATTATATTCTAATGAAAGCTGATTTGTAAGATATGTATGTAGTTTGATATATGAAAATGACACAACTAACCAAACTAGCCATAAATAAATCTTATGCAATTAAACATTTTTTAATAGATCGGATACACAGAAACTAACCTCGGTGGTAAAAGTGGCATCTAAATGACTTTAGAGAACCAAATTTGTTTGTGTATGAAGAAGACCAATACCGGTCGGCGACAGATCATCATGACCAAAGAGGCATAGTTAGGAGAGTTGTTGTTTCTTCTCTTTTTCTGTATTTTTTTTCCAGGAGTGGTGAGGGGTTAGGACGAGCACAAGCTCAGTTGTACTGCTATTTTGCTGTTTTTTAATTTCTCTCATCTAATAAAAATCTGGCAAAAACCCTTTTACCGCCTTTGGAAAAAAAGAACAAAATTTGTCAGACTTCTTTCCCACCGGAGGATGTGAAAAATTATACATGAAAAAATAGTTAAGAACCTTTTTCTAGGGAGAACTCTTGAACTCTTGCCTGAGAAATTAATTTTTTTTGCAATGCTGTTGATTTTCACATTGGCCTCCAGAATTTTCAAAAACGGGTCTCTAGCTTCATACCCTTTATATGCTACATGCGTTTCATCTAGTTGCACTAATTGATCAATTATATGAGCACAAGTTGCACACATGAATATAGGAGAACACATAGTTTTCATATTGTTATTTTTATAAAGTCCTGGAGTTTAATAGATCCTAAAAATTCCTAGAGACATCACCATCTCATTCAAAATTGGTAAGTCTACTACTGTATCTTGCGTAATGTGTGAGAATAATGTTATCTTGAAATGTAAATGTCTTGGCTAGACTCTCATCACACTGGCTACACAAAACAAAAATCAGAATATGAGTATTAGCTGCAGGCATAGTACACTAATATTGACGACAAGGCGGGCGGTGGACATGGCCTCGTCTAATAGAGCAGGCAAATCTAACGTGTAGTATTTTACAGATATTCCGCTATCAAATCAGTTCACTGAAACATGTGCTGAGCGTAAAGCCGGTGCATGTGTTCCCTTGTGCATGTGTGCATGCAAGCTTTTTACCTGCAGGTTTCGCAGTATGACTGTCAGTGTACAACATGATGTAATAACCCATGGTCCGGTTAGGCGGTCACTATCTAGCGCCGTAGCATGATTGTGTTATGATTGGGAATGTGATTTGTTTTCCTTATTGAAGCTATGAGAAAATTGAACTACATACATAGCGAGGCATGGAAACAAATATCCTCAATCGCCCCTGCTGGCGCAAAAGGAAACCACCACCACAGCGCTAGAACCTCGTTGGTGATCGGTGAACCCTCAGCAAGAGAACATGCAACAAATAATCCAATGTAGGCGAAAACACATACACCAGACATTCCACAACGAAGCAGAAGGCTACGCACCGGATCATCTCTACTCGTTGCAACATGACCGTCCAATTCGTTCAAAAAAATCATGACCGTCCAAAATGCTTTGATTATCGCAAGAGTCCTTTAAACACTGGCCCGGGAGGAAAACCAATCAGGACTGATATACTTAGGATTGTCCTAATGTCGGTGGGCAAGCTAGGGTGTCTTCAATTGCAAATAAAGATGATGAAGAAGAAGAGTTTGGAAGAGATTAGGCCAAAAAGAGAAATAAAAAGGAAAAAAAAGATAAAAGATATGTGTTTTTATCAATTGGAACATATACCCTCAATCGCCTATGTACCTTTAGGATGTAAGGTTTATTCTGAGACAGAGTCTAAATACATACACGACTTGACAAATAAAAAGTAGAAATAAATAGCGTCCAACTCGAACATCTATCCGTGCACCGGACCGCCAAGTGTAATACACCGTAACGTCCTGTGCATGCAATTAGCACGGGCTACCTACTTTAACTTTTTTCGAATAATGGAATCTTCACATCCACAAGTGAATGCTTAGAGCTTAAAACTTACAAAGAGAGACTTAACCTAAGTTTCCATTAGGCGGACAATCTCAATCATCAAAGCATAACCTAAAGCCTACAACAGAAGGAAACAAAAACTAGTCCTCTGATAGCAAACTAAAATCATAACCCCGGTTGCGAAGAGAACGAGCAGATGACACTACAGTCTTAATCTTTTCTGATTCTTCCATATGTAGTTTCAAAGAGTTGCAACCATGCCTTCTAAACGCCTGCAACCTTCTTTCATATTTCCTTCCTCTTTAGATAGCATGGACCATTGCCTGATCCAAAAGGTTCTCATGAAAATTACCTGCAAGTGAGAATTAGTAGCTAAATTTTGGAACACCACATCATTTCTATTCAACCATAATGCCCAACATATGACCGCTATTCCCACTATTACTTGACCTCTTAGCCCTGGATCCAAATTCCTTAGCCAAGATCCAAATATGTGCAAAGTGCTTTTTTGGAGGCTGAAAGTTAATGGTGATGGACAACGTGTTCCAAACAGCCCTAGCCATATGGCAATCAAAGAGAAGGTGTTGAATATTTTCTTTGAATCCACAGAAGTTACATTTAGAATCTGTATTTATACCATCTTCGTGTTAACCATCCAGGATCTATATCTCTTATAAAGCTAAAAATCATTCTAAGATCTATATCTCTTATAAAGCTCATCCCACACGTTGTATCTTAAGATGCAAGCCATCCATATTATCTTCCATTAAATATCTATATCGTCTTCCACTAATACCTATGTCATCTCACTATAACTTGAAATATTTAATGCAAGTAGGTTTAATAAGAATGGATGTAAACATATGTAGATGGTTTATCCTATATATGTAATAATTTTATTTTTGATAGAGTCCGCAGCAAAGTGCGGGGTATAGTATCAAATAAACAGTACGTCCAATGTATAGGGATGCTCGTCTCACCTGAAGGCTGAAGCCCTGCTGTGTCCTCGCTTTGGAACACATAGTAGTAATCCGGGTGAAAGCTCAGTGGCCGGCGTGTACGTGTTTGGCTAGAGTATGACCCTAGATACTAGCAGCAGATCGAGTAGCAGTACTATAAGCTGTGTTCGGTTCAACTAAATAGCACATATTTTTTAGCTCTGAAACAGTATTTTTCCTCACAACAAATCAGTTTCAGCCAAAATCAGCTCAACTTTTCAGCTGAAGCGAACAGAGCCGCAAGTTCAGTAGATAGCATGCTAGATAGGCCGGCAGCTGGGTAGCTTCGAGAAAGAAGAACAGGCGCCTTTTGACCAACCTGCACACCATGTTTCGTCGATCTCATTCATTCATGTCAGTGAGTCGATCGATCGACGATCGGCCTGTGCAAACAGCTATAATACATACCTCCGGGCTCCGGTGCATGTGTCCCTGTCTCCTTTAATGCCTTCACTGCACATATTTCCGTCAACCTTTCGCCGCCCACATGTTGTGCTATATGTGTAGCTGGCTAAGCTGCTAGGACTTCCTTGTGCAGTTGTGCTTCACTTCTGATGCATGCATATGCATGAGTCCGATCTCTTTGAGCACTTCATCATCCGTTCTAAATTATAGTTCCTCCAGTCTTGTCATAATAAAACTTATTTAATTTTGTCCAAGTTTCTAGAGAAATATGCGAGCATCTAGAATATCAAATAAATGCATATTAATTATGACATATTTCCAAATGAATTAATGAATATATTTGATCATGATGAATTTAATGAATATATTTGATCATCTGAGTTTATAAATGAATATAATTTTGATCATCCGAGTTTAATGAATATATTTTTTGTTCACGAATATTATATTTCATAATGAATCCAAGTTTATGAATATATGTCATAATATTCCATAATGTATATTTGTAGTACTTTAAATTTATTCTAATTCAAATTTCTCTAAATTTTTCTCAAGTCTATGTATAAAAAATACAATAATATATATAACATATAGCAATACAACTTTAGTATAAGATATATCTTCATTTGGAATTGTTTGAAATTTTTTAAAAATTGAATCTAAAAATATGTGAATTTAAAACATATATTTGAGACTCTAAACGACTTTAAATAAAAACTTATCAACATTAAACATATAGTTCAGGTCGGCCATTTCAACTTTGGTATTCACTATGAAAATATTTGAGATCATTTAGAAATCTGAATTTTAAATTTTAAAATCCATATCCTTCGAACACATATTTGGTACTCAAAACAACTTCAAAGAAAAAGCTTCAACTACAAAGTTGTTGATTCCATTGAGATCGACAACTTTCATACACATCATGTCAACAATCGAAGTTGTTTGATAATTTTAAATTTCAAATCCTTGTAAACTTATGACCATATTTTGGGACCCTAAAGAGTTTCGATTCAAAATATTTTTAACTAGAAAGATGTAGACCACGTCGAGGCCTCAAATTTTGATATAAGTTTGTATTTATCCGAATTCATATAAAAAGTGTAATTTATTTTTGATGCAATTATTTATGGATGTCTGCCTCCGTAAATCAATCTTAGGAGGCAGACTCTTAAAATTTCCGTCTTTGAAAATCATTAATTAAAGACGTTCATCTTTGAAAATCAATTTACAGATGCAGTCGTCCTCAATTAATCAATGATTTTCGGAGGCAGACATTTTTCTAGAGTCCTCCTAACCATTTGGGAAGGCAGTCGATAGATGTGCCCACCAGCATTAATATTTTGGCCTGTATCACAAAATCATTTTCTTTAAGTAGTAGGAGACTTCTATAACTCCAATAATCTCTAAAGCCCTCCTCATTGGACATCAAAACCGTTACAACAACACTTTTAAGGACTTTTCATCAATCAATTTTCAGAACACCACAGCCGTGCCAATACTTTGGCAATACAGCTAAATTATTCTTGTGGCTTTTTTGGTTCCTTAGAATTAAATTCATTTTAATAATCATAATTAATTTATACACATATTAATTAACTTAATATAGTTATATATGGATTATATTTATATGTTATTATTGGCTATACGAGAGAGATACTTATGTCTTATTTTTATCATGTGGGAGCGAGTTAAAGATCGTGCTATAAATTGCAAAGTAGAAATATAGCATGGTGATCTATAGAATCAAATTCCATCTATCGTCCTATGAATTTGAGATAGACTAATATATGAACTTTAGAAGGTGGTGGAATGTCACATTCTAAGTGAAAGTCTAATTTCAATTCCATCGAATAAAAGGATCCAAATGACCCCTTAGATTTTTTTCTCTCTCTTTCTTTCCTTTTTGGCCTAGTTGCCTTGTACTTCTTGCACTTTCCTGCACACATTTGTTCCTGCTTCCTTATTTATAAAAATATATAAAAAAAAGAAAAAGAAAAGGTAGGGACTATGTACTGTATAGCTACATGGGTACATGTACCACTACCAATTAACGTACGATTAATAATTTACCTATCGCTTGTTCTTGCGTGCTCGCTTTTGTACATGGCGCGTATGCTAGGGCATAGCAAGAATTTCATGCTTGGCCACACTGCACTATCGTCTGATGCACTCACGAAGGGGAACACGCGTGCGGCAAACGGTGAAGGTATTTCGCTTTCACAGATTCGACAAAAATAATTAAAGAAAAAGCTTGCACGCGCGAAGGCCATGCATGCAAGCACAAATAGCTGGGCACACGCAACACAACATGGACCATGCATGCAAGCAAATGCGATCGATCTCCTTGATGCTTTGGCGAAGTATTTGTGTGCACCCTTTTATTAGGCCTTGTTTGTTTCTACCAAACTAAGATCCCCTCCAATCTTCTCTAACCTTTTGGGGTTTGGGCAGAAACAAACAAGGACTTACTTATCACACTGTGTCCCATCCATTTCGAATCATATTTGTACTTACCACCTAATACTAGTTTCTTTTTAAGTTACAAGGTGCATGCTCATTTAATCCAGCAGGCAAGATTACTTTTTTATTTTTTTAAAATGTATCATCTAGATCATCCTGCTAGGAGTGGCCGTTGGTCTTTGTGACTGTATCAAAATCATACAGTCTTTGATAAAAAAGATTGATCTCCTTTACCGGTTATCTACTTAATTATGGATTGGCTTAGTACTTGAGTAATTCTCTAGAATCTGCATTCTCATAGGATTTGATTATAGCATTATGCGTTGCAACATAATTAGAGTGCATAGTCCAAGGATTATTTTTGCCCATACACATAGACAGCGGTCAGTCTACTGATGATTAATTAACACTCCCTCCGTACTCGTAAAGGAAAAGACGTTTAGGACAACGATACGGTCTCCAAAGCATGACTTTAACTTCATATTTCTATAAAAATATTTATTGAAAAGTGATATATATACTTTTATGAAAGTATATTTGAAGACAAATCTATTTATATTGTTTTTATATTTTCAAACTCAACAATTTAAAAGTTATTCATGATTTATATTCTAATGTTTGACCAAACCTTGTCTAAAATGACTTCTTTACGAGTATGGAGGGACTAGTCACTAGGCCATTATGGTGTGATCTATATTTATCGAGAAAACAAGTTTTTATAGGTCATGTGCTTTTTATGTAGAGGTCAGAAGTGGTCCGGTTGTATTCACATGACGTAACTATCACTCTTTCGGATGGATGGATTCTACGGCTGGCTGGCTGATTGTTGTGAGAGAAAAACACTGCTAGATGGCTGGCTGATGCTGGCGGATAAGTTCAAGCGAACAGAGTCTTGAGTTAATAAAATGTTTTGTAGGAGATCCTAGGAAATCACAAGGTTAGAGCGAGGTAGATAAGGTGGCTAGCGTCCTAATTGACATCCACACTGACGCCTTTGTCCTCCGAGGTACTCATCTATCTACTATACGTAAATAGGAGGAACCTATTAGTAGATTTCTCTGCAATTTCGTGAAGCCACGTCATCATCATGGGTCCGCCTATCTCCACCTTCATTGATGTATCAATGACCACTTTGCATGTTCTTAAACGCAGGCACTAAGATGGCAACGCGCAAAATCCGCGCGGATACTACTGTCACAGACCCGTACTCGCGATAGAATTTTTGTGCCCGTATCCGCGCCCGTTACCCACCACGGGCAGCACTCCACGCCCGCACCCGCTATCCGCGGGCATGCTTTGCCCGCAGGCACGCCCGCAAACCCGCGAGTCGTGGATGAGCCCTCGTCGCCGCCTCCTGCCGCCGCGGTGCACGCGCCGCCTCGATTGCCTCGCCGAGGGTGCTGCGTGGGGAGACGACATAGGGAGCTATGCGAGGTGACGACGTGAAGGGAGCTTCAGCCTCCCCAGTCCTCACACGGAGGGAGCCGAAGCGCCAGAGCACGCGACCGGGGCGCGGAGGTCAGGGGCGACCATGAGCTCGCGTCTGCAGACGTGGGGAGCAGCGTGGAGACTCGACGAGGAGGGAGCTTCGGCCTCCCCACGCGCGGAGAGAGCAGGAGCGCCGCCGGAGCACGTGACAGGAGGGCGAAGGTCGGGCGTGGCCGCGAGCTCGCGTCGGCGTGTTGGGTGCGACGGCAGCTCTGGAGGAAGGCCTGAATGGGTGAATGGGTGAGGTAGCGGCGGCTCTGGAGGATTTGGGAATGGAAACCCTAGAGGATCTCAAGCATTTATATTTCTTTGGTTACGACCCCACCTGTCAGCTCGGGTTTGCGGGTACGGGCAGCCTATTTTCTCGCCCATTTGCTTTTGCTCGTTGGGCACAACTCCGTACCCGCACCCGTGCCCGCGGGCACAAATTCGTGCCCGTATTCTCGCCCACCGGGTCAGGTGCCCGTGGGTACGCGGATCTTTCATGTCCGTTGCCATCTTTAGCAGGCACCTATCTAAACGGACCACGTCTCTCTCCCTCCGCTTCTCCCTACCGTCATCAAGTTTTTCACCGTGTCTCTTTGCTTCTCTATGCCATCCTCAGCCGTTTCAACTGGGCAGCGCGTCAGATTATTTATTGCCACCTCCAGCGATCATATGGCTTCCAGCTTGTTTTTTTGACCAATCAGCACTTATTTTCAGTTACGAAATAGTATTTTTCTCTCTTAACAAATTAGTACGAACCAAAATCAGTGCTTATTTTCAGTCAAAAGAACAGGCTGTTCATTTCTGATTCACACGCCTCCTGAAACCTTTGACCTTTATGTGCGTGGCCGCATTGCCGCGTCATCATAGGTACATTCATACCGATAAGGATTGGGAGCTGGAGGTGGAGTCGCTGCTGAGCGGAACCGCACTGCCACAGCAGCGCTGACGCTAGCATTGTGCACGTCAGATAGCTCCCCAGCGACACAGGGATATATGGCTGCATTTAGTTACCGGTTACAATGTAGTTATGTACTGTACTACTTTCGTTTGTATTTGACAACTTTTATTTAATCATAACTCAAATAAGTTTAAAAGATTCGTCTCGTAATGTACATGTAAAAAGTATAAATATTTCGTTTACATTTAATGTTTCATGCATATGCTGCAACGTTAATGTGATTAGTTAAACAGGGCCTATATCGTCGGGTGGATCCATCCTCGACAAGATCGTGGACGCCGCTGATAGGAAGATGCGGCGATCTTCCCTTCCTCAACGCGGCGTGTGTGTGTGTGACAAGTTCACAGTGATTTGATCACATTAATCTGTTTGCTTTACAGTATGCTACCGCTTATTGGAAATTATATTATATATTGTAGCCTACGGTCACTATTCCAGTTTCTTTGTCATTGTGAACCTGGAATCCTGCATCGGATCACAGTATGTGTAAAGTCTTCATCTTCTTAGTCACTTCGTCATAATGAGCAGTCTGTATGTTAATGATTTCATTTTTTTTATCTTTGTCTGAAGAATGCAACAATTATGCAAAATTCACATGATCACAACCCGACCGATTTAAGATCTTGCTTAGGTACATATATGTTGGGTATCAAAGTTTAGGGTACCTAACTTCAATGAAAAACGATCATTTCCAACGTGGCCTGGCGAAGTAAGGCTAGTGGAAGCCCATGAAGGCCGCGTCCGAAGCCCACGAAGGCCGAGTCTACGGAGGCCCACGACGTCATGGCACCAATAACAGCCAACCTTCGGGAGAGCGGCACCCTCAGCGCTAATTTTCCGATTCGCCCGAGCCTCCCCAGGAGAGCTCGGGAGAGCGGCACCCTCGGCGTCCAAATCTCCGATTCGCCCGAGCCTCCCCGGGAGAGCTCGGGAGAGCGGCACCCTCGGCGCCCAAATCTCCGATTCGCCCGAACCTCTCCGGGAGAGCTCGGGAGAGCGGCACCCTCGGCGCCCAAATCTCCGATTCGCCCGAACCTCCTCAGGAGAGCTCGGGAGAGCAGCGCCCTCGACGCCCATTTTCCGATTCGTCCGAACTTCCCCATCCCCTCGAGCGCAATCTCACAAAGGCATCCAAGGCACCGGTGATGTCAGCAGAGCAATCTTGGACCACAAGAGACCTCTATGACCACTTTACAAGCACTGTCCCGTCAGGCGAGATTCTCGATGCGACTGTGCTTCGCACGCCCTTGACGGCCATACCACCTGTCAGGATTTCCCTGGCAGCGGATTTGATAGGCCCACTACGGCCGTCCTCTCCACGGTATAGTCTACGGTGCGCCGCCCCATTTTCCGCCGGGGTCTACCAACTACGACTGCGACAGTCCGAGCGCCTGACGACGGGCTACGCAAGAACGGAAAAAGCGCCCACTGCACTGTCCACTCGAAAGGACGAGCACGCCTTCCATCCGGGCTCACCTAACCCTCGGGAAGTACTGTCCAAAGGCCAGAAATACGTCCGAGGGGAGATATCACCCTGCTCCATCCCATCAAGTCTACAGGAGTCCCGAGCCTCGGGAGACAACGCCCCGAGACGACTCGCCCTCTTGTCACATCGTGTGGAAGGACAGCCATCAGGTGTGACCCTATGGCATGCCGTAATCCGACGACTGTTGCCGCCTTGGAACTCACCAAGATCGTACCGACCACTACGGCCATACCCCGGAGACACGGAGACAAGACCGTAGCTGCCGACAGTCAAATAGACCATGACTCCCCAGTGAAACATACAAGGTCATGTACGCGCTGCCCTTGCCTCTCTCTTGTGACTATAAAAGGGAGAGCAGGGGCCAGCTTTAGAGCACGACCCCGGAAGTCCTAAGTTCTCATTCACACATACACACCAACAGCAAACGACTTGCATACACTTAGACACTCATAAGAGACCTGAGAGCACTTCTCTCTCTCCCCTAGCTT
Organism: Eremochloa ophiuroides; assembly: GCA_038502445.1. NCBI lineage: Eukaryota > Viridiplantae > Streptophyta > Magnoliopsida > Poales > Poaceae > Eremochloa > Eremochloa ophiuroides. The sequence continues at coordinate 97,363,816 of JAHLJS010000002.1, forward strand.
GTAACCTCCTACTACAAGCACCCCGGTGCAAGGCAACACGACTTTTCTCTCCACTGGATATAGGGCTTGCTTGGCCTGAACCAGTATAATCCCTGTGTTCCCCTTTGCACACCATCCGTAGCCTCATCCGCAAAGCACATATTTACTAGCCGGTGTTAGCCCCGCTAAAACTAGCACCGACAATATACATAATACTATTGTTCAAATGGAAACTAAAATTACCCATGAATTACTTTGGCGATCACCAGCTTCATACAAAACTTTGGAACATACATTATTCCTAGACTTTTTTTTTATCATGAAATCATATTCGTTAGGTTCCCTCCAAGATTCAAATAACATTGTGTGTATCATGACTTTACTGTTTCTCAATCCATGAACCATTCTTATCAGGAGTGCTATAAAGATACCGCAGCAACGCGCGGGGTATCATCTAGTTTATTAGGATAGACCCGCCTAGCTGGTCACACTAGAAATTCATTCTCTGCGTGTCAAATTTTAAATACTAAAATTGTGTTGTTTTTACCAACCCTGCTTAAAATTGTTGGTAGTCTGAATTTTTAGTTTGACTATGATCATTGCATTGAAAACATAAAAAAGAGTCCCAAACTCTTGGTTTGGCGCATGGCCGCGCATGCTATAACATTAACTGGGAGTAAATCAGTAAATCACAAACAAAAATAGTGTATGCACTCGTGTGAGGCGAGTTCATCATGGAGACATGCATGTGTTTGAACGATATGCATGCATGGTGCACGCGTTCGACTTGCAGTGCCGAATACAAAATTTCCATATTGGAGACTGTCTTTCTTTTAGTTTTTTGTAGTTTCTTCTTCTCAAACTTATAGAGGATATTTAAATTAATCTGTATGATCCCGGGCGGGTTTAGTTTATGATCAGTACGTGGATCCCTGCATGACTGCATGCATGTTTATGCATGAGCAAAATTCACCCGCGGTCCTCTAAGTTAGCACAAGGTGTCACTTAGATTCTGAATTTTTAAAGTGATATCTGTAAGTCTCTAAACTTGATAAAATATGTCATTTATGTCCCAAACTTTGAAGGTGATCACCGTAGGTCTCTAAACTTGGCAGAATGTGTCATCCAGGTCCCAAATACTGTAGCAAATTTCGGGAAAAAAATTATAAAGAAAAATCTAATTTTGGATACTGTAGGTATAATTGTAGTATATTTCAAAAATTGTATCTTTTCCATACGTTCTCGGATGAAGATAATTTTTATATAAAAATTGTAATTCTCGACGAGATCTATAACTTTTTAGTTTTGAGTTTTTTAATTTAAGATCGTTAAAATGCTCAAATAAATTAAATAAATTTTTAGCAGTATAATAATCGTGTACAAACGCTTGTCGCCTTGAAAAAAATCATATCTTTATTATATGCTATCAAATGGAGATACTTTCTATATAAAAGTTGTAGCGCTCGAGGAGGTCTACAACATTCTAGTTTTGAGTTTTTTAATTTGAGGTGGTTAAGATGCCCAAAAAAATTAAATAAATATTTAGCAGTATAATAATCGCGTACAAACGCTTATCGCTTTGAAAAAATCATATATTTCTTATGTGCTATCAAATGGAGATACTTTCTATATGAAAGTTGTAGCGCTCGAGGAGATATATAACTTTCTAGCTTTGAGTTTTTTAGTTTAAAAGCATTAATATGCTAAAAAAAATTAAAAAATATAAAACCACCGTGCATGAACTGAAATCGGCGGTTTATTTGTTTAGCATCTTAACGACCTCAAACTAAAAGATTTAAAACTAGAAAATTGTAGACCTCCTCGAGCGCTACAATTTTCATATAGAAAGTATCTCCATTTAATAGCATATAATAAATATATGATTTTTTCAAGGCGATAAGCGTTTGTACGCGATTATTATACTGCTAAAAATTTATTTATTTTTTTTGAGCATTTAACGACCTCAAATTTAAAAAACTCAAAACTAAAAAGTTGTAGATCTTGTCGAGAACTATAATTTTTATATAAAAATTATCTTCATCCGAGATCATGTGAAAAAGATATAATTTTTTGAAATATTCTACAATTATACCTACAGTACCTAAAATTAGATTTTTCTTTTTAAATTTTTTTTCCGAAAGTTGCTACAGTATTTAGGACCTAGATGACATCTTCTGCCAAGTTTATGAACCTACGGTGATCATCTTAAAAGTTTGGGACCTAGGTAATATATTTTACTAAATTTAGTGACTTACAGATATCACTTTAAAAGTTCGAGAAGCTAAAAGATACTTTATACCAGCTTAAAGGACCGCCGGTTAATTTTCATCGTCATGCATACTGATGTCCTTTTTCTTCCCCGCTTCCACTCAAAATTTATATGGCTCTGGCCACACCGGCGGTGCCCCCCATGACGTTATGATGTCTGCGCCCGCTGTACAGTGTCAGAAAAGTTCAATTTAATAACCCAATAAGATCATGCTTAAAGATCAAATATAAATGCTGCGTCAGCGAACACTGCTAGCTGTCAGCATGCAGGATCGTCCATAGCTGACGACTGCACCACGCCACCACCAAAGTTGAGCCGAACAAAAAGATCCATGAGGAAGTGGAAAACAGACCAGTTCTCACATGTTAACTAATTATAAGTTACTCACGAAAGAAAAAGGTTCGGTATGTAATACCCGAGTATTACGGCTAATTAATCATGCCATGTCATCATGTTTATTATTAATCATCTGCATATAATTATGCTTAGGGATTTTAGAGTGACTTATTTATGAATTTTATTGGTGTTGCAATTGAATCCCTAATTGGCAAGTAAAAATTAAATCAAAAGAAAAATCTGAATTTAAGTCCTAATCGGACCCAAAATCTTAAATCAAAATCTACTTGGAATCTGGTGATGGTGTCTAAATAAAAGTTGTAGATCTTTTAAAATGTAACAACTTTTATTTTGGGTGTTTTGAATTCCTTTAATAGAAATTTAAATTAAACCCTAATTACTACTTTGAAATTCAAATTTGAAATGCTAATTTGAAAACTATCAAGAATCTGACCAAACTTCTTTAATGAAAGTTGTGAAGCTCCACAAATAGAACAACTTTTATTTTTAAAGATTTTAAAGTTATTGAGAAAAATCCAGAGAATTTAACAGGTTTAGAAATGAATTTCAAATAATGATTTTACCCCCTTTCAAATATTTTCAAAACTATTCACAATTTGAATTTGGTTCAAAAACCAATGTTGTTCAGAATTTAGAGCACTACAATTCTTGTATGGGTGGATTTTTGACTTTGTGCGCGAAATCTAGAGAATTTGATCAAAAACCGAAGGTAGGGCATTCAAGTTGCTACAGTGATTTGCCCCCCTGTTCGTGCACAGCGTCGGCCGCCCGTGCCGGCCGCCCGTGTGCTCCCCGGCATAGCCGAGCTAGTAGGGGACCCCGCACCGCCTTGGATCACTCCTGCCTCTCCTCTTCTCGGCCATATAATGGCGACCGGTCGCTCCTCTGTCCCCCTCCCTATTCTGGTCGCCGTCGTGCTCGTCTCGGGTCCCTGCCCAATTGGCCGTTCCCAATCCATCATCTCCCAATTGCTCCCACCTCTAGCCTCCCCACTTCCCCGCGCACCGATTGCCTCATCTTGCGCAGACGTTCGTGCTCCGAAGGCCCTAGAACACTTGTCGTCGTCCTCGCGGCCGGTCGGAGTGCCGCCGCAGCCATTCCCCACACGACTAGCTTGCTGCGGTGAGCCTCTCTTTCCTGGGTCTAGCGTTCTGGACTCTCTAGTTCATGGTGATGCTTATGTGTGCGACGGTTTCTCATCTGGTGCCCTAGATTCGCCGGAACAGGGAGGGTGTCGACGGGAAGCGCCGCCGCGGGACTGCTCAACGTCAAGCCCGTCACTCTGCAATACCTCCGCCCTATCCATCTACCGATCTAGGGTCGTGGTGAGATCCTGGTTCTTCCTAAGCCCTTTCCTTGGACTCTACCGGCTCATCGAGGCCGGCACCCACCGCGCCGCCGTCATCGAGCCACTGTGGTCGCGTCTGGGTGTGCTCCAAACCCTAAAATCGCGTAGCCAAATAGGTCGTCGTGTTCGTAGGAACCTCCGGAGCACGATGGTGCTCTCGGTTTGGTCAGCCGGCTCACCGACGGCGAGCTAGGGCCGGTCAACCGCCGACGGCCGTCGGTCAGCGGCTGTGTCAGTGGCGAGGGGTCTCGGGTTAATAGAAATGAAAGTCCAGGGGGTTATTTGCAAGGGTACAGACTCATGTGAATAGTGACCTTAGGACTGCGGGTTGATTCCCTGGCAGCCCGAGGGCTTTTCTACAAAGCACCTGTGCGCGTGCGCGAGCAGGCCGGGTGGGCCGCCCTGTTTCGGCGTGGGCCGCCTCGGGCCAGTTTGGGTCTTTCCATTTTTAGTGAATTTCATATAGGTTTTCTGATTTAGGTTTTAAGGAATAGTACTCTGTTTTGTTATTTTTGTAGGGATAAATGTATTGCACTAAAAATCCTAAAAATATTTTCACGTGCTCTCTGTAGTATGTAGTATTTAGCAAAAATCTTAAAAATATGTTTTGGGCAGTTTCTGCAGGAACTAAAAATCAGCACATTAATTATTAAATGCAAATTTGAGCAATTTTAATAAATTCCAGATTAATCCAAAAATCATGAAAATTTGCATGGTACTGTTTTAGGGTAGAACCTATCTGTTGGTTAAGTTTGGGCTCAATTGGAAACTATTTGATCACTTGTTAATTAAATAATAGGTTAATTGGATAATAAAATTGAATTGAGCAACTAATCCCTGTAATGTGTGTGATTTTTGGATTGATTGGGTTCATGGATCTTTCACCATGGCGATCCTTGACAACAGTAGTGATGTTACTTGTTAGTTGTAGTAAAGCTGTGCAGCGCCTTTCTATGACTGTTAAAATGGTCGATAGACCAAAATATGAAAACACCGTTTTGCTTTCTGTAAAACGTTTACAACTTTACCGTGAAGGAAAGTTGTACTCAAGGTCTAAATGGTTTACTTTTGAGCATTTCATTCATTATCTTCATACCATGCTAAGCATGCATCATTGCATACGTGTAGTGCCCGTCACCGAGGAAGTCCAAATCGAGGCCACTGCCAAGGAGGTCACTCCGGAGGTCATCCAGGGATTCGACATCTGCGGAACCGAGCCCGACCCGACGCTGTACGTAATTCAAGGCAAGCCCCGGTGCATTCAACCCCGCCTTGTGTTTTATAAAATATTTATGACTTGAGTCTATTATTGCATTAGGTTGTTAGGAGTTGTTTGTCACCTATATTGTTGCATTACCTGCCTTGATATATAATACCCCGGAAACCTGTTTAAAAATAAAAATGTTCAAAAATGTTTAGCCATGCTTAATCAATCTAGATTTGCATAAAAAGGCTATTTTTGACCTATGTGAACATGATAACTATGAATCATGAGAAAGGAGAAAGAGACATGGGTTCGTTCGGGGACTGTGCACTTGGGTAGCAGCCACAATGCATCGTAACCGACGGAAAGGGGTTTTCCGTTCGTTGGTTGTGAATTTGGGTTAGAGTCCCAATGCTTGACCATCGGCGGGAAAGAGATTTGAAAGCCGTTGGGACACTTATATTTGGGTTAGAGTCCCAATGCAATGTCGCCGATAGAAAAGAATTAGCCACATACTACGGAAAGCTCTGACTCCGGTGGCTCTACTACTTGAACCGACAACCACGCACTGGAAGCGGAGAGATGGCAAGAGCAGCGTGTACCCTCGTGGCCGGCGTGCCAGGAGAGGAGAGGAGTACTGTGTTCTCGGGTGGCGCAGGACCGGTTCAGGGGTAGAAAAGCCGTGATAGCCAGAGTTGGTATATGCAAGCTTAAATGCTACATATGCAATGTAGATAGGGATTCCCAGCTGGGTACTAATCGATTCGAATCGTCGTTGCTCCTCGGATATGGAGACTTGATCATTTGACCTACAACTGAAAAGTCGTTCGGAACTAGGTGTTTTGAGAATGATTAAAGAATTTGAAAGTATGATGATATATGAGAATGAATTTGGAATTATAGATTATGATTAAAATAAAATTGAGTAAAATATTGAAATATGATAGTAATGTTTTTCTGCAAAACCTTTGACTCTTGCTCAAGCCTTACCTTGACTTCCTTCGGTCTGTATTTCTGAGTCTCATTCCTTTTTCTTAGTCGGGTAAGTCTTGCGGAGTACCCCATGTTGTAGGAATACAGCAGTCGGAGGTTTGTCTCGCCCCCTGCTATGTGACAGTGGTCCAGGAGGAAAGTGAGGAGGACTAAGGTTGAACCCATGGGCAAGGTTCTTATCATTAAATACTTAATTTTGTTGTATCGTCATTCCACTGCTACTTATTTTATTTATGGTCTATAATATTTGCACCTTAACCTTATCTGGACAAATGGTTTGTAATCTAAGTACCTTATAATCTTTCCGCGCTTTTACTTTGATGTAATTTATTATGAATTGTTGTAATTCTGTAATGGCTTCGCAGTGTGATCCTGTCGGAGGAAGTCGGGTGCTAATGTAGCCCGGCAGGACCTTCTAGATCATTTGGGACACGGGCCCGGCTGTCAGAGGTCATTAGTGACAATGACAGATGCCTGTGGGCCATGTGATTTAGGCGGTTCTGTTACACGGTAGCTGACTGTTAGAATAACTATTTTTTATAAAAAATAGGCCGTGCAATAGTGTGGTTAGATTTGATTTTTCACTAGCCGTATACAAAACTAGAGTACAACGCTTAAGAACAAAAACGCGAGTAAAAATTTATTTCAAGCGATGGTTTATATAATACAATTAATACGCCCGCTAGTAGAAATGCTCATATTTCTATTTTTATATTGACTTAAGGTACACTACCAGTAGAAATAGTTATTTTCACTGGTGGTACCTTATGTCAACGCCTAATACAAATAGCTCATTTCTAGACATGTTTGTCCACGGTACGGCCACTACTATATCATAATTGTACAACTTAATGAAATTTATAACTTTATTGTTGGAATTTTTTTAATTTAAAATTGTTTGGGTTCCTAAATATTTCAATAAATTTCTCATATCTCTATTTTAAAATCATCCTACAGATTTAATTTAAAATGACACATATATAAATTGATAACTTTTGCATATTAAGTCAGATGAAGACAAATGTTGCCTCAAAGTTATAGAGCTCAATGAGGTCTAGAACTTTGTAGCTGATTGGGTTTTTTTTGAAATCATTTACATTCAAAATATTCATTAGAGGATCCCAAATACCTTGATTCAAATTTGACACATATAGAAAATCGATAACTTTCATATTAAGTCGGATGAAGAAAAATGTTGCACCAAAATTGAAGAGTTCAATGAAATATATAACTTTGTAAATCATTTAGGAAACCAAATATCCATTAAATGTTCTCAGATCTATTTTTTATGAATGATTTTCAGAAGAGATTGCATAAGTCATCTGCCTCTAGACATGATTTCCATGAGTGGTATGCTTAAAAAAACGCCACAGAAAAGGTGTCAAAAGGAATAATTTAAATACTAATATCATGGCTGGGAAGCATGGTCATGGCATCATAAGGTTTAAGATTCGATTTCAACTAAATGCATACTTAAGGTACACAAATGTGTCGCAAAGGGAAAACTACGAATAAGTTTCTCACAACTAGACATAGACTATGGATATCGATTATTCATATTGTGTTAGAAAATGAACAAAGAGAAAAAAGTGCAGAATTTTACTACAAGTATTTTTTATTAGTCATAGGTTTTAAAAATTGACTAAGGTTAATGTCTCATAAGGTTCTAGCCCGTGCGAGAGAATGGTTTGTTGGACTATAGTGGTATAAACCCTTTGGAACTGCTGATAGTGGTGCTTCCATTTATTTTTTAAAAAATTAGGCACCTAACTTTTTTTTAGAAAGACGACAAGAGCTCTACCACGGTATTATTAGAAACTACTAGAAAATAATACAAACATAATTGCAGGTGCATAACTCAGGTTCCATCAGGGTCCGCAACGATACAAACTCTCTCATGAGACAGTTGAAATTAATTCTCATGAGCATTTGGTTATAGTGACAGGGTTGAAAGTGTTGTATGTCATCTTTGAACAAAAGGCTACTTGTTGGGGTTGTAACTCTTTTTGTGGAAAAGTTTTCATGTTCATCTCTTTCTAGATATTCCATCAGAAATGAATGATGATGCCGTCGAAACACCTCCTTGGTGTTTTATCTATTTTTTTGATTCACATCTGCACCACTATGAGTAAATGGACCCTCCGATGGTAACTGCGTAGATATCCAACAACTCAAACCAACTCATAATCCATAACCAAGTCTGTGCACAGTCCTTGCACAAATGTGTCCATCGTTTTTTCAGGTCAATCATTCGTCCATCTTCGCTTGTCTATTCACTGTCAAGATTTTCTTGTGTAGTAGAGTCCGCGCGGAGAAACGACATTTTGGTTCCGTCTTGGCAGTTGCTGTCGTGTATTCCCATCATCGTCGAATGCCAACGAATGGTATCCTGCATCATGCTATCCAGATGTGTGTCCTAGATGACCTCCCAAAGTTTTATGAATTCGGTGACCTACTTATTATGCGATAGAATTGGAGAGACTTGGTCGGCCCAATCATTGTTTAGTAGCGCTTTTTGCATGGTGATTTATTTTTCATTTTGTCGTTTTGAAAAAAGTGAAGGTTCGATGTTTTGAGCCGACCTTCCATAAACCCAAGTGGACGACCAGAAAGACCTTTTTCCCAATTCTCTAAACATGACCCATTCCTTGATAAATTATAAAAAGCATGGTCCATGCAATTCAGTTTTGGCATATGCATGTGTCCACGGTACAAGAGACCCATCGGTCGTCATATATATAAGCAGATGATCTATATTACATATTCACCACATATCCAGCATAGCACACGGCTACCAATGCTAGAAAAGCATGTCTCTGGTAGCTTTTGGCTGCCTACCTGGTCCTTCACAACTGTGTGGTGAGAGAGAGGAGCAGCAGGATTAACGACATCATGGACACATATGCAAAGCACTAAGAATCAAAAGGCGAGCGGGAAAAGACAAGGCTAAAGCTAGCCAAGAATGTGTGAGGGCTGAATGGGTGATGGTGATGACTGATGAATCGTCTGAGTAAAGGTAGGTGCCGAAAGCAAGACTTGAAGAGGGAGCATTGCTGGCTGGCCGATTGCTAGCTTGGGGCTGGGATTCATCACCAGGATAGGGAATCAGTGGATGGCCGATTGATAGCTAGCTGCCTTCCATCGATCTCCGGCCGCTATAGTGTACAGCAGCAGATAGTATGAGCCTTTCACGGGTACCGAGGCATGCAGCCCCGGTAGCTCTTCCGGGGCCCCAGCGGTCCCTCTCCCATATATCCGTAGGCATGCAATGCCATATTGCCCTAGTACGTAGCACTGTGCTACTACTGTACTATGCCATGTGCAGCACAATAGCGGTGCGGAACCAGCCATGTGAGCTTATAAGCATCTTATTTGGGTTTTTTTTCAGCTCTACAACAGTATTTTCCTCCCACAAAAAATCAGCTTTCAGCTTTCAGCGAACAGAGAGCTATATGTGTGTCTAGTCAGCTTCATTCACCGGACTGAAAGACTACAGAGGCATGCAGATGATCTCAGTTTAATTCAGCAGCACAAGTATGTATGGTCGTACGGAAATTCACCGAGCAGGACGTGCAAAAATGACCGGTAATTTCTGTCGGCACACCGGTAGGTACATGAATTCATATACACAAGGATCAATCATGGAGAGGCCTAAAGCGTGTTTCGTGCTTGCTAAGCTAGCGTACGCAAGACAGCTCGACGGCGTGCGTGTCATTATCAAACTTTCTATGTTGACCAATGGCGACGTCACTTCGAGATAGGTAGATAGACGACACCTGAAATTAAGGCCGTGTTGCAGCTTCATGAGCTATTATGAGCTATTTTTTAGAAACATCTGACTCATGGGTGAAGTTTTTTTCTCTCATCACATCGGCTAGAATGAGACTATCCGAAATTCGCCTCATACTTAAGAGTCCCAACATGCAAAAAAGAAGGGAGTGTACGTTCACGGTTCACCGGCCTCGCCCATCATATCGAAGCCACCTTGTGTCGGGTGGGGCTCTTTGCTTGGGCATGAGCCGCTAGGGCTTAGCGCCGGGGGCCATCGGATGCAAGGGTCCAGACATCAGGGGGCATCGGACGTGTGCAGGGAAGAAGGACACATCAAGGGTCATCGGGCGTTCGAAAAAAAATGCGCCCGGAGCCATCAAGCGCACAGGAAAGATGTGTCCGGGAAGAAGGAAAGAATTGAGAGACTAGAGGAAAAGTTAAGGACACTTTGGTCAATTTCTTATTTTAGTGTACTATATGTGAAACATTTTGTCAAACGGATCTGCAAATAACTATTGCGTCACCGATAAAACTGCTCCTAAACGGACCTGCAAATAGCGATGATCGAGAGCAGCTAGCACACGACGACGACGTGTTTCCAGGCGCCAACAGCAGATGATGAGGCATAGTATGCACTGCCGCGAACCGTACTTGACAGCGCCAATCCTTAGCCGGCGCTGAATCTTAGAAAGATGCACGCAATAACGCCTACTACTACGAGTAGGGTGTACAGTGGTAGGTCCATATATGGACCCCGATTCCCGAGTGGCCAAGTCAGTGTCCGTACGTCCTCGGTTCCAGCTGTGCCTCCGATCCGGGCGTCGTCGTCTCGACGACCGGCCCGGCGTGTGTGTGTGGGAGGATCTATCGGATCGGAGGCGCAGTCGTAGTACTCTCTCAAGTCTCAACTGATCTCGCTCGATCCTGCATTCTAAAGGTAGCTCTCTGATTTGATCATCTCCGGCCCCGGCCGTGTCGTCCTTCTCCTTCGCTCGCTGCTGCTGCTGCTGCTTTGTTTGATGCATGCCATATTGCCATGCATGCTTGCGAGTTGCGACAGAGGCAGGCCCCCCGGTCAGAGCTCGCTGCATGCTTCCTTCCTTTACCTTTTTAATTTATGCGCATCATGGCGTCAGGGTGCGCAACTTGTTTTGCACCACTCACTTTACATGCTTCCGTACACACTGTGCTTATCTCTTTTTTTTTCATCCTTCATTCCCAAGTCAATCCCTCACAAGTCAGACCTGTTCGACAGCTGTTAATGCTAGTGCTCCATCCCGTGGCTAAAAATAAAGATTGATTGCTCAGACGAACAGGCTTTCCAATTTTCCATCTCGTAGATCGAATAGTTTGTCCGAAATAAAACATTGATTTTAAATGATGCTAAAGAAAACAAGCAAACAGAGCCACGCTTTTACACCTATCCCGTTTTCCTCCATGTAACCGCGCCAACTCTTCATCTGCGGCATGGAATATACATGGACATGGCCTTTGCATGCGTGCAAAATCTCTCTCTGGGATATTTTTTCGAAAGACGACAAAAAGATTTTGCTAAATTTTTATTAGACGATAGAAAGAAAAAAAAAAGTGTTACAACAATGTTACAAACCCAACCAGGGTTCCAACTCCACTAAATTAAAAATAAAAAACTAGGAGGGAAAAGTAAAGGAAAAAGACTAAAGATGCTACTGATAAAGTCCTGCATTAGGATTTGTTGCCAACCAGAATTATTCAATCTCCTCCTTGCGTAAGTATGCCACTTCTCGTGCCTGTGGGCTTTTGTTTTGGAAGGTTATTCTATTTCTCTCTTTCCAGATATTTCACCAAAAATATATATTTCCAAAACTTTCAAGGTGGACCATACTTGTTTTGTGAATGGGCAGTCCTTGCATAAATGTGTGGGATTCTCCGAATCGACTCCACGAAGTTTGCAAATGGGATCATTTAACCAGTTTCGCTTTATCAGGTTATTCGTTGTGAGTATCTTCAAAGTCTAGGACAAAAATCTACATTTCGGTTCGGCCTTGGCCTTCCATATCGGCTTTATCCTTAGTTTGTTGTATGACCCTTCGAATTGAATCTGCTATGCGCTCTTGGACACATATTCTCCATCTGTTGTCCAGCGCCATACTATGATGTCCTCCCTTTCGGTGTTAAGCTGGATTTGGTGTACCGTCTCCCACAGACTTACATATTCATGTATGTCGATTGCTATTTGGATGGGGCATATATGGGAAATCCACTTATTGTCCTGTATAGGCTTATGTACCATTAAATTCTTCCTCTTGGCTTTTTTGAATAAATTTGGTGCGAAGTTCTTTGGTGCTCTTCCTTGTGCCCATGAAGAAGTCCAGAATTTAGCCATTTTGTCATCACCAATTGTTCCTATCGTCGATGATATATATGCAGTACTATTCTGCATAATGAGATACACTTTATGACTTACAATTAATAATAAGTGCCTTGGTAAGCAGCAACAGGGAGTACTAAGCCGTGACCACATCTCATCGAAGAAATCACTATTGTTACAGTAAATGTATTAGCCTGCCGTTGTATTTGGAGGACTTAAGAGCCCATACACTACGGGAAACCCAATCTTTGCCCAGTGCCCAGGCCTTCGCCGAGTGCCGCCCTCGGCAAAGAATGGCACTCGGCCAAGAGCTCTTCGCCGAGTGCCAGACACACGGCAAAGATAGGCACTCGGCAAAGAGTCTCTTTGCCGAGTGCCAGACACACGGCAAAGATAGGTACTCGGCAAAGTTGGCCGTGGGGTTGACGGCACCTAACTTCGTGCCCTTTACCGAGTGCCAGACGTTTGGCACTCGACAAAATAAACTCTTTGCCGAGTGCCAAACCTAGGCACTCGGTAAAGCCGCGGTTTTTTTTAAAAAAAGCTTTGCCGAGTGTCGCAATCCTGGCACTCGGCAAAGCCGTTGATCATGAAAAAATGAAAAACGGAGGTGCCCCTCCCCCCTGCGCCTCACTCTCTTTCTTCTTCCTCCCTCCGCCGTCCACCTCCCCCGCGCCCAAGCCCGCCGCGCCACCGCCCGGCCCCGCCCGCCTGCTCCGCCACCGCCGACCGCCGCCCTCCCCCGGCCCCGCCCGCCCCGCCACCGCCGCACGCCGCCAGAGCGGCCCCAGCGCCGACGCCGCGCCCTCGCCGGTGCCCCGGATCCACCGTCTCCGGCCCCCGCCGGCACCTGCCCCGGCCGGCCCGGCCCCCACCCGCCTAGCCCGCCACTGGACCGCTCGCCCCGCCACCGGCCCGTCCGTCCCCATCACCGGAAGCCGCCGGCACGTGCCCCACTCGCCCGGCTCACCCGCCACGCCGGCCGGCCCCCTGCTCGCCCTCCCTGTGTGCTGTGCCAAGTGCAGAGGGGGAGGGAGAGAAGGGGAGGGAGGCGGCAAAGAAGGGGAGGAAAGGAGAAGGGGAAGAAGAAGAAGGAGGAGGAGGGAAAGAAGGAGGGAAGAAGAAGAAGAAGGAGGAGGAGGAGGAGGAGGAGGAGAAGGGAAGAAAAAAAAGGAGGAGAAGAAGGAGGAGGGGAAGAAGGAGAAGGGAAGAAGAAGAAGAAGGAGGAGTGGAGGAGAAGGAGGAGGAGCCGTTGCCCCCGCATCCCATTCCCGACACGTCGCCTCGACCTTTAGGTATGCAAAATATGTGTGGTAGTGCTAGTAGTAGTGCTAGTATGGTAGTTATGCTAATAGCGGTCTTGATAGTAGTTGCCGGCCATCGTGTCGTTGTTATGTGTGGTTCTCGGCCATCGTGCCGTTGATATGTGTGTGGAAACCTCCCCATGAAGGGGAGGTGCTGCCGAAATTTTCTATTAATCGGCTTTTACGTTCTTTTTTTGCAGGGAAGAGCGCTTGGTGGGAGTGGCATTGCTGCCGGTCTGCCTGCACTGCGTCACCTCGCCACTGCACCGACTCGCCACTGCCCCGGTAGCCTTACTTCACCGCCACCCTAGGTATAACCCCCTCCTTTGCATGCATATTTTGTATGGTCACTTAGCCCAGTTAGGCGTCTTCCGTTCGAAAGAGATACGGATCGAGGTATGCAGATCTCTGCATATCTGTGACCGTAACTCTTTCGGATTGTCCACGTATTTTGGACGGTCCGCGCATGTGTGGTACCACTACTCCCTGCATGACTTCCTGGCGTATGGCTTATTCTGCGCGTGGTGTGTTCACGGGAAGTTCTCATGCCCAGTATGCAAGACAGCTGTGAGGTTCACTTGGCTGAAGAGGGGTGGCAAGTTCTCTTCGTTCGACCAGCATCGTCAATTCCTCCCTCTTGAGCATGCATTCCGGCGAGACGTCAAGAACTTCAGGAAAGGGGTTCAAGTTATCGACCCTGCGCCTCAAATGATGACTGGTGCCGAGGTCCGTGCTCAGATAGAGGCTCTCAAAGTTGATAAAGAGAAATGTGGTTTTATTGGATATGGGCAGGAACACCAGTGGACTCATAAATCCGGCTTGACTAGGCTCCCCTATTTCGATGACCTTCTGCTTCCACACAACATTGATGTAATGCACACAGAAAAGAATATCGCTGAGGCGCTTTGGGCTACACTCATGGACATCCCTGACAAGTCAAAGGACAACGTAAAGGCGAGGCTGGACCTGGGAGAGTTGTGTGATAGACCAAAGCAAGTGATGAAGCCTCCCGCGCAAGGCAAGAAATGGAAAAAGACTGAGATCAATTTCGTATTGAAAAATGACCAAAGCAAGGAGGCACTGCAGTGGATCCAGTCGCTAATGTTTTCCGATGGGCATGCGGCGAACTTGAGTAGGGGAGTGAACTTGTCCAGCATGCGAGTGTTGGGGATGAAGAGTCATGACTTCCACATATGGATTGAGAGGCTCCTTCCTGCGATGACTCGGGGATACGTCCCCGAGCATGTGTGGCGCGTGCTGGTAGAGTTGAGCTTTTTCTTTCGCCAGCTTTGTGCCAAGGAGTTATCTCGGGACGTCATTGAAGACTTGGAGAAAGTGGCACCTCTGTTGATCTGCAAGTTGGAGAAGATCTTCCCACCCGGTTTCTTCCTAGCGATGCGGCATCTAATCTTGCACCTACCGTACGAGGCACGAATGGGAGGTCCCGTGCAATTCCGTTGGTGCTATACAATCGAGAGAAGTATAAAGATTCTTCGGAAAAAGTGTAGAAACAAAGCCAAAATTGAGGCTAGCATGGTGGAGGCATTCATTCTTGAGGAGGTGTCAAACTTCACAACATCATACTATAATGATAGCCTTCCCAGCGTGCACAATCCTCCCTCTCGTTACCACGCTGAAGAGAGTTCATCGAACCTCAGCCTTTTCAAAGGTCAACTTGGAAAGGCAAGCGCACCAAGTACCAAGAGCTTAACGCATGATGAGTGGCGCATTATCATGCTTTATGTGCTGTTGAACCTCGATGAAATGAAGCCTTATGTGCAGTAAGTTCTCCATGAGCTTGTTACATACTGCACCAACACCTTATGCTTTATCATGTATCCACCCCTTTGTCTCTTGTTTTTCAGGGAATTTCTGAATACATACTGGACAGGGAATAGGGCTCCTTCCCCTCAAGAGGAAGATAATCTTTTCAAATATGGTGTGCCTGATTTCATTTCCTGGTTCGACACGAAGGTACAGGGTTAATCCATTGCCTTTCCCACTTCGATCATAAGAGCGAGTAATGTAACGTTCTATCTTTCCTCACCTTGCAGGCCCGTAAAGATAGGGCAATGGATGCTGAGTTGAAAGGGCTAGCCAAAGACTTCACCTACAAGGTCAAGACATTCACCAACTATACTGTGAATGGCTATCGCTTTCACACAAGCCACTACGAGCGTAGTCGGCCCAATCGGAAAACCACAAATACCGGAGTTCGTACGCCCGGCACCGATGGGCACGACTACTACGGCATAGTAGAAGAAATATACCAGCTCGATTTTGAGTGTTGCAAAGCTCGTAATCCAGTCATATTCAAATGCCATTGGTTCGATCCTAACGTCACGCGAACAACCCCTGAGATTGGACTAGTTGAAATTTGACAGGATTCTGTATATGAAGGAGAGGATGTCTATATTGTGGCTTAACAGGCCACACAAGTTTATTATCTCCCTTGGGCGTGCCAAAAAGATCCCAATATTATGGGTTGGTGCCTTGTGCAAAGGGTATCGCCACGCGGTAGACTACCTGTCCCGAACGATGAGGATTACACACAGGAGTTCTACCAACTAGAGGGGGTTAGAAGGAAGGTTTGACATAGACATGTTTTCGCTGATGGACATGAAAGTAGACAATAAAATTGACCGAGGGGATGCAGAAGAGGAGGAGGAAGAAGAGGTGCAAGATGGAAAGGACTTACAAATGCTTGAGCGATTACAGTTAGACGATGATAATGATGAGAACGATGGAGATGAGGACGAGGGAGAAGATGAGCTAGTTGACAATATTGATAGTGATGACGACGAGGGAGAAGAGGAGCTAGATGCAGAATACTTCTAATTCATGTAATACTATATTATTATTATTACAATTACTATTACTACTATGTTCAATTCATTTTGCATCTCTTTATAAGTACTTTTTAATTTAACATTGCTAATTGGTTTATTCTTTGAAATTGCAGGCACTCGACAAAATGTCGGGCGGAAGGCAGGGCCGTCGACAGGTCAACTCCGTCTACATGAGGGACCGCTCACCAGCCCCAGCTGAGGAGGAGCCTGTGTCGGGGCCGGCACCGAGGAGATCGAGGACAGGCCGCCGTCCGAGGAGGCGCTTGGAGCGGACTCCCACCCCGTCGGCGGACGAGGACGACCAGGGGGTGGACCTGGAGGCAGGAGGGGGTCACACCTCCCCTGAGTCCCCGGACCACGAGGAGGAGGGGCCCTCGACAGGAGGGGCTCCACTTCCACTGCTTCTGGCTCTACCTCCTCGGGAGTGTACTTGCGCAGGCCCTCGAGGCTCCCGGCGCGGCCGATCCCACTTCACCAGCGCCCGGTGATTCGACCCCAGGGCGACGAGTACGTATCATTTCATTATTGTTTCATATGACATGCATTTTCTTAACGACTAACAATTGTTCTTAATGACTCTTGTAGCAACTGGGAAGTTGTGTCCGGGAAGGGCCGCCATGTCAATGGCACGTTGTCCCTTCTGATTCGGCAGCACTTTCCTAAGATGGTCACCTACGCTGGTGGTGCTCCTTCGCCGCCCTGGACGTGGGAGCACTTCCAGGCCGCCGAGGACAGTGAGCACGGCACCGTTGTGGCGCGGATCAAGGCCGAGTTCTGGGTGAGTCTACGTGACACTAATTTCTTCTTTACTATGTATTCATTGGTCGCTCTAAAAAAATCAAAAAATTACATGATGTATGCATGCAGGACTTCTACAAGTGCGACGCTGGGTTTGAGGCCCAGGCAGTGCGCGTGCAGGACAAGGCCTGCAGGTCCCGCCTCTCGGACCTGTACTACGAGATGCGGCTCCAGTGCATCATCAACTACCACGCTGACGTCCTTGGACAGGTGGTGAGGAAGCGCGATGGCAGGAGCATGACGCTCACGAGGGAGCAGTACCTCTCGGTAAGAAGTACTTTCATGGACAGTAGGTTGGCTTCATTTCATCTTTTGACATTTCAATAACTCTATGGCATGCAGCTATGTCCTAATTGGTGCGCCTGTCACCGCCTCTGCTGGGAGGCAATTGTGGACCGGTGGCTCTCGGCCGAGTGGGCGAAGAAGCACCAGGTCCGCCGTGACTGCCGCCTGCAGATAGGTGGGCCGGCACACCACCAAGGCAACCTCAGCCTCAGCGCGTACGCCAGGACATGGGTAAACTTCTTTGTGCTACCATCTTTATTTTTCTATCCTAAGACTCAATTGTCACTACTTGTAATCGTCTTTGTGTTTTCCCCGCAGTCCCAGGCGCACCAGGGCCAGGAATGCAACGACTTCATGGCGTTCACCCTGGCACACAAGGGCAAGGCGACGGCCCCGGATGTCACCTACAACCCGGTGGACGGCCTCGAGGCGTACACCAACCCGAGCGTCCACAGCAAGCTTAGCGAGTACACCTCGGCGGCACGCCAGCGCCATGGAGAGGACTATGATCCGACTCGGCAGCCCCTGGACACAGACCTCGTGATGAGGCTGGGAGGAGGGAAGCAGCACGGCCGGTACTGGATGGCGGACAGCACAGTCGACTCCTCCTCTGTTGCCAGCCTCGCCGATATTCGAGCCAGGAGCACGGACTCCTCCCTCCCCATACGCCCACGGCAGCCGAGCTCACTGCAGCAGATGGCAGAGCTCCAGGTTACTACTCACAAACTCGTCGTTCATTGCTTTTACACATGTACCTTACCTTTGCGTTGTTTAATCCTTGCGGTTGGAATGTCGCAGGAGAACATGCAGCAGTTGCAGGCCCAGCAGGCGGCACAGGCGGAGGCCCAACGCCAAGCGATGGAGGTCCAGGCGGAGGCTCATCGGCTGGAGATGGCGTCTGTGCAAGCACAGAGGACAGCCGAGCAGCAGAGGTTGCAGGACATGTTCACCTTCATGGCGAGCCTGCAGACCTTGCCAGGTGTGGTCGTGCCTCCGTCGCTGCTCGCACCAGTTGCACCTCCTCCTCCTGTTTTAGGGACTCCGGTTAGTATGTCAACTTGTTGATTCCTTTAGCCCTTTGGTCTAATCATCCATACTCATGATTCTCGCTTCTCCTTTGTGCAGCCACAGTCGGTGGATAGTGCCCCGTCTCTACAGGGTGGCCCGTCTCTATCGTCCGTGTGGCCAACTGCCCCTCCACAGACCGAGCAGTCTCCACAGTGGCCAGGACCAGGATGGCAGCAGTAGGTACCGCTCTGCATGTTCTTTGGACTTGTTCAAAACCCAGACTTTGTGTTTGTGATGCACTAGAGACATATTTATATGTATGTGATGGATTATGGATTATATACGATGGATTATGGACGATATTTGTGTGATGCGCGATGGATGGATGATATATGTGAATTTCGTGGATCATGGATGATTTGGATGACGAATGTGATATATTATGCTCTGTGTGTAATGATGTATATAATATATATGTGATATGTCTCTCTGTTTTGATGGAAAGCAAAAAACAAAAAAACCAAAATTTTTGACCTCTTTGCCGAGTGTAACACTCGGCAAAGACTTCTTTGCCGAGTGCCATGGTCAAGACACTCGGCAAACCTGGGGAACCTGACAGCTGGTTTCCCAGATTTACCGAGTGCCTTCGTCATGGCACTTGGCAAAGATTTTTTTAAAAAAAACAAAAATTCTTTGCCGAGTGCCATGGTTGGAGCACTCGGCAAAGAGTTTTTTAAAAAAACAGCCGGCTGAATTTCTTTGCCGAGTGCTGACCTGGCACTCGGCAAAGAATTATATTAAAAAAAATAAAAAAAATCTTTGCCGAGTGTCCGGTCAACCGGCACTCGGCAAAGAAGCCGTCAAAGTAGACGATTTCAACTAAGTTTGCCGAGTGCTGACCTGGCATTGGGCAAAGCCTTTGCCGAGTGCCCGGTATTTGGCATCGACAAAGAAGTCTTTGCCGAGTACGGCACTCGGCAAAACCTTTGCCGAGTGTAATCGGCTCTTTGCCGAGTGCCCTAGGCACTCGGCAAAGAACTCGCATCCTGTAGTGATATACAGTAAATTGATTTATTTTATTTTATTTGTTTTGCATCGGAGAGCAGTTGTTAGTGCCATCCATCTGTGTCAATCTCAGTCGCACTTTTCTCTATTATTGTTTTGCTCCTTATTTGGAGGAAGCTTACGCCGTGTTTTCTCTGATCCGTATAGCGACCACCCTAGCTATCGCTCTAGCCTTTTCCTCATGCGACAAGATTATTGTTGGACGTGGCCCTTGATGGGTTGTTGATTTCTTTGATGCTGACTTCTAGTAGTAGTACTACTTTCTGTGCCTGCCTGCCTTAGCTTGATATCCAGAATCTGAATGAAGACCGCTAGCCACCTAATAAATCTCTAATTGATTTCAGTGCGTGTTCACTGTTCAGAAAAGACTGAAAAGGCGATGTGTTAACCTACAGTGTCACATCTACACTGCAAAGCATATTATGTTGAAATTATGTTGAATGGCGAATAAAGCACATCAATTAAGCCACCTAAGCCTTGTGGCTTCTACTGATTCCGTTCTTCCTGACCAATGTCACAAAACCTGAACATAAAGAGAAATAGAGAATTACACTACTTCATTCTGTCGATTCTAGCTAGCTGCCTAAACTAGCATGGTAAAGGAGAAAAATTATAGGTCTAGCTAACGAACCTTACCAACCATGATTTCTAGCATTCTTTTATTTTACTCCAAGCATGCCAAGCACTGTCAAAGGGTGGCTACACATGAATTCGGAGCTGAACCCTAAGGCCTGTTTGGGACAGCTCCACCAAGCCAAAAAGTGAATCTGGATCTGGGATTCACCTAAATCTATCGTGGAGCAGATCCACTAGTGGAGCTGGTTGAGGCCGAGGTGTTTGGGACAGCTCCATATCTATTTCTATTTCACTTACATACGGATCTCGCATGTCAGCTCTCCATTCCCCTTCTTCCACCTACGAATCAGAGCAGAGGAGGCTCGCGGCGCGCGTCGACAGCCTCGCCGGGCGGGCTCGCGGCCAACGGCGGCCTCGCTGGCCGGGCTCGCGGCCACGGCGACCTCGCCGGTCGGGCGCGCGGCCTCGCCGAGCGGGCACGCGGCCACGGCCTCGCCGGGCGGGCTCGCGGCAACGGCAGCCTCGTCGGCCGGGCGCGCGGCCTCGCCGAGTGAGCACGCGGGCACGACGGCCTCGCCGAGCGGGCTCGCGGCCACGGCAGCCTCGCTGGCCAGGCGCGCAGCCTCGCCGAGGGGGCACGCGGCCACAGCGGCCTCGCTGGTGATGTTGAAGATGACCGGCGGCCAGGAACGACGGAGGGAGATGGGCGGTTAGGAACGACGGGAGCAGAGAAGACGAGAAAGAAAAAGAATGAACCGTTATTTTTTGTAATAAGTGGCATGGTGGGTAATTTTTCTCAACTCCACGTACGGTTGGATTTGGTGGAGCACCCCTTGAAGAGATCACCAATTTGGTGAATCTGGGGTCAGATCCACCTATTTGGTGGAGCAGATCCACTAGTGGAGCTGGCGGAGGTAGAGGTGTTTAGGTAAAAATTTTGGATCTAAATCTAAATTTCGTGGATCTGAAGTTGGGGGAGCTGTTCCAAACAGACTCTAAGTATCACCAGGAAATGGTAACACCTTATACAGGTTACACGCAATGATGGCGAGCTTGTTAATTACACGGCATCTGTTGTACCAGCTCCACGTCGTAACAGCGTAGTATCAGCAATTGAAGTGAGCCGTGAGCTGATCAGTACATGCATGTGTAGACGTCTTGCATCGATCCATGTTACAACAGCCATGCGTGACATGCATGTCGATACCACCGCCGCCCAACAAGAGGTTTGCCTCCTGAGTATGAAAACGGACGGATAAATCCTGTTTTAGTCCGTCCGTTATGATACTGTTTCTGACAATTTTCGAAAGTTTTCGAAATATAAAAAATTATTAGTTTTAATTGGTTTCATAACCATTTTTAATTATTTTTTATACTCTTTAATCACTGAGCGTACCCAGTGTCGTAGGTTCCCGCACTGACGCGGGGTCTGGGGAAGGGAAATCAGCGCACAGGCCTTACCCGCATAAATATGCGGAGGCTGAGGCTCAAACCCTGGACCAACTGGTAACAGGCGGTAAGACACTACCACTTACACCAAGACCGTCATTTATACTCTTTAATCACTAAAATATAGAAATATTCTGTTTCTGTTGGTTTATTTTTTCATATTAATTATGATATCGTTTCCGTCCGTTTCCAACCTCTCCGACCCTGCTATAAACCGACCTCCACACTTGTTCCTACATCAGGGCAAGGAGCTCCACCAGCACCGCTGCACACAGCACACGCCATCCACCATCTAGCTACTGGACATGTTGCGGTTTGCAATAAGCCGCCTTCCATCGGTTGTCGATGCGACAACAAGTTGGATAAAACTAAAATAACTTATCTAATTATTTGAAATGGTGGAAGCAATGACAAAAACAAATTAGGTAGCCACAACATCCAACAATCGAGAACGAGCAGGCGTGGAGATGCATGACTGATGTATAATAAATATGGTCCGGTAGCTATAATAGAAACGGTTCCTGAAATCCAAACATTACAACATTGTTAGTCTTATTTGGATGCATATGTATCTACTTTATTCCATATGTGTTGTAGTGGATTGAAGTAAAACTTAGGGGTTGTTTAGTTGGGTAAAAAGGGGTAAAAAGTGCACTGTAACACTTTCGTTTGAATTTGACAACTTTGTCCAATCATAGTTCAAGTAGACTCAAAAGATTCATCTCGAACTAGTCAGGTAAAAAGTATAAATATGCAATAGCTGCTACTTATGCTCCAATGCAGGCGTAAAGGACAATCGATGTAATGGAGAAAGAAAAATTTTGCAAAGTAAACAGGGCCTTAAAACTAAATTCTACACCAATCCACTCTAGCAAAAGTGGGTTGAGGTAAATACATGGACCTTCAAACAAGCCCTAAAGAAAGTTAACGGCTAAACTCAGTGTAACTGCAAAGTTATCTATAGCTCATGCGTGTGATAGGAGTATTTTCCTATGCCAATCACTGGTATCTGTTGATGCCAGAGCCCAGTTATTACCCCACTTTGACCTGCCGCAGTCACATACACACGTCAGGTTCTGACTCTCAACAACAATAATCTCACCCTCACGACAGGACCCTGCACATATAATTGCTCGATTGAGCGAAGAGGACAAACGAGCAGTACACTCCGGCCACCATTCCGCCGACCGCCTATCCCTCATCTGTCATCTCCCTAGCCAGCTAGCTAGCACACGTCAAACTGGACCAACGTTAACGACGGGAAAGGCACGGCATGGGCACTGGGGACGCCACCACGTACGTAACGCGCATGTGGCCGGCCGGATCATCGGCGTGCACCTGCCTGCACGGCGGCTGCACCCCCTCCCTCCTTTTCGCCCCCGCTGAGCCCTACCTCCGAGACAGAAGGTAGTGAGGCCTAGCTCGCCGAGCGCGACGTCCGCCAATGGGATCGCATCTCAGCCGGCAGCGGCAGAGCGATTCGTCAGGATTCAGGAGGATTGCTGCATGCACCGGTAGGTGCGGACGCCGGGCTGCACAGCGCGTCGTGACATGAATGTGCGGGCCGGGTCGTGACATGGATGTGCGGACTGAACCTGAAGGAATGGACATGCTCACGTAGACAAGGCAGCAAGCTGCAAAATGATGCGTACTTCCAGCCCAGGTGGATTGCCCCTCTTACTCTGGCAGTCCGGCTACCACAGTTTTTCAGCCTTCGAGGGTAGAGCAAACAAGAACAAGAGGCCCCCAAATGTTCATGATTCCAAAACGCCTATTTTTCTATGTACACATGCATGGGCCACGGGAGCTATGGAAGAGGCAGAAGAGATGGGAGAAAAACATGTTTCTGGACAAAAAACTTACACCTCACCAGTTGTCTTGTTTTACAAACTCAGGATCATTATAAACCCAGGGCAAAAAATCCCCCAATGATCCACTGCCAAGACTGGATGAACAAACACTGAACTAAAGCTTTACTGCAACTTTGTCAGGCGCGTAAAGTTCTCAAGTCTCAACCTAGGACACCAGAATTAGTCCTGTACTGGGCACCGGGTACAAGTTCAATGACACCTCCCTAAAACTCGAGGATACTACCTTCAATCACCGGTACATTGTACGAACACACAGGTTAAAAACTGACTCATGAACCTAAATCAAGCTGCCCAGACCGCCTAATCTGCAGTGCTCAACAGAAACCTCCACAATAACAACTGCAGACAATCTTCCACCTGCCAGCCTGAGCTAAAAAAAAAAAGCCAATAACTAAATAAAACAAGCTGCTGATCAAAAAAACCTCATCTATCAGAAATATCTGATGAAGTGGCAAGTAGTGATTGCTCAGCTTGCATATCTGCGTGTGATTGAGCTCGAACCAGGATCTGAGGCTGCGCTTGTGCTTGTGCTCGTGCTTGAGCTTGAACCATGGCCTCTGCTTCGGCTTGGGCTTGACTCTGCTGCTTTAGGAACCGATTCATTCGTTCGAGCAGCTGCGCGGCTTTCCTCTTTCCTCTGTCCGTGCCACTTTCTGCAAGCTCCTCCAGCAAAGACACAATGCCCTGCTCCTGTGCCTCAGCAAGGTGCTGCTGCTGCTGCTCACCATTGCATAGATGCACCATAACAGCAGCAGCATTTTCCTTGTTCCTTGGAGATCCATTTCTGATAACTCCAACAAGTACAGGTATTGCAGAAGCAGCGCCAATAGCTGCCTTCCCCTCAGGATGGCCTGAGAGGATTGCCAATATTGCAAGGGCCTCATCTACCATCCCACTTTCAGTCTCCATGAGCAGTTCTAGTAGTATAGGTACCAATCCAGCCCTAACAGCTTTCCCCTTGTTGCCCTGGTAAATACACAAGTTAAATAGTGCTGTTGCTGCATCCTTTTTACCCCGCCGGCTTCCATTACTCAATAGCTGCACAAGCGCAGGAATTGCCCCTGAATACCCAATAGTCACCTTGTTCTCATCTACAATAGATAGGCTGAATAGTGTGGCCGCTGAATTCTCCCGAGCCTCCATGCTGCCCCTCTTTAATACATGCACAATTCCAGGAACAGCTCCAGAAGAGATTATTCTTCCCTTGTTCTCTTCATAGATGGAAAGATTCAAGAGAGCAGTAACCACATGTTCCTGGGTGCTAACATCAGTGGTTGATAGCAGACTAACAAGAATAGGAATAGCACCAGCATCTCCAATACAAGCACGATTTTCAGCACTGCGCTTGGCAAGCTGACGAAGCATACCAGCAGCGCCACGTTGATCTTCAAGGTTTTGGGATGACAGCTTCTGAAGAAGCTCAAGAACATTGCTATGCTCAGCAGCAGTACATGACAATGGTGCATCCCTAAGTTGAGCAGGGCGTTTTGGAGGTTCGATACCATTTGCCTCGCACCACTGAGTTATGAGGCTACGTAGGACATAATTTGGAGTCAGGGATTTATTGGCAAGTTTCTGCTGTGTCTTCGGACAGGTATCATGACCAGCCTCCAGCCACATTTCTATGTACCTCCGCTCGTAAGTCTGCAGAGGCATATGCAAGGAATTATAGTGAGCTGAAATGCACAAGGTCTGTATATTGAATGGAAAAATTTCAACTGGATATGGAACAAAAGTAAGACCTGCCCAGTGGCGACAATAACTGGGTCTTTCATTAAATCCAGTGATATTGGGCAACGGAAATCATCAGGAATACCAGGGGATGCTGAGTTGTCTTTTGGGGAAATGTTTGCTGTACTTGCTTGAGCACCCATCTCAGGGTCTTCTGTCTGCAAAAAATCCTTAATCTTTTTTAGGAGCATTGACATCTTTTCAACAACGGCACCAGGATCACCGCCATTAGCCATCACATGCAAGGTCAGAGATTCATGATTGAGGTCATGTATTGTGACAAGCTGCAACTTCTCAGATAACCGTCGAAGAATATCTGGGTCAACACTAGCACTGCTGCTTGAATTATATAGAGACATCAGATCATTAAAAAGACCATCATCAGATAAATCCGATTGTTCCTTAGCTCTTTTGAACTGAGTATGCACCAATTCAACCTGCATAACATTGCAGATATTATAGGATACAGAAAAAGGAAAAAAAAACATCAAAACAGTATTACTATAGAAAGCAATAATGAAAAGAGAAACTCTGGAATATATTAGCCTACCTGTTCCCTTACTTCATCAGAAATATTAAGTTCATCAAACGAGATACCAGCTAAGGCTTGTTCAAGTCTTGCAGTGACGTCCTGGAAAGTCTTCATTATTTTCTCTCTATCAAGAACCTGCAATTAGCAGAGGCATTTATGGTACAAATGGCCATGCTGGTGTATCTAGCACTAATAATATTTAATTATGTGCTTACTACCAAAGTGCTCACCACAAAATAAGAGAAAGTTAACTACACAAGGGATATACAGGTATCTAATGATAGGCTTCATCGATGCTTGTATATGATCTAGTACCAAATCATACTGGTCTACAATAACAAAGGTTGTGCAAACATATAGGACTCATTTGGTGCTCATATAGGATCTGAACATTATGTAAAGGGGTAGGGGATAGGGTGGAGACAGTAGTAGGTAAGGGTAACTCGGCTTGATCGCATGTAATAGAGACGATGGAATTAGATTCTCAATGGAAGGCTGGCCATATCCGATCCTCCAAAAGAGTTCAGTGAGGCAGCTCCTTGATTCCTCAATCCTCATGCTTCACGGTCATGGCACCAGAGGCCAACTGGAGTTAGGAGGAAAAGAGTTTGGTAGTCAAGGTAAATAAGACAAAGAGTGAGTTGAGCAACTAACATTTCCACTTTTAGATGGATACATGGCAGTGACAAGTGGATAGGTCAAGTACCAAATTGGTGAGATAAAGGAAAGAACAAAGAAGACATATTTTTGGATGGTATTGAATTGCATATCTAAATAGAGTAATTTACAGTGATGTGGACCTAATGTTTCCTATGAATAAGCATGCAATCCTCTTACAAAGTTTCAGAAGTAATGGCATCACCACTTGCTTAAACGTGACCACCTTTTACAAAATTACAATGGAACCATGCAGCATTCAAATTTTGCACAGCTTTTATACTTATTACAACAATACATTCAAATGTTTAGCTTAAGTTCTGGGTTGACTCATCTTACTCCATTACTGTTAGTCCATATAAGTAAAGCAATGAATTCAGTTAAAAATGTGTTTCACTGTGGAGCTTGATGCTATAGATCCATGTCAACCACATTATCTAGGCATATGTCTTCTGCTCATAAGCGTTTACACTAGCATCACAGGCCATTCTTATCCATCTGCACCACAGAAATGGAATAGAAAGTTCAGCCGCACAAATGCTAATGTTCAACCAGGTATGGTAATCAACCTAGCAGTAAATAAAAATAGTATGGAGTAATTACATGGTGAGTTTTTACTCCGTAGTTCACAGGAATTTGCATCTACGAAACTCGTAGGTACTATCTTTATGGCATATTAAGACCTCAAAGGAACAAACTAAACACCTTTGGAATACCACGATACTGCCGGTTACACCATAATTAGAAGGTGTATAATCGGACCCAAGTGGCATAACATGGTTTGGCCAAGTCTAAATATAGGCATAAACGAAAAAGGTAACACCTAAGATATTGGAAAGACTTGTTCAGCAACATTAAACAATGTCAAATACCCTGACTCGGCATTGATTTGACAGCAAGATATTCCAAAGACCAAACCTAGTCAAACCTTCACCAAGTAATCCACAATTCCTAATAACCCAAAAGGGTGGCAGGCAAAATTTTAAATTCCGTAGTGTGCCGTCGGAAGTGCTAAATTCCGTAGTGTCAACACACTTAAATTCCCTCCGATTTGCCAGGCAAATTCTCTTACCTCCACAGCGAAATCATAATTTATCACAGGAATCAGTAAACAGAAGTATTTTAAGCAGCCGAGCACAAGCAAGACGACAAAGCCACAGGCCTCAAGCGAGAAATCTCACCAGGAAAATCTTGCTGCCGCTGCTGCCGAGCCGGAGCAGCTCCCTGGCGGCGTGGAGCGCCTCCCTGAGCCGGCGCAGCGCGGCCTCCGACGCCACCGGGAGCGGTGCGGGCGCTTCCCTGGCCTCCTCCAGCATGGGCACGAGGAGCCGGATCCGCCGCGACAGGTTGCAGAACTGCCGCCGGTACGAGTTCCTGAAGTCCGAGATGGCGGCGATCTCGCTCACGAGCTCGACCAGCCGCTCAACCACCTGGCCCTCCTCATCCGCCTCCTCGACCTTTGCCTCCGTCTCCGCCGCTTCTGAGCCCGAGGGCGGCAGCGGAGCGGCGGCCGCCTCGGCTTCCGCGGCAGCGTCGGGGTTCACGTGCGGTTCAGGACTAGACTTGGATTCGTCGTCCATGGCAGTGGACCAAAGCGCTCAGGCTCCGGGCCTCGTCCTGCGCGCAGCACGGTGGCCGGAGACCGACCGGGGGTTGTGGGCTTGTGGCGGAGGGAGCGTGGGGAAGGGGATTTGGAGCTGGCAAGAGAAGCGGCCGAGACTACTGCTCCTGCCTTGCCTAGTAGGCTAGTATAGCGATAGCTTCGCTCTGACATACGGGCCAGCACAACCGGTCCCACTGGTCAGAGTCATCCTCTCGCTGATATACGAGCTCCCCGAGCCGCTCTGCCTCCCTCCGCCGCGCCGGCTCGGCTTTGGTTCCGGCTTGTGAACCGAAACGGTAGACCCTGGGACTGGGAGTGAGAACCTCAACGGCGCATGAGCTGGGTTCAGGAAAACAGTAGAGAGTTGTTGCCCACGGATTGTTTATTTGTTTTCAGTAAATGAGGAATTTGTTTTGCCTTTTATCGGCTTTTGGATGGACGGGAACTTGAACAAAACAAAACAAAAAGCGAAGGTGTCCGTGTCACGACCTGGCTGCTTTGCTTCTTTTTTTTTTCTGAACCTGGGATATCGGCTGACAAATCGTCGGCAACCTGGCTGCTTTGCTAAGACGAATGGACTTTTGTGGCTTAAAACACTTTCTAATCACGAGCTGCTCAAAGGTGGGCCCGGTAGTTTGGGTGGTGCGTATGATGCCTCCCATTTGGCCCACACCACCACAGGTTGTGAGAAGGGTTAGCGGTAGTTGCAACCGGCAAGCAAGCGAGTGCAACAAACGGTCTGTTTGATGCACTCTAACTAAAATTTAGTTAGTTAATTGATAGAGCTAAAGTTTAGTTAGTTAAAGATTACTTTAGCTAGGATGTTTGATGCTCTAACTAATTTAAAATCTTGACCATGCTACCCCTCATTAATACTATTGTTTAGATAGTTAAACTTTAGCTGGATGTGTTTGGATGCTCTAACTAAACTTTAGTTGGGGATAGTTTGGTCATTTAGACCGTTTAGCTGGTTTTAGCTGTGTTGAAATAGCTAATTGGATTGTGTACATTTTGGTTTCTACCTAAACTTTAGCTAGATTTAACTATGGAGTATTTGGATACACCATAACTAAAATTAGCCAGCTAAAATTTAATTAGTGCTTCCAAACAGGGCCTGCCACCAATTACATCAGCGAAAAATTTAAGCGTGGCTTTTTCTGGAGGATTAGTCGATGTCAGAAACAGCTAGTGACGTTAGTTAGATATTGTCTCATTTCAAACACACGCCAGAAATAATCTTTTTAAGGGAATGATACATAGTGGTAATAGTTTATGTCGTCAAGGTTAGAATTTATGCATTGCACCGGCCAAATTGGATAAGCATTATAAGTTTATGATAGTTACCTATCGCTGCTTTTGATATAAAAGTTTGTAGAAAAATGGTAGGGGCATGACATTTTTGCCGAGGTGTAATGGGTTGTTTGCTTGGATATCTATATAGTAGGCAGAACAAAATTGCTTCGACGTTAAACAAATAAGTCTGGAGTATCTGATTCTCAAGGCTTACTCCTTTTGTACTCGTAAAGAAAGTTGTTTTGGTCAAACATTAGGAATATAGATCATAAATAACTTTGAAATTGTTGAGTTTAGAAATATAAAAACTATATAAAGAGATTTGTCTTCAATATAATTTTATAAAAGTATGCATATAACACTTTACAATATATAAATATTTTGATAGAAATATGAAATCAAAGTCATGCTTTGGAGACCGTGTTATTGTCCTAAACGACTTCTTTTATGAGTACGGAGAGAGTATGATCGGTAATTTTAATCAAGAAACCATTAGAGGACATGATTGAGTGATAACAATATTTAATTTGTTCTTGAATTAGAAAATTCTACAACATTTAAACATCCAAAAGGACAAAAAGATCTTTGATATATATAATATGACGAAAAGGATCTATAAAATCGAAAAGAATTTTTGCGTGGTTATTGAAATATTCAACACAGAACAAATACCCCACTAGATTGATGTATGGGTGCTATTATTCTTTATTTCTTGTATATTTAATTGAGGAAGACTGTTTGCTTGACTCCAGGCATACTCTACTATCCTAAAACAAATAGATTTCTAGAAATTTTGAAACGGGATAAAAATGTTAACAAAAGACACATTTACTCTCATATCTTATTTTTGTAGAATGTTGCTTTTATACACATTTTAAATCTTAAAAGGTACTCCCTTCGTTCTAAAAATAGATGTCATTCTCATTTCCCGAGAAATGAAAAACTTTATACTTTTGACCAAATATAAATATAAAAATATTTGCACGTATTTTCTATAAATTCAATTAAAGTTGACAAAGTTTAATCAGCATGCATCTCATAATGACCTCTAATTTGAGAAGGAGGGAGCATTTAACTACAAAACCAAAGAGGTCATAAGTGTTTCGCCTAGTTATTACCACAAAAGACACGCATATGTCTGTTTTTTAGCAAAGCGGGGGGTCATCAATTTGTACATAAGCCAAAATTGAATGGTCAGATCAGATAAGACATTTATTCCGGATGTTTCACCAGAGCAACGATGAAACCCAAGCTGTATGTAGGAGTATGAGACAAGCACTTGGCTTAGGTTCCATGATGTATCCCTACTACTAAGCTAGTAGTGCACTTTCTCCAGCAAAGGTACAGATGCATTTTGCCCGTTTCGTGTCTGGCCGTCGCACCTAAGATTCATCAAAATTATGCAGTTCTAGTGCTGTAGTATTTTGTCGCAACGGCAATCATGCAAGCCTTTTGGCCGGGTTCCTGTGCCTCCAAGGAGGCCCCAGGAATTGCCTGTGGGGGGCTAGCCGGCTCGCACCCAAGTAGCAGCCCGGCTCGGCCGCTCGGCTGCCCACTTGCTGCGTGCCGCGGCGGCGGCGCTCCCAGCCGCAGGTCCGTGGGGTCCTAGCGCGCACATGGACTGACGTGTTTCCCGAGGGATCCTGGGCCCACCTGCCAACCACCGCCGCGCGGAGCCTCGTCCGCGCGATCCTGCTCGTCCAGTCCGGATCCCACGGGACGGGGTGGAGCCTGGAAGAAAACCAGGGACGCCTCCAGTCCAGGCCGGATCGGCAGCGGGGAGCGCCTGTGCACCGCGCACTGTGCTCCTGAACCGGACCGCCAGCGCGGCGCGTCGTCGGGACTCGGGACCAGGCGCGCGGCGGCCGCGGCAGCAGCGCAGCGTGCGGACACCACGGCCATGTGATTGAGGGCGGAGACCGCAGAAAGCGCGAGTCATCGGCGCGGACGGACTCGCGTCCTGCGGCCGGGGACCCAGCCTCGCCTCGGAACGAATCATGATGGAGCGGCCGGACGCGGGACGCCGCCGCCACCCACCGGGACCGGGCACGGGCAGACCGGCGGAGGCAGACGGGTGGCGTGGCAGTGCTGCGCGCCGGGCCGTCGTCAGCCGTGTCCAGTGCGCGCGGGGGCAAGCCGCCGGTGGTTATTGGTGAACTGACGCGGGGTTTTGTTCCGGTTCCGGACTTGCGTGCGGCTGGTGGGCTGTGTTGTGCAAAAATTTTGTGGTATCACGTCACTTTCATTTTGTATTTGATAATTTTTATTCAACCATGGTCTAACTAGATTTAAACGATTTATTTTGACATATACAGACAAAGTGTATAATTAATTATCTTTTTAATTACATTTAATGCTATATACGTATCACAAAATTGATGTGACGAAAAATTTTATTTTTTTTTTAAGTTTAGTAACTAAAGCGGGCTGAAAATGACCCTCTGCCCGTGACAAGCAGACTCTGCACTTGCGCAGGCAGGAGCGATTTTCGCTGCCGCCTCGCTCGGCACGGCAGGTCCGCAGTAGCTGCCGCTGTTGCTGTCAGACGGTCGCTGTATGCCTGTACGTGTACGTATGGATAATAATGGATCGCTTGCTGTGCTGTGCTGTGGCTGCTATTGGCTGTTGCACGGTATAACCCCAAGTCCGTCGTATACTGTACAATATGTAGAAATAATAACTGCTTTCCCTCATCAAGTCATGATCAGGATCACATCCGAGCCCGGGCTGTGGGCTGCGGCCTGGGGGCCCAGGAATTGATGGAGCGCTAGCTGAGCCCATGTTTGAAAGGCTGGTGGCTGGATGCCGGGATGTGGTGAGCCCTTTCCTGCGTGTAATTAAAAAGTTGGCACTTTCTGTGTGCCACTAAAAATTCATACTTCCTCTGTACCATCGCACTTTCGGGTTTTGTCCTAGACGCCATTCCGTCCGTATTCCGTCTGATTTCCACCGTTAAGGAGCCCTGACAGGTGGGTCCCGCGTGTAAAAAGCCTAAAATGCCCTCCACTCTGAATGTGAAGCAAAAGTTGATTTTGTTCTTGTGCCACTGGTACACTGTCGCAGCCCTACTTCTGTTCCACTGATGAGTACGTGATGCTGCTGCATGAGTCCTTGCCGAATCTTTTTTGCATACCTCCATTCCACGGATGAGTACGTGATGTTGCTGCATGCGTCCTTACCGAATCTTTTTTGCATGGCATTGTTGGCTCGCGCTGTGGAGTGCTGCTGCTGCATGGCGTGCGCTGCATGCGTCCGTTGTTGAAAATTTTTGAAGCGCGCATAGTTCGCTGTTTCGTTGCATGGCCCGGAAAAGCCTCCGCCGTCGCCGCTCCTGCGCGCCGCCGTCGCCGCCTGCTTGCCGGACTCCGTCGTCGTCGCGGCGTCCACGGTGGCCATGTGTCTCTGCTGTTGGCTATGTGTGTGTTGCGCGACACGTACTTACGTGAGAACGCGACGCCAACTTGTCTGATACTAGAGATATGCATGCAGCAGCTAGCCAACCAGCGAGGGGCCCAGGGCGCCGGAAGTCCTCTAGACTGGGACGAATTTTATATGTCCACATTATCTGGAGCTTTGATTAGTCGACCTGACTACTAGTCACTAGTGAGTGTGCTACACTGGTACGCCAATACGCTATATTCTAAATTTTTGTTACGAGAGTTGTGAAACGTTCGCGTGGCGCTTTTTTTTTGGCGCGCACGGCGACCCAGTTTCCTCGCTGTGAAACGTTTGGACTGCCAGACCCGGTTTCCTCCTCTACAATGTCTGCGCCGTCTTCGCGCTCTCCCGTGCCGTGCACGCCGTGCTCAGCCGCGCCGCCGTGCCCCTCGTCATCTCCCAGGTGGCCGTCGCTCCTCGGGCGGGTGATCCCACGCGCCAGCGAGCTGTTCGCGACGCCGGAGGGGTGGCTTCAGCTCAACACGGTGGCCGCGTACGCATTCATGTTGATCTTCATCATCGGCGTTGAAAAGATCAAGGATGCCCAAGAGGGGGGGTGAATTGGGCAACTAATAATTTTTCGAAACACAATTCAACCTATCGCAATTTGCCCAATGTCACCCCACAAGTGCTTGTGTCAATTCTATTCCTAAAACAAGTTATGCAATCTAGAGCCAAGTCCTATCACAAGTATACTACTCTAGGAAAGTAGAGAACACAAAGGAAATACGGTAATGTAAAGGGTTAGAAAGACAAATCCGATTTTTCCCGAGGTATCGGAGAGTCGGCACTCCCCACTAGTCCTCGTTGGAGCACCCGCGCAAGGGTGTAGCTCCCCCTTGATCTTCGCAAAGACCAAGTGCTCTCTACGGGCTGATCCTTTGCCACTCCGGCGCGGTGGATCGCCCACAACCGCTCACAACTTCGACTTGGGCCGCCCACAAACTCTCCAAGCGGTCACCAAGCCACCGATCGCCACCAAACCGTCTAGGTGATGCCGATCACCAAGAGTAACAAGCCTAGACTCTCACTTGACCAAGAATAAGGCCAAAGAGGGTGATGGATGCACACAAGTCACTCTTGATCTCTCTAGGGAAGAAGCTCTCAATCAATGGAGTTCACACAAGTCTCCCTAGGGCTCTTGCTCTCTCACAAGATCAACAATGGTTCCTTCAGTTGTTAGAAATGGCAAGAGAGATAGAATGGAGGCTTTGGTGGAGTATAAATACTCACCCTCTCCAAAACTAGCCGTTTCTCACTTTCCTGCGAACCGTCGGACTCTGCCGATGCTCGACCGTCGGACTAATTTCCACGGTCCGACTCTCACACAAACACTGCGCCCAGAACTGTGACAGAGGGGCGTCGGACCGAACTCGATGGTCCGACGCTCCTCAGTCCGACGCTTCTGCCTGCGGGCACAGTGCCTTTCAACGGCTAGTACACGGAGCAATGGTCCGACGCACACCGTCGGACCCAGTCCGACGCTCAAACTCGCTCTGGGAACCTCTCTGGAAGCGTCGGACGCTAACAGATATTAGTCCGACGCTCCTACTCGCGACGGTCCGACGCTCGCTCAAGTAACCAGAGGCACCGTCGGACTCTGGCCAATGGTCCGACGCCCATCCGGCCAGGGTCCGACGCTCCCTGGCACGCTGAAACTCGTCCAGGGGCTGCCACGTGTCGTCGGACTCTAGCTATTGGTCCGACGCCCATATTAGGTAGAGTCCGACGCCTCTAATTCGATCAAAACTTCGCCGAATCGAAAACTTTCCAAAACGAAGTTTGATCCTCTCTCTCTCTCAAGAGTATCCCTGAGCTGTCTAGAGCTATGTTGGACAAGTGTGCATCACATCTACACTCTCTAATCTTGCTCTAAGTCAAGCTACCCATCCAAACCCCTCTTAATAGTACGGTCAAAGAGAAAAAAAATAAAACCTAAGACTACGCCAAGTGTCTCTCAACTCCAAACGACACTTAGCACTAGCCTATCACCGTCTTGTCTTCCATCCTTTGAAAACCGAATCGATTTCCATCGCTAGGGGCTTGAACCTATATGTTATTATGACCTAACCTCTAGGTTATCCTGCAAAACACACGTTAGTCATAATAATCGTCTTGTTGTCATTAATCACCGAAACCACTAAGGCCTAGATGCTTCAGGCGTGAAGACGAATCTGAGCATGATCGAGTCCGGGAAGAAGGCCGTGGCCATTGCCTTCTTCGGCGCCGTCAGGCCGCACGTGGCCATGTACGCCGTCGACGTGCATGCCGGGCCATGGAAGACCTCAACCTGCTGTCCTCCAAGCTCGGCCGCCTCGCCATGTTGGTGCAGACAGACGTGCACAAGCCCTGCTCTGCTCAGCTCATCATGTGCCAGCCCTGACGCAGGCGCCGGTCGTGCTCCTGCGTGGCGCTGCAACAGTGTCCTAGAAGGAGGATATATGGGCTAAGCGTATACAAACCAGTGGCACAAGAGGAAAACCAACTTTTGCTTTACATTCAGACCGGAAGGCATTTTGGGCTTTATACACGCGGGACTCACCTGTCAGGGCTCCTTAACGGCAGAAATCAGACGGAATATGGACGGAATGGCGTCCAGAGCAAAACCCGAAAATGTGATGGCACAGAAAGAAGTTCGAACTTTTTAGTGGCACACAGGAAGTGCTAACTTTTTTAATGGCAAAACAGGGAAAGGGCTCGGATGTGGTCCGTGAGGCGTGAGCCGAGCACTGGGCTGCGGCCTACGTAAGTGAGCACTCTTGGATTTGCATCAGTTGAACTTTTTTTTTCATTTTTATATACCTATATAGTTCTATAATATGCAAGTTCAGTGCAGTTTTGGTGCCAGTCTGTCGTTTGCCACTTTGCGTAACGTTTCTCGCGAAAATAACACAGTAGGGAATTAAGCTACAATACAGGTGGCGTTAATCCTGTCTTTGCCACTCTGTGTAAGCTTTCCTCAGAAAACAATACAGCACACAGAAACACACCTATTTGAGTTTGTATGCTTTCCACTTTCGCTGTTGCGCCACTACGTAAGCCCATTCCATCAGTCCATCTCGAACGTTTGCTTGCACTGTTCATACAACAGACGAACGGGAGAGCGCATGATTTAATTTTTATATTCAGAGTTCAATCATGAAGTTGCATAATTGAGTTTCTTTCTTTTTATTTTGCTTTTGCTTTTTGTGAGTTCTTTAAATCTAGTAGAAGGTTGAAGAGACTAGTATTTGGATTGCTGGTTGAGTGCAAAACTTTATTTTCTCTTCTAGTATTTGGGCAGCCTGGGCGAATCTGTGTGGTTTGCTGGGCTTCTTCGTCGACCAGGAAATCCCAAGCCCAATTATTTCACATTGGTTCGGCCCGCTGCTCATGAAGAGCTGAATATATCTATATCTATAATAAATATATATACTTTTTGGCCGGGTACATGTTAATTTCAACTCAAACAAAAGTCATATACCACAGCAGCACTATCGTGCCCATGGATAAACTTAACCATGGTTAAAAATCTACACGGTGAAATTTAGATGAGGTAAATATCTAAGCTTGTTGTTGACGTTAATTAACGCTTTATTTTACCCGAGGCTGGCTGAGCTTCTTAGAGAAGAGGAACTTAAGTGGTACCAAAGGGCTAAGATAAAGGACCTATTGGAGGGTGATGCGAATACTAAGTATTATCATTTATTAACAAATAGTAGACATCGAAAAACTCATATATACCAATTAGAGGAAGGGAATTCTATAATAAGTGGTGATGCTCAACTCAAAAGGTATATTACTAATTATTATAAAAACCTGTTTGGTCCCTCAGTGGGCTCTCACATCATCTTGGAGGAGTCACAAATAGGAGATACTAGGAGAATACGCCGCGCGCTGCTGCGACGATTCCAGATAATTTAAAAAGATATTGGACTTATATATTTATAGTTATATAAATTAAACTATCATAATTGTAAGTACTAGTTGAGTTTAATTGCAAGTTTCAGTGAATTGCTGATGTGGACAGCTTGCATGTCAAGAGAATTCACTAGTGGGGTTTGTTTATATAAGAAGTATAGATTCCTCACGTCTCGTAATTGGAGAATGAGTTTTTGACTGATATTTTTTCGGAATCTAAGGTGAGGGCAGCTATTTTCGAAATAGAGCATAATAAGGCGTCTAGTCCAGATGGTTTTCCAACATAGTTTTATCAGGTCTTTTGGGAGGTAATAAAAGAAGACCTCATGGCTCTGTTCTCGGATCTTCACCAGGGAACGCTAAATTTGCAAAGCTTAAATTTTGGAAATATAATTCTGCTCCTCAAGAAGAACAATACGAAGGTAATTCAACAATATAGACTAATATGTTTGTTGAATGTTTCCTTCAAAATCTTCACTATAGCTGCAACTAATAGATTAACTACCATAACTCAAAAGGTAATTAGACCAACTCAGTCAGCGTTCTTACTAGGGAGGAATATTATGGAAGGTGCAGTAATTCTGCATGAGACAATTCATGAATTACATTCAAAAGAACAGGATGGGATAACTTATAAAATTGATTTCGAGAAAGCCTATGACAAGGTAAATTAGAATTTCCTCCAACAAACATTACGGTTCAAAGGATTTTCACATAAGTGGTGCACATGGGTACAACGTTTCACACAAGGGGGCAATGTGAACATAAAGGTTAAAGACCAGTTGGGTTCCTACTTCCAAACAAAAAAAGGGCTTCGATAGGGTGACCATATGTCGCCGATACTATTTAACATAGTGGTGGACATGTTGGCCATACTCATTGCCAGAGCAAAGGAAGCAGGACATGTAGAAGGAGCAATTCCTCATTTGATCGAAGAGGGTCTGTCTATCCTCCAATATGCTGATGACACCGTAATCTTTATGAGCATGATGTTGCCAAGGCAAAGAATATGAAAATAATTCTCACTGCCTTCGAGCAATTATCTGGACTTAAAATAAATTTTCACAAAAGTGAAATATTTTGTTTTGGTAAAGCAAAAGATTACGAGGTGTTTTATTCACAGCTGTTCGGTTGCGAGGTTGGAAAATACGCTTTCCGATACCTTGGTCTACCCATGAGCACCAGGAAGCTGCATAATAAAGATTGGGAAGTAATTATAAATAGGATTGAACGAAGACTGAGTGGATGGAAAAGAAAATTGTTGTCGGTAGGTGGCCGCTTAGTTCTAATCTACTCGGTCCTCTCTAACTTACCATTATTTATGATGTCGTTCTTCGAATTATCAAAAGGGGTGCTACAGTGGATTGACTGTTTTAGATCAAGATTCTTTTGGCAAAATGATCTGCATAAGCGAAAGTATAGGTTAGCAAAGTGGGAGATTCTGTGCCAACCAAAATTACAAGGATGTCTAGGCATACAGAATCTAGAAATACAAACCAAATGTCTGCTAAGCAAGTGGCTCTTCAAACTCCTGAATGAGAAGGGGTTGTGGCAGGAGCTTTTGTGAAATAAATACATTAAAAATAAAACTCTTAGGAGCTGTGTTAAAAAACAGGATCAGTCTCACTTCTGGAAAAACCTTATAAGTGTTAAAGATACTTTCCTAGGTCTCGGGTCATTCGATGTGAGGGATGGTTCACAAACCCGTTTTAGGGAAGACAAGTGGTTAGGAGATAAGCCTCTTAGTATCAGGTTTTTTAACAGGACTCTGTGTCAAAAGTACTTAGCTCAATACCTCTAAATATCTCTTTTTGAAGGAATTTAGTAATCTAAGGGATTGGCACAGAATTGTTACTTCATGAGGATAAGGACACTTTTGTCTAGTCTTTACACTCATCAGGAAAATTTTCAGTCAAATCAATGTATGTTGCGTTAATTAACAATAGGATAAGAGTGTCACAGGATTTATGGTGAATCAAAGTACCATAAAAATAAAAGTCTTTTTTGGTATTTAAAAATAGATGTAATTTTAACTAAAGATAATCTTGCACGGCGTAATTGGATTGGTGATACGAAGTGTAGTTTCTGTCATGCTCCAGAAACAATTCACCATCTCTTTTTTCAGTGTCTGTATGCTAGATTCCTGCGGCATGCTGTACATTTATTGTTGGGTATATCACCCCCCTCAAAGCGTCGCCGATTTGTTTAATAATGGGTCTAAGAGGGGTGATATAAAACATAATTCATTGTTATTAACAGCAGCATCCGCATTATGTTGGCCGATCTGGCTAATAGGAAACGAAGTAGTCTTTGACAAGTATTTACAGAAATCTTTCTTACAGGTGCTTTTCATGTAATGCATTTACTCCGCCAGTGAGCAAAGCTGCAGTGGCGTGATGAGTCACGGGAACAGCTGATTCTGGCTGGACAACACCTAGAGACAAGGGTGCTGCAATGGTTTAAGTCCGATGGGTGGTTTTCTTCTAGATTTATCGGTTCTAATTAATCGAATTTTGGTCGTTTCGTAGACCTTTTGTTTGCTTTGTGTTTAGTTGGTGACCATCGTCCAGCTGTTAGTGTGTTTAAACTTTGTAATAAAGGCATGATTCTACCTTCGAGTAGATGAAGTCGGATAGTTTTCTACCCTTTATCTAAAAAAAACTATGCTCTAAAATGATGACCTTTTGACGCCACCATGGGTACAACTTAGGACCCTAAGCCATGAGCTAGACTAGGATAGGACCCTTCAGGGGTAGCTTGTATCTTTGCATTTGCATATTTAATTGTTTATGCATTTTTAAAGTATACATTTTAAAATAATAAAAATATCAAAAATGTTAGTTCACTGCCATATGTGTGTTGTGGTGCTTACTCCTATTATTATATACCAACATTTAAATAAAATGAATATAAATTAACACCAAAATTTAGAATTAGAATTTATAACTATCAGATTCCACGAGTTTTGGTGATTTATTGTTTTGTAGGACTAAAAATGAACATAGTAGAAAATGCAGGAAAAGATGTAATCTGAAAAGCGCATCTTCTCAATCTTGTAGATAAGGGGCACATGACAGCCCCCTTCTCCCATCCTCCACGGCGAGTCTCAACTCATGCTAAATGAATCTTGGCACATTAAACACCGCGTGTGCAATGATTTGAGCAAAAGTAAGAAATTAGAATCCAATTGCAAACTCGTTTGGGTGAAAATCGCATAGTAGATAGATTGAATGGTTAACATAAATGGCTGTAATTGAGAGTTGTATGTAAATTGGTGTACTCAAAGCGAAGAATCTCTAAAAATAAAATTAATCTATCACAATCAGATCATATGCACTACGGACTTCTCCATCATCCGTACTGTACCACCGACGTCTCTACGATGAATCTTCTAAGGTTAAAAAAAAGGGTTAAAGTTCCAGTGTTGCAAATGGCTGACTGGTTATGGAAGCCACCTCTGACAGGAGGCAATTCTTTAACCCAATTCGAAGACAGTGGAGGAAAGTGGGTAGCCGACGTATTTATACATGCGACTCACATGGCGCACCTGGTTGTAGGTTGCCGTCGCACGGCGTGGATGCATTTTAATGTTAATACTGTTAATAACTGAATATTTCTTTTGCTCGGCTGATGATAGGCTTAACCAGTGAAGCGGCAGGACATCTCACCATTGGTCTGTTTGCCTCCGCGTTGTCACTGTCACCATCTGCAACTACGACGCATCACACGCCCGCCGGCCTTCTCTTTTCCTCCACTTCTTTATCACGGCCTTAAAAATGAATGGTAGCCACAGCTCACTGCAGGCTGTTCGTTGCAGACTGTGTGTAACTTCCATTAAGCTAATACCCATGTCAATCTGTCTGTGTATGTACAGCCAAACATTCTGAGTAAGCAACGAAAAACATTGTGGACGACGGTTTAGGCCAGGCGGCAACTATTGTCTAGTCTAAAATTGAGGATCGCTCTCATCTCTCCTATAATTAGATTCATAAACAAAGCTATGTCCACTCAACAAAGTGTATCTCGCTGAGAGCTGCAACTTTTGTGCACCCAGAAAAGTATACACAGATAATTGACTTCATCAAAATTGAAGGCCACGAGGACATGTAATCAAGATCTAAGGGCTGCAAGTCGAAGTTTGTGAAAAACTCACCCACCCCATCCCCCTGATCCCGTTTCCACGAGGCCGCTGCGATCAGCGCCCCCCGGGTCCCGCGATCTGCGCCCCCCCACCACCGCCCCGCCCCCCCTCCTCCCC
The DNA here is from genome assembly GCA_038502445.1 of Eremochloa ophiuroides. Taxonomy (NCBI): domain Eukaryota; kingdom Viridiplantae; phylum Streptophyta; class Magnoliopsida; order Poales; family Poaceae; genus Eremochloa; species Eremochloa ophiuroides. The sequence goes on from JAHLJS010000002.1 coordinate 97,404,704, forward strand.
TGTGACGGCGGCGGCGGTTCCACTAGCGCTCGCGCCTAGGGTTTGGCGAAGGGCATGGTGGCAGGACGCTCAAGGTGCGTCGGCTGGGCAATCCCACGCTGCCCCAACCTCGTGGCAAATCTAGAAACCAGATAAACCCACTTGACTTCTCTCGACGAATAATTCTTCCGTCGGGGAGCAATCAAGAAATTCTTCCAAGAACCCGATCTCTACACGTAAAATAATGATGCGTGCTTACATGGTGCGGAATGACACGAATGGAAAATGTAGAACAAATATTTAATTAACAACTCTGAGTACAACTTTCCTTCAAGGTAAAGTTGCAAAACATTTCTCATAAGGTAAAAGGGTGTTTTCGCTTTTCGTTTTTATTGACCATTTTAACAGTCATATAAAGCCGCTGCACGGCTTTACTATCACTACCCAGTGACGATGTTATTTTTGTCCAGGATCACCACAGCGAAGGATCCATGGTCTTCAACCAATCCAAAAACACAAGTCTACAGGGATTAGGGTTTCTACTTATTTTATTATTCAATTTATCAAGCAGTTATTTAATAAATAAGCAAACTAATTCCATTTGATCCTAAACTTTTCTAATAGATAGTTCTTACCCTAAAACAGTGCCACATTAAATTTCATGATTTTTGGATTAACATATAATTTAGTTAAATTGCTCAAACTTGCATTTATCAATTAATGTACTGATTTTTAATACCTATAGAAAGTACTCAAATTCATGATTTTTTATTTTTTATAAATACTACCTACTGTATAGAGCATACATAAATATTATGATGATTTTTTGGGTAATAGTTTTATTCCTAAAAAATAACAAATAATAGCACTATTCATTCCATTTAGAAATTTGGAAAATCACTCTACCCACTCAACCGAGGGACTGGGCCGGCCTACTCGGCCTGCACGTGGCCCACCACTCGGCGCTCTCTCGCTCCCGCGCCTTCTGCGCGTCCTGGGCCGGCCCATGCGCGGCCCAGCTCATTCTCTCCCTCTCTGCTCGCCCTCCCGCGCGCGCACGGCGGCGCAAGTCACGGCGGCTCACCGCCGGTGGATCTCCGGCGAGGAAAAAGGCACCCAAATGCGCCCCAACACCCACCCGCGCACATCTAGCTAGTCGAGTGGGCAGTTTAAGATTCGGCCCGAGCTCCACTGCGGCCATGGCGGCTCGGCTAGCGAGCAGCACGGCGGCGAGCGACGTTCTGGCCGTACCGTCATGGTAGGGTTTAAACAAACGGCATGGTTGGAAACGGGAGCTCACCAAGTGCCAGTACGCGCGTCGGTTGGGGTGGAGAGCAGTCGGAAGTTCACTGTCGACGTCGATGGCGGACGCGGTCATGAGCTCCGGTGACTCCGTGGCCGTTCCGGTGGCCCCTAACCCCAATCTAGGCCTAGAGCTTTACGAGACTAAGGCAAACTCTAAACGCTGAGAAGAACAGTAGCACCGATTAGTCTGAACCGTTTCCCAAAGAGGAAGTCCTCGGCGGCGCTCGGCCGGAGCCGAGGAAGAAGACAGCGTTCCGGCTCCTCCGACGGTCGACCACCGGTTCCAACGGGTTGGGCCGAGGCGTAAAGGAGTGGCGAACTCGATGGCAAAAGGAATCGGACGATGGGGCTCCGAGCAGTGCCAATTTGGTCAGAGACGGGGTGAGGTCATCGGCGTCCGGGAGGGAGAAGAAGAGGAAGGGAGGCGGCTCGTCGACCTTTAAAGGTGAGCCAATGGAGGGACAGGCGACTGGCAATGCCCCCGGACCCCCCCACGACCCGACAGCGCCGGCTATAGGCAGCCGTGAGGCCGGGCGGCGACGCCGCGCTGCCGGCACGCGCGCTCTGTTCGCGAACATAGGCAGGTAGCGAGTCCCTGTGCAAAGTACTGTAGCCGATTCTTATCTCCTCTACTGTTTTGGCTCAATTACTCCCATTGTTATGTGACAACAAGAAAAATCTTCAATATAAAAGTTGTAGTAGACTTCATCCTGAGCATCTTTGGTTTTTAAACCAAATTCAAATTGTGAACGGATTTGAAGTTATTTAAAAAGGGGTAAAATTGCTATTTGAATTCCATTTGCAATTTAATTAAATTCTCAAAAAATTTCTCAACAACTTGAAAATATACAAATATAAAAGTTTTTCTACTTGACAAACCCTACAACTTTTCTTAAAAGAGTTTTGTCAGATTCTTGATAGTTTTTAAAATAGCATTTCAAATTTAATTTCTAAAACACTCCTTAGGGTTTAATTTGAAATTTCAATGTATAAGTTCAAAATCCCCAAATATAAAAGTTGTTCAACATAAAAATACTTACAACTCTCATTAAATGAGTTTGCCCAAATTCTTGACAATTTTTGAAAGGACATTTTAAATTTGAACAAACAAGCACTATTTGGGGTTTAATTTAAATTTCCAATGGTAAAACTCAAAACTTCCAAAAATAAAAGTTGTCCCATTTTACAAGATCTATAATTTTTATTAAATCACCTTCATCAGATTCCTTTTAGTTTTTGAAATTGAATTTCCACTCTAAACTTTAAAGCATGTGTTGAGGTTTTATTTGAATTTATTTTTAATAACTTCAAAATTGCCCAAAATAGAAGCTGGTCAACTTTTAAAGATTTACAACTTTTGTTTAAGGCCCAACACATGGTTCCATTTAGTTTTTGATTTAGGGTTTTGGGTCCCGTTAGGGTTTTTAATTGGTTTCCTTTTTATTTTCTATTTGGGTTTAGAGGCATACACACAAATAATTATTTAAATCATAAAGTCACTCAAAGGTACCTAAGCACATTCACATGTGGAAATAAAAATTGTCTTAGTGATGTACAGTAACAATGACTTTATGCGGGATGATTTAGATGCAATCATGATGATATGGCCAGTTTTAGTTATCGTAACACCAGGGGTGTTACATTCTTCCCCCCTTAAAATAAATCTCATCTCGAGACTTAAGATGCGGATAAAGCCTTAAATTTTGTAATGGAAAATAAAATGTGTCAAGGAAATATTTTTCAAATCTGACTATAGAGCAAGTAGGGGTTTTACATTTCGTAAAAACTTGAACGGATAAATTATTTTTAAAGGGGAGAAAGGAACTTAGGAAAGTTTTTAGATGAGAAATTCTCTGATTTCTTGGGTAGCTTCTTCTCCTGAAGACTGATTTCACATGCTTGTGCATCATCCTGTTGAATTCCATTGAGTAACACGATCTCTTTCTGATTTATGACTCACACTGGATATTCGGAGTGTGTCAGATCTAATTCAATGCAAATCCTACCAAGTCAATAACTCGTTTGGACACTTGAAGATACTTCTCTGTGGTGGCATATGAAATACACCCTGTGCAGCTGACAAGTGCTCTGACGCTTGTGTTGATAAGCTACTAGCCCACACTTTTCTTCCTAATGGTTATATTGAAGATTCTTATTTGACCTAATCAGTCGTCTCTCAACACTAGAAACTTTGACCTTTGTTTTTCAAAACAAACCTTTACAAAGAATAACTTTTAAGGGTGGGTTTTAAGGAAAGTGAGGCACATTAATTGCGAGCTATAATGGTTTAGGAGCACCAACTACGATACCAGTGCGTACCCTGGTAATACCTTATGTGGCTACAGTCTACAGAAGGTTCCAAGTTTCAACACGGCACCATAGTCACGGGTCGAGATACCATCATAAAACACAATTTAAAATAACCTCAGTAAAAAGAGAGAAAGTATATCGATTGTAACTATGATGTAAAATGACCACAGACCTTGATACGAGCATATACCTATCAGAATCTCATATGATTGTGAGTTACAGGAGATCCCAGGTTGCTATATTATATCGCAGCCGTAGATCATGTTACATCGTAGCGAGATGGATTTGTTTCCACATAAAGTGCAACAAAGAAATCTTTTATTAATTGTGAAACTATAGTATGTGACAAACCTAAACCTCGATACCTGTGCTTGCCTAGTAGAATCTCTGTGCGGCCATGGCACACCAGGATCCCTAAGTTTCGACACGGCACCATGGTCACAGGTCATGGCACCACTATAGGCACAACCATAACGATTTTGGAATAACATGTTTGATTTGAGTGAGTGGTGCGTGTCGGATCAAGGCATGACACGTATGCAGATAAAAGTCATGGTCTAGTACTAGGTTTTCGTACTGAATCTGTGGGTGAATTTAAGTGCGTCCTAAAGTTTTCTGAAGAGTGAATTTTCAAATAGATTTCAAGGCATTAAAAATATACCCAGGAATCCATAAAACAACAGGGAATCCTCAGCGGATCACAGATACCATTTCCAAGTGATTGGATCTTAGGTATCATTTCCAATTCAGTTCCCGTTATTTTATCAGATGGGATTAAGATGATTGTAAGGACAAAGAAGTTTGAGAATTCGAAGAGATCAGATGTGAATTCTCAAAGTAGGATGTAATATAGTTATAAAGAGCAAAAGGATTTTGAAACTCATGAAGAAATATAGATACGAATTCCGGTAAAAGGTATTTGAAAGGGAGTGAAAGCACATTAATTGCAGGCTAGGATCATGGCCATCAACCCTGATAGCAGCGAGCGTCTGGCAGTAATTTTACCATGGTTGCGATCCATAGGAGGCCCCAGATTTCAACGCTGTATCATGGTCTTGGAGCTTGATATCCCATAGACTACAATCACCATAGCTTTCGACCACCACATGTTGATTGGCAGTTTCAAGGAAATAGTATGTGTCGTGAAAGGAAGAAATCAAGACTGGCATATGCGTAGGTTTAGACAGTCAAAGATTTATCGAGCCTTTAGTGTCGAGTTGAATGCATCCAGAAGTTCCCCAAGGACTGGAAACTTTTGGAGCGAAGTTTAACGGGGATTGTAAAACCTAGTCTTATGGCAAAATTTACCCACTTTTGAACATACCTAACACTCATAAGCTTAAGTAGGAAATGATCTGGCCGATGACAAAGGATTATCCGAGGTTTACATATTAGTTCACATCGATTACTGGCTTAGGTCGACTTACTCCAACTTATTGAACTATCCTTACCCCAGTTTCCTACCGACACAGGGTTTTGGATTACAAGGACAATTAACCTCAGACTTGACCTGATCTGACACTGAGTCTAGGAGACTATCTATCTTCATAAACTAATCGACCTGACCACTCACTACCTCTGACTCCGAGTCACTTGCTACTTCCTCCAACTCCTCATCGGCATTCTCTGCTGAACTAGACTCTTCCTGATGGTCAGCTGCTGGAACCTCTATATCTGGAATTGGATCATTCACGGCATGGACGGCATGGAGTATTTGTACTTCTCGTTGCAGATCGGCAATATTCTAATGGGCTGCCTGAAGTTGTTGCTGATAGGTGTTATGCAGGCCCCAAAACATCGTATTCTAATGCTGCAAATATCCAACGGTCTCTCTAAGACCTTCTCTTGCCATTACGGCATAAGAATGAGCTTCTTCACGCTACTGTATGAGAAGTCTTGTCTGAAGGTGAAGACTATCCACCAGACTCTCCAGCTCTTCTATGCGATGCTGGTCTGCTTGTCGCTGTGCTTCAAGTCCTTCTATCTGGACATCCAGACCGATCCTTTCAACGTTACTGCTCTGAGCGGCCTCCTGCCACTTTAGGGCTTTCTTATTGTCCTTCTTCTTCTTTAATTCTGTACTCTTGAGTGCTTCATAGCATTTTGAGTACAGTTCCCGGCACTCCTCGCGTCCTCGCTCACGGGTTAGATGAAGATTAAGGACGGCTAGCATAGCTCGAGTAGTGGCTACGAAAATAGGATTCTGTTGATCAGAATTTTCTTCCAGTTGCTTGGCTTATTGTTGAAGACCATCCCAGTTTCCTGGTGCCTCAGATGGAAACATTCTCAGAGTAGAGACTCTGACCTCTTTCTGACACTCGAAGCAGATCTTCCTCAGGACTTCCAATGCTGTAGCTTGAGCTCCTTCCCAGGGACTCATACCTTCAGCCTGTACTTCCCAAGCTGGCCAAAACGGAGTAGTGGTACAAGCTGAGATCTGGAGAGACACTTCATACCACGGTCGACCAAGGAGAACAGTACGGGACCAACGATACTTGGGTGGTTCCGAGTAACCTACTTCCTGTAGTAACTGCCACAACACCGTAGGAGTTCCGAACATAGCCAGGCATTCATCGATTCCAGTGGCAGGGTCTTGCGGATACATCTATTGAGAAGAAGAGTAAGAATTTATTTTTAACAAAAATATATTTAGAAATAGGTTTTATTTTAGAATGTAGAGATATATTTCATATCGGGGGTATTATTTGTAGTTGTAATGTCATGATGCATTAGCGTACCAACGCAATTCAGAATACTCCGGTATATACGTATTATACTGATTAAATTAATTTCTAGAGTGACACGCACTCACTGTTTTTAAACCTAGGGCATACTTAAAGTGCTAATTCACTACTAAGCTCAACACCTAACCATAGAACTATAGAAATAATCAAGGAAAGATGCTATAGAATGAATGAGGAAAGTTCAGAAGCAACTCGGACCAAACTACCCGATCAATTTTATTCATTTGAAATCATTTTGAAGTTTTTGTAAAGTAATACTGCAAGTACTTTACAATGAAATGCTCTGATACCACTTGAGACAGAACCGCCTTAATCATAGGGCCCATGTGCACTGTCATCGGCCCTAAGGACCCATGATCAGTCTGCACGAGTTCCCCTTGACCTAGGTGGCTTGCTGGGTTTCCTCCGAAACCCTAATTCACCCGAGGATCTCATTGTAAAGCCCTTGCAAGTATTACAACAGTTTACACAAATAATACAAATCAGAGTGAAAAGTGCGGAAGTATTACATAAACATAGGTTTACAAATATAAATGATATTATCCCAAACCAGAGTTTTGTAGTGGAGTAGCATCATACAACTAGACACCCTGCCCAAGGGTTATATCATACACAGCATCATCCGTGCCCGATCCACCAACCAGCACGGTCTCAAGCAGAACTATACTCTCAGCTCACCTGTAACAGGGGTTAACAAACCCTGAGTACGGGGTACTCCGCAAGACTTACCCGACTAAAGAAAAAGGAATGAGACTAAGGAATGCAGGACGAAGGGAGTCAAGGTAAGGCTCGAGCAAGAGTCAAAGAGTTTTGCAGAAAAGCATTACTATCCTATTTCAATATTTTAACTCAATCTTGTTTTAATCATAATCCATAATTCCAAATTCGTTCTCATGTATCATCATATTTTCAAATTCTTAATTATTCTCAAAAACACCTAGTTCCGAACCACTTTTCAATTGTAGGTCAAAGGATCAAGTCTCCATATCCGAGGAGCAACGACGATTCGAATCGATTAGTACCTAGCTGGGGATCCCTATCCACACTGCATATGTAGCACTTAAACTTGCATATACTAACCCCGCCTACCACGGCTTTTCGACCCCTGAACCAGTCCTGCGTCACCTGAGAGCACAATATTCCTCTCCTCTCCAGGCACGCCGGCCATGAGGGTACACGCTACTCTCGCCATCTCTCCACTTCCAATGCGTGGTTGTCGGTTCAAGTAGTAGAGCCACCAGAGTCAGAGGCTTTCCGTAGTATGTGGCTAGTTGCAAAGGCTCGATCACAGCAGGCTTACAACGAACGGTCTCTAATTCATTTTTCCGTCGGAGACATTGCATTGGGATTCTAACCCAAGTACAAGTAACCGCACGGTTTTCAAATCGCTTTTTCCGCCGGTGGTCAAGCATTGGGACTCTAACCCAAATTCACAACCACCGAGCAAGAAAATCCCGTCTCGTCTGTGATAATGTACTGATCAGGTGCATAGCCACTGAACGAGAATATGCCAATTCCCTTTTTCATGAATTAATCAACGGCATATATATATTACAATAGCTCAAAAATAGCATTTTATGCAAATCTAATTTATTCAAGCAGGGCTAAGCATTTGCAAATATTTTATTTTAAAATGGGTTCCAGATATTTCAGTGGTCAAGGTTGGTAATGCAGCAATTGGGTTATCAATCAACTCCTATCAACTTAATGCAGTAGATTAACTCAAGTTATAAACGTTTTTCAAATCACAAGGAGAGGGGCTGAATGCACCGGGGCTTGCCTATGTTGCAGGTCTGTCGCTTCTACCAGAAAACCAGAGAAACCCACTTGACTTCTATCGACGAATAATTCTTTCGTCGGGGAGCAATCAAGAAATTCTTCCGAGAACCCGATCTCTACACGTAAAATAATGATGCATGCTTACATGGTACGGAATGACAGGAATGGAAAATGTAGAACAAACATTTAATTAACAACCTTGACTACAACTTTCCTTCACGGTAAAGTTGCAAAACATTTCTCATAAGGTAAAAGGGTGTTTTCGCATTTCGTTTTTATTGACCATTTAAACAGTCATAGAAAGCCGCTGCACAGCTTTACTATCACTACCTAGTGATGATGTTATTTTTGTCCAGGATCACCACAGCGAAGGATCCATGGTCATCAACCAATCCAAAAACACACAAGTCAACAAGGATTAGGGTTTCTACTTATTTTATTATTCAATTTATTAAGCAGTTATTTAATAAATAAGCAAACTACTTCCATTTGACCCCAAACTTTTCTAATAGATAGTTCTTACCCTAAAACAGTGCCACATTAAATTTTATGATTTTTGGATTAAAATATAATTTAGTTAAATTGCCCAAACTTGCATTTATCAATTAATGTACTGATTTTTAATACCTATAGAAAGTACTCAAATTCCTGATTTATTATTTTTGCTAAATACTACCTACTGTATAGAGCATACATAAATATTTTGATGAATTTTCGGGCAATAGTTTTATTCCTACAAAATAACAAATAACAACACTATTCATTCCATTTAGAAATTTGGAAAATCACTCTACCCACTCAACCGAGGGACTGGGCCGGCCTAATCGGCCTGCACGCGGCCCACCACTCGGCGCTCTCTCGCTCCCGCGCCTTCTGCGCATCCTGGGCCGGCCCATGCGCGGCCCAGCTCATTCTCTCCCTCTCTACTCGCTCTCCCGCGCGCGCACGGCGGCGTAGGTCGCGGCGGCTCACCGCCGGTGGATCTCCGACGAGGAAAAAGGCATCCAAATGCGCCCCTACACCCACCCGCGCACATCTAGCTAGTCGAGTGGGCAGTTTAGGATTCGGCCCGAGCTCCACCGCGGCCATGGCGGCTCGGCTAGCGAGCAGCACGGCGGCGAGCAGCGTTCCGGCTGTACCGTCACGATAGAGTTTAAACAAACGGCATGGTTGGAAACGGGAGCTCACCAAGTGCCCAGTACGCGCGTCGGGTGGGGTGGAGAGCACTCGGAAGTTCACTGTCGACGTCGATGGCGGACGCGGTCGCGAGCTCCGGTGACTCCGTGGCCGTTCCGGTGGCCCCTAAGCACAAACAAGAAAACCATCTAGGCCCAGAGCTTTACGAGACTAAGCCAAACTCTAAACGCCGAGAAGAACAGTAGCGCCGATTAGTCCGAACCGTTTCCGAAAGAGGAAGTCCTCGACGGCGCTCGGCCGGACTCGAGGAAGAAGACGGCGTTCCGGCTCCTCCGACGGTCGACCACCGGTTCCAACGGGTTGGGCCGAGGCGTAAGGGAGTGGCGAACTCGATGGCAAAAGGAATCGAACGATGGGGCTTCGAGCAGTGCCAATTTGGTCAGAGACGGGGTGAGGTCGTCGGCGTCCGGGAGGGAGAAGAAGAGGCAGGGAGGCGGCTCGTCGACATTTAAAGGCGAGCCAATGGAGGGACAGGCGACTGGCAATGCCCCCGGACGCCCCCACGACCCGACAGCGCCGGCGACAGGCAGCCGTGAGCCCGGGCGGCGACGCCGCGCTGTCGGTACGCGCGCTCTGTTCGCGAACATAGGCAGGTGGCGAGTCCCTGTGCAAAGTACTCTAGCCGATTCTTATTTCCTCTACTGTTTTGGCTCAATTACTCCCATTGTTATGTGACAACAAGAAAATCTTCAATATAAAAGTTGTAGTAGACTTCATCCTGAGCGTCTTTGGTTTTTAAACCAAATTCAAATTGTGAACGGATTTAAAGTTATTTAAAAAGGGGTAAAATTGCTATTTGAATTCTATTTGCAATTTAATTAAATTCTCAAAAAATTTATCAACAACTTGAAAATATACAAAAATAAAAGTTTTTCTACTTAACAAACCCTACAACTTTTCTTAAAAGAGTTTTGTCAGATTCTTGATAGTTTTTAAAATAGCATTTCAAATTTAATTCCTAAAACTCTCCTTAGGGTTTAATTTGAAATTTCAATATATAAGTTCAAAATCCCCAAATATAAAAGTTGTTCAACATAAAAATCCTTACAACTCTCATTAAATGAGTTTTCCCAAATTCTTGACAATTTTTGAAAGGACATTTTAAATTTGAACAAACAAGCACTATTTGGGGTTTAATTTAAATTTCCAATGGTAAACCTCAAAACTTCCAAAAATGAAAGTTATCCCATTTCATAAGATCTATAATTTTTATTAAATCATATTCATCAGATTCCTTTTAGTTTTTGAAATTGAATTTCCACTCTAAACTTTAAAGCATGTGTTGAGGTTTTATTTCAATTTATTTTTAATAACTTCAAAATTGCTCAAAATAGAAGCTGGTCAACTTTTGAAGATTTACAACTTTTGTTTAAGGCCCAACACATGGTTCCATTTAGTTTTTGATTTAGGGTTTCGGGTCCCGTTAGGGTTTTTAATTGGTTTCCTTTTTATTTTCTATTTGGGTTTAGAGGCATACACACAAATAATTATTTAAATCATAAAGTCACTCAAAGGTACCTAAACACATTCACATGTGGAAATAAAAATTGTCTTAGGGATGTACAGTAACAATGACTTTATGCGGGATGATTTAGATGCAATCATGATGATATGGCCGGTTTTAGTTATCGTAACACCAGGGGTGTTACACGACAGGTTCTACCAGCATGAACAATGACAGCACAGCACGGATCAACGACTTGTTCAGATTTATCAAGGACAGTAGCAGACGCAGAGCGGATTGGAGTATTTGATACATCAGATGGGATACCCGCCGCCATCTCCACCACATTTCTAAGCAACATCCAGTTTGGGGGAGATCCCCGCTAGGTGAGTACCTCTTATCTTTATATATGTTCTTTATTTCAGTATTTAATTCAGTCTTCAATTCTGTCAATTTTAATATTGCTAATAGAAAATAATAATAATAGATTGTATAATTAAGTTTGCTTTAAATTCCGCATTCAATTTGTCTTAGAATAATTAGAACTTGAAGCTAGAGAAAAATCAAAAAGATATTTAAATTGTTTAAATGTAATTTTCTATAATTACTTAGTGTTAAAATTTAAATTCTCCTACGAATTGCATGAAGTTTATCTACCATGAAAATTTATTGTGAAACTTGTTATCAGTGGGTAGCATAAACTTTTCTAAGTAATTGACGGATATGATATAAGAAGGTTTGAGTTGCTATTTATTTCATTCTGAGTGACAGCTAAGCTCCCGACATTTAAAAAGAAATCAAAATCAAAACAAATATAATGATAATTTGTTCTGCTAATATGATTTAAGTAGACTATTCTGTTATGCATTCATGATTGAATTCACATGCACAAAAAGTCTCTCTCTTAGAACTCCAATAGAGAGTGTGGGTTATAAAATTAAAAGATGCCATACCAAAGAAGTATGAGCCTAAAAAATGCCATATCAAAAGGGTATGTGCCAAAAAAACAGAAAAAAACAATGGGTACAAAGACACCCGCTTGAGAGAAAAAAATGGGTACAAAACGTATCCGCTAGCAAGATAGCCCATACTCTTCAGGAAGACAGAAAAGAGAGGATAATGCATAGGAGTTCAAAAATGAAATTTGATCACATTCACACATTCAATCATGATGTGTAGCTTAGTAGTCCTCTACAATCTTATTAGTAGGCTTTCATTATTTCCTAAATAAAAATTATTTATTTATTTAAAAAATCTAGAGAAATGGTTGAAACAAATGATGAAAGACTTAGTGCTTACTTGATTATTCTGTCTCTCAATTACCCAAGACTTAGTTTAAAAGCCTCACGATTGAAAAGAATAGGAATAAGTTTGAAAGGTGGATTAATGAATTACAATTTGGAGAAGAATTTGTGTTTAAGTATTTAAGTATTTGTTGGGAGTTATACATTTTTTATGGAACCCTGAATAAATTATTTCAAGTCAACTTTGCTATGGGACTACAAAGACTTAGATCGGGGGTGTTGTTGACGGTCGTTAACTACCAATTTTATACCGTCAATTAATGCCTAGGGGAGGACAATAATAGAAGCATAGAGATTATTACTGACAAATTCCACAAGTTTTGGTGAATTGTATATTTTCCAGGGATTATTCCAGAAAGGCTCAAAAGAAGGATTAAAGTGCTTAATTACCACGAAACTTAACCGCCAAGAAAACATCATCACGAAGACCCTGAAAGAGTATAGAACACACCCGAAGTAAGTGGTGGCCCGCACCTGGCCAGGTAGGGCCGGCCGGCCCTAAGGGGGGCCGGGCGGCGCCTCCCCTAGGGTTTCGCCGCCGCCTTCTGGAGTCTTCCTCCACCGTCTCCAAGGAGTCATCTGGGCCCTTTGTTTCGATTTGATCCCACGGCGCATGTTCATCCCACCGGGCTATAAATAAAGGGACAGACACCCTCTCAGAACATCAATTCATTCCTCCTACTTCATTTGTCAAGAGCAGACAGAAGTTAGGGTTTTTAGAGATTAGAAATTGGGCTCTAGTTCTTCAAGTTCATAGTTTAGGCGTCTAGTAAGGTTCAAGTAGAGTTAGGCGCTACGCTCGGGATTCCAGATCCGTTCGTCTGGAAATCTTTAATCTTATCTTGTATCTCATTATGACTTTGCTTTATTTTAATATATTGCTACTTATTCAGTTCTTAGTTTATTCTAGTCCACCCCCGTACGTGGGACGAGCAGAGCACGGTCGCGAAGGAGGTGACTCTTGTGTCTTAATATCCTCATTAGATGATGCTCCTTATGATGTTTTCTGAGTTGATTATGCTATAGATGAAAATGTGTAATGTGGCGTAGGCTGTAGACTTTGTATTTAGTAATTACATAGGTTTCCTTTACTTTAGCCGAATCTCGAGATTGTCTTACTACATTAGTGAGTCTCTATATTCTATCTCTGGAATACCATTTATCTCATTTACTCAGTTATCATTTACCATTTATCATTGACTTATTTATTGCTAAAGAACTAGAGTTATGGGTTATCATAGGTCTGCACATTTATCTTTCCAATCATTATAGTAGATTATCCTAATGAGTAGAATGCCTCTTTATGCTTTTGGTATAAAATAAATCAACAATACTCAGAATACTTGCCGGATGAAGTGCTACAATAGGAGAATTATCTGTGCGCTTATGGATATATTCTATAGTATTATTTTTAGGAGGCAAGTGAATATTATTTTACCTTTGGTTTTTGGCATCATGTTAGGGATGACAACTTAACGTGAAGTGATGTTAGAAATACCAACAACCGGCAAAATTCGCCGTCTCTAGTCCATCTCCGCCCTCTCCATCTCGTGCGTAGTTTCATAATCTCTGTGCGCATCATTTGAGCCTGTCGGTGCGTCTTCTCGTCGCCGGAGGGGCCCAGACGGCGTCTTTTCTTCCTCTGTGCCGGCAGGAGCGCCGTTGCTACCTGCTCACCGCGGCCAGCCGCCTCGAGTTACCTTTCTCTTCTTATTCTTGCGTTCTAGACTGGTCTTGGTTCCGCGTAGCTCATGCGCTCGACCGTTTCGCCTATGGTTCACAGGACACGCGGGAACGACCTCGCCGCCACCGGAGAACGTCTCGGTGCCCGCCATACTCGCCGCCAAGGAGCTGTGTGCCATCTCCGCCCCAACCAACGTGTGCTTGAGGTGTTGGTGAGTCCTCGAAAGCTTCTAGGGTAGTGGTTTTGGTCTCTCTAGGTCCCTCGTGGCCGGAACGGGCCTTGCCGGCGAGCTTAGGGCCGGCCGTCCGCCATGGCCGCGGCTACACCTGTTCAAGTCGCGGTTCTGCCCAACGGAGGCCACATTTGGTTTAGTAGTGCTTTGGGGAGCGTGTTGGTGTTCTCATATTCGCCGGAGAACCACTGGCGGCTAGCCGTCGCGGCCACGACATCGAGTGCGCGCGCGGGAGCACGCCTTCGAGAGGTAGAAGAAAGGGAGGGGTTGGGCTGGGCCGCGCTGGCCTGTTTTGGTCCGGCCCAGTAGCTCGGGGAGGCACCTGAGAGCAGGGGAGGGAGATCTGGGCCGCGCTGGGCCGGACTGCTGCTTGCTGGGCCAAGCCGGTCACTTCCAGCCCAAAAGGGTCTTTTCTTTTATAAAATGATTAATCAATATAATAGTACTATCTTTTGTGATTTTCATAGTAATTTATAGATGCGTGATAAAATCGTGAAAATTTTTGTGGAGTTTCTATGTATAATACTTGACACCAGAAAAATATGAAAAATATATTTTGGTCACCTTCTGTATAGAATAAAAATGCCTCTTTTATTTCATAAATGTGATTTCCATGAATTTTGTAGGCTATAATAATGGTCCAAAAATCATGAAATTTAAGGTGGTACTGTTTTAGATTTAATACTATCCGTAGAAAAAGTTTGAGCCTTTTTGGAGATAGTTTACTTATGTATTATTTTGTGCTCTCTAAAGAATTAATAAAAAATTAGGAAACCCTAAGTAATTAGGTTTTGTGTGATTATCGGATTGATTGTTGACTCTGGTCATTAACTTAAATGATCCTTGACACCCTTGATCACTGTTTGAAATCATTGTTAACATGGTTAATAGTAGTATAAGTCAATTAATGCGGCTTTCTATGATTGTTAAAATGTCCAGTAAATTAATTATGGAATCACCACATTGTTTAGTGTAGTTGACTTGTAACTTTATCGTGAAGGAAAGTTGTACTCAACTTTCTAAGTTAAGTTTACTTTCTATTACTTTACAATTTAATGCATCTCATGTATCATGGCATACATATCATCATGTTGAGCATCGTATTATTATTACGTGTAGTGATCGAGTTTCGGAAGAATGGCTTGATTTCCGACGGAAGGATTATTCGTCAGGAGAACGCAAGTGGGTTTTCTCTGATTTTCTGGCAGAAGTGACAGACCTGCAACACAGGCAAGCCCGGGTGCATTCAGCCTGTTCCTTGTGATTTATAAAATGTTTATAACTTGAGTTAATCTGCTGCATTAGGTTGATAGGAGTTGATTGTCACATAAATTGCTGCATGACCTGCCTTGATATATCATCCTTGAACCTGATTTAAAATTAAATGTTTGGAAAACACTTAGCCCTGCTAAATTAATTTTAGATTTTGCACAAAATGCTATTTTTGAGCTATTGTGATATATTATTGATTAATTCATGAAAAAGGGAATTGGTAATGTTCTCGTTCGGTGGCTGTGCACCTGATCAGTACATCGTCACCGACGGGAGAGGATTTTCTGTTCGGTGGTCAAGTATTTGGGTTGGAGTCCCAATGCATTGTCGCCGTCGGAAAAAGAAAATGTGTCCGTTCGGTTGATGTGCACATGGGGTGGCGCCCCCATGTCTTATCACTGACGGACATGGATTTGGAAACCGTTGGGTAACTGTGTACTTAAGTTAGAGTCCCAATGCAAGGTCACCGATGGAAAAGGATTAGGGACCGTTCGTTGTAGTCTTACTGGATCGAGACTTTGTAACTAGCCACATACTCCGAGAAGCCCTGACCGCGGTGGCTCTACTATTTGAACCGACAATCACGCACTGCGAGTGGAGAGATGGCGAGAGTAGCGTGTACCCTCGTGGCCGGCGTGCCTGGAGACGAGAGGAGTACTGTGCTCTCGGATGGCGCAGGACCGGTTCAGGTTTTGGAAAAACCGTGGTAGACGAGGTTGGTATATGCAAGTTTAGGTGCTACATATGCAATGTGGATCGGGATCCCCAGCTGGGTATTTAATCGATTCAAATCGTCGTTGCTCCTCGGATAATGGAGACTTGATCCATTGCCCTACCCCAAAAATTGGTTCAGAACTAGGATATTTTATAGAATGGATAAGCAATCGAAATTTGAGGATACATGAGAATGAACTTAGAGATATGGTTATTGATTATGAATAATATTAAATTAATAATATTGAAAATAAGATTCAAAATTAGTATTGCTTTTCTGCAAAATACCTTGACTCTTGCTAAAGCCTCACTTTGATTCCCCTCAGCCTGCATTCCTGAGTCTACTCCCCATTTTCTTTAGTCGGGTAAGTCTTGCGGAGTACCCCAGTACTCAGGGTTTGTTAACCCCCTGTTACAGGTGAGTCGAGTGTGCAGATATGCGTGGGACCGTGCCGGTTGACGGATCGTACATGGATGAAGAGGTGTATAAGATATAACCCTTGGGCAGGGTGTCTAGTTGTATACTGCTACTCCACTACGAATCTCTGGTTCGGGATAATGTAATTTATATTTGTAAACTTATGGTTATGTAATACTTCCGCACTTCTAACTCTGATTCAAACTATTTGTGTAAACTGTTGTAATACTTGTAAGGTCTTTACAATGAGATCCTCGGGGGAAATCAGGGTTTCCGAGGAAACCCGGCAGGCCACCTACGTTACGGGGAACTCGTGTACATTAACCGGAGGTCCTTAAGGACGATCATGGTGCACGTGAGCCCGATGATTTAAGCGGTTCTGCCACATGCATCTCTTTTGTTGCTTTGTTTTTGTCTCAATCATTCCCATTTGGACTGTACTATTTCACAGTTTAATCACTCTTGTTTTTTGACTGTACGGGGGAGCAGGGAAGTTTTTCACGGAGCTTGTGCTGAATTTCAGCGATATTAGGAGTCTGCTATTGTAAATGAAAGGAGGCAACTACCGTGTTTTGAAGAAATATTTTGGGGGCGAAAACCGCTACATTTTAGCTCTGCTGGTTGATCGGCAGCACGTACAAAAGTAACCAATTTTGTAATAAATTATAATAAGAATGTACTGGCACCTCTACGGTTTTTTTTTAACCCTTTTTAAATTATTTGGGAGGAGGCTTGTCCTGAGAATTTAACAGGCACGGTACCATTTCTCTACAACTAATAAGGTTAAAAAGGAGGCAATTTTTTGGTGCGATATTGTTTGGGGTCGTCCGTCCGCCCTCTCCCCGTGCGATACCGCGATGCGGCCCCCACCCACCCCGCACCCGCACCCTGCGACACCTCTGGCAACGGCGGCTACTACCGGGGACCACGACGACCGCGACAGGGCCGCGGCACAGTCACACCGGGCTGCGCCGCCGCCATCCCCTCACCCGTGCTGCCGCCGCGAGGTCCTCGCCTTGCGATACCGCCAGCACCGCAACCGCCTGCGCCCGGATGCGCCCCCACCGCAGTCCGCGAGGCCGTACCGGCCCCATCTCCCGCGGCTGGCCGCCGCCACTGCATCACGTGGCCAGCACGGGCGAGCCCCTCACCGGCCCAACCTGCGGAGATGTCGCAGAAGAGGCAGCCGGAGGAGGGGGGAGGCAAGCCTGGTGGGAGCTCATCGTCGTCCTCCCTGCGCCAGGGCCCGGTGAGCCGAAGCAGCAGAGAATCGCCCTTCGCGAGTGAGTTTGCCCTCCCCCTCGCGCACTCTGGATTTGGGTCACGCCGATCGCCAGCCAGCAGCAGTGCCATCCGCCACCATGTGCACCAGGATGCGAGAGCCAGCGTCCGTCGTTCGAGGAGCATGAGCCGGAGGCAGCGCCATGGTGCGGTAGTCTTTGTCTCGATTTCCCCTCTCTCTTCAATCTCAATCTAACTTGGTTCAATTGACCATCGATCTGGGTTTAGGGTTCGAACTCCCGTCGCCGCTCGGGATTCACGGTGATCTGCGTTCTTGGTAAGTTCCGTCCCCAACACGTACTTTTCGGCTTCTGTAATAAAAGATCATGAACGTAGTGGTACATGTGTTAGCTGGGTCATCAGATCTCAGGTAAAAATCTTGTGGAGGCCTTTCAAGAGTATCTCTCGCCTCCTATTCAATGTTTGTCACCTCCGAAATAATTAGATACTCCAAATCATTATTAGATCATATCCTGAAAGACGATTGATCCAGTGATTCATCACTTTTTTTGATTCTATAAATTCCCTTTTGCAGATTGATCATGTTGTTTTCCAATTTGTCAGCGTGCTTGCGTTCAGGGTACAACCAAGCCTATTTCACTTGATTCTTCTAAGGAGCGATTTTCTGAGTCATGGATATCTTAAGGATTCATTATGTGAAGCTACCTTTTTTCTATGGTGTTTGTTGATCCTTCTCAGATACCTATGATGCTGCTATCTATAATAGCTGAAGTTGAGAGGTAAGCCTCTCGCATGTCCATTGACATTAATTTGTTGCAATATTTTAGTAAAATAATTCATATTAGAGTAAAATAATTTGTCACTTCTCTACTATTGTTGGCATCTTGAAATCATATTCTGTCACCTGAGTAAATTTGCTGAACATTTAAATATATGGGAGCTAGGCATAATATTCGGTGAACTATCTGTTGTCTCGAGAAACGGAGAATATTTCTCTTCTCTGGCTTATCACTCCTTTTTGGATTGTATTCAGAGGAAGACTTTTTATGTGGAGTACTGCACGATGCAGCTTCTAACAGCTCTACTTACAAACAGATGCTGAAAAGGTGCCCAGTAAATTATTCTTGTACTGTTCAGATGCGATGACTATATAAGAATCCCATGTATGTCCCTTTTATCTTGCTTTTTCATGTTATACGAAGCAATTCTATTGATTCCTCGTGGCATAACAATTCTAATGGACATGCTTATGGATTAAGCGAACATGTATCTGCTCTTCCTTGCTGAATTTTTGAGAGATGCTATCATAGCTTACAACAGTCCAGTCATTGTGAACTTTGTGACCTGTTGTTTTCATTTGCTTCTACGTGATTTGTTAAGAAAGTCATATTTGTTCTGAGGATAAACTTGTCACAAGTTTGCTGGCTCTCATCCACTCCTCTGGTTGCCATTTGGGTCCTTACCAAGGTGAAGGGGACTGCGGCTATGCAGCACACACCACCACCACCTCCAACATTGGAGTCGAAGTCTTGACATTGATAGGACACAGGTGGTGTTTGAGGGAATGTCTATGAGGTAAACAGCACGTCCTTTGGTCTCCATGTGTATGCTATGAAAGTTTCAGTTAATCTATACACATCTCTACAACTAATAAGACTAAAGAGGAGACACTGTTTTGGTGCGACATTTGTTTTGGGGTCATCCGTCTGCCGCCCCGTGCGATCCGTCTCCTCCCCTTCCTTCCCCGCGCGCAATCACCGCTCATCGCCTGCCTTTCCTCTGAAACCCAACCCCCGTGCGACATCCTCGCGAATCGCGAGCCCTCGCCCTCGCCCTCACCCCTGTAGCAAGTCAACCGTGAGATCCTAGCGTTGTGCAAGCACAACGGTGTCCACACCAACATGACCAACGCCGCCATGGCCGAGGCGCTCCAGGACCTGATTTGGTGAGTTCTCGATTCCATTCGTGTACGTTCATGAGGCCTATTAGGTTTGTCAATGGCGGTTGATGTGGTGGTTTTGATTGCCGATCAGGTTGACTTGCTTCTACTTTTTGATTGTTTGCTACAGCGGCGGCCATGATCCAGGTCGTCCCCCCAGATGCTCGCCTCTCAATTTAGTGTATATTTGGTGGTGGGCTAGCGGCAACATAAGTTACACCTTGATATATTGGGTTTCTTCTAGCTCATTTTTTGGTGGAATTGGAGCAAGCAAGCACTATTGCTGCACAAGATGCTTTGTTTGTGATACGTTTCTTGTCAGGTACAAGATGCTTGTGTTACTTCCTCTATCGTTGTTGTGATTTGGAATAAAGTTTGTTAATAAAGGAGGGCATTTGGATGTGATTTCTCAAAAACAGTTACTACTAATGGTCGCCCTTGCAGGTAGGAAGGATTGGGTTCTCACTCCCTTCATGCTTTTAGCTAAAGGGATGTTATTTTTCTTTTCTTACTGTCTTAGAAGATAACAATGCTCTCTACTTTACTAGCTCGTGCAAGATAGTGTATAAACTTTTCAGTCCTCATGGTGCATTTTTTGTGACTGGTTGATATAAATTAAATTTCAATCCATCCTTTTTCCTGTTTCTGTGTGGCAGGATGAGATGGAGACCTTCATCGATGATTCTAATTCAAATTCCTACACTTGATTACTAAAGTGAAATTTGCTCCAGGTACTTTTATCTTAAGTAACAACTTTTACTTTCAGAAAAGATCAAATGTGAAAATCTGCAGTGTACAGGCTATAGTGTCTGATATCCTCATGAAAGAATTGCACATGCTTTGTGCCATATCTAGATTGCCCCTTTTACTATGATCCATGTTACTCATAGGGTAATAATTTTCTCTCTAACATTTATACTCAGCGTGGGCAAGTGTTCTCACAAGCATCATTTTTCTCTAGCAGCCGTCAGCTCTAATTAAGTGTTCTTTAATGTAACTCTTTCTACTCAGGTTTGATCTGTGCTGTAGGAACCCCTTCTATTCCATGGTCTATAATACACCCCTCACATCTTAAAAGGTAACGAGTTTTCCCTCCTCAACTATTCATAACATGATCGATAGCTGTTTTCTCAGTCCAAGACTGTTTTAACCTCACAAGTCAGAACCATCCATCTTCATGGATGCTGCTCACTAGGTACCCCCAATTGCAGATTTTCTCATCTATGTTTTGTTCAAGGGAATTGATAAATCTCAATTTACAAATAATTACGGCTGCTCTCCATGTTTTGCTTTGCTAGATTATTTTTCTCATGCTAGGTGTGGATCAGTCTACTGGTTATTTCTTTTTTTTTTGGCTGCTCCATGCTGTTAATATTGATCAAATGCTATTTGGACCATTCGACTGATCAGCTTTCCATGTTAATATTGATCGAATGCTATTTGGACCATTCGACTGACCAGCTTTCGTAAATGATACACAATGCTGATTGGTTTCAGCACAAATGCATGCTTCTTTGGTTCGCAAACATACTCAAAACATAGGCCGTATGGCTAAGTATAGTCCTCCATCAACCTTTTCTTTACATTGCCTCAAGGCCATTATGAAAACTTCATTTGTTGCCTCATCCTTGGGAATCTATCATGTCTTGAAAGTTTGGACTACATTCATTTTTAAGGTATTCACAAATACTGCTTTTGCTCCTCCAGTCATCAAGATCTAATTTCGCTGTTTAGGATCATATAATGTCATGCTTTATGGCAGTTACAATAGGCAGGCCACTCCCATTTTTACCTTTAATCCACTTTTTGGGGTTTCTTAAGTCTTAGATATTCAATTGGTTATCGGTCCTTTTTTTTTTCTCCTAGATTTGATATTTCAATGAATATGAATCTAAATGCCTCCCATATATATAACTAGATATTTGTTAGACATACCAATGGCAATTTGAAACCCAATGTGTAAATTTAGGGTCCGTTTGGTAGGGATCTAGATTCTTCGAGAAACGTTTCAAATTCAGATTCTCCGTAGAAACATTTCTTAAAAAAATCGTTTGGCTAACTGTTTGGATTCATGTCTTGAAAGGAGAGTGATGACATATACCAAAATACCCTTGACATGCGATAGTTTTTTTTTCTTGGTTCGTAAAATAGAGAATAAAATGTTGTACATCCACAAATAAATGCATCCAATTTAGCTTGTAATAAATTGCTCTCAGGTATGTAAAGAATAATTATTTCCGGCTCGGGACTGTGCTGTGTGGTTGTAGTAGCATGGCTAGAAACAAGGTAGTCTGGTACGCGTGCTTTGGAAGGGCAGTGGCAAATCTTGTGGTTTATAGCAAACGGGAGGGAGAAGTGCAGCAGTTAGAAACGAATCGGTGCGAAACCGGGCTGCGGCCGTTTCGAGCGCTAACGAAGGAATGCCGAAACGTTTTAGATCCGGATCACATGGTAAAAAATCGTTTGGAGCAGATTCTGGCGTTTCTTGCTAGAAACAGATCGGTTTTGTCAATCCAAACAGACCCTTACTTGCAAGCCGATCTATTAATTTACTTCCTATGGGCTTAACATGTGTGTTTGTTGTATACTCTCATGGTGCATATCTTATTTGTTCAAGACAATCTTGGCTTTTCAACTTTCATATGCAGAGATTGTCATTCAAATTCGTTTCCTTTTGGAGGTACATCAATACATCACAGGAGCAAAGGCACGAGCACCCCCTGTGGCCTGTCTTTTAGTGGTGGACTTGTGTGTGTGAGTCCTACAGATATTGGAACTCCATTTGCAGGTAAATTCGGTGACTAGTGGATAATTTTTACTTTTATGATCCTGATATATGCCCAATAATTTACTGGTTTTGATCTTGTTTGTATAAAAAGTACATGGAGGTTCAATGATACTTGATTTGACTATTGCCATGACGATTTGTTTAATTTGTTTCAAGAGCATCCGTATGGTATATTTCACTCAGTGTGATAGTGCAGTTAGGTCTAGGAATGGAATGATGCTCATCTTATGATTTCAGATGGTAGAGCTGTTGATTCACTACATAATATGGGTCTTGGTAAAAAACTTTACATGAGAAGCTGATATATGTAGTTGATGGGATCCTTCACATAGTACCCACAGTACTCAGGTTTGTTGTTGGCACTAAAAAAAACCATCATTTACACTGACCACTTACTGGTAGAACACACTGTTATATTGAACTGTTGGAGTGCATTTCTTGATTCATAGCTGTAGGTTGGTTCGTGCCAAGCTACTAAGATGGTGCAGAGGTTCATGAGGCAGATTGTGTGGCAGTACTTCTCGGAATATCCCATGGATCAGAATACATGATGTTGATAAAGAAATTGATTGTGACATATTTGGAGTGACTGGGAAAAGACTTAGTATTTGGTGAGGCCACTGGCTTGTCACAAGAACACCTGAATTTTCAACATGGATAGGTCATAGGTGTTTTCTGTGAAGGTCTTCTGAAAAAATTCAGTAATTTTGATGTATATGGTTGATATATGTTGTATCAACAGTTAAGAAATATCTTTTTAGATTGGGTGCATACTATGGAACCATGATTTTTTTTATTCCAATTCTTGTGATCAATTGGACTATGCACAGTTACATGAATGGAATCCCTAAATTTTACAGAAGTGGAATCTGGTATATAAATGATATATATATATATATATATATATATATATATATATATATATATATATATATATATATATATATATATATATATCGCAATGTGGCTCCAAATAACGGGCCTACTTGGTTCAATGTTAAAATCTACCATGCCAAAGATTTGGCAAGCCATGATTTTAGCTAGCGTTTGGTTTCCTAGCAAAACTTGCTAAAGTCTCACAATTGGCATGCCAAATCCATGGCAAGTTTTTTCCTTAAGTTTTGGCTTGCCAAATTTATGGCATGGTAAATTTTGAACATTAACCAAGCAAGCCCAACATATTAGTATTGAACAAATCGATTGTCATAGCTGGAAGCCCAACATATTACTATTGAACAAATCGATTGTCATGGCTGGATGTCTCTCGCTACTTTAAAAATACTTTGACCCCATTGCAGTACATGAGCTACGCTAATAGTGATGATTAGTTACAAATGGAATGTTACAAATATCATGTTTAAAGTATCCCTTTGCCCCGTGCGCACCTTTCGCGTCCCCCTCTAGAAAAATAAAACGAATAAGAGGCGAGGCGAGCTCCTGGGCGGTTGCCCTCCTGGCCTTCTGGTGCATTGTCTGCCTTCCGCCCTGTGATTGACGTCCTCCCTACGATTGCTTGCAGTAGGAAACCTGTGGAAGTCCGCCTCCAGCTCTATCCGAAGTGACACTCTACCCTCGTCGCCTCCATGACCCTTGCCTCCAGTTGCATCCGACGTGACACCCTAGACACGTGGAAACACCCGCAGAAGTCGTGCCTTCAGCTCCATCCGACGAGATGCCTTGCCCCCCCACCGTCTCAATGACCATCGCCTCCAGCTTGCGATACCCTAAGGACGCGTGGAGAAGCGGAGGTGAGTAGGGACCAGGGCTGCGACGGCGGCACACGATTCACGACAGAGGCGACTGGGGACTATTAATTTCACAAACATTGCCTTTTAATTATATGTCATTTTAACATCAATATTTAATTTCACATATTGTTATGGTATCGTGCGTTTCCTGTGTTTTTATAAAAATTTAATTATCCCGTAGCAACGCACGGGCACGCTACCTAGTCATGTTTAAATTTAATGTGGTTCTGTAACAATGACGCCGCCGGTCGCGGGTTCAACCCCAGCTCGACGCAATTTTCCCACCGGGGTTATTCCCCATAATAAATATCTGCAACCTCTCTCGCGTGGTGTCACAAGAGGTGATTACGACGTGCCCATTGTCTACGGAGCCTTGGATGGTCCCGATGATTTTAAGAAGGACGCGGTCACTATCTGTGTGTAGTTGTAGGTTTATGATTGCACAAGTAGTGTGAGTGTGGTGTGCGTGTGTAGTGTGTGGTGTGTGTCTGTGTATAAACAGATGCTACAGCTGTACTCAGATGAGAGGCCTAAAAAAAAACTACCAAGGTGGAGGAATGCTGATAAAATGTCATTATTCAGGCTGCTGTTGTATCTGCAACCAAAACTGCAGAGTCCCTGGATTATTCAGTCATGAATGCAGAGGAAGGTCCTAAGGAGGCTGATGCTACTGAAAAGACAATGAAAGAGAGGTTGACAACATTATGAAGTCCCTGGATGAGTTCACCTTCGAGGGAGAATCAGAGGAGATGCACAAGCAGCAGCCGCCGTAGAATTATAATAGCATGAGTCTAAGGAAGCTTAAACCACATACAACAAATTTCTTATTGCTACAAAGGTGTAAAATTAATCTGCTCATCCCGTGTACACTCATTTATCATTGTTCGTTAGTGGCTCTTCTTTACTCTTGTTTTTTATGTGTAGCAGGGAGGGCAGCAGGAGGTCACCGAAAGGAAGAGATTTCCTCTCGAGGAGGTGGATGAGAATGCCTGCATCAACCACTGAACAGAACAGGCAGGCGACAGGGTCACAAAATTTTTGTGTTGATGGCATCTGGGATTGAATCGAGGAATGCTATGGTTGTGGCTACCGTATGTTCATTTCCAAAAGTTTTCGTGTGTGGGGAGATCACTATCAGGGGTGAAACCATGGTTTCTGCCAACAAACTTCCAGTTCCTGTCGCTTCACCCATTTTTCTTTCTATATAGCTTGTAGTTTTGATGCTTATCTCACCTTGCATACTGGAATTGTTCCATGAAATGAATAATATCTAGAATATTGTCAGTACAGAGCACGATTCATGTGAAAAGGCTTCATAGTTGCTACTTCTATTTCAGGTTAGCAATTGTCTTATTGATTTTGATGAACATCGAGGCCTCTTGTCAACTCAATTATACAATCCGTGAAACCTTCTTATGGAACTGGTTTCCAAAATATAAAAATGCTTAGATAAATTTTATGACATAAATTTGTTATGCCTTCTTAATACACTAGGTAGCGTACCCGTGCGTTGTTACGGGACAGTTAAATTTTTATATAAAAAATACACGGATCACATGATAACATAAAAATATTTGACAAACATGCGAATCACATATTAAGATAGTATTACAATAAAAATAAATATTAATGTTAAAGTCATAGCAGTGTGACGTTGTATATTCATAAATTCTCTAAAGTATAGCCCTTTCTGTGATGCGGTTAAGATAATATTTTACATCGGTGGGAAGATATCTCCGATATCTATTTCTTTCGTGCGCTAATAAATCTATGAATAAAATATGAAAATATAACTCAAAATCACATGTATGGTTTGTGTTGTCGATTGGCTATCTTTCTTATCATTGTGTAGAGTCTGATTAACCATTTTATACCTAGGAACAATAAGAAAAATATGACATTAGTGAAATAATATTTTTTTTAATTTAAATTGAATGAAAAATGCAGCGACCGCACCACCGTTATCGACGAATTCATTGATTGGAGAGTTTGCCGTCAGCAAGGTCCAACCTCGCCACCAGCGTTGATCTAGATCCGCTGGACAGTCCGACCACGTGCTAAGCCTTTGCACACAATCGAACAACAAGGCAAAGAGCTACTTCATCCTTGGTGAGCCATGTTGACCTTATACTCTTCCAACTCAATTTTTTTAAAAAATTTGGTTCTTGTCGCTGAAAATTGGAGGAATTCTATCTGGCATTTCTTGTGGGCTTGTTGACTCCCTATGTAAGATCCATGCATTTGTTTGAGACAATTTACCTATCAATTTTTGTAGAATTAAAGTCATCAAATTCAGATGTGATTTTTTTGAGTAGTAATGATACTTTCGAGCCTACAGATACCTTGCTAAGATTTGATAGCAAGTGACTGCTTGATCACATATTTACAATAATATCTATGACAACGTTCAAATATAGTGCTTTAAGATCAGAAATGAATTTAGTATCTTCTAGGGATGAGGTTTAAGGTCATAAAAACTTTACGGACCTAATGATGGACTACTTGCTGTAATCTTGTAATTTCATTTTAATGACCATACCGGAAATTAGGACATGGAGTCTCACTGAATGTGGTTCTGGTTGCTACAGTATCAGTCATGCTGCATGGGAGTTCTTAATTATGACATTGCTTGCTAACCTATATTAGGCACCTAGAAAGAACGAATTTTACATCCAGTAGATGCAGCCACAAGATATGAAGTACTCTGAATTTGTATATGCATTTGATTTTCAGGTTAATTAGGCTACTCCCGCTGCTGGTCTCAAGATATCCTTCTAAAAAATTTCACTATCAGAACCTGTTATTTATTTCACCTTGATAGAAATAATGGCAATCAGCCAATGACCATGCTATGTCGATGGTCTTATTTTGCCGCATCTAAGAGGATGAAAAAAAGAAAAGCAGGGGCACCTTCTCATTGGACGTGAAAACGCATGGACCGACTGTTCTGCCATGAGGCCGCGCTGCCTCCACCGCCGGACGTCGTGCCGCCGCAGTTGGGAAGCCGCACCACCTCAGCCGCGTCGATGCCGCACCGCCTCCGCCACCGTACGCCGCCCCTATGCCGCCCCGCCTCCGCCGCCGAATGCCGCTCCGGTGCCGCAATGCCTCCGCCTTCACCGCCGTACGTCGCACCGATGCCATACCGCCTCCGCCTCACGCCGATGCCGCACCGCCTCTGCCGCCGGATGCCTCTCCGATGCCACACCGCCTCCTCCGCCGGATGCTGCGCTGTCGGGATGCCTCACCCGCGTCCGCCGCTGAGTGGATTTGGAGCAAGCGGCCGCAAATAGGATCAGGGCGGGGCGGCTGTTCCATGACCGTGTGCACGGGCACGACCGTGACTGCGCCGGGTACAGTGCACCGGTTACTGCAAGCGGGCGCGGATGAGAATAACTCGAAGAGGGCGAGTGCTAGCACGCACCTCCTTGAGGGTGAGGAAGAGGGTGACGATGGTGGCGCGTGATTCCAGAGCAGGGCGGGGCGTGGCGGGATGCGGACCTAGGTGTTAGGTGCTTTGCTGTTGGTGCCCGCGATCTCGACGGTGCCCTTGTCGCCCTTGACACTCGGTACCACGCCACCGGCGCTGACCACGAACAGCGACAACGATCAAGTGCTGATCACGAACGACGATGAGGAAGGAGATGGCGTGGCACCTTCTTTCTCGCTGGTGAAGGCTGTTGCCGCACGTTATTTATCCTCCGGCGTTCTGTCTTTCCTAAATTATTTCCTTCTTTTTTTATGTTGATTGGCTAATTTGTTTTGTTTCCCTTTTTTTCTCACTGGTGGATGCAGCTGCTGTGATTCTTGGCACCGTGATTGATGTTTGTCGTTTTGCTTCCAACTCGTCCAAGGAAAGAGTGCCGCAATCAAAGCATCTGGGCGTTTTTCCACTTTCTTAGTGTCGCACGACGCGGGCGCTTGGTCCTTCCATCGTTATACCGCAAGCAGAGGCAGAGCGACAGAGCGAAATTATTGCCTCGTCAAAAAGTGTCCACTTTTTATAGTCTTATTAGTTATAGAGATTTGGTTGTTTCCAAATTCTTCCCTAAAAATAACCCGTAGCGTTAGCACGAGCATTATACTGTAATAGAACATATCCCACTCGATGGTGGAAAGTGATTTTATTTTTTTTTAAAAAAAAACCTGAGGTGAGTCGGGCCTTAGTTGGAACAGCAATTGACTCGTGAACAGGTTCTGCCACTTTTTTTTTTTACTAAATAAGCGTCTGTGACGATTGTCGTGGAACAAATGGCGTAGTAGTCCGCTCCGCCAAGGATATCTGAATTTCTTATGGAAGACATGGAACTCCAAGCGCAAATAATCGATATGTCACGGTCAGATCATATAAGTACTTCGGTCATATCGCCAGTCCTGTTTTGTATGCGTCGCATGGAGCTTGCGTGCTTATGCTTCTGCTATTATACATTTTAGTATAAATCACTGAACTCAGATAATGCTACTTTTTCGAAGTGAGGGACATGCTCTGATGAGTAATCAAAAGGATAGTGTTGCACTCTAATTAAGTCTGAGTCACAATTCACAGCCAAGGATAACAGTTATGGATAATTTGTTATGGTAGGTTTTGCCGTTACAAATTCAACAAGAGCCAATACCACTTATCTAATTGGCTCGTATATTAATTCAACACATAGGTGGCCTTAAAACATGTTCAAAGGTCGGATAGAGGTCCTTCTTTCGAGCGACCCAAACATGATCCGAATCTAGTTTTATTTTCCCGCATTACTTGATATACACATTAGGTTTTCCTATATTTTTTCAGGTTAGGTCAGGTTCTAGGTTAAAAAATATGCCATGTACATCTGAGCTGATGGTTCTTGCGGATTAAAAATCATAGTCTGGGTCTACTTGGTGTTTCGATTGGGTTGGGTGACATTTTCGACGGATTGGTTGGTCACCCAATGACCATCGATCATTTTTAATTAGTTCTAGTCTTTAACATCAGCTCCATTTTATGTTAGCCCCTGTTTATTAGGAGGTGACTTTCTGGCTCCTTAAGCAAAGTTCTACGAAAGCCAGACGTTTAGGGTTTGTTTAGTTCGTGCCACAGTTTGCCATGCCAAACCTTTAGTAAATTGTAGCTGCCACAAAATGTTTGACGAGAAAAACTGAAGCCACACTTGTGACAAACTTTGTCAGGAAAATAAGTTTATGATTTGTAGAATAAGATGCTATGAAAATGTGGCATGCCACAGTTGAGGCAGCGAATCCAAACAACTGCTAGAAAAGCTATGGCATGACTAACTTGTGACATGACATGTTCCGGGCACAAATCAAACACGCACTTAGCTTGAGAAATGGCTTTGTGAGAGGGGGAGAAATTGTTGTTTTATACTACAACAATGAAGCTATCTTAACAAGACTTCTCTAGCTTCTTGATGTTAAAAAAATACATGCTAAAAATAGCCTTAATTTGTTATACCATAATTCGTGGGATGCAGGAGAAGGTCGCATACATTGATACAAAAGTTAATATATTAATATATTCTCTTTTTTAGAGAGAGAGATAGAGAGAGAGAGAGAGAGAGAAATATTGTTTTTTTTGAACTTCAGGTCTTCTATCCCTCAATCACTAACAAAATCGTTAGCAACTATTACAGCAATGCTGTCGGGGACGGAGTCTGTAATGATCTCCTCACCCTCCAAACATTGATAACCCAAATTAGCAAGCTCATGGGCTGCCATATTACAGACTCGATTAACATGAACACACTCTAACTTTGCAAAATTTAGCCTACTATAGAACTTCAATTCTTCGATCAGGTGACCCAACATGGAGTCGTCGTATGCCGCCGAATTTAGAGCTTGAACAACTTTCTGTCCATCAATTTCTAGAATGAGATTGTGAATACCCAGGTCAGCCGCTACCTGAACTCCTTGAAGGCAAGCAATAATTTCAGATTGGAAGGCCGACAGCGAATTATCCACTCGACCTCTTCCCGACATGATCAGGTCCCCATCTCTGTCTCGCATCAAGAAACCCCAGCTCCCCGAATTGTCCAGTGCTTTGAAAGACCCATCAACATTCAGTTTTAGAGTGTCATCTGGAGGTTTAGACCATTTCTTCCTGCTCTGTGCTGACGGTGTTACTGATTTGCTAGTGATCTGCGTGTTTTCATTGACATACAGTTCAATGCTTCGCACCAAATTCTCCACCGTCCTTCTTCTCCCTTCCTCCCTGATGCCGTTGCGCTCTGACCAAAGAAACCAGAGAGTAATCACCATCATTTCCTTCTTGTGTTCATTCTGAGCCAGAATACACTCGGCTGCCCCATAAGCGTCCGGGATAGTGGCCAGGTGAATTCTATCGGCTTCCAAACTCAGCAATCGCCACACTTCCATAAGAGAAATATTGTTAAATACACTACGAGTTTCCAAATTGCTCCATGCATGTAAACGGCAACTAACGTCAATAAATAGGGACACTAAAGTTCTTTTTTATGAACTAATACTTAAAAACCTGTAGAATTTGTTTTTTTTACTCTTACAAGATTTCTTTGGACTTTTAAGTACCGTGAAATGAGCTTTGTACTCTAGTGCGAGAAGTATTTGCAGCACTCATGATGGACAATGGGGGGAACAATCAATACGCTCTTGCACGGAAGAAAGTTAGCCTTTTTTCAGCATGTATAGCCGACTACTTTGCGAAGCCACCTGAGGTGTCGTTCTCGTCTAATAACAGAACAACTTTGAGTTAGCCAACAAGGACATTTTGCTTGCTGCCTAAGAGATGCCATTCCATGCATGCACGATTCAGAGCCAGAGACCCCCCCTCCACTCCACTCCACTCCACTCCACTCACTGCATTTGCATTTGGCCCCTGGCCACGCACTAGTAGCCTCAATGGCCTATCAAGAACACGATGCCTCGCTTCGCCTTTTCTCTCCAAGCGTCTTTATCCGTCCATACGCAAAGGCGCAGCCCTTTTATACAGGAGAACACGAGCGGGAGTGATGGGGGCCGCTAAGAAAGCTGTTACGAACAATCGGGAGAAGTCTGGCATTATTGACACGTGCCGCCGGCTCTTTGTGGCGAGGAAGGAAGCAAAGCTACTCCGATCGAGCTGCGCCGTCGGCGACGATGAGAATGAACATGGCATGGAGAAACCTCGGCTGTGTTGCCATTCAGATGTAGTAGTCCAACTGCCGCGTGAGAGTTCTGACTTTGCAGGCTAGGTACAGCAAGGACAATAGGACATCGCGATGCGCAACTGGCCTACAGGCGTTGTGTAGCTGTGCTCAGGTTGGAGGCACGAGCGATTTGTGTGGCAAAAATTGTTACCTGCAAACTCGATGAAATTCGACTAGCCAGAGAAGTTGAGAGTTTATGGGCTTGCTTGGATGACAACCAAAATTTGTCATGCCATGGAATTGGCACGCTAAAACTTGGGCAAAAAACTTGCCATAGATTTGGCAAGCCAATTGTGAGATTTTGGCAAGTTTTGGTAGCAAACCAAAGGTTAGCCAAAATCATGGCTTACCAAATCTTTGGCATGACAAATTTTGGCAATGAACCAAGCAGACCCTATATGTTTAGGTGTAAGCATATACCTGAAAAATCTACTGAAAGAAGATAATATATTTTCCTTATGTAGAGGTAATTGGATACTAGTCTTTTAAATTCCTAGTGTGCTTAGGTATATATAACTATATAAAAAATTATACTATTAGAAAACTAGAACAAAAACTGGAGTCGTCTCGGCACCAACGTTATCTAAATAATAAAAAATTACTCACATACTCCTCCGTCCGGTTATACGCCAACGTTTATCATTCAAAATT
Source organism: Eremochloa ophiuroides (assembly GCA_038502445.1). NCBI lineage: Eukaryota > Viridiplantae > Streptophyta > Magnoliopsida > Poales > Poaceae > Eremochloa > Eremochloa ophiuroides. Next base: position 97,436,605 of record JAHLJS010000002.1, read on the forward strand.
TTTCCAGAAATATTGGTAAATATAGCCTGCCACATCATTTAGTAAGGGGTACGGAGTACAGTTTCCAGCTGCCACCTGCAACTCTATACACAGTGTTGGAGCCAACGAATAAAAAATATCACCACACAAAAAATAAAAAAAAGCCAACACCTTATCCCTTCGTCTCCTTCATCCACCGCAACTGTGCAGGAGTGCGTCAGGCTTCTTCCCCCTTTCCTTCCCTGTCCAAAGCGCTCTCTTCCTCCTTCCCCTTCCCATCCCATCGGCCATCGTCTCACACACCCCCGCACAACGGCACAAGTGACGATTGGTTCTTTCCTTTGCACAGAAGGCCTCGTCTGGACCCTGCGTGTCCATGGGTGCAGGCCGTGGGATGCGCCGCCGCTGCAGCACAATGCATCGAGGCGGCAGTTTGGGCCTGAAGCTCTTCGGCTGGATCCGTGGAATCGTGAAGACAGACGGCAGCGACGCCAACTCCAGCGGGCGCTGGAATCGAAGGCACGGCTCCAGTCGGAGCGTTGGCCACGTCATCAAGGCAGCCAGCGCCAAATCGGAGATCCAGAAGCCAAGCAGCACTGATTCGAACGAGGAAGGCTGGATCTACGTGCGCTGGTGCCGAATCAAGAGGTCTGGCCTGTGCTTCAACTCCCAAGGCGAAGTCTGGCGCCGATTTGGCCCCTGCCGCGGCTGCGGACGGGGCTGGCGGCGCGGATCTGGCCCCTTCGGTGGCCACGGATGGGGCTGCTCGCGTGCAGGTGGCTCCTACGGTGCCTGCGGACCGGACTGCCGGCGTGGACGTGGCCCCATTTGTGGCCGCAGACGGGGCTGCTTGCGTGCAGATGAACCCGGAGGTAGCTATACGTATTGTCAAAAAAGGTGCTTGGCGAGGACCTGCACCCAGAGCTGCTAAATACAAACTGAAATCGTCTTAATGCTGGTAGGTGATGTTCTTTTTCGTGTATGTTGCCACTTCCCGTACATGACGACCTTTAGGTCCCATGATGAACTGCTGTTAGTGTAATTATGAACTGCTGTGATGATGTTAATGTCTTTCATACACGTGAACTGAGGACCTCTTAGGCAATTTTGCTAACACCATTGTTAGTTGGTCATTTCGCATTGTGCTTTGTGACAAATCTGGTTTCATAGTAGTGGCACCGGCACATGATTAGCATAAACAATCACATATTATAAGGTCTTGTAATTTATAGGAGAGCCGCACATGTGTACGACAGCATCACAAAAGGACACCTGCGGTTACTACACATTATATGATTTACAAATTTACAGCAGCACCATACAAGGATGCATGCTTAACATAAGTAAACCCACTGTATAAGGTTCCCAAAATTCCCAAAATTACAGTAGTAGCAATATACAGAGTACCTACTTTGCCAAGGATGCCATCACATCCTCATATAGTTGTCGGTCACAACTAAGCCTTTTAGGAAGGATGCCCAGTGCCTCCAGCCTATCCTTGTCCATGTGAGGAATTTTGTATCTATTTCCTCCTCCATCTTTCATCACCTCAATCAAGCACCCTTGTAGAGTTAGAAACACCCTATTCAAAGTAGCTGGATTGTAGTTATCAAACTCGTTTTTCACATTCTGAATCAGGTCGTCCAAGTTCCTAGAGATTCTATCATTGTTTAGGGATTGAAGAGACGCAAAGAAGCCTAGGTCTAGTACATTCAAATCTGGAGAATTTGCAGGTTGGTTGATGAGTCGTATGTCAAGCCCGGTTTGTGCTACAGCAGTAGCAAAATCTTTGTCATTTACTGGCAAATGTGAAGGGGCATTGTCTTGCTGAATGTATATGGTTCGCCCTGCAAGTTCTCGTGGCCAGCGTTGAACAATAGCCTTTAGAACTTTACCAATCAGGTATGACCTCATAATAGTTCGATCAACCTTAATTGGCTTGGTGACTTGAACTCTTCTCCCCCTATTATGACTTCTTCTTTTTGCTGGTTCCTAGAGTCAGACAGACCAAGTAAGAATCATAAATGAGCAGCACAAAATAATTTAAGGAAGGTAAACAAGTTTTTGTTATACCTTTCTGACAAATGGCCATAGTCCTACCTTCCCATCAAAAATGCAATTGCCTTCATCGTCATATATAGGTCTTCCTACTGCTGACAAGAACATAACTTTGTCAATCGAATTCTTATTTTGCACTGTCCTGTGTGGGTCATCCTCTCCTGGAACCATATAATACTTTGTGTACTTCTTGGTGGTGTTGAACCACTTCTCGTCCATGTGAATGATGTTTTGCATGTCACGGAACTTGGGTTCGTTTGGCAATGTTTGTGGATCTAACATGGAAATACACCATCGTAACCGCTCTTTCTTGTTTTCTTCCCGCAATAGAGGCTTTAATGTGTTAGAATGGCGTCGTAGTAGCCCTTCCTTAAACCTACTGTGGAGAGTGCTCTTCTTTACACCAATAGCATTAGCCAGAGATCTTATAGTTCTTCTCCTATGCAAGGGGACACTAAGTATATCTGATAGGAGTATTTGTATCCTTTTGCGGCCATAATTTTTCCTCCTTGATCTTACATCCACTGGTATTCCTTGTGCACGACATTGTTTCACTCTCCGCCAAAGACTTCGTACTTGATATTTACTAACCTGGAACATTTGAGCAACTATATTTGTGGCATTCCTTTTTAATTTTCCACAATTACTTCTCTCAAGCAATGCTGCATATATTTCTTGCCTTTGAATTTCTGTCAAATTTCTTGACTGATGTCTAGTATTTTGATTTGGATGTTCATCTTGTTCAGTATCGGAGTCCTCCAGCTCCTCTTCATCAAAGGTTATGTCCACAGCATCAGTGTACACACCATAGTCATGCATATCATCGACCATGCCTACAAAAAAAAATCAGGTAAGGCAGCAGAACGAATTTGTTGCTAAGGCTGTTAGCAAAGAAAATTCCATGCTTACTGGAAATGCAAATATTGATATATGCAGTATGTTTAGTGGTTTGCAAAATTAATCTGGATCACAAAACAGGATGTTAAGTACTTGCAGTCATTTAAAAAAAACTGAACCTAGTTTAGTCAATTTACCCATTGAAAAATTAAGTACATAGGGTTGCATCTGTTGTTGCTGATCTGAAGCTTGTAAGTTGAGGCCAAATACTCCATGTTCATGTGGACCACCAGAGTTGATATCTCCATCTTGTTGGTGATCTGAAGCTTGTAAGTTGAGGTCAAATACTCCATGTTCATGTGGACCATCAAAGTTGATATGTCCATCATGTTGATGGTCATCCTCAGCTAAAAGGACTGCAGTAAGGTGGGAGAATGATAGGTAATTGAATGTTCAAACTTGTGTTTACAAGTCATTTACTTATTGTGACAATGTAATTAAGAGAAACATTACCTGGAATGTTTAGATCTATGCCATGCAGAACTTTGTGTTCCCCTTCATAGCGATATTGGGCTTGACTTTCTTGGAGTTGGACTTCATTCTCATTGAGTAGATGAACTTGATCTTCCTGAAGATGATGGATTTCATCTCCTTGCTCATCAAGAGGTGGTTCATTCAGATCAGGTAAGAGCTGTCGACTTCTTTCATCTGCTACTTTATTTAGATCTATGGCCATGGTTGAAGCTGGAATGAATTGTAGGCTGAGGAGTGTTTTGCATGCTGAGGAGTTTGGGTCGGTCGAGCAAATGGATGGCTCACGAGCATGTGAAGTCTTTTGTACTGGGGGCAATGACAATGCGCGGGCGAGGTTCACATTTGAATTTGAATTTGCAGGCGCAATGGCGCGGTGGCACCTGAGACGTCCTGGAAGTTTCTGTAATGGTCTTATGCACCTTTGTTTGTTGCCTTGTGTTTATTCTTGGCTACTGTAATGCCACGTGTTTCTCAGATATGTGATGGGTTTATTTTATTTGTATCAACATTGTTGATGTAATCATTACTGTCTGACCTGAAGAGATGACAGAATAGGGGTATTATGGTAATTTTACAGCTCTGCTAAGTTGGCTCCTTTGAATCTATACATGTGCTTATAACCGGACGGAGGGAGTATCTCTTATAGATCCCTTCTTTGAAAGGAACAAAATCTAAATAAATAGGGTTATTTTCGATCTGCACTGATCTCGCAGACGTATTACGCAACGAAAGCGACCGTGGTGGACTTGAAGCGTGGCAGTAAATGCTCAGCACGGATCTTTGGCGCAACAAGAGCAGCTGGTGCTGGAAACCCAGGCACACCGCACACACCCACATAGCCACAGCCCGAGTCAACGTCCCGGCCACCCCCCCGCAGTCCGGCGGCGTCACGCTGCCCAGGGCGGTGCCAGAATTCTCCTCCCAGTCCCGCCGTTGCCCCTGCGCCAGCCATGTCCATGGACACGGTCGTTGCGTTGGTACGGCTCCGCGGGCGTAGCATACGCGCGTACACGCACGGCGGCGCCTCGCTGGCAGGTGGGAGCCGCAGCGCCGAGCGGCAGCACCGATCCTATCGCCGAACCGGTCGTCGTCGGCGCGGGGAAAAACCAGCGCGGCGTGGTTCCTCTCCTTGTTGGGTCGGACCACCACCGTCGGCGCGCGGTCGAAAGGAAAGGAAGCATCGCGTGCTCTGCCCGCGCGCGCCGGCAGGCAGGCGGGCACCCACCCGAACCGAAACGCGAGCGCGGAACCAAGCGTTAATAAAAAATCCTGAAAACAGCAAAGCACCAAACCCCCGAGCGCCCCCACCACCACCACCACCACCGCGCACCATTTCCTTTCCTTTTCCATTCTCTATCTCTCGTCGGCTCCTCCCCTCTTTTGCCCGAGTCGCTAGCCTCCCTGCCCTGCCCCCCGCCTGCTCTGCTCCCGTCGCCGTGGTGGACCGCTTCCTCCACCTCCGCTTCCCTTCCACCACACCAGCCGAGCGAGGTCAACTCTTCCGCCGGCGGAGCGAGCGAGCGAGCGCGGGAGCGGGGAAGAGGCGGGAGGGTCCTGGATCTGAGCCGAGCTGCGCTCTCCGCGCGTCCGCCACCCGACATCCCCCCTCCCAGGTCTCGTCGTCCCGCGCAGATCTGCTGCTGCTCCTGAGGTAAATCGTCGATTGCTTGAACCGTACCCGGTAGATCCGGTATATGATGCTTCCGCGAGCAGAGGATATAGCTGCTAGCTTCGCGGCTAGCTCTGCTCTAGTAGGTGTTAAGCATCGGCTAGTAGTATAACTACTAGCCGCCCTATATTTGGTAGATTCGGCAAATGGAGGGAAATCCGGCCTCCCGGCTCCGCAGATCTCTCGAACGCCGTTGGTTCTTTGATTAGCCTGCGAAATCGCAGGGATCTGGCGCGTGCCAAAGCGCCTAACTATATTACCGATAGCGAACATTGCTGAAAAAAAAATTCTGATAATTTCTATAAAATATGGCTCCTTTTTATGTTCAGATCTATCTAGCTCGAAGCTTCAGCTCCGGTTGGTGGTGGTTGGTCGGTGCATAGGAGGCGCGGCAGGGGAGGGCTGCTAAAGATGTCGTCGAGCACGATCCGGAAGGCCCTGGGCGCGGTCAAGGACCAGACCAGCATCGGCCTCGCCAAGGTCACCAGCAACATCGCGCCCGAGCTGGACGTGCTCATCGTCAAGGCCACCAGCCACGACGACGAGCCGGCCGAGGAGCGCCACATCCGCGAGATCCTCCACCTCACGTCCGGATCCCGCGCCCACGTCGCTGCTGCGGTGGCCGGGTGCTCCCGGAGGCTCTCCCGCACCCGCGACTACGTGGTCGCGCTCAAGTCGCTCATGCTCGTGCACCGCCTCCTGGTCGACGGCGACTCGTCCTTCCACCGCGAGCTCCTCCATGCCACGCGCCGGGGCACCCGCCTGCTGAACCTCTCCGATTTCCGGGACGAGGCGCACTCTGGGTCCTGGGATCACTCTGCCTTTGTGCGCACCTACGCGCTCTACCTTGACCAGCGCCTCGAGTTCTTCCTCCATGAGCGCAAGCAGGGGTCAAATAATGGCGGCAGCAGCAGCCATAATGGTCCGTCACCACGTGACCGTGACCGCTGGGGTTCACCTGATCCCTATGGCCGCCGCTCTCCCTCCTACTCGTCACCCCCTGGGTATGGCGGATATGATGATTACCGCGAGAGGAATGGTGGGAACACTGATGACAAGAGGCCGCCGACCCCAGTGAGGGATATGAAGCCAGAGCGGGTACTTGCCCGTATGCACCACCTACAGCAGCTGCTTGACAGGTTCCTTGCTTGCCGCCCCACCGGTGGCGCAAAGCACAGCAGGATGGTGCTGGTTGCACTGTATCAGATTGTGAGAGAGAGCTTCCAGCTCTATGCCGATATCTGCGAGGTGTTGGCAGTGCTGCTGGACAGGTTCTTTGACATGGAGTATGCTGAGTGTGTGAAGGCTTTTGAGGCATATGCTAGTGCTGCAAAGCAGATTGATGAGCTCTGTGCATTCTATGCATGGTGTAAAGATACCGGAGTTGCGAGGTCGTCGGAGTACCCAGAGGTGCAGCGTGTCACTGATAAGTTGCTGGAGACACTGGAAGAATTTATGAGGGACCGGGCAAAGAGGCCCAAGAGCCCACCACGGGAGTCTGAGCCTGAGCCTGTCAAGGAAGAAGAACCTGAGCAGGATATGAACAGCATCAAGGCACTTCCAGCACCAGAAGATTATAAGGAGCCTGAACCTGAGAAGGTGGAGGAAGAGGTGAAGCCAGAGCCACCCCCGCAGCCACAGGGTGACTTGGTGGATCTCAGAGAAGATACTGTTAGTGCAGATGAGCAAGGTAATAGACTTGCTCTAGCTCTCTTCCAGGGACCACCTGCTGCTGGTGGAAGCAACGGTTCATGGGAGGCTTTCCCTTCAAATGGTGGCAACGAGGTGACTTCGGCATGGCAGAATCCTGCAGCCGAGCCTGGGAAGGCTGATTGGGAGCTTGCCCTTGTAGAGACAGCAAGCAACTTGTCCAAGCAGAAGCCAGCAATGTCAGGTGGTATGGATCCGCTGCTGCTGAATGGTATGTATGACCAGGGTGTTGTGCGCCAGCATGTCAGTGCACAGGTGACCACCGGGAGTGCCAGCAGCGTCGCCCTGCCTGCTCCTGGACAGAAGACTCAGATGCTTGCTCTGCCTGCACCGGATGGTTCGATGCAGACTGTTGGTGGTGATCCCTTCGCAGCGTCCCTTGCCGTCCCACCACCGTCTTATGTGCAGATGGCAGATTTGGAGAAGAAGCAACAGCTCTTGACACAGGAGCAAGTTATGTGGCAGCAGTACCAGAGGGATGGCATGCAAGGGCAATCGAGCCTGAACAGGCTTGACCAGGCTTACAACAACGGTTTCGCCCCCAACCAGGCCATGCCCTATGGGATGCCCATGGCATACAACACGAACCCCATGCCAATGGGGTACACTGGGAACACTGGGTATTACTACCCTACTTACTGAGGAAGCCTATTCTTTGTTCATCCTTACAGTTGCTGTGAATTTTTGTTCTGTGTTGTGATCTTACTCCCAGCCATGGGGTTGTGTCCAGCATCAGCTGTTGTTCCCCTGTCTCTGGATCAAACCTTTTGGTCTGATATATGTAATGTAATTTTATTTGTTTGGAACCAAATGCAGCATCCGAGGGTGGCTATAGTCGATTACATAATCTCAATTGATCTTTATGCTGTTTTTGCTAATCTTCTGCATGTTATAACTTTTCTTCACTCGATGTTGCAGTGTGTTTGTTGCGTGTCACACCGATGTTGTCACTTGCATGTAGATGTTCCTGACAGAGTGGTACTGTGTGTCTCAAATCTAGATAGCCATGTGATGAGTAATGCTGTGTCTCAAATCTAGATCGCCATGTTTGTTGGAAAAGGTTGCTGGTTGTCGGCATTAATGGTGTCATGTTTGGTTGTAATGAGTTATAACTATTTTGTGTTGTGACCATTACTTTTCCATAATAGGCTTGAGAGGTCCCACTTTTTTGCATGTTGCTCTTTGAAGCTATGAAATCTGGTGTGTGGACCTCTTGGACTACAATGGTGATAATTAATCATGATGAAGAATGCATTTTCGAAATGAACAAGGAAGAAAACTGTCGAAAACTGTATTGAAATTGGTTCAAAATGATAACTTTTTAGGTTTTACTAAGCTCGGCTCATGAAGTCATGATGTATATAAAAGGATGTGGTACGGTTCGAGAATTTCTCTTACCCCTGCTCCACCCAATTCTTTTCAGCCTGGCTGGGCATGTTCAGTAGCTATTATTTACAGCAGATGTGGTTGCTACGGGTGCAGCTCACCCTTTCAAATTCCTGTGTATCACTGTGTAAACAGCGAACGGATATTGGCGGTGAATGGGAAGTCTACAGTACTGGTTACTTCATTTCTTCGCTAGCTCTGGAGTAGTCTGCTGCCGACTTTCGCAAGCTAAAATATTCACCATTCAATAAACCACGGTGACCTGATTTATGGTCCGTCTCTGACTCTTTATCTGATCCGTTAGGGAGACAGGTAACGCCTTTGGAGTGTGACAAAAGAACCTGCAAAAATGATTCATCACGTAGCGATTGGGGCGTCGCAGAGTGCGCGCTTTCCGGGCACGGCACGCTCGTCAGACGGCGACATCCGGCAGGATAACAAGCACGTCGCCGTCGACTCGGGCTTGGATGTACAACTCGTCGAGGCACTATTACACTCTCTTCTTGTATGCAACTTGATGGTGGTCCCGTGCGCCGTATGGCGAGGAATATCACAGCAAGAACTATAGCGCTTCTCTCGCGGCGGTTCACTTATCTGTATTTTAGCTTTTTATCAGACATAGAACAGCGTTTTGCTCTCACAAATAATCAGCATCAGACAAAATCAGCGTTTCTTTGTAGAGAAACTAGCGTATCTGAATTCTGAAGACGAACCCTGCATGGACGCAACCGAATGGCCTGGCAACAGTGAGGCAAGCACAGCTTCGACATGGCGATGTGTTTGCCTAAACGGCCCTGCCGTCTATTTCTTGAGGTTTTGTCTGTTTTGTTGCTTAGACAACTTTAGCTGGCCAGGAAGTAATTTTAGGATCTCGATTTCGTGTGACTGGTGGCCTAGTTTGTTGCCTGGCAATATAGTGGCCAGACGAATCTATTTATTGGGCAGTTTGTCTTGTTTATATACGGTTGTGTTGTTTACGCTGTTCGAATGTCCATCTAGTCCTAATAAACAGGTAGGTAATTAAACATTTAGCACTTTAGGGGCTGGTTGATGTCCTCCGAGCAATGTTGCCTTGCTGCAAGAAGCATCCACAGATGCTAAATATGTGATTGCAGTGTTTTGTCGGTGAGAAAATTCTCCACAGCTCACTTGCTCACAATACATCATCGTTGCTCACAAATTTGTTCTCATTTAAAAATCATTTGAGTAAAAACCGTTTTCTATATCATTGTACCCTCCAACAATTTTTCTATATCTTGTGCACAATCTAGAGACCATGCATCCTAGCTCTCCATTTTTTAACTAGCGAGAAATTGAAAATAGAGAATGTCAATATTTGGAAATCCAATTTTGAGAAGAGAAGGTCTATATTTGGAAATCCAATTGAAGAGGTGGTTGGAGAATAATTTTTCATCAAAATCTATATTCCTGTAAATTAAAAAAGATATAAAAAGTCTCTCGGAGCTACCATACCAGCAACTATGTCAAAAATGTTCTCGTACTTAAATCTAGATTACCAAGTATATTGAGCACACTGGACCCGTGCATCCATGCCATATGTCTCCAACCGTACTCCATGCCCGTTGTCGAAGCAAGAGAAGAGTGCCCAACATGATAACTTATCGACGACACCATAGGTACAAGGGTATTTGCATTATGTATCCACAAATACTGTATAGTTGGGTGAGCCGTGGATGTAAGGTTGACACATAACATGGTACGGATAAGTGGAGTTGAAGAAAAAGAACGGTTTTGGGTTCATAAGTGATCATAAACAAAAGTGATAAGCTAGAAATACTAACTCGTACATTATAAAATACTAACTCATGCATCATACATTTACATAAGCAACGGCCATAAAAGCATGAATCCGATCCCGTGAGGCAACTTTAGAACACATTATTGAGGCCAACTATCAAGGGCATAGTCACAAACAAGAACACGGCAATTCCCTTCAAATTAATTCAAAACCCTACAAGGGTTACCCTTTTCCCACACAAAACGCAAGACCAAACGTGGAGAAAATGCAGGAGCACGATGTGAACTCCATATGGGGAAAAGTTCTCTAGAGCTATAAGGTGCCTACAATTCCCGGTCAAGTGAACGTATAACCTTATAAAAGAATGCTACTTGCACAATAAACTAGACAGCAGAGTCCAATGATCCCCAAAGAGTCTCAATAAATGCTATGGCAGCAACAAGGGAAAAGTTATGACGCATTTCAGATTTCCCATGTTTCTAGTTCCATCAGAGGTCAGGTCTTCGTGCTCAAAATTGATTATCATTCCGGCTTCAGAAATTCTCTTATGTTACACAGCAAGCCTTTGTCATATGGGTTCACAAATTTGACTTCAGAATCTGCATTTGAGGGAGGGAATGGATTTACGTGTGCCATGTTAAAAAAAACACTAGAGGGCAACTGAGATAAATAATAAGCCATAACGAGTAGTGCACCTAAAGCACCTGATCGAGGCTGTTTCTTCAGCTGGAATTCGGGATATTTCTTCCAGTTAATCTGGAAAATCTCACCTTTTAGCTACAAGAAACAGCTAACGAGAAGACGACCTGCAATTGATGAAGAAATACTCCAGAGCATGGGAAATTTGAAATTACCCACTCATCTGTCTTGATGTTGAAGCAGATGCAATATATATGCCACATCAAGAATACAATCTGGCAACAGAGCGGAGGACGTATTAGAAATAAACAAGGCATCACCAGGTTATGTAATACTCCCTCGGTCCCTCCAATCCCAGATATATGTCCATTTGGATTTGGCACTTGAATTAAGGTGAGGGATACAATGGCTATATTACCAATCAATTATTGCTAGAGTTAAGACTGCAAGTGAATTGCATTTATTAATCGCATTTAAGCAGTGATAAACTAGGAAGAATAAAGCAAAAAAAAGGTTTTGATAGTTATTATGGACTCTTGGTGCATTTAGGAGAAGATCAAATAGACTTATCTTTGCGGTCAAAGGGAGTACAACATAAGACCGCATTATTGTGTTTGGTATAGGCATAGCAATTACAAATGTAAATAGGAGTGCTGTCTTGTCTCCAAATGCTAAAAGAATTAAAGGACAGACATTTCAAGTTCTAACACATGCAACACATATGGCAGACGACAATTTCAATGTTCGGCCAATACTCCTATTCGTTGTGGAATGCTTTCAAATTCAAGGCAGAACACATTGTCCTCTTTTTACTGATGATTTCAATTCACATCATGTGAGTATGTATTAACATGAATAAGAAAAATCTCATTTAGATTTGTACATGTTGTGAATTGATGCCAACCACTGGCAAGTTGTAATGTTTTATCATGGTAGCTCGAAAACTTATCAGTTTAAGCATGGGAAACCATACAAAAACTCTAGTAAATATTCCCATGCTGCAAATTTGAGTGGTATTTTTTCTTTAATAATAGTTTAATAGGGGTGATCAATGGGAGCATAGGCATGAGGTAAGTCAAAATTCATAATACATAAATTTTCTGAAGCTCACCAAGAGATCAAGCACCGATCCTGACAATCTACCTCAAAAGCATAGTCTCAAGGACAAAAAATTCATGGAAGCACGGATAAAAACCTAAGAGAAAGAGCTGTCATTACATCACAGGGGTTAGGAGCAAACCTGCCAGAGGACCTGGAGGATAGAGAAGAGCGTTGTACTGATTACCATGTTTAGAGATACAGGATTCTGCCCAAGTAAATGAGTACACTGAATAAACATCTTGCGGTCATTTTATAGATATCAGGAATCAAGGGTACAGTTTGATGGTGAAATAAAACAAAAGGAAAGGTTGTATGGTTTCTGAGAAACATGGATGAGTGACCCAAAAGGCCCAGAATATAGCTTATTATAACTGCTTTCGATTATACCATGGTCGATTTGATTTGAACATATTACCAGTAATAAAGACATACAAATGCACTCACTATGCATATGCAGTAAAAAAAATTTGTCGTATTTCAGAAAAGGAATGAATAGATAGTATGCTAAATCATCCAAGCAAATAGTCCTAGAAGAGGAAATAAATGTGTATGGTCGAACACATTGCTTAACAAGTAATAGCTTATTTGCTAAGGACAGGTCCTCCTGCATGTTTGAGAAATATGGGGGTGGGGGGAAGCTGAGCACCTTCAAAACCAGTAAAGTGCAGAAATTCTTGAAAACAAAATGAAAAATGCTGGTGTGTGTGCCATCAGGTTAATTACTGTTTCCATATTGTCACTGTTTTTGCAATTATTTGATCCAAGTCAATGGTTACCACCAAAAAAAAAAAAAAAAAAAAAAAAAAAAAAAAAAAAAAAAACCCGGCAAGAATCGAAATACTAGCTGAGACAATGGCACAGACCTAACTTTTCCAAACAAAATTGCCTTACAATTCATGCACAAAGAATATGATATGGGCATACCTCCGTTCCTATAGTTCCTGAACTGATGCATCTGGTAATATCTGCATAAAACGAAAATGTAGGTGAAATAAAAAAAAAAGTTGCTGGGTACTTCAGTTAGAGAAATAAGAAACGGCCACCCAACAGTCCAACACTCATATCGGGCCAAGAAGGCAAATGGCATACATTTTGTTGAGCACATCGTATATGTTGATTCAGCAACAACAAACCCTGTCAAAAGGGCCATAAATAGCTGATGATTTTTCTGTCCTGCAAAATATGAACAGGAGCTTAAATACATACCTACAACTTTCATGCCATAATAGAGCAAAACACTATCACTTGAAAAAATACAATATAATAATACCTATGCAAGTACCAAATGCAGGGCAATGATGATCATAGCCCCTAATATTTGCTTTGCACCAGGTACACTGCCTGACCCTTGAGAGAATTGGGAGTTTCTACATCATAAGTAAAAAGGATGCTAAAGAAATATTTACTACAAGTCAGTAACTTAAGAAAGCTTCATTTAAAATTAGACTTTCGCAACACCTCACTCGAGTATATAGCTTCCACAAAATCCTTGCAGCCAGCTTCTTCCAAATATGAAGAATCACAAGCAACAATACCAGGATCACCAGATAAAATCCTGCAACAAAAAAGTAGAAATTAAGCCCTGCATCCTAAAGGTGGTGGTATCAAAGGCCACCAATAGTCAATCTAAGAATCACATTGCACTGTTTTAAATTTACTAGGCCTAGCTTAGATTTGCAAACTTCATTGAAAAAGAATTATTCCTGAAGAAGTAACCTGTAGAGTCCCCACAGAAGCAGTGCGCACTCTGCATTTATTAGCATGTCCAGCAGAGAAGAAGTTTCTGCAAAATATTTGACAGATTACAGATCCACGACAAGTCGACAACAGAAGTAAGACATATATACAGTGCTCTTTTCTCCTGCTACCAAACGGCAGCATAAAACACAACGAATTAATGAATATTTTAAGGGTTACTAACACAAAATCTACTGTATGCACATTCCGAGTTTGAGAAAAATAAATCCACTGTCTGGCTAGACCAATTTACAGTGATCATCCTCAATACCCAATGATATTCTACATCTTATAGTAGTAAACCTGAATCAAAGTATTAAGATGGCGCATGAGAATAAAATCAATCGATTCATCACTAAAAGGACTTATATGATCATTAACAATATAGTATTACTTTTCCATAATACTCGCTAAACACCACATAAATCGGACTGGAGGCAGCACTAACATATCATTCGACAATGGTATGTATCTGGCTAATAGCACTGCAATTCACTTTGAACTAGAGGTGAGCACAGATAAACTAATAGTAATGCTGCCAGGCTTGATCTCTTCAAGCATTTTGATTCACCAAGAATTAGACCAAAAGTGAGCACAAATTGACTAGAGCATGCTGTGGCCCCTTAACTGGAGCCAGCTCGGTCTAGAGCAGTATGGGGTTTTGTAGTTGATTACAGATTTGGTCACAAGAAGTGACTTAATATTGAAGTAATAAAGTGATTCGTAGTTGAAATCTTCCCTTACCCGTCTTCTAAAAAAAATAAATCCTCCCTTACCCACAGTATATGCTTTGAAGTGTGTGGCAACACTAATGGGATGGAGCATAAAACCCAATTTACAGTGCCCAACCAGAAGAAGCAATCGAGAAACTTAATCCGTTCACTTCAGCTATTTCAGTCAAGGTTGGATTCTAAATATGGGAAATAGGACGGCTGAATGCTAAGCTAAGACATAGAGCTATAGGCTTCCACCTAATTTTACTAACCTTTACAGATATCATGTACACTCATAATATCGAAATCGAGCACTGGCATCTTAATTCTCTTTGGTTTGCATGAGCTAAAATATTCGGTTATATGGGACCCAAGCAAACAAAGCAAGCCCAACTGCCCAACAACTCACCTAAACCAGGAAACTTTGTCAGCTTTACTCAAGTCAGTGCAGCAAGCCAGAAATAGCAAATATCCACAGCAATCTATAGCGTCCAAAATCACAATGGACATCCTACCAATACACTGCAAGTGTGCAAGCATAGCTACAAGAGCTCACCTCTCCGGATTATGAAGACGTAAACGCCCCACATTAGGAGGATGTTGAAGAGCACGAAGAGCGGCGCCGACGCCGCCACCCCGATGGACCTCCTCCACAGGCGGCCGAGCACGATTGCCGCGAGGAACACCAACCCTATGCAACACGCAATCAAAGGAAGATCAGAACTGCGGTTGCAGCTGGGGGCAGGAAACCAAAAAGGAAGCGAGCAACCAGAGAGCACCGACCCGCGATGGGGAGCATGGCGAGGAGGGTGAGGGAAGGGAAGAGGCGGGGAACCATCGCCACGGCGAGCTGCGAGAAAAGCACTAGGCCGCATGACGCGAGCGCGGACCACAGCACCTCCCACGGCGACGACGACCTCCGCAGGCGCTGGAGACCCAACGCAAGCCTGCTCATCGCCTCGAACTCCTCCCGGGGCCGACTCCAGGGACCATCAAGGCGGCCCGAGCCAGGAGATCCAGTCGGGCGCTGGGACGCCTAGGAATCGGGCTGGCGGGCTCAGGCAAGGTTCGTCGATCTCGGCTGGGTCCGCTAATGGGGACGGAAGTAGGGGAAGGAATCGGAGCAGACGCGCGGCGAATCTCAGTTGACGATGATGAAGAGGGCTCGCAGCGGCATTTCGTCGAACGTGTACTTCGTGGAAGTAACAAACTTTCACATCTCAGCTCAGCAATTTTTTACGAAACTGAGCTGTTATACCAATTATTATTATTATACCAGTTATGTACAGTTGAGAGGAAATTGGGTGAAAAATGGGATAAACTTTTTTTTTTCAACTTCACGTCAACTCATCCCCGTTGAGAGGAGGGAAAAAAATATTTAGTCTGGCTCCATTCACTAAACTTATCCGCCAGCATCAGTCAGCCATTCAGCAGTGTTTTTGTCTCACAACAATCAACCAACCAGTCGTACAATCCAACCAGCCGAACAGAAAAAAAAAGTTTATAACAACTCTTGAAGCTATTGTGAGTTGTAATAAACATGCCTTAAGAGCACAATTTGATGCTTTTGTAATACAAAATGTAAAATGTCAAATCTTTTGTAGGAAAATGTTGGCATTTGACATTTGTTAAAGCAAAAGATTTGATAGTTTTAAACACGCCCTTAATATTTAGTTGCATGCTAAAAATTTAGCCATACAGACACAACACGTGTCTCCATAATGTATTTTGAGATCTTTTGTGCCTCTTGGGTGCCAAATACAAAATGTCAAAAAATTTGCTATTTTACACCATAATATTTGTATCCATTAAAAAAACCGAAACAGCAAAACCTTTTGCAAAATGAAGGAAATAAACATTCTGAATCATCATCCTCGCAATTCGCAGCCTGTTGATGCTTTAGGAAAAATAAATTTAGTTTGAATACAGTAATTTATTTTTATACATTTAATAAAATGCAAATGATCAATTTCTGCTTTTTAATTCGCTACAGGCGTTTGGTTCCACCTGTATAACACACGGCCTGACATGTTGACATCCAGTGAATATAGCCAGGCACATAGACAAAGCTACCCCTGGCTCTCCTCCTCTTCCTCACTCTCCTTTCACTTCCAGATAGGTCCCACTAGTCAGCTTCGTCCCCAACCATCAGCAGCCCACTCTTCTTCTTCCGTGGGCTAAGCCGTTCCCAACCTTGATCCTCATCCGTCCATGGCTCCAGCTGTTGGGGAGGGCACACGGAAAGAAGAGCACGGCCAAATCCCAATGCCACACGATGCTGAGAGCAAGGGCGAGCTCGCCAAGCGATGCCTGCCGTAGAGCGTGACTCGCGAGCGGCCGCATCCGGCGACGGTGTTCCCGCTGGGCGAGCACATACGGCGGGTGCAGGGCACGACGACAGTGTTCCCGCTGGGCGAGCCGGGCCCGCGGCCGGCCCGCGACGACGACGAGCGGCAGGGCATGTTAGAATAAACCACGCCATGCGCGTGTACGTCAGTGTGTCGTGCTATGCAGGCTAGCTGCGGTGCGTGGCTCTGTCCAGGGCGTGTTGTGTCGCGGCCGTGCACGTCGTGATCGAGTCGTAATCCAGTTCTTGTGTAAGGATGTTGCCAGGGCTGTTTGAGTCGTAGGTTGTTAGGAGACTAGTTCGTTACATGATGACATGCAAGAGTTGAGTGATGTGCGTGGTTGCCGGTCTGCATGGATATGTGCCGGGATGCCTGGATGAGCGAGTGGCTAACAGACGTCGCTGAGCGTCATGCGGATCGTGGCATGGTGGCCGGACGTGAAGGTCAGTTCCTCACGAGTCCGTGGCCTATTTGTAGCCCCTGTACTCCTCTGTGTTCATTTGCCGAGTCCAGTGTATAAGAAAGCCGAGATACAGGCGAGTTCGTCGTCACGGCGTTCGTTGCCGGAAAACCACTGTTCATCTTCCACCTCGCATTTGTGTGTATTAGTTCGTGCTGCCGCAGGCCTAACAATTGGTACCGGAGCCGGGGTTTATGCACTACGGTGGTTCCATTAGTCCACCATGAGAGCCGCCGAAGAAGAAGCGCTTGATCCCACGCAGAGGTCTGACGGCAACGACGATGCCCGGTGGTGATGCGAAGGAAGGCACCAGCTCGCTGCGTACGGTCGTGGTGGAGCGCGGTTTTGGTGGCGTCGAGATCCCGAAGCTGACGAAGACGAACTACCGCGAGTGGGCGCTCGAGATGCAAGTCAATCTCGAGGGCATGGAGCTCTGGGATGCCGTGGAGACCGGCAAGGCCGAGCGTAGCAAGGATCGGCGGGTGCTGGCCATGATTCTGCGCGGTGTGCCGCCGGAGATGAAGTCCGGCCTTGCTACGAAGGAGACCGCCAAGGAGGCTTGGGCAGCGGTCAAGTCGTTGTGGATGGGCGACACGCGCGTGCAGGAGGCCAAGGCGCAGCACCTCCTCAAGCAGTTCGAGAACGCGGCGTTCAAGGACGGTGAGGCGATCGACGACTTCGCCGTGCGGCTTGGCTCTCTCGCCGCGGAGCTGCGCAAGTTGGGCGAGGACATGGAGGACGAGATGTTTGCCGATTTCAAGAAGATGTCGCTGGAGGAGCTCGTCGGCAGGCTGCGCGTGGCGGAGGAACGGTGCGGCGGCGTCGAACTTGGAGGTGAACGCACCGGGCAGCTGCTGCTCATGGAGGAGCAGTGGGAGGCACGCCATCGTCAACGTCGTAACAAGGAGCATGCGCGTGGTGGCGCGGCGCAGAACGGCCGTAGCGGCGACTGCAACGACAACGACGACAGCGGCAGCACAAGTTCAAGGGCCAGCGGACGTGGTGGAAGGCGCTATCGTGGACGTTGCTACGACTGCGGCGAGCGTGGACACATGTCCAAGGACTGCCCCGAGAAGAAGAAGAAAACAGGCTCTCCTCGCCAACGTCGACGACGAGCCGACGCTCATGTAGGTTGGGCGTTCGGGGGTGTCATGGTTTAGGGGGTGATTGTTAGAATAAACCACGCCATGCGCGTGTATGTCAGTGTGTCGTGCTATGCAGGCTAGCTGCGCTGCGTGGTTCTGTTCAGGGCGTGTTGTGTCGCGGCCGTGCACGTCGTGGTCGAGTCGTAATCCAGTTCTTGTGCAAGGCTGTTGCCAGGGCTGTTTGAGTCGTAGGTTGTTAGGAGACTAGTTCGTTACATGATGACATGCAAGAGTTGAGTGGTGTGCGTGGTTGCCGGTCTGCATGGATATGTGGCGGGATGCCTGGATGAGCGAGTGGCTCTCAGAAGTCGTTGAGCGTCATGCGGATCGTGGCATGGTGGCCGGACGTGAAGGTCAGTTCCTCACGAGTCCGTGGCCTATTTGTAGCCCGAGTACCATACTTGTAAATTCCATTCCGGTACCGGCTGGAATGGCCGGAATGCCCCGTTCCGGTGCCCAAACCGGTATAGAAGGGCTGCAATCCCGTACTGGGTTAAATACCGGTCATTCCGGTCAATTCCGGCCGAAACGCCTGTTCCACCCATTCCGGTACCGGACTAAAACCAAGTGACGAAACACTTTTTCCATGTGTGAGCTATGGAGTTTAGAAAAAATATGTGAGTTTAGAAAAAATATCAGTGTGATGAAGCGTAACTATGCCATAAGTATATATTTATATGATTATTTATGTATATGTATATTCATATATTTTTAATATAATAAAGTCCGGAATGGTACACCGGTATCGGTCGATACCAGAATGTTCCATTCTAAGAGTAAAAACGGAACGGCCTCCGAAATGGAATTTACAAGTATGCCGAGTACTCCTCTGTGTTCATTTGTCGAGTCCAGTGTATAAGAAAGCCAAGATACAGGCGAGTTCGTCGCCGCGGCGTTCGTCGCCGGAAAACCACTGTTCATCTTCCAACTCGCAGGCCTAACAGGGCACCGGTGAAGCTGCTGCCGAACGTGGAGAAGCTGTTGTCGGCCACGGACCTCGGCACGCCAGGGGCGCTGCTGGCGCTCGCGCTCCCACTCCTGGCCGCGGGCCAGCCGTCGTGTACCTTGTCCCCGAGGAGCAGCCCTGGCAGGTGGCGCTGCAGGCCGTCGCCATGCTCGTCTGCGTCGTCGGGGGCGCCGCCGCCGTCGTCGCGTCCACGTTCGTGTCCAGACTACAAGGTAGCTCTTCCAGCTAGCTAGCTGATCACCAACGCTCCTCCAGCTAGCTCTTCCAACTAGCTCTTCCAGCTCGGCACGGGAGCTCGGCGGGAGCAGCTCCGCCGCAGCCTTGCGGACTCGCGTGCGGGCTCCGCCGCGTCCTCGCGGGTGCACGCGGGCAGCTCCGCTGCAGCCACGCCGTTGCTCGGCACTAGAACTCGTGGCTGGCCATGGACGCGACTGAGCTGGACCCCGGCGGCACGGTTGCCATGGATGAGGGCGAGCTCGGCAAAAGGCGGCGCGGGTTGCGCCCTCCGCTGGAGCCATGGACGGATGGGTTTGAAGCTGGAGGTGCTGGAGGAGGGAGATGAAGCTGACAAAAAGGCCCCACTTGGCAGTGAAAGGAGTTGTAGGTCCCAAATATCGGAGAGGGCGAGAGAGGAGAAAAGTAGGGGCAGCTTTGTCTTTGCGTCTGTCTATGTTGACTGGATGTCAGCGTGTCAGGCCGTGTGACGTGTCACATCTGCAAATATGGTAAAAATGAAAGAGGCGTAAGATAAGAATATTAAAAATGTAGACGTTATTATAAGAGTGAGAATCTGATAAGAGTCATCCGTTATAATGATAAAAATGTAAATTTCCCATCATTCATGACACGTGCTAATTTTTTTTCTCAATCATCTTTCTTCTCTCTTGCTGAACTATCGGGGACTACGCAGCCGAGCTACAGCCCACAGGCGGCGGCGCCGCCGCCGTTGCTGCTAGTTAGCCACCACCCGCCAGCAAGCGAAGACACAGACAGGTTGCCGCCGCCGAAGGGGACAGGGTGATCGCAAGCTCGCCGCTGGGCACGACGCGCAGGCATGCGTGTGGACGTGACGGTGCCGTGCGGCCGTGCCGGACCCGACCGAATTCTCGCTGCTCGCCCCGGCCGTGGCACTCGTTATTGGTTTGCGGGTTGTGCTGGCGATGCCCGGAGAGCTCAAGAGCGAGAGCACCAAAATTCAGGGCAGGTCGACAGTCTACTCGCCCACCGACACAGCTTTTGTCTCCGGCCGGTTTATGTGTTCGGTGAGGCGAGGTGCAGTGCAGGTACGGAAACGGCAACCCGGTGGTTAGGGTTTCAAAATCCACGAGATCTTTCGGCTCAGAACTGTGCTGAAACTAAACGTGTTGGCAATCGAATAGCCTCCTACTGCTACTATGGGAAAAGCGGCAAATTACTCTGCCCTACTGATCGTCGGTGCATGTCACAGCGACTCCAGGAAATCGGAAGACAACGATAAGTGCATACTATGGATCTTTCTTCCATTCATAACTGTGCGTAGTAAGTTTAACTTGATTTATAAAATTACTTACAACATTTTTATCTGTAATAAATTTGTTAAGGGCTCCTTTCGCATGTGGGTGAAACACTGGAAAAACAAAGGAATAGAATCCTATGATTTCGATGATGTCAGTATTCCTTTGGGAAGCCACCGGAGAAACGGAGGAAACCATTCCGGAGGAATCGTCTACTCACATCGATGTAGGAAACGAAACATCCGCCTCGAGCTCTTGTTTTCGCGAGTCCGAGGCGCCCGCGACGAGGGGAAGAGGAGCGCGAGCGCCATGGCAGCAGGCGGCGGCCCAGGAGCGCAGGCCGTTCCACCTAGCGTCCCCGCGCGCGCCTTCTGTCGGTGCTAGTTTTGGCAGGCGCTAACACCGGCTAGTAACTTGTGCTTTGCGGTTGAGGTTTCGGATGGTGTGCAAGGAGGAACACGGGAGATTTATACTGCTTCAGGCCAAGAGGGCCCTACGTCCAATGGAGAGGCGAGTCGTGTTGCCTTGCACCGGAGTGCTTGCAGTAGGGGGTTACAAGCTGAGCGAGAGAGGGAAGGGCTCCCAAGTCTCTTACGAGTGTCTAAGCGTGTACAGATTGCTTGTTGTTGTTGTTCGTTGTTGAGTGGCTGTGAGTGTGAGTGAGCTGGTGAGCGATTGAGAGCTTGTCTAAGGCTGGCCTCTGCTCTCTCTTTTATAGTTACAAGGGAAGAACTAGAGTTATACGTGTTCCCTTGTGTTACAGTACTCGGCATGGCGGGTTGGTGATGACTGGTGGCGGTCGTCAGCCACGTCTTCGTCTTGACACCTCGGCGGCGTGGCGTTAGTCATTCGGCTGATCCGCTACTGTTCCATTGGTGAGTTCCAAGGCGCCTCACAGTACTTGGTCATGGTTAGCTGCATGGCGATACGTCATGCCATCGTATCCGTCCTTGCATAGTGCAACGAGTGATAGGTTGACTTCTGGGTACAAGCCCCCGAGACTCGGGAAGCCTTGGTGCCATCGGGGGTCTGATGGGACAGAGCTGGGGGAGTGTCCTCTCTCGGGTGCTTCTTTTTCCTTGTGAGGTACACTCCAGGGGGTTGGCAAGACCGGTCGTAAGGCTTCGCACATTCACCCTGGTTGGCCGGACGACCGTCGTCCCCCATTTTCTGATGTCACACGTGTGGCCGGGGTATGGCGGTCGCCGTCGTAGTTGGCGAATCCCCTCATCAACCCGGGGAGCCATACGGTTGACTGTCCCTGTAGCGGCGTGGGAGGAGGAGGACCGTCAAATCGCCTGCCAGAGGAGATGGGGCAGTTGGTACGGCGAACGTGAGCGTTCGGGGCGTTGTTGTGTCGAGGGGCCCATCCGATGGGACTATGCCTGTAAAGTGGTCAGAGAGGTCCCTTACAGTCTAAGATTGCTCTGCTGACGTTAACTATGCATGGAATGCCTTTGAAAGATCGCGCTCGAGAGGGATGGTGAAGCTCGGGCGAATCGGAGAATCGGTGCTCGAAGGTGCCGCTTTCCCGAGCTCTCTCGGGGAGGCTCGGACGAATCGGAGAATTGGCGCCTGAGGGTGCCGCTTCCCCGAGGGTAGGTTTGCGTAGATGCATCATCATGGGCCTCCGTAGGCACGGCCTTCGTGGGCCACCGCTGGCCTCACCTGGGCCAGGTCGTGTTGGGAATGTATGTTTTTGAATCGAAGTTGGGTACCCCATACTTTGGTACCCGACACCTTCCCTGCCAGTGTCTGGCGCTGGCTCCGGCTCGTCGCGCCCGAAGCAGGCCAGGGGCAGCGAGGAGGCCGGGGGAGCAGGCGGCGGCGGGGGCTGCGGGTGGCGCGAGGTGGCCAGGGGAGCAGGCGGCGGCGGGGGCTGCGGCCCGATGGCGGAGGAGGCAGAGGACGAGCAGCCGAAGGCGGCGCGATGAGGCTAGTGGAGCAGGCTGCGGCGGGGGCTGTGGCGCAGCGGCGGAGGATGCGAAGAAGAAGGCCCGTGGTCCGCCGCGAGCTCGGCATCGCCACTGCCACGGTGCCGCCGCCGCGCTGCGCGCTTGAGGAGGAGGGGGCTCGAGCCGAGCGAGCAGAGCAGGGAATGAAGCGGAGGATTTTTTTTTTCCTTTTGTTGAAAACTGGAGTGGTCCCCCCGTGATCCAAAGGATCCCCTCCTTTCCTTCCCAGATCCTATAGGTATCCAAAGGCCATCGAAAAGGCGGAGAAAGGGATTTCTACCTTAGGTTTACGGTTTCCTCTATTTTTCCTGTCCTTCCCCAGTGAGCCAAAGGAGCTCAAAAAAGCTATATTTAATATTTATCTATTAATATTAATTATATACTATAAATATGAATATATATTTAAAATTGTTTTTCGAAAGACGAAAACGATTTAGATGTTTAGGGGATAGAGTGAGTAACTAAAAGTAAACTGTTTTCTTGAACAAACAGAGTATTTATGGGTTACGAAGAGAATAACAGTTCTGAAACTGCTAGACTGATGGGTTGCGTAGGCAACAGTAAGGGCCTGTTAGGATTCCACGAACTAACAACTAGTTGGTTAAAGTTTAGTCTTTGAGAATTCAAACATGTGAACTAGTGAGTGGACTAACAACTACTTTAAGCCCCAACTAGTTGTTAGTTGACTAGTCCATAAAACCTAACTATTTGTGGCTAACAATTAGTTCTAGTGTATGGTAGCGCTTGTTAGTCCTCGGATCTAAACATGACTGAACTAATTACTAGTCAATAAACTACTAGTTCAGCTAATCACTAGTTCGAACTAATCACTAGTCTAGTTCATCCAAACGTGAACTAACAAGCTGCTCTACTTGGCAACAACGGCCAAACCATCCGGCACCGCACGTCCACCTGTCGGGCCACAACCGGCAGTACAAGCCCCATCACGATTCAAACAGAACCAAAGCCTCTCCAACGGGTATCATTCATATCCTTCCTTGTTGATCGGTACAGTACCGGGCACCGTGCGCCGGGCCCAAGCGACGACAGGACAGGAGGAAGAGGAACGATGCCTGTCCCCGCGCGCACGAATAGCACAAAACAGCTCCGGGCAAGCAGAGGACCACCTCACGTACGTCGGTACTACTGTGAGGAGGAAGAAAAAAAAAAGGGCTTTTCGCGTTCCATCAAAGCCACATTCCCGTACCGGCGCCGTGCGCCGAACACAGCAACTCATCACCATTCACCACCGATCGACCCGGAGTTCCGGACCCTGCACCATCATTCGGTGCCAAAAAGGCCGGACGAGACGAGACGCACCGCCCGCCGACGGCGGCGGCCGATCCCAAAAGCTCGCTCGCGGAACGGACATTGGCGTGCCGAGACGGCAAAAAAGAAAAAGAAGGAGAGAAACGTGTGCGGGTGAAGGATCGCTGTCCCGCGGGGGGTGAAACGTTGCCTACGATTCACATTCGTCTGATCGAAAGCGCCCGCGCAGCGGCGCCGGAGCGGAGAGAGATCCGCGCGCGGTTCGGCAGTGCCATTCACGGGGCGCGACCGCGCGCTCGCTGCGGCGGCAGCAACGCTGCATCTACCCCTGCCCTTCCCCCTCCGTGACCGTGTCGTCGACGGGGTCACCGCGACAACCGTAGAGAACGCGAGCGGGCAACTCTCGTGCACAGTGGACCAGTATTCTGTGAATCTGCTGTAGCCGTGACTACGCATGTGTGTCAGGAAAACGCGCGCGCACTCGTGCTCGGTAGTTTTTTTTGAGAGAGATAGAGAGAGAGAGAGGGGTGTTCGACCCAGTAACAACTACTACACATTACAAAATACATATAGGAGTATTTTGTTTGATATAAAAGAAAATTTAAAACTAGGTAAAGAACATAAAAATATTTTAGAGAAGAAAAAAAATAATTAGCCCAACGTCTTTAACATTCATATGGCAATCTAATTTTTGGGCTAGAAAAAAAAATTACAGGAATAATAGGAAGACTAATTCAAAATAATATAGGTGTTAATGGAGATCAGTTCGGAAAGAGAGTAAACAAGAAGTCACTAATTATATTTAACTAGCTTATTACAGGTTATTGTAGTAACAAAAGAGACGAAGAAAAATTATAGAAAGATTACCTTTTAATTATAAAAAGACACTATAATAGAATAATATGGACGAGGACAAGGAATTAAAGTACAAATAATATCATCAAATAGTTAAGTAAAATATGACGGAAGCAAAAAGAGCCCGTTTACATTGTCTATTTTTGTAAAATTTATACTGAATCAACGTGCTAACTTTTATAATAAATATCCAATCATGATTTATTTAGACTCAAAAAATTCGTGTTACAACTTTTTTGTGAAGATATTAAATTAGTTTAAATTTTTTATCAATATTTAATGCTCCATACATGGGTTTAAACATTGATGTGTCGAAACTTTTAGTATTTGACGATGGATCTAAATAGGACAGTGTAGGTGGGGAGGGGGGTGTCGGTGCTAATTTTGGCGAGGCTAACACCGGCTAGTAAATATGTGTTTTGCGGTTGAGGCTACGGATGGTGTGCAAGGGGAACACAGGGATTATACTGGTTCAGGCCGAGCAAGCCCTACGTCCAGTGGAGAGGAGAGTCGTGTTGCCTTGCACCGGGGTGCTTGTAGTAGGGGTTACAAGCTAGTCGAGAGAGGGAAGTGCTCCCAGGTCTCTTGTGAGTGTCTAAATGTTTACAAGTCGTTTGCTGTGAGTGAGAACTTGGAACTTCTCCGTCCGTTCTCCTTTTTTTCTTTCTCTCGTCTCTGCCCTCCCTTTTATAGCCGCAAGGGAGAGGCAAAGGCGGCTACGACGCTACCTATTAAAATAGTGAAGAGTTGCTGTTCTCGGTTTGACTAGCTGCTGCCTTTTCTCCGTGTCTCCGGGGTTTGGGTATGGCTATCTTGGTTCGCGAGTTTCAAGGTAGAAACAGTCGTCTGACCATGTCTTGTCGTCGGCTCTCTGGGTCTTCTGGATATGGCCGTCATGGTCCGCTCGACTTTGGTGCGTTTACACCTGCCGGCTATCCTTCCGTACGATGTGACAAGAGGGAGAATCACCTTGGGGCGCTGTTTCCCGAGGCTCGGGATCGTGCTCGTCCTTTCGTGTGGACGGCGCAGTGGGCGTCTTTCCCGAAACGGGGCGGCGCACCGTGGACCATACCGTGGAGGACGATCGTAGTGGGCCCATCAAATCTTGGGGCGTTGTTTCCCGAGGCTCGGGATCTTGAAGGCGTGCTCATCCTTTCGTGTGGACGGCGCAGTGGGCGCCTTTCCCGAAGCGGGGCGGCGCACCGTAGACCATACCGTGGAGGACGGTCGTAGTGGGCTCATCAAATCTGCTGTCAGGAAAATCCCGACAGGTGGTATGGCCATCAAGGGCGAGCGAAGCATAGTCGCGTCGAGAGTCTCGCCTGACGGGACAGTGCTTGTAAAGTGGTCAGAGAGATTTCTTATGGTCCAAGATTGCTCCGCTGACATCACCCGTGCCTTGGATGCCGACTTTGGCGCCGTGGATGCCGCTCTCCCGAGTTCTCCCGAGGAGGCTTCGGGCGAGGCTCGGGCGAATCGGAAACTTGGGCGCCCAGGACGCCACCTCCCGAGCTCTCCCGAGGAGGCTCGGGCGAATCGGAGGCTTGGGCGCCCAGGACGCCGCCTCCCGAGCTCTCCTGAGGAGGCTCGGGCGAATCGGAGAATTGGGCGCCCAGGACGTCGCCTCCCGAGCTCTCCCGAGGAGGCTCGGGCGAATCGGAGAATTGGGCGCCGAGGACGCCGCCTCCCGAGCTCTCCGGAGTAGGCTCGGGCGAATCGGAGAATTGGGCGCCGAGGACGCCGCTCTCCCGAGCTCTCCCGAGGAGGCTCGGGCGAATCGGAGAATTGGGCGCCGAGGACGCCGCCTCCCGAGCTCTCCGGAGTAGGCTCGGGCGAATCGGAGAATTGGGCGCCGAGGACGCCGCTCTCCCGAGCTCTCCCGAGGAGGCTCGGGCGAATCGGAGATTTGGGCGCCCAGGACGCCGCTCTCCCGAGCTCTCCCGAGGAGGCTCGGGCGAATCGGAGAATTGGGCGCCGAGGACGCCGCTCTCCCGAGCTCTCCCGAGGAGGCTCGGGCGAATCGGAGATTTTGGGCGCCCAGGACGCCGCTCTCCCGAGCTCTCCCGAGGAGGCTCGGGCGAATCGGAGATTTGGGCGCCCAGGACGCCGCTCTCCCGAGCTCTCCCGAGGAGGCTCGGGCGAATCGGAGATTTGGGCGCCCCGGACGCCGCTCTCCCGAGCTCTCCCGAGGAGGCTCGGGCGAATCGGAGATTTGGGCGCCAAGGACGCCGCTCTCCCGAGCTCTCCCGAAGAGGGTCGGGCGAATCGGAGATTTGGGCGCCGAGGACGCCGCTCTCCCGAGCTCTCCCGAGGAGGCTCGGGCGAATCGGAGAATTGGGCGCCGAGGACGCCGCTCTCCCGAGCTCTCCCGAGGAGGCTCGGGCGAATCGGAGATTTGGGCGCCCAGGACGCCGCTCTCCCGAGCTCTCCCGAGGAGGCTCGGGCGAATCGGAGATTTGGGCGCCCCGGACGCCGCTCTCCCGAGCTCTCCCGAGGAGGCTCGGGCGAATCGGAGTTTTGGGCGCCGAGGACGCCGCTCTCCCGAGCTCTCCCGAGGAGGCTCGGGCGAATCGGAGATTTGGGCGCCCCGGACGCCGCTCTCCCGAGCTCTCCCGAGGAGGCTCGGGCGAATCGGAGATTTTGGGGCGCCCAGGACGCCGCTCTCCCGAGCTCTCCCGAGGAGGCTCGGGCGAATCGGAGATTTGGGCGCCCCGGACGCCGCTCTCCCGAGGAGGCTCGGGCGAATCGGAGATTTGGGCGCCAAGGACGCCGCTCTCCCGAGCTCTCCCGAGGAGGCTCGGGCGAATCGGAGATTTGGGCGCCCAGGACGCCGCTCTCCCGAGCTCTCCCGAGGAGGCTCGGGCGAATCGGAGATTTGGGCGGCTCGCCCGAGGAGGCTCGGGCGAATCGGAGATTTGGGCGCCAAGGACGCCGCTCTCCCGAGCTCTCCCGAGGAGGCTCGGGCGAATCGGAGATTTGGGCGCCGAGGACGCCGCTCTCCCGAGGAGGCTCGGGCGAATCGGAGATTTGGGCGCCCCGGACGCCGCTCTCCCGAGCTCTCCCGAGGCGGCTCGGGCGAATCGGAGATTTGGGCGCCCCGGACGCCGCTCTCCCGAGCTCTCCCGAGGAGGCTCGGGCGAATCGGAGATTTGGGCGCCCAGGACGCCGCTCTCCCAAGCTCTCCCGAGGAGGCTCGGGCGAATCGGAGATTTGGGCGGCTCGCCCGAGCTCTCCCGGGGAGGCTCGGGCGAATCGGAGATTTGGGGGGCTCGCCCGAGCTCTCCCGGGGAGGCTCGGGCGAATCGGAGATTTGGGCCTCTGTAGACGCGGCCTTCGTGGGCTTCGACTGGCCTTACTTGGGCCAGACCAAGTTGGGAATGAGCGTTTTTTGCATGGAAGTTGGGTACCCCTAACTTTGGTAACCGACAGGGGGCAATGGCCCCTCCAGCCCCCTTGGCTTTGGTGGCGGTTGCGGGAGGCCTGGTGGAGGCGGTGCCAACGGCTGGTGTGGGAGGGCTGGTGGAGGTGGCAGCGCCAACGGTCGCTAGAGCGCTGGTGGAGGAGGCGACGGTGGCACCGACAGCTAGTGCTCCGGCGTCGGTGACAACTGTGGCTTGTTGACTGCGAAGTAGGAGAAAAGCTAAACCTTTAAGCTTAAGCATGTATTTATATATCGAGTGTGAGTTCACTGAGTTGATAGTGTTATTTATTATGGAGTGATTGATTACTTATAAGTTACTCCCTCCGTCCTAAAATATTTGTCGTTTACGTTTTCTGATAATTAACTTTGACTAATATATATTAAAAATTATTAACAATCATGGTAATAATTAGTATTATTGGAAAGATCTTTCAACCTAGTCTTTTAATAAATTTATTTAGAGATATAAATGTTACACGTATTTTGTATAAATCGAGTCAAACTTAAAACACATAAACCAACGGTGACAGCTATTTTGAGATAGAGGGAATAGTCTCTTTTTTTTAAGAACGCTAAGGTCAGTGTAACATTAGAATGTGTTCTTTTCGGATGGGTAATAACGCGTTAGGTACATATTCACTTGTCCAGATTTTAATTTTTTAAAGATATAAAGTAGTATTAGCATCAGACGAAATGTGGAATCCCAGATCACTGGCGTCGCCCTTCCCAGATCGGTGACCAAATGCTCTATACCATTTGGCCCAGAAATTCAACGGCCGTGCGTCTCGTCGTTACACATGCATTGAGCTGAGATGACGAGGCCAGGAAGGCTCGCAGGCTCCGGCTCGAAATCGAATCGAAGGCGCCATTGATCAGCAGAGGGAAAGTGGTGCGAGCAACTGGGATTCGGAAAGCGCACACGCGGAGTACTCGCGACTCGATCCATGTAGGTATCGGATCAGTAAAGAGTCTAAAGACGACGGGCATACTGTGTACACGTAGCATGGATTACGGAACAAGAACGGACTGGTAGTCATGAGCTTACGGAACACGAAATATACTGCGGAGTAGTATGAGCGTATCCCAAGTGTAAATAAATACATATCCAGCGCTATCCTTACTTTGTATCGATTTGTCGACTTGTTCGTACCCGAACGCGACCAAAAACGCCAACTTGTTCGATTTGTCACCTTACAGGTATGAGCTTACTGCGTATACAGTTGTTTATTTTTCCTGTCATATACGAAACAGTATATACAGATGTTCATTGTCAGTTTGTCACATACTGTACGAAACAGAGATGATATTTTCGAATCCATGACAGTGACACACGCTCTGGTAAAACTTTTCCGAAAGATAATCCCTTTTCTGAGTAGGAAATAAGAAGTTTATTCGGAGAGAGGATTTTTATTTTAATTTTTTCGCAAGGGTTCAGGGAGAAAAAAAAAAGGTGCTCAATCGGACTTCAGGAGGGAGAGGGTGAAAAAAAAAAAGGCTTAAAAAAACTACAGGAAAGTGCGCGAGCATATTTTAAGCAGCCCTCCACGCCCACATCCGACTGCTCTCTCCCAGGACAGCCCGTCAGCAGCCAGCTCCCCTCCCGCTCCCGCCCGCTCTCCGGAGGGAGCCGCCGGGCCGGCGGCGATGGGGCACGGCGCTAGCTGCGGCCGCCCAAGCGAGGAGGTGGACTTCTTCGGCGCGGCGCAGTCCGGGGACATGGCCCGCCTCGCCGCCGCTCTCCGCTCCCGCCCCACCTTGCTCAGCCGCAACACACTCTTCGACCGCCTCTCCGTGCTCCACATCGCCGCCGCACACGGCCACCTCCAGGTACCAGCTCCGAGACGCCGGCGCCGCCCGCCACTCGCTTTAGCTCTCGATCTCTAGCTTTCAGTCTCGCCACCAACCGCGCACCGCGCACCTGTCTGTCTTCTGGTTCGTCGCCTGCGTGGATGGGATGCTGACGACCTCGGCGTGCGATTGCTTAACCTTCTCTCCCTCTTTCTTTCTTCTCTTTTACAGGTGGTCTCCCTGGCATTGGATCTTTGCGTGCACCCCGACGTCGTTAACCGCCACAGGCAGGTTTGCTCACTGCCGCCGCCGCCGCTGTTCCGCATCTCGTTCCCCTCTAGTCTTCCCTGTTGCTCCCGGCTGACACCTCCGGCCTTCAATTTTGCCGCAGACGGCGTTGATGCTCGCGGCGATGCACGGGAAGACCGACTGCGCCCGGCGGCTGCTCGACGGCGGCGCCAATGTGAGCATCTAAATGAATGGAACTTGCAGGCTATGGCTATATATATCAGTTCTTGGAGTCGGGCTACTAAAATGGTGTTCCCGATTTGGGATTTGGGGTGTGCAGATGGTGATGTTCGATTCCACGCACGGGCGGACGTGCCTGCACCACGCGGCGTACTACGGGCACGCCGACTGCCTCCGGACCATCCTCTCGGCGGCCAAGTCCGCGCCGGCGGTCTCGGAATCCTGGTTGGTTGGCCTTCGTCACCGTCTCGCTTGCTGCTCTTTGGGCTGGCTGGTTTGGCCCCCCTTGCTAATGTGTTGTCAGCTGCTGTGGGAGTGCAGGGGGTTCGCGCGCTTCGTGAACGTGCGGGACGATACCGGAGCGACGCCGCTGCACCTCGCGGCAAGGCAGGGCTGGCGGCGCTGTGTCCACGTCCTGCTCGAGAACGGCGCCATCGTGTCCGCCTTCAGCGGCGCCTTCGGGTGAGGATTCCTGCCCTGCCGCTGCCCCCCATCTCATATCATGTCAAACAACGTATTTTTATGTGGAAAAAATCGCTCCTTTTGAGGAAAGTTTTGTGTCATTTGCATATGACTCGAGCGCGCGCTCCTGCAGATTCCCCAAGAGCACGGCGCTTCATTTGGCCGCGCGCGGCGGCAACCTGGACTGCGTCCGGCAGCTCCTCTCCTGGGGCGCCGACCGCCTCCAGCGAGACTCCGTCGGGTGAGCGAGTATTTTTTTGCTACACCGCTGCTACACCAGAACAGGGCACAGGGCAGCCGGCAATGGCATGACGGCGGCCGCCTGGAATGCCGAGGCAAATGTTTGACTACTGCTGTGAATCGTATACGTTCGTGCTGATGCGGCCGGTTGGCTTTCTGCAGGAGAATTCCGTATGATGTGGCCGTGAAGCGAGGGCACGTCGCGTGCGCGGCGCTGCTGAACCCGTCGTCCCCGGAGCCGATGGTCTGGCCGTCCGCTCTCAAGTTCATCAGCGAGCTGGAACCCAACGCCAAATCCCTGCTCGAAGCAGCCCTGATGGAGGCCAATAGAGAGAGGGAGAGGAGGATCCTGAAAGGGACAAAGAACGCAGTGCCGTCGCCATCGCACCACGATGACGACGGCGCCCGTGGTGGCACCGCCATTGCTGAGGTAAAACTCCCGAGTCTTCCATTGCAAGTTGCATATATAGTACAAAATATATCTTTTGTTGCTATTCATCATGGCATTCTTGTCTTGGTAATGATTCAGGGTAAATTCCTTTTGCTTTGCCGATCGTTATGATCACAGTCGTCTGAACTTAGTCAAATCCCAAGTGTCACCTACGCTGCACGATTTAGAGTTTCAACACAGGGTCACTTGCTCCAACACGTACTAGCGCTATAAATAAGCATCCTTGTTGATCCGAGAGAGACTAATGACACCTTGAAAAGGGTTCAAGATGTGTATATTAAGGAAAGCATAGCCAGCAGTTGTCAGCGTGATGGTTACTGGCACTATTTTAACGCTGTGCTTATCGGTAATGCCAAGCGTAGCACATGTTTGCCAAACGGCGGGCAGCATAGCAGCAATGTGCGCATCCACTTGCTCGATTGGCCCATTGCACATCTGAGCAACTGCGCCAATCCATATGAGCTCAGCATTATTCAAAACATCTCCATCCGGACGATTACACATGCATGATCTTGGTACGCGGATCTTGTGCCCGTGCAGGCTAGCGACGCGGCGGAGGTGTGCAGCATCTGCTTCGAGCAGGCGTGCAGCATCGAGGTCCGGGAGTGCGGGCACCAGATGTGCTCGGCGTGCACGCTGGCGCTGTGCTGCCATGCCAAGCCCAACCCGGCGACGCAGTGCCAGCCGCTGCCGACCTGCCCGTTCTGCCGCGGCGGCATCGCCCGGCTGGTGGTGGCCACGCGGACGAGGGCCGGCGGCGACGACGAGGAACGGAGCAGGCTGGAATCGCCCAGGCACCGCCGGTCCCGACGGTCCACGAACCTCAGCGGCGACGCCGGCAGCACCAGCAGCACACTCATGGGCAGCATCGCCTCCTCCATCGGCAAGATGGGCCGCCGGCGAACAGATAGCAGCGAGCAGGTCGACGACAAGCCGTAGCAAGATCATTGTTGTTTCCTTTCAGGCATCCATCCATGCATAATCCACATGAAATCGGTGCATATATATATATATATATGATATCATCCTACACACTGTCGCCGCCGCTCCCAACCCCATCATCCCTCAAGGAACGAACAGGCCGCTGTTTTTGTAGATTATATTCTTTTTGGCAAATGAGTTATTCACCTGTGTAGATTCATTCAAGAGAGCCAGTGCTGTAGCATGCTAGATGCGATCAGCGATCATCCGAATAAGCATCCCGTCCTGGCGTCCTTGCCTGGCAACCCCATGCCCGGCCCCGTGGATGTTGTTCTTGAAAGGCTGCTGTACATGTCTGATTTGCAGAGATCTGGCCGGTCTGGTGATGACAACCCGGTACAAATCCATGTGACCGATTCGCATGCTCCTATATGATTACCCGAATGGGGCTGCGCCGCTCAGCGTTTTTTAGCCAGCTGCGGCCCTCAGAATTTGTCCCAATCTTCGTCAAGATCTTGGCTCCGGTCCTGAATTCTGATGTGGTGATTGCCTGTGGTGCTGGCCATTGCCCATTGGGGCATTGGATCCCATGAACGATGGTGGAAACTGGGGACAGCGATCGTCGCAAGTTCCCTCTTGATCCAACCATCTCCAGTTCGGACACAGATCCTGTGCAGTGTTATTCACACTGCAAGATAAGCAGTGGACTTATCTGAGACACTCATCTGCTGGGCAACGGTAGGATTAGGATCTTCTTTTTCTCACTCATTTCTTTATCTCACTTTGTACTCAGACAAATACAAAAATAATTTAAGTGCACGACTTGTCAAAAAAAAAGTGCACTAGCAGACCACATATGGTGATCAGCATATATACATGCCCATGTACTGAACATTCAAGATAGCGGTTTGCTGAATTATCAGCCGTACAGAACAATGCCCATATACTGAACATAGTGGATTTGTTTGATCCAGGATACTAATTCAATGCTAAATCGTAGTTATATTTTACTCTAAACTGGAGATTTTTTAACCCAAAAGCTGAATACAAAAGCTGAACAGGAGAGCATATAGCACTTTTCCTATCTTCATATACAAAATACTGTATCACCCAATAGCAGACTTGATCATGCCTTCAGTACATAGCCTACAAACAAAGATAATTCAGGTAATGCCGCTTTATTGATTAAATGAACTAATACAATTTATATACACTTACATTTATATTCTGCTAAAAATACCAATCATGTATCCCTCCAACAGTGTCATGATTAGTGGCATCTTGAATAACACTTGAACTCTGAAATGAGATAGAGGAAGGTAGATGGGAAAATCAACAGCTTTAGATTTTCTTTTAAGAAAAGAAGAAAGCCAACGTACCTTGATAAGTTCAGAAAAACTACTAAGTGACTCATATTGTTGAGATATTTCCAAATTAACATCTATGTTTTGCTCATATGCTTGGAATTCTTGCACAGGGTTTCCACTTTCTTCATGTTGTGTAGCTTTCTTTGTTGTCTTCTTGTTCGCTTTCTTTGTTGCCTCATCAATACTGCTAAATGTCATACTTATTTTAGTAATCCAAAAGGAAGCTGCTGGTACAACCACCCTGTAGTTATAAATATTGTGTTAGTTCTATATTTCATTAGTAACAATCACATTAACCAATTAGACAAAATCAAAATATTGTTTTTCCCTAAGATTCTTGACATTTCAACAAATTTAATTCAACTACGCAGGAACTGATTAGCTAGTTTTGGAATAAGGATGAGCACAACCTTGTAGGCGATTCATCGAACACCTGTTGGGTGTCATTCATGGCACCATCTTCTGCGGCTGTTGGGGTGCTTCCTGGAGTGCTTTACGCCATGGGAGGTTGCACGGGGGCATGGGGAAGGTGCTTGGCGCTGGCCTTCTTCGACGTGCACGGATGCTCGGTGTCGGCGCGGACGCCTCCTGGAGTGATGGGACAAGGACATTGGAGGACTGCAACTTCTACAGGCACATGAGGTGCAGCATCGCCTCCACTACCTGCGAGGAGAGGCTCTGGGCGTTTCATGGTGCACTAGCTCGCCGGCCTCCGTGCGCTCGCCAGCCGCCGGACGGCCCGATGCTGGACTCGCTCTCCTAGCAATATGGCGCCAAAGCTCTGGAGTTTCCCTCCAAGAAAATCAGGGGAAAGAAAAGGTAGAAACCCATCCCAACCGTTTATCATCAGATGAGTGTCCCAGATATGGCCACTGCTTATCTTACAGTGTGAATAGCCACTGCACAGGATCTGTGTCCCTCCAGTTCTCCACCAGTACATTTTTATCAGGGACTCCACCACTATACTGTATTTTTATCGGGGAGGGCGAGGGGAGATTTGGGCTGTGTTTAGATCCCAGTTACAGTTGCAATTCTGCACTGTAGCACGTTCGTTTGTATTTGATAACTTTTGTCCAATCATGGCCCAAGTAGGCTTAAAAGATTCGTCTCGTGATGTACATACAAAAAGTACAAACATGCAAATATTTCGTCTACATAATGCTCCATGCAAGTGCCGCAACGTTGATGTGACTAGCTGCAATTGCAATTTACAGTGGATCTAAATAGGGCCTTGGGCCCTGTTTAGATGCACTGCAAATTACAATTGTATTTAGTCACATCAACGTTGCGGCACATGCATTAGATCCACTGTAAATTGCAATTACAACTAGTCACATCAACGTTGCGGCACTTGCATGGAGCATTATGTAGACGAAATGTTTGCATGTTTGTACTTTTTGCATGTACATCACGAGATGAATCTTTTAAGTCTACTTAGGTCAGGATTGGACAAAAGTTATCAAATACAAATAAACATGCTACAGTACAAAATTGTAACTGCAACTGAGATGTAAACACAACTTGGACCCGACTGCTGCTAGATGGGAGAGGGCAGCTGCTGCCAGTCATTGACGTCATGGCTTCTCTGTCCCCAATCAGCCGGAGTTTTTAAGTGCTCAGTCAGCAGGTGTTAATGCACAATTATTTAGTCCTGGTACTGGCTGCTGACCGTCTGTTGACTTGTTGGACCTACTGTATAGGTGGGGGCCCACGGTGAAGTGTGGCTGAGAAAAAAAAGAGGGCTTGCCTGTTTGATGCACTCCAACTGAATTTTAGCAGGTTAATTTAGTCAGGTAGCTAAACTTTAATGATAGATGTTTAGATACTTTAGCTAATTAAAAATATTTGACCATATTACCCCATATTAGTTCTATTATTTAGATAGCTAGACTTTACTAGCGATGTTTGTATGCTCTAACTAAACTTTAGTTGATGGTAGTTTCGTCATTAAGGCATTTTAGCCGGTTAGCTCGTTGAAATATGTAAAGGATTGTGTATATTTCAGTCTCTAGATAAAGTTTATCTAAGTTTAGCTATGAACTGTTTGATGCACCATAGCTAAAATTTAGTTGGTGCATCCAAAGAACCTAAAAAGTTTGCTAGATTTTTTACTAATTTTTAAATAATATAGTAAAATATGAGCTCGTTTGCTAGCAAGTTCTTGCAGGTGCCGGTCTCAGTATCAGTCCCTGCAAAACAAATTGGTCAAAAATACAAGAGTCATGGATTGGGGATTGGGGCTTTGCAAGAACTCAAGAGGAGTATGCCCTGCAAAACAAATTGGGCAAAAATACAAGACACATCGATTGGGGATTGAGCTTTGCAGACAGCTCGCTGGGCATTTTTCAGCACCTGGCTACCTGGGGGCTTTGAGTATGAACATGTGCAGAGCATCCGGAAGAAAGAAACAACAATAGTCCATGCGCTGACAGTGAACGAGATGACCTTTCCCAGAAAACGAGGAGAGCCGACGTGACATCACTTGGCCATGAATGTGCAGGAAATGTGACGATGTCAGCAGCCGGTGTCCGTAGAAAGAAACAATGGCGAGGCTGACCGACCGTGCATATGACAGGTTCTCTCATACTTTCGCGAGGATACAGTATTCTGAACGCGAGCCATGACAACAACAACGGATCGTGTACCGGAAGCGCTGCGTGCGCGGCGCTGCCGCTAGCATACATACGAAGCAGAAGCAGGCCGCTAGTGTCTCCACAAAGCCGATAGATACTGTGCACGGAGACGCATCCAACCAATAACGGAGCCAGAAATTTTTTTAGCTGGGCGAATAATACATACGGCAGAAATTCAATTAACATTCATCAAATTGATATGCTCTTTTGCTAAAGAATAAAAAAATCATTAAATTGACAAATCAAGATGCTCATGAATAATAGCATTTGTTATGCTCTTCTTACCAATACCAATATCGGACACATCTATGCTTCCACCTCGCTCTCTGCCTCAGCAGTGCGAGCGCCGGTGTGCTGCCGCTCTGGACGAGGAGACCGCCGGGTGGCGGGCGGCAAGGCGGATGCTGCCGCTCCGGCGAGCGGCGAGCGGAAGTGCGGCGGCCGGTGGGGCGAGCGATGCGGCGGCCGGCGGGTAGAACCGCAGAACGGCAGCAGGGGTGCGGCGAGAGGGCGATGCGACTATGCGAGATGACGGCGGAACTGCGAGAGATCGCTCGCTCGATGCCGATACGAGATGGCACAAAATTTAGGTCTTTACTGGGAGTCTGGGACTAGGCTTCACGGCCAAACAAAAAGGCCCAGCAAGGAGGCGACCGACTCTCTTCCTCGCCTCGTACATCGTCAGGATGCCGGCTCGCCGTTCTGCCTCACGTCGCGCTCTGTCGGACGCTGGAGATAGAGAAGTGGGGGTGAGGGGGTCTGGAGGTCTGGTGCTACGACGCCAGTAGCTGGGGCGGCCGCCCCACCCCGCCGCTAGGGTGGCTACGTCGTTGCATCCAACAGTTTGGCCGACGTACTGCTCGGAGCTGTTGCAATCGGAATAGCAAGTCCATCAGCTGGTGCATGTTCTTTGTAGTGCCAGTCGCCGATGTATGGTCTCTGGGCAGACGCGGAGCGGAAGCAAAGGAACAAAATTGGAAAGAAACGGTAGGAAAGACATGAGAAGAGATACCACTCTTTTCGCTTGAACTTGCCAGCCAGCATCAGCCAGCCATTCAGCAGTGTTTTTCTCTCACAACAATCAGCCGGCCAACCATATGATATAGCCAGCCGAACAGAGTGGTTGTTAACTGTCCATTGGCAACAAATACCTGCCGTTACTGTAACAGTAAGGCGGCAAAGGAGACGTACTACTAAACAGTAAGGCACCGCGTCTCCCGGTCGACACCATTATATGCAACGGATAAACGGATTGAGATAAAAATCGACATGAGCCGGTGCTGCACTATGCACCAATCGCTTTATTCGCTTAAAATAATTTCAGCTTATTTTCAGTCATAAAACGGTATTTTTTCTGACAACAATTCAGCCAGCTGGACTGAGTGACTGTTATGTCACCAGCCCACTCCTGTTAGCATGGCATATAAAAAGGGAGCCAATCGATAAATTAAAAATCACCAGAGAGATTATCCATGTTTTTCCCTGATAGTACTCCGACACAAGTGATGTACCATCACAATTCACAATCACAATAATTCGAAGCGGCCGTCCTGTACTGTACCTGCCATGGCCATGGGATGATGGCTCCCTGCTACAGAGTGGTTTACTTGCAACTGCCCCAGGTCCCCAAGGATTAGCCGCGGTGGCAGTAGACGAAAAGAGACGCTAATTGTGGAGCAGATGAATAGATTGGCATGTCTGTCACTTACACTAGCGCCTGTACCCAGCATCCGTACAATTTTATCAGGGAAGATAATGTCACTCTATTCGGCTGAGGTGAATTTGGCTATAGTTAAATTGTTGTGAGAAGCAAATACTATTCTATAACTGAAAATAAGTTGAATCTATCTCAAACATACAGAGTAAGTACTAAGCTTTTTGGTTTAAGTTTTTTTTAGGAATTTTGGTTTAAGTGTACCAACGGTGGTCGTCGAGGGCATCTATATTATGGGCTGTGCGACCAGGGCCCAGAATTCTCTACCCGGATGGGCTAATCGCGAGGTGCAAGAGCCCACGTCTGGTGTTTTTTTGACGAAAAAACGTGGGATCCCAAAAAACGCAAAAGTTAGCGCCTATCTCTACCTTTCAAATTCCGGGTCCAAGCTCAGCCACCCGATTAAATCCATGTCACCCGTTAACCCGCAACCATAGGATCCGGTAAATGTGCTAGTTTGCTGATGCATTCAACGCTTTCTAATTCAGTGACCCAATGGATTCCTAAGTTTTGTACATAGGACAGTTGTTCTTTCCGGTTATCAAGTGAGAACATGTCTCTAATTTCTTGTGGGGCTATTCACTTGACCCATCAGCAGCCATAAAATCATATTTTTCTTTCACAATAAATCAACATCAATCAAAATCGACACTTATTTTCAATTCAAACGAACAGGCCACTATATTTGTTGGGTCTGATCGAATTAATCTGACCAACATAACTCCACTGAAGAAATAGATGAAATTTCATGGAGCCATTTCAAGATCCTAACAATGTTTTTGTAATTTAAAAGTCAGCACCACCACCAGTGAAGCAATGAAACACAATAAATAAATCACACACGTTGTACAGTATTTTTCAGTAAGCCACAATTCAGTAATTTTGCACTGAGATGAAATAAACAGTACGAGGGGAAAGTATAAGACATGGTAAACATTACATGTATCATGAAAGAAGGAAGAGTAAAAAACCATATGCAGGATGGACATTTGGTCTACCAAAATTAACATTTGACAAAAGTGATCGTGGCTACCATAAGCTACTTGCCACGGTGAAATTTAGCCATTAATAATCATGGTTATCAATCCGAGCATTGTCATACAACCCATTTCCCCTACCATCATGCTACAGAATTGAATAATACAGAATAAAGAGCAGAGAGCAGAAGTGGTAAAGTGATAAATGGTGAGAATGATTAGCGCTTGAGCCCATCAATAATCTCGGCCAGTATGAAGAGACCATCGGGCAGTACATACTGGCTACAGGATCAGATAATGTCTTGAAGAACTTGAACCCTTCCTGTTTACATATTTATTGGTGTGATCACATAAGAAGCTACGTCAATATTAAAAAAGTAGCACATTTAGTTACTCCATTTAAATCATGATATGTGTTTCATTCAAAAATTAGGAAGTGAGTAATAGAAAAGTAACTTATGGGACAAAGAAACCAAGGAATGAGCATACCAAGAAGTAGCTTGTATCATCAAGAAAGCTCATGTTAAGCTTCTCATCTACTTCCAGGGCAACGGAAGCTCCTTTTACATTGAAATCCAGCACAAGGAAGTAAAACAGTATGCATAAGAAAAAAGAAACTGAGATATAGTCCAACCAGCTGGAGATACCAACTGTTATGGAGAGCTAAGAAGAAATACTTCCCAACAATTGAATCATGGATAGAACATATTGCTTAGTTGTGCTGCTTTTGATTTTCTTTATTAGTTTTCTTATTTCCTGAGCCGCCTAGTAGTCTCTCTTCTGCTTTATTTTTCTAGGCTTTTGTAGTTATCTTCTTTGTAATCCCCTTGATTACTTTTTTAATAAATTTCAGTAGGGGCCCCTAAGGCCTCTCCTGTTTCCTAGAAAAAAACAGCTGGAGATAAAAAAAATGAAACAAGTTTCTTCACATGACCAAAAGTTCCAATAACCCCTCATTTGTTGAGGACGATAAGGGCAATGCAGAAATTCCAAATGTTGCACCACAAAACTCGAAGTCTTTGTGAACGTAAAATCCCTTTGTGATGACGTCAAAATATGTATAATAGAATCTACATTATTGGCAATAATAATAGAATTTTTTTTCTATAGTAAGATCTCTAGTCCCTCTGTCCTAAAAAGATTCTAAATTTTTATAAATATTTTTTTATTTTGTAATGACTTATTTTATCATATTTTATCATTAGCGATATTTTAGTAATATTTTGTTTATTTTCTTACCTAAGTAAAAATTTGAATAAGACAAATGGTTAAATCAGGAATCTAAAAAAAATACATCATTTTTTGAGGATGAAGGGAGTATTACTTGGCAACACTTTGTGGACTCCTGCCAGTGAGTTCTTCTGCATGCCTTGCTTATCCTGTTAACCGAAGATTCCAATGTAGGCTAGACCAGGCCAATGAAATAATATTATTGATATACTAATTGTTTTTAAAGAAAATTCATGGGCGGCCCTTTCACTTAGCAAAAAGTGTAACATGGTCCTTCAACTATTAAAATGCTATTTTTGGATCCCTGAACTTAATTTCAGTTGTCACCTATGTCTTGAACTTGTAAGGTGATTACTGCTAGTCCCTAAACCTGGTCCACAGTGTCATCTCAATCTCTAAACTTGATTTTTTGTATGTCTCTCTAAAC
Source organism: Eremochloa ophiuroides (assembly GCA_038502445.1). Classification (NCBI taxonomy): domain Eukaryota; kingdom Viridiplantae; phylum Streptophyta; class Magnoliopsida; order Poales; family Poaceae; genus Eremochloa; species Eremochloa ophiuroides. Next base: position 97,477,318 of record JAHLJS010000002.1, read on the forward strand.
TTGATTTTGAGTCTCATCTAGATCAAAAAAGGAAGATTTAAAATCTTTATATAAAAAATAATCTATTTTTTCTTATGAACTCGAATGAAGACAACATTTATATTAAAATTGTAGCCTTTTGAATGAAGACTGTTTAGGATCCCAAAACATTGTTATACTTTTATAGATTTTAAAAATTTAAAATTTAGAATTATCAACCAATGTTGGATAATACGAAATATCAGTCTAAATGAGAAAAAAATGAAAGTGAAACATGTTTGAGCACGGTTGCAAGTCTGTTCGTTGAAGCTAAAGCTGAAAGCTGATAATGCTTATGCTGATTTCTTATGAGAGAAAAATACTAAAAATGAAAGTGAAACATGTTTGAGCATGGCTTCCAACCAAAATGAGCATTGAGAAGCCAATGTAGTTATACTGATCCTTCCATCCAAGGGATTTTGTGTCGCCTAAATACTGTTCATCAAGAGAATATGAACAAAGAGTTTTGAACTTAGCGTAGTGCTTGCCAATATGGTTCACGGGTAGTGTGGCTCATATGCTTGCGAGGTTCGGCGGACGAGGAAGCACAGTTCGCCCTTCGCCGTCCTAGGCCATTGCGGCCGGCCCGCATGTCACCCTGCTCCACAGCCGATCGATGAGCTGCCCTGCCGCGCGCCCCACTCGGTTCGGCCGCGCTAGGCGTTGCCATCGCGCCCCACTTCGCCCGTGCATGCTAATTGCAGTCGCAGGATGGTTTTGCTGCAGTCTTTAACAAGAGCCCCCCACAAGCACAAGCACGAGGACAAACACAGACAAACCACGACACCAAGCACAATTCTTATGCCCCAAGCGCAATCTGTAGGCCGCCATGCTCTCGCTGTTTATAAAACCGAAGTTTTACACTTGGGACGCAAGGGTTCGCAAAGAAAAATTGCTCATCTTCATGTAAATAAAGAAGTGTGCTGCATGCTTATATAACCAGTGACGTTGACTACAAAAGGAAATGGAAATTATTATATTGCTGAGAAGCCAATGATCCCGTTACCACAGCACGCATAGACATGGGTCACGTCTCGATGCAGCGCCAGGGCAGATCACTAATCACTTACTTTTATCCCCACTTGCGCAAAATGATATAGGCGATTACGTTATAGGCTTTCAACTAGCTAGGCGTGTGTGTTTTTTGTGCAAGAGTTGACCTACCAAACGAGACATAAACTAGGCTATTCAGGAAGGTTTGCGAAGGCATCGAGCTCTCAACTTGGACCCAAGAATTCAGACCAGATAAATCAACGCAGATTCTTTTCATAATATCCCTGTCAACTCATCTAAAAAAAATTATTGTCAGTTTTCCAGGCATGTAACTGGGAATCGATAGACTACTCGGTTTGATGTCTTCTATTCGGCTATTCTCGCCTGGGTACTTGTGTTATTATGGTTATTATTGTATAAACGTCCTATTAGGCACGATTAATCGACTTAGGTCCTGTTTGGTCATTTTTATTACAGCACTATGGTAAAAATAGTCTCTTGTGATTAAACACCCTAAAATATAAACTGATTACAATAATCATATAATCCGTTCAACCAACAATAATCTAACACATACAAAGTTCAAGGTCCCAAAGAAATCATATTATTATAATCTATATATAATCCATATTATTATAATCCTAATTCACAATCTATGGTTTTATTTATTCCTCCCAAAACTTTTTGGTGAGTTGAAAAACTCTATGGTTTTGGCACAAATTCTTGGAAACTCTAACTCCCCTAATTTATATTAAAAAAAATTCACTATTGTTAATTGGTTATTGTTGAATTAAACTAAAATGCACCCAATGGGGCCTCCCTGGTAACTCTAAAAATTCTCACAAAATTAAAAGAATTTGGATATATTCTATTTCGTAAATTTGAGACTCTTATCTTGATTGATAAAACTATTCACCTTTTTTTAATGAAAACTAACACAAAATAACCTCCTAAATTTATTGAATTATCCACATCTATTGTTACAACATAATCTAAAGCGCCCACGGAATTTACATCCGAATTATAAATCCTATCGTTATGGTACATAATCTAAGTAATCCGTTAGTTTTCATCTAAATTAATCCTTTAGGTTTGGTCTAAATTATGCACTTCTACCATTATTAGACTTAAACTTCAAAAATACCCACTTATCATGTACGTTGCATTGGGACCATGATTTAATAAAACCTCAGTAATTAGGATCTGTGAGCTACAGGACTTCGTATCGAACACAATATATACATGGATCTAGTTTTCTTATTAGAACAGGGTAGGATGCGGACGCTAAGCTCTGAGTGGAGGATGGTTCGTACGAGATGCAGATACGTGAGCATATGAATCAAGATTCTGTGTCACCGGATAGATGATGATGTTAGAGTCTTTTTAGGTGTGTATGTATATATATATAAATAATAAATAAAGAAGAGATAGAGATAGAGAAGAGGGATAGAGAGAGATAGAGATATATAGATATAGATAGATAGATAGAAATAGAAATAGTGATAGAAATAGAGACAATTGTAATAATGGCAGAGAATATGATTATAATAAACATTTCTACAGCATCTCAAAAAAAAAAAAAACCGCAAGCCGTTCTCATCCCGCGCGCCTCGTCGCCGGCCACCGATTGGACTAGCGCAGTCACGCACGCACAACGGCACAACGACAAGAGGCGCCCGATATGGCGATATGTCTTCGCCGTCCGTTCCAATCGGCGTCGCGCGCGCCTCGCTGTCCACCGCCGCCGCGATGACTCACACGCCTGTCCGTTGGTCCGTCCCATGCACATGCCCATGCCCGTCTGCAGCTATCGTCTATCGTCAGTCGCACGTCCCAACATTGGCCCGTTCGCCGCGATCATCACTCGCACGTCCCAGACGGTTGGCTGTACGCCCATCTGCCAGTGATTAGTTGAACGTCCGGCCGTCTGCAGCCACCCCACCATGCATGGTGATTGGTGAGGTCGATCTCCTGCCCCAGAGGGAAAGGATCGTAATAAGACTGGGGCCGGGGAAAAAAAAAGGCTGACGAGGCCCCCTTAGAATAATGGAGCTCCTTGTTGTTCCCACTCCCATGTACGCGAAACTTGTACGCAAAAACCTCGCGTGTCAATACATGGTTCAGGCTGACAACTTGCCCGCTTTAGTTTTTTCTTTTAAGAAGAAGCGGAGAAAGGTACTCCTACAGTACTAGCCATAAAGAATTTAATTTGCTTTGTAATACTAGCAAAATTTGGGGAAAGGAGAGGACAAGGATTCGCTTGTCAGTCACACTCGTTTAACACGTGATTTCTCCAGTGGTGTTCGTTGTGATTTCACCTCCGAACAGTATGATTGGGACAGATAGTGTATTTGACACCGTCGAACTGAACGCTGAATCGTTGATTAATCATTGGTGGATAATTTAATTCTCCCTTTTTTTGCGAAAGCCACGAACAGATCTGTCTCTTGCACTAAAGAAACCTGTGATGGCTCTGCTAGCCTGTGTGACGTAATAGGCTGCATCAGATCAGACAGCGATGTTTGGTCACATTTTTTTTTCTTCATTCAGAGAAGACACAAAACGGCGGCGGCTCAACAGACCACAATCCATCGTTCGAATGACTGATGCCGGCAATACGAATGTTGCAGCCTAGTACTATCGTTGCCCCTTATGTGCAAGAACATGTCGATTCCATGTTTCTAATGTTGCCAGGCAGAGAGACTGAGAGCGATAGACACAGCAGTTTAATATACTATTACCCCTTCTTCTCCCGATCGCAATCATGCGAAAAGCCCTACTTACATGCTGCTGCTGCTGCTGCTAGATTTTCTTTTTCTTTCCTTCTTTTTCTTTGGGATTACTTACTACTACATAAGCCTAGCTATTAGAGTTCGTCTTGCTGAACTATGTACAACAGTTTCGGCAAGAACGAACACTGGCTCTAGTATATTACTACTTCTATAAGGATACTGCTGTCGACCATTGCTTCATGCTCTCATCCTTCTCTTCTCAATTGTCATCTGAACTACGACGAGGACGCCATTGGACCTCTGAAAACCTCATCAGACTGAAACACGCGCGCCTAGACAGACGACCTCCAGATCTGCCCCTCGAAGAAGGAGATGACGATGATGGAGACGTCGTCATGGTAGTGTCTCCTCTCGCCACGCGGGATGTCCAGCAGCTGCCGCGTCTCCATGCCTGCAAAACAAAACGAGAAGGAATTCATTCGTCAAGAAACTAAACCCCGATCGTCCTGCCCTGCGGTTGCTATTAGTATTGAGTTATTAGCTACTCACCGGCCTTCCTGGCGGCGCGGTTGACGAGCTCGCCGACGAGGTGCTGCGCGGGGTCGCCGTCGGGGTCGGCGGCGGTGAAGGCCTCCACCAGGTCCACCACCTCCTTGTTGGTGAAGTACTCGTAGAGGCCGTCGGAGGAGAGCACCAGGAACTTGTCCTCGGAGCCGATGCGGTGGTGGCACAGCGACGGCGCGCACGTCACGTACGGCTCCGTGCTCACGTACTTGATCTTGAACGCCTCCAGAAGCCTGCTGTTCCACTTGGGCTGCCACACAACATCCAATGAATCGTCACAAGGAACTACTAGTACTCTACTCCTTAGTAGAGAAGAAGATGCTACTCCTACAGTCCTACTCCACCAAGCCACTGTTGGACGGCCACGGCCACTAATTATTCTACAAGATTGGTCCTCGCAGTTCTAGTCCTAGACTGTGACAGCACAATGCACAGAGCATCAAGTTCAGAAGAGCTGCACATCATAAACGCTAGATTATGCAGAACGGACTTCAGAAGCCTGACCGACAACAGAAATGTACTCTACTTGAACATGCGCACTGACAAGGAAATCGTAGAACCGGAGTTTTACCTGCTTCAGGTAGCCGACCCCAAACGCCCTGGTGACGTTGATCTTCCCCTTGACCCGGCCATTGACTATGGCGTTCCGATCATTCAGATGCTGGCCCTTGATCCTCATCACCTCCTGCATCGATCATCCCAGAATCAGTCAGTCATAATTCAATCAAGTTCTGAACAGGAGAGCAGAGCAGAGCAGAGGAGGGAACGGCGCGTGTACCTCCTGCACCGCGGTGCTGTGCTCTGGGGTGAGCTGCACGGCCTGCAGGCCGTCCATGTCGTGCGCCTCCAGCTCGCGCATCATCTCCGCCTTGAACTGCCGCAGGTCCTGCGACGCCTTGCCGAGGACGTTCCTCAGGTCGGGCTCCGTCCTCCGCGCCAGCACGGCGCGGCTGTCCCCGACGTTCATCGCGTACACGTCCTTGCCCTTCATCACCATCACCAGCACGCAGGACCCCATCATCCCCAGCTCTGGGCACTCGGCCGCGCGCTCCTCCGCCGCCGCGAAGAACGCCTCCTCCGTCTTCTTCAGCGCCCGCGCCAGCGCCCTCAGTACGTCGCGGTGCTGCACGGGCACGGGCGGCGCGGCGTTCGCGTTCGCGTTCGCGTTCTTGCCTGGCATGGGCGCCTCGGTCCGCCTTCGCTTATGCGCCTCCGCGTTGTCGCCGTCGTCGGCATTGCCTGCGCCCGCTTCTTGCTGGCCGCCGCCGGCTTGGATGTCGTCCCAGAGCACGCCCTTGAGCTCGCCGTGCACGGCGACGTACAGGTTGGCGAAGAGGTAGTCGGTGGCGTCGGGGCCGTTGAACCCGTCGTAGATTCCGACGAACACCCAGCCGTGCTCCTCCGACACCGCGATGTGGTACCGGTCCTCGCCGGCCATGCCCTGAGCCCACTCCACATTGCCGTTCGGCGGCGAGCGGTAGTCCCCGTCGCTCAAGGAGACCTTGATCGTCGGCTCGGCAGCTTCCTGTGGCCGGCGGCCGAAGCGCGGCGACCCGAGCCGGAATTTGGAGGCGGTCCTGGCGAAGAACCGTAGCAGGGATCGCTCGTCGCGGAGGCGGGAGCGCGCGGCGCGGCGCTCGGCGATGAGCTGAGGAACGCTCGGCTGGTGCCCCGGCCCCGCGGACGAGGAGCGGTCGAGTGGACCCGACACGAATGGCGAGTCCGTGGCGGAGCCGGAAGTCTCGGAGAACCGGCCGGACGCGAACTGGACGGGCCCGGACATCGACAGTCTAGGCGGCGCCGCCTGGAGAGGGACGGCGGCGAAGGACCGCGAGCTCTCGAAAGTGCACGCGGTCGACGGCGGCCACGTCATCTCGTTGAGGATGCGGAACGACGGCATGGACGCCGTCGTCGCCGGATTGGCGCTGATGGAGGCGCCGGACAGAGAGAAGAACGGTGACTCCGACGACGTCGCCGCGGCCGTCGCGGGCTGATCGGAGGCGGCGCCCGATGGCACGTAGGTGAAAGCGTGGCCATGGCTGTCGTCCGGGAGCGGGTCCGACGCGACGGCAGCAGCGTACGGGTCGCCGGAGAAGCACGGGTTCTTGGTGATGCCATTGCCCATTTTGTTTTCTTGGGCTTTGGATTTTGGGGATCGGCGGAGTGGACGGGATGGATGAGTTGACCTTTTGGGAAAGGGAGGCTAGGCGAGAAGATGGTTTGTTTATGGGAGTTGACTATAGTTGGAGTCGAGTGATGCGACGAGGGGCAGGCCCACCTTCGAGTGAATGGTGGCCCTCTTGCTTGGGGTACCCAAAGCCTAAGACACCATGGTTTCTCTGTATGCTCTTCCCACAATTCTCATGGAAGGGCTTATAGGCTACCAAAGGTGATGAGGCTTCACTTCTCACAACACTAACCAATCCTTATGGAAGAGTTTACTAAGGCACTGAAGGCTTTGGGATGAATCAAACAGGCTTCGGTTCTCGCTTTATATAGGCCGAGCCGGGGGGGGGGGGGGGGGGGGGGGGAAGAGCGGCGGAGCAAAGAGCATTAATCAAAAAATCTTTGCTTTCGGTGCAAAAATAAATGATCACAAATCTTTTGAAGATACGATGACGATCGGTGCACGCATGTCTAGGCGGTGGGCGGTCGGCGCAGACATGCCGATTTAACTTTTAGGAGCTTAGTACACGACAAAGTGGGATGGTAAATAGGTTAAAAGTTGAGCGGCGCGTATTCACATGGATGGTTAACCTGGGATATGAAATTACACTTGCATTCTTTCATAGGTGTCATCTTTATACAGTATGTTATAGTTCAATTTGTGACGCACATTATATGGAATTTACAGCAAACAATGTATCGGCCTATGTAGAATAGTTAGCTGGGCCAATGGTAGTAAGGTCTAATACAACATCATGCTTAATATGTGAAATATGCCATTTCGTGTTATCAAATGAGGTGCCATCTTGTGCTACATTACTAACAAGTAATCACATTTTTATGACAAGGCATTATTACTTTTGTTAAAAAATAGTATTAGGTGAGGGCAGGGGGTTTACACTCTAACAACATCAAGTAACAAGTTTGTATAATTGACGATTTGCCACTAAAATGGCTATCACTATGATGAGTGGGTTACATATGCGTGCCTGTTACCTAAATTTTCTATGCATGTAGCCATACTTTGAAATATTATAGGCATCTTGAATTACTATAATTCAATTTTAATCTTTATTTTTAAATCATGCTAACAATCCCAAAATTAAGCAATTCTTGTTTGGGTCATGGTTTGTGGAAAGTATTGGATTTTCTATTGTTGTTAGTGTTATATTATCTCCTTGAACCTAGTTTGAACTTTCACTATTTTGACTGTTATAGATTCTCATTTTGTTAAAATCAGTGCAGTCGTATCCAAGGAACCATGTGAATAACGTATAATTCACACAATTAGTGCAGTCGTATCCAAAGAACAGATATGTTAAATTTATTACGACACAAGATTTAAGAATATCTATGGGATATGATGATGAGCGACAAACTTATATCTAGGTGCAGGCACGACATCTCAACTCTTAGGAACTTAGTACACGTCAAATTTTGTATATCTTGAAGATACAAAGATGAGCGGTGCACTTATGCTACGCAGACCCTTAGATACATAGATTAAATGCTAGGAACTTAGTATACGATAATGTGATAATGCCTACCTAAATGTATAAGTGACATCATTAAATAGCATATGTATGAACCTATAAAAAAACTTACTACTAATTAGATGTAAACTACATAAATACAACATCATACTTGATGTGTGAAGTGCCCCTCATCTTGTTAGAAAATGAGGTGCTACCATGTGCACTAGTACTATCAAGTAACCACATGACCACTTTTTTATAACCATGTGTTATTTCTTCTGTCAAAATGGCAATCGTAGCTAGAGACGGGTGCATCATATGCTCTAAGAACACCAAGCAACTTTTTTTATTCAATAATATAGTTAGAAGTTACCACTAATATGACTACATAAACTCTTATCTAAGTCTAACCATCTCTTGAGGAAGTACTAGGGCTTAAGTTTACTATTGAGGTTTTGGCATTTGGAATTGCTATAGTTAAGTTTTATGGCTTCATTTCTAAGCTCAAAAAAAAAAAACCTAGAGCATGCTTTGACCAAAGCAATGCTTGTTGGACTCATATTTTGATGGCCAATATTGGTTCTTCTACTCTTGTTAGCATCTGCTTAGACCTATTTTCAACTTCATGGTTTTGATTGTTATAAGTTATATTTTTGCTACTGCATGTGATAATTTATGCTTCACAAAATTGGTATAGTGGTATCCAAAGAGCTGATACATTAAAATCTATTATCACACAAAGTTTAGCATATCTTGAGAATACGATGATAGACGATACACTTAACACGACATAGTTCGGTGAGTGGGAGGATAAGTCATGTGTTCGACCATCAATGGGAGATATGCCATTTGTCATGCCTACTACGTTTACGGGTATCTCTATTATCGATATAACATATTTTATTTATATTATGCTATATATTTTTATATAGTACCTAAATGTATTGGTAAGCGATAGATCAATCTATACATTGGTAAGCGATAGATCAATCTATACATAGCTTCATTTTGATCACGGTTTGCGTCAAGGTGATAAGATAGCATACAATGGTTGGTTGTATTTAACTTTCAAACCCGGTGCCCACGTAAATAACCACCATGTCTTTGAGATGTGAAGAGACACTTCTCGTGCTAATAAATGATGAGGTTTTCTAGAAATGAGGAGAGCTCGTGTTTTAACAGTTGATTGTTTCTAGTTGGTATTATTGTGCCTACAATGCAAAATTTGATACGAAAACATTCCATGAATTTAAAGATTCGTTTCATGATGAATTGGTTTTTGGGTGGTGCAAATGTTTGAGTTGCAGGTTTTAATAAAAGGACCTTAATTAATAGCGGACCTTGAAAAGTAATGTGCAGTGGTTTTTTTTTGATAATATATATCTGTATTCTAGATAAGGAAAACACAGGCGAACAAATACAGACATGTACGTATAGGATACGGATACAACTGCAACAACCAAACTACACAAGGGACCCTGAAAACAGAAAAAAATAAACCGATGCCCCCAGATCCTTCGTGAAGCCTCTGCGGTCGTCCTCGTCGTCGTTGGTCACCGCCGAAGAAGAAGACGATCCTCCCCACGAGCTGGAGAAGTCCCATCGCATAGTGGCTTTGAAGTGGAGTCGAAGTAGACACCCGTTGAAGAAACGGGATGAAGCCGTCGGCGATTCCGCATCGACCGGAGGCACGCTCCAACTCCTCCAACTCCCAGATCTCAGCTCGCCGTCGACAGACAAAACCACCGATGGAAGAAGAAGCTAGATCCGGCCAACCCCCAACCACAACAACCTAGAGCAGATCCGCACCTAAGCAAAATGAGAGCCACCGAGAACTCACCGGGCAGCTCAGACTCCTGTACAAGATCCGAACTCGTCGGACCTCACCTCCACACGGTCGACGACGGCACCGGAGTGACGCACCATCGAGACAGTGACGCACCATCGAGACGGGGACAACCACGGGAGGACCTTATTCCATATTGACGACGGCTCCGCCACCGCCTCGGCAACCTCGTCGGAAACCTAACCCTAACCCCAAGGGACCTAGGCCCTACACCCTCCGCCGGCGAGGGAAGCTTGGTCCTACACGTCTCCCGACAGCGTGGAGGCCAGCGGAGACGGGAAGGACCAAGATCCCCGTGAAAGGTCCTTGTTTGGTTTTGGTAATTGAGTGACAACTTAGGTGGACTAATATGTGTCTAAGTGTTGATTACACAGGTGATTAGTCCACAGGTACATGTGTGTGAGCATCTATGCCATGGAGGTGGATATGGCGTGTTGAGTGTTGCTTAGCTCACACATATGGAGATGAAGGAGCTAAACGCATGAGACATGACATGGAGTCATGTGGCTAGGTGGAGAAGATCAAGACGAGGCTTCGCGTCGACGGACCGGTTGCAAGAGTGAAGGGCAAGTCGGGTGATGGCTTGGCGCCGATGGACCAACGCAACGGTGAAGAGCAAGCAAGTCAAGGATCGATGAACCAAAAGCCACGTGATGATATGAAGTGGATCATATTATTCATGAGGTGTTAGTGCATGTGTTGCATTGGCATCGATGGTGTCGGAGACGGAGATGAAGACGGTGATCGAAATGAAAAGCGCAAGGCAAAGGTATAACCTAGGGCATTTCCATTTCACCGGTCTAAGGTTGAGTAGAGAAGTGCTTGACCGGATTTAGGATAGATGGCCGTACTATCAAGAGGGGCAAACTTGTTTGCATATTGGTCATCTAGTGCCACTTGAGCGATCTAACTTGCATGCGTTGCTAGGATCGAGTGGCGTGGTGAAAAGAGTGAAAAATCCTTTGGAAAATGTTTGTGAAAAGCTAACACACATGCACATGAGGTGTACACTTGTTGGTGTTAGCACATTTGCAAAGGTGGTGAAGTTTGGAGTTGAAAGGAGCTCAAAAGGAGCGTCGGATGCTGGCTTGGACAAGGCGTCGGACCATTGGTGTGAAGGGTCCGACGGTCCCAGGCTCTGTGCAAATCCGTGGAAGCGTCGGACGCTCGGTTAACAAGCGTCGGACCATTGACCGCTTCGGTCCGACGGTGGCGAGCGGTGTCGGCGTGATGCGTGGCGTTCGGGAAAGCGTCGGACGCTAGAGTTTAGTCCGACGGTGAGCGTCGGACTGGAGTCCGACGGTTTTGAGCGCTCGGGGAGCTCTCTGGAAGCGTCGGACCGTGGTGATCATTGGTCCGACGGCTAACCGCGCGAGAGTCCAACGGTGGCCGAGCTGTGGCCCATCTGTGAGAGTCGGACGGTCCGACGCTTGGAGCTGTGCGCGCGTCGGACCATCGGCTTGAGCGTCCGACGGTTGGAAAAACGGCGCGAGAAATAGCCGTTGAGATCCAGCGGCTACGGTTGAATCGAGCTGACACGTGGCGGCCATCGAGAGCGTCGGACCGTGGGCTTTGGTCCGACGGTGGCGCGCTGGTTCGGTCCGACGGTCGGTCCAACGGCTATTTTCAGTTGGCAACGGCTCTTTTGAGCTGAGGGCTATAAATAGAGGGTTGTGGCCGGCTGTTGGAGCTGTCTTGCACCTTGGGAATGTGTCTCCCTTGTTTGTGCATGGCTTAGTGCTCTCCAACTCACTTGTGCTCATAGAATTCACAATCGAGGAGTGAGTGATCGATCGATAGTGCGTTGCATTGAGAGATTGCATCGTGTGGCACTAGGTGATCGAGTTGCAAGCCGGTGGTGCTTGTTACTCTTGGAGGTTGCCACCTCCTAGACGGCTTGGTGGCTTGTGGCTCCGTGGAAGCAAGCAAGAAGATTGTGCTTAGCTCCGGAGAAGCTTTGTGAGGGGTTGGAGCTCACCCCGCGGGAGATCGCAAAGAGCATCGCTAGTAGAGCGAGACGTGAAGAGCGACAAGTGGTCTGGCCGAGTCAAGTGCTAGAGCTTGTGGTAAGCACTCCACGTGGGAGAGTGTGATTTGCGGGTCACCACTAGCAAGAGGACCGGCGGCAACCTTGGAGCTTGTCTCAACGGAGGACGTAGCTTGTGGCGACAAGTGAACCTCCGGGAAATAAATCACCGCGTCAACATCTTCCCATCCTTCGCGGTGGTTTGCTCCCTTCTACACAAGTTATTTATATTGTGCATGTCGGTTACCAAAGTTAGGGGTACCCAACTTCCATGCAAAAACGCTCATACCCAACTTCGACGGCCGCGTCTACAGAGGCCCACGAATCATTCCACTAATGACAGCCTCCTCTGGAGACCTCGGGAGAGCGGCCTCCTCGGCGCCCAAGTCTCCGATTCGCCCGAGCCTCCTCGGGAGAGCTCGGGAGAGCGGCCTCTTCGGCGCCCAAGTCTCCGATTCGCCCGAGCCTCCTCGGGAGAGCTCGGGAGAGCACGGGAGAGCGGCACCAGCTCGGGAGAGCTCTGGAGAGCGGCGTCCTCGGCGCCCAAGTCTACGATTCGCCCGAGCCTCCTCGGGACAGCACTCCTCGGCGCCCAAGTCTCCGATTCGCCCGAGCCTCCTCGGGAGAGCTCGGGAGAGCGGCATCCTGGGCGCCCAAGCCTCCGATTCGCCCGAGCCTCCTCGGGAGAGCTCGGGAGGCGGCGTCCTCGGCGCCCAAGTCTCCGATTCGCCCGAGCCTCCTCGGGAGAGCTCGGGAGGCGGCGTCCTCGGCCCCCAAGTCTCTGATTCGCCCGAGCCTCCTCGGGAGAGCTCGGGAGAGCGGCCTCTTCGGCGCCCAAGTCTCCGATTCGCCCGAGCCTCCTCGGGAGAGCGGCATCCTCGGCGCCCAAGTCTCCGATTCGCCCGAGCCTCCTCGGGACAGCACTCCTCGGCGCCCAAGTCTCCGATTCGCCCGAGCCTCCTCGGGAGAGCTCGGGAGAGCGGCATCCTGGGCGCCCAAGTCTCCGATTCGCCCGAGCCTCCTCGGGACAGCACTCCTCGGCGCCCAAGTCTCCGATTCGCCCGAGCCTCCTCGGGAGAGCTCGGGAGAACGGCATCCTGGGCGCCCAAGTCTCCGATTCGCCCGAGCCTCCTCGGGAGAGCTCGGGAGGCGGCATCCTCGGCGCCCCAAGTCTCCGATTCGCCCGAGCTTCCCTATCCCCCTCGAGCGCAATCTCGCGAAGACATCCAAGGCACAGGTAATGTCAGCGGAGCAATCTTGGACCACAAGAGATCTCTCTGACCACTTTACAAGCACCGTCCTGTCGGGCGAGACTCTCGACGCGACCGTGCTTCGCACGCCCCTGACGGCCATACCACCTGTCCTCCACGGTATGGTCCACGGTGCGCCGCCCCGTTTCGGGAAAGACGCCCACTGCGCCGTCCACACGAAAGGACGGGCACGCCTTCAGGATCCCGAGCCTCGGGAAACAACGCCCCAAGGTGACTCTCCCTCTTGTCACATCGTACGGAAGGATAGCCTGCAGGTGTGAACTCACCAAAGTCGTGCGGACCACGACGGCCATATCCAGAAGACCCAGAGAGCTGACGACATGACATAGTCAGACGACTGTTTCTACCTTGGAACTCGCGAACCAAGATAGCCATACCCATACCCCGGAGACACGGAGAAAAGGCAGAAGCTAGTCAAACGGGGAACGGCAACTCCCCACTATTTTAATAGGTAGCGTCGTAGCTGCCTTTGCCTCTCCCTTGCGGCTATAAAAGGGAAAGCAGAGACCAGCTTTAGAAAAAAGGGACAGAAGGACGACGACGAACGACAACAGAGAAGTTCTAAGTTCTCGCCCACACAAACGCACCCATAGCAAACGACTTGTAAACACTTAGACACACACAAGAGACCTGGGAGCTCTTCCCTCTCTCGACTAGCTTATAACCCCCTACTACAAGCACCCCGGTGCAAGGCAACACGACTCTCCTCTCCACTGGACGTAGGGCTTGCTCGGCCTGAACCAGTATAATCCCTGTGTTCCCCCTTGCACACCATCCGTAGCTTCAACCGCAAAACACATATTTACTAGCCGGTGTTAGCCTCGCCAAAATTAGCACCGACAGTGCATTACTTTACTTGTGTAGTTGTAGTTGCTCTTGTGAGACCGGTTAGCTTGTGTAGCTTGCCACTCACCTTCTTAGCTTGTGTAGCTTAGAAGTAGTTCTCACTTAGTTTGTGTAGCTAAGTGAGTTGCGCTCCTTGATTTGGATTGTGTATCCTTGTCATTGAGCAAGTAGTGAGCTTAGGTGTTTAGTGCGCTTTTGCTTACTAGTTGATAGGAGTTTCTCCGGTGCTTAAAGTTCTAGTGGTTAGGTTTGTGTGATCTTGCGTTAGAACGGTTTAGGGAAGCTCAAGCTAGACTTGCACCTTTGCTTCTCGTTAGGATCTTTGGCAAGGTGTTTAGAGTCTTAGTTAGAGGGGTGAATTGTCGCTAGAACCGATTAGATTTTATTCCGCTGCGATTAGTTGTTATAAAGGACTATTCACCCCCTTTAGTCCGCCATCTCGAGTCTACACCCCGCCGGCGGAGAGCACTCGCCTCGAAATCGCCTCTCTGGACTGTAGCAGTTCGCGAGGGGGAGAGACGTAATTGTTTATGATTGAGAGGTTAATGTGCAGTGGTTTCGTTTGTGGCTACAATGCTCGGTGGCTCGGTGCCCGTAGCAAATGGCGTGACTAATAGCCTGGTTTGAATTCCATTGGTGGCATAACCAACCAAACCAACTTGTAGCTACACAAACAGAGGACTGGAACCACTCCCATAGTATATTTCAAACAGCAGGTCGTCTGCAATATTCGGCGAGTAAGTAAGATATATAATAAATCAGTGCCGCTGAATATATGCAACAAATCAAGCGACCGATGTCCTCTAAGATTCACGCGTTGCCCGGCTACAAGCGCGAGTAGATGGCAAGTTAATTATGCAAAATTAAACACACCGATTGATTGCCGATACGCACACGCACTCGCGTCGCACGCTTGTGGCCGTGTGGGATGTGATATCCTTCGGGCTTACGGCAATGGCGTAGGCGGTCTGAGGCCGGACGGACCAATGGAACCGTTTGCGGCGCAGGCGCAGCGCAGGTAGATGGACACGATCGACAGAGTGGGGAAAACCAGGGTGACGTGACCCGGACTGAAGTCAAACGGGCCAAAACGAGGCCGTGCGGCCGCGCAGCCCGGTGGAGACGTGACTTGCCAATGCCAACGAAACTGGACATCCGCCACACTGACGACACCAGCCTCGGGTCTCCCCCGCCCGAGCGACTGCGGCGGCGGGTCTGCGCCGACCGCCGATCGAGCCGCACGCACGCAAGGCGGGCCAGCGGCGGCCGCCTATGCCGTTGAGGACGCGGGCCTGCGCGGCTTGCGCCCCTCCGTCGTGTCGTGCCGCGCAGGCATGACGGTTCCGCTTTTTTATCGGCCGCTGTGACGCCCTACTCCGTGGCCCGTGGGCTGCATGACCTGCGGTTTCTACAGACGCAGGCAGAGCGAGGATGCATGGGCCGAATATGGGCTTTTTACCCTGGACCTGGTGGTGAGGCAGATTTATAATTTACAATTTTTATTTTTATAATAAATTATTTTTTAAATAATTTTCACGACAAAAAGATTTGTATACTATGGAATTTCCATTACAAGAATATAAATTATAAATAGTGAAAATGGAATTAATTGTAGATAAAAAAAAAGAGGGGTGTTACTCTCGTTCTCATGATAATTATTGTCATTGTAGAATGAAAAATCTACACATATGTACGACCCTCGTTTAATCCCGCCGGAGCGCACGAGCCTTAGCCGCCGGGGAATGCAACGCTTGCCACCAGGACGCGCATGGGATGGGCGGTACACGGCGCGGCCGGGGTGTTGGAAGTGGGGGCCGCGTGGACGCCCGCCGCCTAAGCGTCGGAGGGGTGGGCCAGCGCGGATGCCCACCAGCAAGGCTCGCAGCCCCCGCCAACTTTTTCTTCCTGATCTTTGTTTACCTTTAGATGGAAGGGAATCGATGGTGACGACGTTATTACCTTCCAACTTGAAAGAATGCTATTTTCATATAACAATTCCATATTTTAGTGGTATTTTAACTTTTTTAAGTAATGGTGTTCTTTTGGTGGTACTTTCCGAATCTCGTGATCTTTGTATGCTATGAAACCAATTTTTCCTATAAAATCCCACCATTCAAGAAGATGCGGTATAAGAAATTCCGTTGTTGGCAATGTGTTAATATCGTATATCTACTCACTCTGTGATTCTTAGCTCTAACCAGGGCGAGGCAACCCCCCCCCCCTAAAAATTGTGAAAACAACGGGGTTTTTCAAGAATTTCACCATATATACACCTCTAATAGGATAAGTCTATACACCCATAAGGCAAGTGCACTCCCTCTAATTTGTTCTAACTTCCCCACTTGCTTCAACCCCCTTGGATGTGATGACTGATTCTGATGAGGGAGCGAGGTAGGGAGCAGGTGATAATTCATTATAGAATGATTCTAGCATAGATTAAATAGGGAATGATGTGGAGTGGATCTTTAGTTCACAACTTCTAAATGAAAAGTGATTTTAATCTCCTCTAATCTAGAATGTATGTGAAGTTTTGTTGTTTGGCTAAAGAGGAGTGATTATAAGCATATCTAAGGAACCCTGTAAAACAGCAATTGGCAACGGGAGTATAAATATACAATCCTTTTTGTTGGGGGCAATTATTTTGCAAAAAGGAATAAAAATAGAAAATAAAAAAAAATCAGACTTGTAGGCTCCGCCCACTTGTGAGCTCGCCAGCATGGCGCCCTTTTTGGCAATCCGCCCGTGTGTCTTTCCGGTCCGCTGGATGTTAGCCCAAAGCTGGAGCGAACTTTGAAGGCCCAGTATCTTGTTAGTTTGGGCCAACGCGTCCGACGGGCCTTCCCAATTTTCAAGTCTCTACTTCCCCCATTTCGTCCAGGAACATGCATGCCGTGCAGGAGCAGTGCACAAGTCAACGTTGGGCGATGATGCCCTCTCTGGTAAGGAGAGCGTCGGCGTCACCTGTCGCCGTCGTCCGTCGCTGCCGCGGGCTCTCTCTCTGGAAGAGCGGTTGCTCCCGGAGTCAAAACTGCCGGGTTCTCTCTCTCTCTCTCTCTCTCTCTCGCTGCCAGACTCTCACAGCCACACCATCGCTAAGTTGCCTTTGGACGGTGGCGGAGCAGGATTTGAATATGGGGCCGATCGAACCAATAATAGCTATATGTAACAAAATACATATACAGTCAAATAAAGTATACATAGTAACAAAATAAGTTCATTAGAAATAGTTCAGAGTTTACAATGCAAAAGACTATTATAGGAGAATGATAAAATTTAAGGTTGTTATTTTTATATTAACTTGCTATATCTATTAGTTTGGTAAGTAAACTATACTAAACTTCTAGAGATGTTCTTAATCTCTTTATTATAAAAATATGCTAGAAGTCTGATTGAAGAGCCGAGATAGCTTGTTTACTCTTAATTTCTAGTGGTAGTGACTAATGAGGTGTAATCTAGAAAAAAAAAATCATTGATGTCACCTCTAGTAAAACATACTTAGGCGATTACTTAATTATTTATAAGTGCTATTTGCTGATATTGGCTAGATGGTTACTTAATGTTTCTATGAGATCGATGTCACTTGACATTAATTGTATACCGGATCTGACCCCGCACTGTTATTACTCCCCCAGCAACTTTTGTATATGTTCCGCGTACTCTAGAGAGACATTCTCGTTATCTACTTTTGGCTAGCTAGAAACCATAAATAAAGAATGGTTATTTGGATAACCAATTAAAGAGTCTGTTGAAGGGCGTTTTCTACCAGAATTTCTATTCGTAGCAATTAGGAAGGATTTAGAGAGTCTCTTGGAGTTGCTCTGAGGACTCTGAAGATGAATGTAAACCGTGCATGCACACGTGATCACCGCGCAAAAACAAAATCCTAGTGTGTGAAGATGAATCAGATATGGATACGATCGACGATAGCCTGTGCCTTGAGCCAAGCGTACTACTACGTACGTACCGCCGCTCCGCTGGTAAAACAGGTGTGCTTGACACGACACGAGCACTCGTTGTCTTGTTGATATATGACGCCCAGATGGGTACGGCTAGGTCAATCGACGTATACCAGCAGGCAGCAGCAGAATTTTCGTTGTTGTGCGGTTGTGGCGAGGCGGGGGCTCGTCCGTCCCTGTCCTGCCAGAAAGCAACTCCGAATCGATGAGGAAGCGAGTCCTCTGGGCCGGGGGACGCGAGGCGCGCCCGTCTTGACCCGGCCGGTGTCCTCGCCCGAGCGGCAGGCAAGCGCAAGTATGCATTCACAGGGGAGAGGGGCCGGGGCAGATCTGCAGATGCATGCATCCTACGCGCCGTCTCCCGTCTGATCCCGTTCCCGTTGTTGGCTGGGTGCCGCTGCCGTGCCGGTGGTCGTTACTCCGAATTAACTGCTCTCGTTTTCTAGTTGCAATCATCTGATGCTACACGCTTCATGTGCCGTGGCCGTCTTTGCCGTCTTTTCTGGCGATGGCAAACTGGCGATGCAAGTTGT
This sequence comes from Eremochloa ophiuroides, assembly GCA_038502445.1. Lineage (NCBI taxonomy): Eukaryota > Viridiplantae > Streptophyta > Magnoliopsida > Poales > Poaceae > Eremochloa > Eremochloa ophiuroides. Next base: position 97,495,744 of record JAHLJS010000002.1, read on the forward strand.
ATCGCCGTTTATTGTCGCGCGCACTGTGTTTGAGTCGTTGAGAGGCCATTGTTTCCCTGCATCCATGACGACGAATCAGTTAATCACACCTCCTTTCCGATGAGATAGATAGATAGATACTCCGTATACTTTAATCCAGAAATGGACTGGTACGAGACCGTAGCTGTCGTCGCCGACTGAATATGTGGTAGCTGGGAGAAGATTCTTAGCGTGGAATGGAATTAGAGTATCCCTACGCTTCGAAGCTTCTGGGAATAACTAAACACGCGAATGTCTGTTAGGAGTACCTGCCATGGCTACTACACCGTACACGCGCGTATACCATCACGTTTCTGATTTCCCAAATACAATATATATACTCCTAACTCCTATAATCTGCAAGATTCAGCCATCGATCCTGCGGAGCAGTGCATGGCACTGGTCGGACTTACGCTCGCCAAGCAGCAGCCACACAACCGCCCGCACTCCGCCTCCAGGTCCATCGAAAGGGACCGCCCCGAATTCATCACAGTCACAGCTGAGCGAATTCATCACATCACAGCTGAGCCAATCCAGCCATCCAGCGACGACGTGCCCTCCCTCGGCCACTTGCGCGTGACGTTCCTCCGGCGACTTCCCCGCGCACGCGCGACTGCAAGTCAATCTGCCAAGACTCGCCGGCCGGTGCTGGGACGTACGGATATGGGAGTCGCGCTGGCAATATATCAACGGCAAACAAACAGCGCGCGGGGGAGTCTTTGGATGGCGATCGGCACGGCGACGAGGAGGTTTCCGTTCCATTCCACTGCGGGTGGTAATGGTATGGCAGTGGCACGGCGTCGGCATTCCAAGAAAGCTCTCAACCACCGCCACTTCCAGCCTAGTATGCCTCTTTAGTCAAACAAAGGCCCCGCCACGTCCCTATCGCGCTCTGTTATGCACGACGACGAATTTGTGGCGCCGGGGTAGACTATATAGCCGTACTGTATATTTCGCTGGATACGTGATTGCGTCTTGGTGGATGTTATGTATATGGAAATAAAGCATGTGTATGTACACTATATGCAATCATTAAAGTCGAAAGATCGCAGCTGTAGCTGTCCAGTTTGGAATGCCGTTTTTCGTTCGTATTATAAATGAGTATGTCACCCAAACAACTTCTTCGCAGTTGTTCGTTTCAAGTTTTTGAGGGAAGATGTTTGTTTCATCAGCTTACTAAAGCTGAACCACGCAAAGCCAATGACGCCGGGAATACTCTTGTGTTTTTAGAGGCCGGGAATCTTTAATCAATTTAATGGATTTGCTTGGATAGGGGGCAAATGGCCAAGGAAAAAAAAGGGGGGGGGGGGGGGGTGTCAATTTCAAGTATAAATCCTCCTTCCAGGTGCATTGTTTTGATAAGACCGGTGCTTGTTTTTCAACAAGGAAAAGGAAGAGTGAAATCATTTATGCGGTCTAACTTTTTATAACCATATACAAAGTCTGTTTAAAGCCTTTTTTTCTTTTATCCTTCAAGACACTCATATGAAGTTTAGGCATTTCAACTCAAGGTTGCACACTTTGGCAAATGCCCTTAGTCTAGACTTGAAATTAACATAGTAGCCCACACATAAGACCATGTGAGTTTACATTAAACAAGAAGCAGAACATTCTCTCTGACATAACCGTAATAACTAAAAAAAACCCTAATGTGCCGTTTGATTGGTGGCGTCATACTCACTCTGTTCGTTTGAACTTACCAGGCAGCATCAGTCAGTCATTCAGTAGTGTTTTTCTCTCACAACAATCAACTAGCTAGACGTACAATTCAGGCAACCGAACAGCGTGACTATTTCGGATGGAAATACGAACCATATTTTTGGTACTCCTACTCCTGAATCTGAAGAAAAAAAAAGAAAAAAGAAAAAAAAAAGAAAAGAGTGCGACGAGACGGAAAGGGCGGCCCTTGCCCGTCCATTAATGAGCTAACGGACCCCACGGCTCCCACCACCCCCACCCTCGCTCGCAGGCAGCCAGAGCCAGAGCCAGCCGGGCCAGCACCAGCACAGCAGCAGCCATGATTCTACCTCTCCTTCCAACCCAGCAGCAGAGGATGACACCACGAGCACAAGGCAAATAGACCCAAAGACGTTCAGCCCGCTCCTAGCTCCCCTCCCCGAGAGCTTCGTGGAGTGGAAAATCCAGCTCACTTGCTCGTGTCTTGTTTTCCTGATGGGGAACTGCGCCGGCGTGGAGGGGAACGCCGAGATCAACCCTTCCTTCAGTGCCCCCAATTCGTCAGGTACTACTAGACTAGAATCTCATTTTCCTGGTTACTGAGAGCGAGCCAGCGTGTTTAAATCCGCCTGCTCTTAACTCTGATTCTTGCAGCGACCCTTCTGACTTTGCTTCCGGTATAGGAGTAGCAGCCGTTTGCTGATTCGTTTTGTTGCACTTGGGGGGCAAACAAATAATTGCCGACCTGGATTTGAAAAAAAAAAAAATCTCCTTGTTTTTTTTTGCCCCCTCCGAGGAGAATAGAACAATAGTAGTCCATTTCGCGAGTGTTGAGTCAGAGGTGGTGAGCGGAATTGTCCAATTTTAGGTGGAGAGAGTAGGACAATGCGAGGTTTATTAGCCAAAGAAGTACTGGTAGCACTAGCGCTTCAATTCTGCAAGTATAGCATCGCGAGGAACAAAATTTTTCTTTCTTGCTACTAAATTAGTAGATGCTTGTAATCCAGGGACCGGTTCTAAAAACAGCAGCAAGAATGCAACCGACACCAGCACCTTTGGCACCAAGACGTCCGGCTCTTCGTCGTCGGTGCCGCCGACTCCTCGTACGGAGACAGAGATCCTGGAGTCATCGAACGTTCGCAAGTTCACCTTCAGCGAGCTGAAAGGCTCCACGAGGAACTTCAGGCCGGACAGCCTGCTCGGGGAAGGAGGCTTCGGCTCTGTGTTCAAGGGATGGATGGACGAGCGCACGCTTGCGCCTGTGAAACCGGGCACTGGGATGATTGTCGCGGTGAAGAAGCTCAAGCTCGACAGCTTCCAAGGGCACAGAGAATGGCTGGTTGGTGTCCCTCCCGGCCTCCTCCGCTCCTGTTGTGTCTGTTTGACTCATTGGTGGCTTTAATTTGTATCTGCAATGACTTTGCAGGCTGAGGTCAATTACCTAGGGCAGTTATCCCACCCTAATCTTGTGAAACTTATCGGGTACTGCTTGGAGGATGAACAGCGGCTTCTTGTGTACGAGTACATGCCAAGAGGGAGCTTGGAGCATCATCTTTTCAGAAGTAGGCTCGCAAGTCTTCATTTGCGATATCCCTTCATTCTTGGCTTCTTGCTTTATGAAAAGGACTGAATGCTATGATATTACAGGGAGCGCGAACTTCCAACCGCTCCCATGGAACTTACGCATGAAGGTTGCTCTTGAGGCTGCCAGAGGTCTAGCTTTCCTGCACGGCGATCAGGCTAAAGTTATTTACCGTGATTTCAAGACCTCCAATATTCTTCTTGACTCGGTCTGCTTGCAAACCATTCTGTCAATATGTGCAATTCAAATGAACTTTTATCTAAAGATTCGAAACTCTTTATTTAACCTTTTACAGGAATACAATGCAAAATTGTCTGATTTCGGTTTGGCAAAAGACGGTCCAAGTGGTGATAAAAGTCATGTTTCTACTAGGGTCATGGGGACACAAGGATATGCTGCCCCTGAATATCTTGCAACAGGTAATCTTTTTAACATGAATTGCCAGCCAATAATATATCATATTGTTTCACTGTTATTTTTTACGCATTAAAATTGGTATACTAAGAAAGCGGGTAGATTGAACTTTTTTCTTTCATCATAACTCATTATCTTTTATTGATCTATTCATTTCATTGTATCTCTTTTTTTCCCCTCAGATCTCTGTAGCTGAGAAAAATATATATTGCAAGACAAGGATACTGATTGTGTATATGCTATTTAGTTAGATTCATTTGTTTATTTTTTATATGTCATTGTTTTGCATTGCGCTTAGATGGCCCTTTTGTTTAACGCAAATCATATATCTTCTGTGTGTGTGTGTATGTGTGGGTGTGGGTGGGTGGGGATAAAATAACTCTAATCAGTAGAGAAGCACAGCATGTCGTTGTACTATCCCTTATATAGATTAATATTTGTTGTCTCGTTCATGTGCGCCTTATGATATAAAAAGAACCTCAAAGAATGAAGTGTATGATGTATGCCATTGCCATCCTGTAAAGGGGAAAAATTGAAGCATCACATTGTGCTACTTGAAGTTGAATAGTGCTTTATGGTTGCCATATCTTTGGTTGGTCCATACAAATATAACTAGATTCTCCAGCTGGTTTCATTTACGAACAACCATGAAATCAGGAATTGTGATACTCAAGTCAACACACAAATTATGATTACTCAACTGCTTGCAACTTGTTCTTAACAACAACAAACCCTCTCAGTCCCAAGCAAGTTGGGTTAGGCAATGCAACTTGTTCTTAAGCCTACAAATTTTCGCACATGCTCTAATGGGAGAAGTCAACATGGTATGCATATGTATAATTTATAAACTTATATTGCTTACCCTCATGGTACACAGGCCATTTGACCGCTAAGAGCGATGTGTACAGCTACGGTGTTGTTCTTTTGGAGTTGCTGTCTGGGCAACGTGCTCTGGACAAGAACCGCCCGCCTGGTCAGCACAATCTGGTGGAGTGGGCTAGACCTTACATCACCAACAAGAGGAGGGTCATCCATGTCCTGGACTCACGGCTGGGTTCCCAGTATTCCCTTCCTGCGGGTCAGAAGATGGCAACCCTTGCACTGCAATGCTTATCGATGGACGCACGATGCAGGCCTGGCATGGATCAGGTTGTGGCTGTATTAGAAGGACTTCAAGAGGCCAAGGGTTCAGTGAAAAGGCTGGCAAGTAAGTAGGAGAATTGCTAGCTACAGATGTCCATTACCTCTCTGGAGTCTGGAGCATCTCCTGTAATACTTTAGGGAAGTAAAAACAGAGAACGGATGAGGGTTTGAAGGGCTAAGTAGCTTGTGAAGAGAATATAATATTGCTGCCTTGCTTTGTGTACAGCTAGTTGTTTCGTCGTTGTAACTTGGATCTCTACTTATATATTTTATTATTTTTAGTCTTCGTTGTACCAGAGTCCAGAAGTTCAAAGGGCAGTTTGTTTTGTTCCACTTCACCGCAAAATTCCAGTTGAATGTTCTTGAGATTGTTAAAAATGCGTCTTAAAAGACTGCCGCTCCAAATTGCTTGCCAATTATGTGATGCACACCAATTACCACCGCATACTATGATATGGTGAAAAATTTAACAGCATATGCATATATGAAGTTTATATATGATGCTGTTTGCACAATCCTGTTTTACAGGTTTTCCATTGATTAAGCAGGACTTGTGCCAAGCGGCAGAATAAGAGGAATATGTTTTTTTACCAACCTTTTAAAAAGCAGATGTTTCACAATAACATGTAGTGCAAATCAGTGCCATTTGACCAGCGCTCTGGTGCTAGAAGCTATATAGCTTTGTCATTATGAAATTATATAGAGGCTGAAATTTTATTGCTCCCGAGATCATATTATATGAATATCAGAGAAACAGCAAAGTCAATATTCTCTCGTTTCTCCACACATTACAACCAGAATGAACTCTGGCAAAACCAAAAAAGAGAATTCAAAACCATAAAAGTAGTTCAATGCTCCCATACCGGTACTTCGAATTCTAGAACAAGTTTTATGAACGCTTAGGTTTCCAGGAGGTTGCAACACTAAGCTTCTAAAGGATTGTGGGTCGAGTACAGCACGGCACGGCACACTGACACCAGGTGATATGAGCTCGCTTGACTGAGTGACAGATCGCTCTTCAAAGCATATCTAGAATCGCCGGCCACCAGAGTTATAAGGACGACCACCAGGGTATTGACCACGGTGCTCAGAACCACGACCACGACCTCTGCCCCCACCACGGAACTCTGGGTAATCTGGATGATCACTAAATGATTCATACTGGCCAGAAGCATAACCTCGATGAGCCTCGCTGTAAGCACCTCCAGCAGCAACAGGTGTGCCAGCTGCTGTTGGATTATAACCATGCTGCGCCCCAGGCAAGGCTGTTGGGTGATAACCATGCTGCTCCCCAGCCGTGGAATTATTGGCATAATGGCTCATGCTGGCATGCTGGTATTGCTGCTGGCGTGCTAGAGATTCCTTACGCAGGAACTCATCTCTATAGTTTGCTTGCCGAGCTCGAAGTGCTAATAGTTTCTCCTGGTACTGGGTATTTATCTCCTTCAATCTCTGTAGACAGACATAACTCATAAGAAACACAGAATGATGGTTGTCTTAGTTTCAATAAATGTATAAAACTACTGAAAGATAGATCTCAACTACAAAAATATGTTGCTCAGCCGTTTAATAACTCCAGACTCCAGAGTGCTGCGAGGGTGACAACATTTTTACTATATCCTTGCGGTGACTTCCACAGCTACCACGTTCAATATTACAAATGCATACCTTTATTATCAAGCATACAACAACGTTTCTAAGAGAAGTGTGGAATTTGAGAATTAGTTCATTTTCTACTCTAATCCACATGTATTGGAAGAGAGATGATGTATCCAAACGAACCTGAGGGGGAAGACAACCATCTGAATTTAGCACGTGAACCATGTTAACTTTCTAGTTGAGGATGTATTATCGTACTCCTCTGAACAAGATATTCGCATTATATACATCGTATATGTGAGAACTGAATGTTAAACGTGCTTAGGCATACTAGTGACTAATATAAATAATGGTGGTTCTAAACTAATATGTTAGAATGGTTGAGAATGTGCATAGAATAGACCAACCAACAAGACACAAAAGAAAACCCACTGGCATAAAAGTAGCAGTTTACCAACTTGCATAACATAAGTATTCATATACCAAATTAAAAAAAAATACTGTGCATTTGACATACCTCCATGTGTCTAGAATTTTCAGCATCCTCAGCATCCTGTAGTTCCTTGGATAGCAAAATAATGTCTTCATGAAAACTTTGTTCAAGACCTTCGAATGTCCGAGGAAGATTATAATTCTCATATCTTGTTTCAGTCCGATCAGTACGAGGTTGGTCCCTAGATTCCTTGCTGGGCTGCTTTTCTAGACCAACCTTTGAATCAGATCTCTGCCCATCGTAAAAGGATTGCGCACCTCCAGCACCTTGGGCTGTATCACTCACAGTCAGCATGATATTACAGAACCGTAAATAGTAAAAAAAATAGTTTTTGTATCCCTCCAATAAAAGTTATAGGGTGCCCAACTGCAGCTAGTGTTATATTTGGCAAGAGATGAAATAAAGAAAAAAAGAACAGATGTAAAAATACCAAACTAATAAGCTGCAGTACATGCCTTCGTTATATGCATATGATGGAACCTGGCTTGGGACGTTTGGTCCACCTCGATCCCATTGACTCTGTCTCACCTTAGGGGGAGTGTACTGATGCTCCCCAGAAGCTTGCGCGGGATCTCTTCCAGTGTAGCTATTCTCAGGGTGTTTCTGTACCCTTTGCTGTGCCTGGTAGTGATGCAACTGGGCAGCAACCATGGAGTTAATATCCGCTTCACCGTATTGCCCCTGCCGTCTCATTCTATCCTGCATCTCTGAAGCACAAAAATTGACAAAAGATAAATAACATCTCTTTCAAATTTTGGTAAAACAGACCATGACTCATTATTCTATCCTGCATCTCTGAAGCACAAAAAGTGAAAAAAAAAATCAATAACATATCATTCAAATTTTGGTAAAACAGATCATGACTCATGGAATAGTCAACTGGCAAATCTGGATCAAACAAACACATCACGCATCATCAGCTCAATTGTTCCAGGACGCCAAACAAAACTAATACTACCAGCTTAGGTTATCAATTATCGGCCCAACATTTAACCCAACTATATCGTCTAAATTGCGCAAGTCAACAACAATGCAACGTACCAGAACAGTCAGATAATCAGTATCGTCAGATCAGCACTCACGGGTGGACCCAGTAAAGGCATCAAATCAAATAGCCAAATATCTCTAGGTTAGAGTTTAGGAGCTCGGCTTCGCATAGAAGGGGTGGGAATACCTAGTGGGTCCTCGTAGACGGCCAAGAGATCGACGAAGGCGTCGGCACCTGCGTAGGGCGGCGGCGGCGGCGGTGGCGGCGGCGGCGTTAGCCGACCCTGTCGTCGCAGGACCCCTTGGGGAGGGGGAGAGAGATGGAGGAGACACAGAGCGCACGCGGGGCTGAAGAAGGGGGGAACGGATGTCGGATGCGGCGGTGTGCAAAGCCCAGCCGGGTTGTTCGGCCCAGGCGGAGAGAGCGTATAGGCCCAACTGTTCGGCCCAAGCGGAGCGTATAGGCGCAGCCGGGTTGTCCTTTGAAATTCCCTCTTCTCTGCCTCGGGCTTAGGCCTGGGCCTGCGAGGATTCGAGGGCGGCGCCTTGTTATGTTATGTTATGTTATGGGCCGAACGAAATTCACCACTGCTGGGCTCTTTTCGTTGTTGATGAATTAGGCGAGTAATAATTCGGTTGCCGAAACAGATTGGCACATTTGTTCGTTTCATTTAAATACCAAGTTCGATGCAAGTACGACCGTCCATATTCTTGGCATATAGTATTATTATTATTATTATATTTATTATTATAGTTAAAAAGTTAGAGTTCAGATCAAGGTTTTGCAGTGTCCTTCATCAGGGGGAAAAAGACCAGCAAAGGCGGGCGAATACGCATCGAACAGAGGAGATGAGCAGGACAAATTCCAGAAGCCGTCATACAGAGCAGAGGTGTCGCGCTTTTGGGTCCGTCTGGAAAGAAAACACAGGAGCAGTGACGACAGCAGCCAGCACGCAGCATGAAGCATCCAGCGCCCCCGCACAGCGCCAACGCGTACGCACCCGGCTCGCGACCGCGTTGGGCGAGTCCAAATCGTCCTGCTCCGTCCGCCGGTCCACCATGGCATCATGCGGCTGGGCCTGGGCGGGTCAAAGGAGATGCGTTCCGCTCGCATCACCGGTTCACCGCCGAGTGCCGCACGCGCGAGGACGGACGCGGGGAGAAGCTTCCACTTCCACCCAATGCCATGCGCTTCTCGTGTCGTGCATGCATTATAGATAGATAGCTACTGAGCCTAATCTAGAGACCACGGACACTGAGTGAGAGTGACAGCGACCATCCCCCGTGGATGGTTAACCAGACGCAAAAAAGTCATCTGTTCAAAGCATCTTGGGTTTAACTAGTGCTCGGATTACTTCGTCGTTATCGTTATCCTTAAGTGCGTCATCAATAAGCTATAGGTAGGTTACAGGGGGAGCAGGTAAACCTCTCTGTGGGATCGTCGTTGGCTGGGAGCTGCGAGCTACTAAGCGCATCGCAGCCGTCTGTTTTAAAGACCGCACGGAGTTCGTCTTCTTCACGTGTTCCTCTTCTTTCCGCGCCGCGCCACCCCTCTCTTAGTCTTTATAACTTACCTGCTCAACTCGGACTCAAACTTGGAAGATTATTATTTGATCATTCTACCAGCGATCGAGCCGGCAAAACCCATGCGGCACTGGCTCACGGCGGCACACACGGAGGTTTTGCCGGCTCGGCGGCATTGCGTGTCATTTTCTGCGAGCTGCGTCCTCGTTCCAAATGTATGTACATCCTCTCTGCTGTGCTTCTCAGCATGCAGGGCCAGGTGGTGTGCACAGTGCACGGAACGAAACAGTAACCTGCAGGCAAGTACAGTAGGCAACGAGCTGGACGGCAGACTATTCTTCTCAGCTTCTCACCTTGATGGATTTTTAATTTTGTTGATTGCAAAAGAGAATAACATCTCATTTTCAGCTGCTTCTAATAAAAGGTTTAGTCATGCCATGAATTTCTTTGGAATAACGCCGAACAAGCACATGGCGGCTTCCTACAGCTAGCTGAAAAATATATCCAGGTCACATCCTCATGTATGGCAGAAGTTAAAATAGAGGTAGTACTACGGGTGGGATTCTTTTTTGAACAAGTATAGAATACAAAAAAAGTTCTCAGATCGGTGGCTAGTTATATACTCCTACAGTACGTATTATACAAGGGTTTGTTCACTCGCGTCGAGACAGATTCAAATGTCAATCCGCACCAATGCGGCTGGTGGCGATAATTAAAGAAAGAAAGAAAGAAAGCAATCAAGCGCCACCGCGGACCAGTTGGTAATGCGGTAAGCAGTACGCCACTGTAGACGTCGTCGCCCACCACCGTCGTACCGCCACCAACTACTACGCTCAATTGACCTATGGCAACTAGCAAGATACTAGGCCTGTAAATTACACTTTTTGATTGGAAAAAAAGGCATATCCACAGTGCAGTACTGGTGGAGTATATTGGATCATACGGAGTATATATGGGAGTATTAAAGTATTTGAGTGTTCCCCATCAAATCTAATGAGCCTGCTGCATGCACCGTGAGCCGGCTCGAAACCCGTAGAAAGTAGTATGTTTTCCTTTCGTTTCCTAACAGTGTAGTATAAATAAATTTCTCAAAACTCTCGTGTGTCCCGTCCCGGCTGGCGTCGCCAGAGACGTCACCTAACACTAACCGTTTTGTTTGCCCGCACCGGCAAACCGCACGCCGCCCGCCCGACTCACATGGCCGGGGTGCGGGCGGGTGCCGTACGCTGCCGCGCAACGGAACGAGCCGACCTGCGTGCGTTCGCGTTCGCGGTTTGCCCCCGGAAACGAGCCAAATTTCCGCGGTCAGATGCGTGGGGAGAGCCCCCCATCCCACCCACATGGACGCGAACATGCATGGCCGTCCCGTCCGCCGCCGGCTGCCCATCGGATCAGCCACAAAACACTCGCATGTTCGTTCCCGCTCGCCGAGCCTGCGCTTCTTAATCAATAAGTATACTTATTATAGTAGCTCATCTTCTCAGGATAATGCGGGGAGGGATACACGGACGGACACGCAGAGGTAGAAAGAGAGGTGTGTGTGTGTGACAGATCGATGCACGTTGGTATGGGCGCGCCGATGGCCAATGAATGAGGCCGATACATGTAGCCGTCTCGCCCACACGTCCTGCCTACACACACAGTCCCGTATAGCACGTTTGGTTCGCTTTTGCGCCCGCCTGACTCGGCTGTCGGAGCTAGGCTCTCATCGGCCAGCAGCGAGCGAGCCAGGCTGCGGAGAAACGAGTTTCAGTTTCGTTTCTCATGGGCCAGGCTGAGCTCTGATTTTTGCATGCGAAGATACAATCCAGACACAAATGCAAGCAACCAAACGTCCTTCAACTGCATGCGCTGAGCCGGCCTGACCATGCTGCAGCCAACAAAACATTGCTTAGGTGTATGCGCTGAGCCCGGCCACACCGCATACAAGCAACCAAACACGCCGGTAGCAATCATGGAGGGGCTGGGGAGGGCCCACCTGGATGTGCCTGCGCATTAGGGTGGACGAACACCAGCACCAGCACTCTCCATGACGATCCAGCCGGCGTGATCTGATCTGATCTCATCCCAACTAATAATGGTTCATCCATCTGGCCATAAAAGGTTTTTGCATCGAGCATTCGAGCTAGCTAGGGACACTAATCTGTTTTAGCACAAAGCCTTGTGGGCTTTTGTTTTGTGGCCAATGCATGGCTCACACAGGGGCCAAGCAAAGCTAATAAGGCATTGTGTCGGTGTTCCTTCCCCTCCTGATCCCTCTCTCGCTTCCAAGCAACAAACAACAGCTAGCGATCGCTTCCAGCCTGGTATTATTAGTTGCCGGTTCGTCGCTCGCTCGACCTTGCGTGCCTTGCCTTGTGCTTGCTTATACCTTTTCTAAATCCTGGTTTGTACGCCACCGTTTCCACACATGGACGAATCTTCTGGCGTCGCTCCGACGATCCTCCAATCCAATCATCACACGCCAATCCAACAGGCGGTATTCTTTCAGTATACGGAACAGCTAGCTACGCCAGATTTGTCGTCCATGCTTCAAGGGATCCGATACATACTACTACCACCGGCCTGGACTCCTAGCGCTACATATGTGTTTTCTCCCCATTCCCCTTAATTAGGGTCAGATCGAGGTCAATGGTTTAAACCTTTGGAATCTTTGCAAGTAACCACAACTGTATATTATACCCTTGCACTCTTAGGATTTATTTATATATGCTAGTCTCGTAGGCATATGTGTGAAATTCTAATAAATTCCTATTGCATATTATACCTACGAAATAATAAATAGATAAATTTTTCGTCACTTTTATTTCGTCCATCCATTTCGCTCGTCTCTCACTCTCTCGCTACTCACTGTCACTCTTACTCCCGTAACTTTTAAGTTTTAAGCTACAAAAATTTAGTGGCAGCGAATGAATCACATCGTATCAAATCACGCATGTTCATGTGATGTCTCCTATCTTTTTTTAACTTATGACAAATCTCCTGTTAAATTTCTATATGGGATAATTATTTATGCGTTAAATCTATTTTTGAGCCTTAGAGTCTGTTGGTAAATCTATTTTGAGGACTTAGAGAGTTTGTTTGATTTAAGATTGGGGTAGACCGATATAATTTAATAAAATAACTATCTTTATGATAGTTTGTACGGTTGGATTTATAAGGTCTATATATCTTTAATGGGCCATAAATTTAATAAGATGTGTAGTTAGTCTGGTTTAGTTTTGTGTATCCAGTTGACATTAGTACCATATGGTAAAGCGAGGGAGAGCAACTAGATGAGATGCAAATAAAATAAGAGATATTCTGTTAAGAAAATTCATATCTTTTTTGGCTTTTTGATTTGACAAAAAGATGTTAATACGCAAGTCAAACACATATAATAATTTCTTTTCTTAGATTGGTTACGAAACCAATTGAGTTAACGAAAATTTATTTTGACACTCTCTAACTACAATGTACGGTCACTATCAATTGAGTTGACGAAAATTTATTTTGATACTCTCCCATTGCTAGTGTTTTCTGATGGGTATGAACAACTGCATCAAGTCATTGAGTTCGTCTACATCAAAGAGCTCGGATAGACTCGAGCAATATCGCGAGTAATAGCGCAGTTGATACCCCGGCACCCGTCCCGCTCAAGGTATAGGCTCTGTTCGCTGAAGCTGAAAACCGTTGAAAATAAGCGCTGATGCTGATTTCTTGTGAGAGGAAAATACTGTAGAAGGGCTGAAAAATAAACGATTTTAAATTCAAACGAACAGAGCCATAATTCTCTAACCATTAAGTTATGATATACATTCTATTGCTTTCAATACTACATTTTTTCTATGCTAATTTATGCAAAAATAGGAATGCTATATTCAATAGAGATATCATATCTCTGTCATGATTTATAATCAGAATATGATATATAATATTATAATGCCTAAATTTTCAACACATACAACATGTCAATTGCAAGGCATTTAAAACAGCTCTTGTGTGAACATGAAGGACTCCAAGTCAACTCCCTGGTTTTGCTAATTCACATTGATATGTTATAATAATTTTGTAATCACATTGGTACTATGTTATAATACTTCGACACAGCTAGTTGGAGAGAGTAATACTAGTTAAACGCAGCAGTTACAAAATTATTCGATGGTGAGGCGTCAGTAACTTTTAGCACATGGGAGTTATGATTGGGGCTAATGGGTAAGAATCTCCAATAATTAAACTCCAGCGGCAGTATTCTGACACAGGACAAGAAATTAATAAGCATCTAATCGAGGCCCGATCCCAGGCGATCCCAGGCAGGATCACCTGTTGAGTCTCGACACGCAACTAATAACACGAACGCCACCATATGCTCCATGGGAGCCACATATATATAGTAGTAATTCAAAAGGATGGCGAAGTGGTATAAAAGTATTTTCTTCCATTTTGTTAATTTCATCAATTACAAATTTGAGGGTAACTACAAGATTGGTGAAATAACATAGTACAACTAATGTAATAGAATAAGAAGGAAAAAAAGAAAAGAAAAAGAGAACCAAAGATCCATCCCTCCTAATCTTCTATCCTTCCGTCACTCTCCACTAACAAAAGAATGAATTCAATTGAACAAAAGAATCTGAAGCTTTCTTTCGGTGCCGCTTTGGCCCCGCTCCGTCTCAGCCTAGACTTCGATGCTGAGCTTTGCTCCCAATCCTAGACTCAACAAAAGAAGCTACCCTCCTTTTACGGCCTTTATGGCCGTCTGTATGACAGTATGAGTGGATCAAACTATATAGGCAATTCAAGCCAAATACACTGTTCGGCTCTCAGTTTCTGTAAGGAGGCAACAACTTCACAAGAGAATCCAAAAGCTGGAGCCGGAGCCGAGCTTGGTCAAGCAGGACCTTCAATTTCTTAATCACAATTGGAAAAATTGTGAGCCATTAGTAGTAGAAACTGCAGATCTCAGTTCATGGATCATCTTCTTCTTCCATCATCAACATGTACAATTTGCCAAAGAAATACCCTTTCCTTTGGTTAAATTCACAAGGAGAGAGAATCCTGGCTTAAAGAATAACCGGTGGTGAGTAGATATTACAACAAATCGGTCAATGCTTCTTGTACCTTATATATGTATTCTTTTTTTCTAATATATCTTCCTTAAACCTCCTGTGAAGGGACTGACTGACTTACTGACTTTATACAAAGGCTGCAACGGCCTCGGAGGAGGCCATCAGCCGGGATCATCATCGAATTATTAGGTGAGCAAGCGAGCCTCGGCCAGCGGGGGCGTCTTAGGCTGGAGCTTGGCTTGCTGCTGGGACCAGTAGGCCTGGGCCGCCAGGACCCGGTCGAGCAGCTCCTGAGGCACCGGCTCGCCACGCCGCTGCTGCGGCGAGATGCTCGCTGTATGCACCAACGTCTTCCATTTGTCCTGTTCGCACCACAATTTCGACACGGTTAGTTCATTTGTCTGTTCAAAATCAAAGTCATCGTCAAAATTTGACCAGAGAATGCAGGCAGTCGCCAACAGGTGCAGGAATGCAGTGCAAAGCAGCCAAGAAGCTTCCAGTCTAATAAAGGAAAGGTTATCTGATCCCTTAGCTGGACTTTTTTTTCTAAAGTCCGGATCGGGTTAGTTGACGTGCAAGAATGCGTCTCCTTTGTTTCTAGGTGAACCATTCTAGGTGAACCATTCTGGTAATACTAAAACTCGCATGACCCAGCCAAACTACAAAGCTGATGCGTGGGGACAGCACCAACTGAATCACAAGGACAGAAGATTTTGAAGAACAAGAGTCTGACCGAAAAAAAAAATAAAGAACAAAAAAACAGCACGCTTCCGTTAGGTGAGGAGGCCTAAAACCCACAAGCGCAAAACTATATATTGGTTAAACCGGCCGACTAACCTAGCCTGATTAGGGATTTTGCATGAAGCATTAGTATACAATCCCGTGCAAAAGACTCCCTCCACAGCAATTAAAAGGTTGGCGAAAAAGGAAGTCAAGAGGATCAATCAATAAATCAGGAAAGGACAGTAAGGAAACTAATTATCAGATTTGACGAGTATATGCAGAGCAAAGATATTTTTGCTTTAGTCTTCTGTTGAAGTCAAAGTCAAGCATTTGATAGTTATTACCTTAAGATCAACATAGGTACGGTGCTTTGCATTGTCAAAAGCACGAAGTTTAACATCTCGCCACCTACATGATATCCATAACTACACAGTGAGAATACAAAAGCCAAAAAAAATCTTTGTCAGGACGAATGAGGGGAATAAGAAACTATACCTTCCCGTTCCAAGCTTTTCGACTGCAAGCACAAGTGCTTCTACTTCAGCAACAGAGAATGGGCGCCTGATTCTGCGTTGCCCCTGCTCTGGTGACCTCTTAGACTTATTCGCTGGAACTACAGCTCCTGCATTGGGGTCTGCAGCTTGAACGGGAACTAAAGCTCGCGAGTTTGTTGACACTTTATCGGGTGACGAGACACCCCCAGGGGAGTGCACAGAATCATGATCACTGCCCTGGTAATTCATTGCTAATGGGGTTAATGCAAGCTCCTGTGATACATCAACTTCACCATGCTTAGAACACGAGTCAGCAGGTGCAATCCTGTATCAGACAAAGTTCACCAATCTGGGTCAGGGTGAAGGCACCTCAAATTACAACATTAAGTGAATTGTTATGAAACATGGTATGTTACCTTGCGAGGGGTTCGGTAGTATCGATGGTTTCAAGCAAACTGATACCTTCAGGAGCTTGGACTTGCGGGTTTTGTGTACAGTTGGGTTCAAGTGAAAAGCCTAGGTTGTCCAGCATATCCTGGCCAATCCCAGCCTGAATCAACGTTTTACTATCATCTCTGACTTTCTTCCCATGGTGAAGAACACCAACACGTACACCACCTCCAAGAATCGCAGTCACTGCCTCGAGAACAGTTTTCTGCATTGCAAATACTGATTAAACGATGGGAAAACCAATTACGCAGAAAAACTAAAAAAAAAAAAGCAATTTCTTTGCACATAAAAAATAAACAGACGTCCTATACATACCTTTAGTGAGCCAACAGTTGCACTTTCTGGGATTTCAACAAGAAGTTCAGGCACCTTAAAAGACTTAATTCTAAGTTTCACTGCAAGAAATAAAGGCAATCTCAGGACTAAATATAGACATAGGAGATAAATGAATTTGCTGGGGATTAAAATCTTACCATGGCAATCATTTGACCCACAAGATTTCTGGAACGGCATTGAACTAGTCCCCTTGTTTGCTGCAGAAGAATCATTACCCGCAGATGAGTAACAAAACAGGAAATAACATGAATAGCAAATTCCTGGGGTGGAAGTAAAACAAACCTTCCAAAGACGCAGTATGGGAGTCTCTTCCTGTAACCTTTGTGTTCCCCTTTCCATTTGCTGCACCAAATTCAGATGCTAGAACTGAATGGCGATCAAAGAGCTTCCTCCGCTTGAATGTACTCCTTTGTGTCCTCTGTCGTGTATAATGCATTTTCTTGTTCCGGAAAGAAGGCTTCCGCTCAACATCTGATGGGATC
Organism: Eremochloa ophiuroides; assembly: GCA_038502445.1. Taxonomy (NCBI): domain Eukaryota; kingdom Viridiplantae; phylum Streptophyta; class Magnoliopsida; order Poales; family Poaceae; genus Eremochloa; species Eremochloa ophiuroides. Next base: position 97,512,714 of record JAHLJS010000002.1, read on the forward strand.
AATGAATTCAAGTTACATGAAGCTGGTCTGAATACAAAATTCCATCTATGTAGTGTTACTGAAATGGAAAGAAAAGGAAAAACAAGATTTTCCAGTGCTTACCACTATAGGAAAGATCAGACTTGTGAATCCTCGCTGGAGCAACTTTCCTGTACTTGCTAGTGAGCAGCTTCCTTACCCTACTATACTCAGCTGTACAATTGGACCTGAAATCCCTGTTAGTGGTGGTGCTCGGATGAGTGCACCCAGAGGACTTATCGTCATCATCATCTCTATCTACAGCAAGACCCCCCACTCCCTTTGGGCCCCTTGGTAAGGAGGTTGAGCGGTGAATTTTATCACCATACAATGGCATCTCGCCGGTACTGTCAGAGCTGACCAAAGGAGGCGGCTTGACATCCATATCCATTGAATCAAGCAAATTATACATTTCGGGAGCATTCTTCTGAAATCCTGCTGGGGCCGCCGGCATCAGGCTCGCCACTGCATCTCCTGTGAAGGCTCCTGATTCCACGGGTTCAGGCGACCACCTATCTGCGATCACACCAAAATTATAGCCCAATTCAGCCTTGTTGCCGCTGATCACGGAGGATTCCTTGTCCTGGGCCTCAGACTTCGCTTTAGGATCCTCATTCCGAGCATTATTCACCGCACGCTGGAACACAATGTGGGGGAGAATTGCACTCTCGTTACAGCTATCCTGATCCGTCACCTCATGCTTGAACTGCTTCATTTCCTCATCACACTGCTCCTGCTTCACACGGACATCCTTCGCACACGCAGCCAAGGCCGGGGCACCGGCGCTCGTGTTCCCCAGCGAGCCCACCCCCTCATCAAGCAGCTTCCCTGCCACCGTCGCGAGAAGGTCGAATGCGGACATCTGGGCCGGGCTCTGGGGCTCCTTCTTCCTGACCGATCTCTTGCCCTGCACATTTCACCGAACAAGAAACGCCATCCTTGTCAGACTTGCCAACCAAGGGCAGCGAAGCGAGGGCCGAATCGATGCGCTGAAAGCCGCGTACCCTCGCGCACTTGGGAACGCGCGGCATCTCCGCGACTTGGCCTCCACCGCACGACTCCATCTCTGACGACGACCTCTTTTGGAACACCATTTCTGCTCTTGGCTTCGGTTGCTTGAAGTTTAGAAGAGGGTTAGTTAACAACTGGTGGTTGCGCTGTTCATGGCTTGTCACCAACACAAATCTGCAAGAACCCATTAGCAATCAGCAAAGGAAAACTGGTACTGGTAGGTAGAATAAAAAAGGAAAAAGGAAATCATTCATCGGGATCTCCGTAGTAACTTGGGATAAATCTTGTTTAAACCCTCCATTCTATTAATTAAACAGGGAGCGATCATACCACTGCGTTTGCATTAATTAATTACCAAAAATTTAGAATCCCAATACCCCAAGCCGATTAGCCGAGAGATCCAGACCGAGAAACGGCCAAAACGAAAATAATTTTCAACAAGCAGCGCTCGAAGAGCGAATCAAAACTCATACTAATTAGGAAAACACGGAAACAGCAGAAGAAATGGAGAGAATTCATACTTCAACTCGTGATCCGAGTTAAGACATCAGAGAGCGGAAATGTTTTTTTTTTTCTTACGAAATGGTTTCGCCGCTGAATTTAATGCACAAGCAAATAAATTCGCCAGGTAAACCAGCACGCCAAGCGATCAAAAGCGCAAGAGAGAGAGAGCGTGAGAGAGGAAGGAAACCATTTTAAAACCTCGTGCATCGGAATCCGTGAGGATTAAGCAACTGCCAAAAGGAAAGCGGGCACGTCGATTAAAAAAACAAACAGCGAACCGCAAACCTCACAGGCGCACAAGAACGTCGAGGAAAATCGTGAATCGGGCGAGGCCAGATCCGATCTTGGCACCCGATTCGCAGCAATTCGACGCGAAATCAAGCAAAACGCCACGAATTCAAACCGCGGCTCCGAAATGTGCCGGGATCCCAGAAAGACGCGAATTCACCTCCTTGTCGGAGCACAGCGCGGCGGATCGGACCGAAGCAAGCGTAATTCGGACAGGAGCGGACCGAAACAGAGGTACAGAGCGCAGGCAAAAACCCCAACACAGCAGCGACCCCCGCAGCGGGGCACGAAAACCACGAAACCCAGCCCCAAAACCGCATAATTCGGCAGAATTCCGCGGAATTAGCACGCCGAGCTCACCTCGCCGGCGTCGACGCTCGCCCGCCTCCGATCGCCCTCGGATCGCCGCCGTGCTGCTCCGCCGCGGCCGGACCCGCCGAGATCCCTCGACCTCTGCGGAATTATTCCCCACCCCCTACCCCTGCCTCTGGGTGCTCCCGACCTCTTCCTTCCTTCCTCCTCTCCTCTTTTTATTTTTATTTCCCTTCCCCCTCTTCCTTCTCCCTCCTCCTTGCTCTCCTCTCCGCCCTCCGCCTTGGTTTTTTCTTCTGGTGGTGGAGGTGCGTGGTGCGGTGGTGTGGGTTGGCCAAAACCCCTCAAAACCAACCCCCCCTTCTTAAACCCCCCAACCCCGCCCACGCCATCCCGGGGAGGGGCGCCACCGGCTGCTCCCGGTTAAACCCCACGCGGCCCCGCCCGCAACGACCGGTTCGGCCCTCCAGTGGCGTCCACGTGGCCCCGCCACGTGATCCGACGGCAGCGGGCGCCCGTCCCGCGGGAGAGACGTCTCCGCGACCGGTGCCACGTGCCGCAGATCCGGGCCGTCGGTGCGGGGAGCGGACGCACCTGCCGCGCCGTCGGATCCCACGGTGGCCCTCGAGTCCCTCGTGACCACGAACGAGAGGAGTGATCCCTGTTAACCGGTGGGGTTTAGGGAGGAGAATAGCGGGGGGCGTTTTTAGGAAAAAAACGTGAGGGGTTAGCGATTATTAACTGCATGTGGACCCACTTCACAGTCTCTCTCACGGAATTAACTCGGGGTTCTACGTTTTTCTTGCATTTTTGTTTATTTATTTATTAATTAGCTTTTCCATGGAGGTTTTTTTTGCTGTTTCCGGGCTAATTGGATGAGAGGCTGTGTGGTGTTGGTGGTCGGTGGAGGAGAATGTCCAGGGGTGATGCCTGAAAAGGTGCTAAGATTCCGGGGCTTCTTCAACGCAGGACCAGATAAATTTTAGATAAGAAATTCGTGGCCTTTATGCTTCTATAAAATATATAAATCCACCATTGAAAAATATGTGTGTTAGCTTCAGCCCGCATCTCACTCGGCCATTGCTCCGACCAAAGGTGCATATAAATTCTGGGGTTTAAGATAAGAGAAAAGCTCATTTTTGGATTCAAAAAATTTACAAAGCTACAAATCGACTGCTTTGTATATCTACTTGAAATCTGTTGGTTCGTTATAGAATAATCATGGAGGTCCCACTTATTTGAATGGACTGAACCGCTACAACAAGCTTTACGCTAGTACGTACTGATCAGTTTCCACAACTAGCATCATTGGCCAAAGCAGCACACCGACTGAACAAATTTGCATGACATACCATTTATAGACCCCTTGCTTGGTCTTTTTTTCTCGTAATAATTCTGTGAGCAAACAAAATACCATTTTTATCATGGAATACATACATCCGAGCTTTCAAAGATACTTCTTCCTCTCAGACAAATAGACAAACAATTTTTTACAACCTTAATGCTGTTGCAAACTCTTAAGAATAACAATTTGCTTTGTCATATCTCGTATAACCTATATCTATCTCTCATAAAAAAACAAACCCTACTAGCTTCAATATCAATTTGCGTTGTCATATTGTATAATCTATATCAATATCTTTTATAGAAAAAACCTCAGCTTCAATATCTGTATACAAGTTATCCATATGTTATATCTCACTAAGCGCTACATTATCTTCCACTAAAAGAAACTACTTTAGTATATCAAAACATTATTTTATGGGCCGTCACGACCTTCATATAATTTGATCTAATACTCTACGGGTGTTTTATTTTATTATCTTATTAGTGTGTTATGTTTAATATATCTCATACATAATTTGATGCAACAATTTTGTTTCTATGAAACCCCACAACGATGCATATTCAAGTTACATATTCAAGTTGAAAACTGTAGAACATATTGGACTACCAATGATATATTGGGAATCCTTATATCAGTAACTCTTGGTCGTAAAGTTTTGGTGATGATTTTGCATTCACCTTGTCTGAATTATTATACTTGAAAACTCTCTCCCCACTAGGGAACTTCTTTAAACCATGTACTAGGTCTCTTTTAGAGCAAAAGTTCAGATCTTGCTGTGGTATTTTGTTAAATTTTCTTGTCTATGATTGGACATTGTAAAAAAAATGATAATACTCGTAAATAATTTGTGCAATTTTCTAACCACACTCTAGCTTGTTTCATTTATTTGTTGGATTATGTATACAACGTTATGGGAGTATTTTTTTTGTAGATATTATATCTCCACTGAAATAACATATCTTGAAGGCCAGTAGAGGTATAGACATAATTCTAAACTTTGTTTGACCGTGGAATTGATACGATCACAAATATCCGGAGGCCAGAAAATCAAATTAAGCTTAGTCAAAATCGGTTATCAAATAAAAAGGATTGTTAGTTAGTGACTAGTGTCAAAGAAGTTACTATTCGACCATAAATTATCGAACAATGATATAATATTTTGTGGTGTCTATTCTTCTAATAAACAATGATCTAATGTGTGATCTATCGACCATAGGGTAGAACACCAATCAGATGATTCGATTATAATTGCAAATTCTTCTTCCCATAACTAATCATTGCCTTTTTGCCCCTACCACCTTGCACGGTGGGGCTAGGCCATTTGCAGCTGTCGTCGAACCTGGCCATTGACCACACGTCTAGGTTACGGCTGGTGATGGCAAGTGGCCACAGTGGCGGTAAGTAGGACTGCGCCTTGGAGCTCATCGACCACGGGGAGAGCGCTGGCAGCGGGCCTGCCCCCACAATTCGTGCCACCACTTGCCCATGGGCGTTGGGCTTAGCGTTTGGTCGATTGGGGCCAACTCGTCATCAGTCGTCATGTTGAGGAATAGATCGGGTTGAGAAGCATGGAGCAAGAGGTTGAAGAAAAGAGAACAAAGAACATTTCACCACCTTCTCTCTTCTCATGTCTATGAAAATCAATGAAATAATCTTGCGGGGTCCAACACAAAATAATTGTTTTTTCATAATGGTGCCTAGCAAATTATGTCTTCAGCGGTGTTGACTGGCCAACTCCATCTTTGACACCCCAAACCAAATTCACTAGACTGGAGATTGAAGAAAGGAAGGTGTTTTTCTTGTCATTAATTTCTCCCTCTAACATTTAATCAGCTCTATAATTGGTTTAAGCCAAAATATTTTAAAATTATTATTTTTACAAAGAAGAGTGGCGACATCCATTGTAGCAAAGTGGTGTAAATCTAAAGTTGATTTATTACCATTATTAACTTTGTCTATTTACGAGAAGGGACAAAATTATCATTTTAGTGTAAAACAATATTTTTATTGTGCAGTTCTCGTCATTTAGGAGTGGAAAAGATTTTATAGGACAATTTTTGGACACTTATATATGATTTTATATCTATTTTGGAAAAAAAATTGTTGTGTCCTTCAGTAAATTTGACAAGAAACAGCCAGCATACTGCTTCATTTTTTGCATGTTCGCTAGCAAAGAGTGATCATTTTCATTGTCTAGCAGCCAATTTTGTCATATATATCTTATATGATTCATCTAATGACTTTTTGGTGTTTTTTAATGTAAATCTAAAGTGGGTTTATTTTTCGACGCAAATAGTATCCTTTTGTTTTCTCGATTCGTTTCTTGGTAGTACCACGGTTCACAAGAAGAAAAAAAGACCAGCATTTAAATTCTAGCAAGTCCCATCTGGCACACCGGCCACGTCAGAAAAAAAGCGGCGACGCGTGTCGGCCCAGCACGCCGCCATTGGTTCCTTTCTTCCCTACGCTTATCCGCCTATCCCTCCGTTCCGTCTTCGCCCGGTCCGGTCACTTTTGGCCGGAAATTCATTTAAATTTTTCGTGGCCCTCGTTATCTCCCACGCAGAGAGGAAGAAGATAATAATAACAAGCGAGAAACATTTTCGCTGCCGCTTTTAAATTTTTCGTTCGCTTCTGGCTGCGTCCTCGGTACCGTCATCCGCTCGGAGCCTCCGACTACGATCATCACACACACACACACACACACACACACACACACACAATAAAAGGGGAGAAAAAGAGCACGAAACCGAAAGACAGGGATGGTTCAGTCCCTGTTTTTATGCGCGCTTATTTTTCGGGCGACGGGAAAATGCCCCCGACGTGACGCCTCGTTAGGGACGGCTGGGTTCGCCCTCGCCGGCGTCAGCGGCGTGGCGGGAGCGCCGGCCACACGATCGGGACGGCGGCCCCCGACGGGCGCTGACGGCGCGGTGCCGCCTGCGATAGATAAGGATGGGGTTTTTTGCCCGGTCGCGTTTGTGGTGGTGGTGGGGCTTCCTGGCGGGGCGGCGGGGCCCGCGACGGAGGGAAAAGGGAATCTGCTGCGCGGGAGAGGGAGGGTCCCGCAGGTCAGGAGACGGTGGGCGCGTGCAGCCGGAGCAAAGGGAGCGCGCGACGGTTTGACGGCGAGGCGAGGCAAACAGGCAACTGCCCGTGTCCGTGTGCGGTGCGCGCTGCAAGTTTTTCGGGCCAGGGCGGCGCGCGCTGGGATGTTGTTCGTGTCGGGCCCTGGATGGCTGATTGGCTGGATGCGAGAGGTCCCTCTGGGACGTGGGGCCAGACGGCACGTGGGAGGACAGGTAGGATGTACGGGTCCAGGGTGATGCGGATCGACGTTAGCTGGTCGATGGAACCGTAGTATCGCGAGTGAAATCTTCTGAAAAATACTAGAAAATGTGCGGTACTGCCCATGGGATGTTCGTCGCAGCCAAGAGCCAAGTAAGGTCGCGTGAGCAGGATCAGGGTGATTATGTGTGTGTGTGTGTGTGTGTGTGTGTGTGTATATATATATATATATATATATATATATATATATATATATATATATATATATGATGATAATTTTTTTTCAATGGAAGAAGAATTATATTACATGATAGTCGGATATATCAATCTGTTATAAGCACTCTGAATCACAGAAAAATACCCACGCTGTGAATAGCACAACTCAAAACCTAACCTGTTTAATACTTTGCAGTATTGATGACCGCACAAGCAAACACTCGGCAAATGACCTGAGAACAAATGCCCAACGAATTGAAAGGATCAAGGATGCCCAAGAGGGGAGGGTGAATTGGGCAACTAATAAATTTTTCGAAACACAATTTAACGTATCGCAATTTGCCCAATGTCACCCCACAAGTGCTTGTGTCAATTCTATTCCTAAAATAAGTTATGCAATCTAGAGCCAAGTCCTATCACAATTATACTACTCTAGGAAAGTAGAGAACACAAAGGAAACGCGGGAATGTAAAGGGTTAGAAAGACAAATCCGATTTTTCCCGAGATATCGGAGAGTCGGCACTCCCCACTAGTCCTCGTTGGAGCACCCGCGCAAGGGTGTAGCTCCCCCTTGATCTTCGCAAAGACCAAGTGCTCTCTACGGGCTGATCCTTTGCCTCTCCGGCGCGGTGGATCGCCCACAACCGCTCACAACTTCGACTTGGGCCGCCCACAAGCTCTCCAAGCGGTCAACAAGCCACCGATCGCCACCAAACCATCTAGGTGATGCCGATCACCAAGAGTAACAAGCCTAGACTCTCACTTGACCAAGAACAAGGCCAAAGAGGGTGATGGATGCACACAAGTCACTCTTGATCTCTCTAGGGAAGAAGCTCACAAGCAATGGAGTTCACACTAATCTCCCTAGGGCTCTTGCTCTCTCACAAGATCAACAAGGGTTCCTTCAGCTGTTAGAAATGGAAAGAGAGATATAATGGGGGCTTTGGTGGAGTATAAATACTCACCCTCTCCAAAACTAGCCGTTTCTCACTTTCCTGCGAACCGTCGGACTCTGCCGAGGCTCGACCATCGGACTAATCGCCACGGTCCGACTCTCACACAAGCACTGCGCCCAGAACTGTGACAAAGGGGCGTCGGACCGAACTCGATGGTCCGACGCTCCTCAGTCCGACGCTTCTGAACTGCGGGCACAGTGCCTCTCAACGGCTAGTACACGGAGCAATGGTCCGACGCACACCGTCGGACCAAGTTCGACGCTCAAAACCGCGCTGGGAACCTCTCTGGAAGCGTCGGACGCTAACAGACATTAGTCCGACGCTCCCACTCGCGACGGTCCGACGCTCGCTCAAAACCCAGAGGCACCGTCGGACTCTGGCCAATGGTCCGACGACCATCCAGCCAGGGTCCGACGCTCCCTGGCACGCTGAGACTCGTTCAGGGGCTGTCACGTGTCGTCGGACTCTAACTATTGGTCCGACGTCCATACTAGTTAGAGTCCGACGTCTCTAATTTGATCAAAACTTCGTCGAATCGAAAACTTTCCAAAACGAAGTTTGATCCTCTCTCTCTCTCTCAAGAGTCTCCCTGGGCTGTCTAGAGCTATGTTGAACAAGTGTGCATCACATCTACACTCTCTAATCTTGCTCTAGGTCAAGCTACCCATCCAAACCCCTCTTAATAGTACGGTCAAAGAGAAAAACAAAACCTAAGACTACGCCAAGTGTCTCTCAACTCTAAACGACACTTGGCACTAGCCTATCACCGTCTTGTCTTCCATCCTTTGAAAACCAAATCGATTTTCATCGCTAGGGGCTTGAACCTACATGTTATTATGACCTAACCTCTAGGTTATCCTGCAAAACACACGTTAGTCATAATAACCGTCTTGTTGTCATTAATCACCGAAACCACTAGGGCCTAGATGCTTCACGAACGACGGCCAACATTCCTGTAGACGGAATTGACAAAATTCTTCTTTATGGCGTCTTCCTTCTCCTTCTTTCTGCCATCGAAGAATGAGGAACACTGATCTGAAACATGTTCTCTCTAGTCTTTCATTATGGCCAGATCTAACCATAACAAAATAGAGAAGAGACTGGAGAAAATTATTCCATGGCGACGACATCATCTCTGCCTCGATGCCGCCGTTCGGAAACAAAGATCTCCATGTCCATGTTGATGAAGATGCTGACGTCGAGGTTGCCGCCCTCATCTTCAACGAAGCCGCCATGGAGAAGATGATTCCACCCTTCTCCTTCGCCGTCGCTGGAGAAGAGAAGGAGGAGATAAAACTCCAATACCAAGAACTTTGGCACAGAGAGACACTGACCCTAATGACTCGATCTATTAGAAAAAACTTAATAAAAACAATGGATCCCCGCTTCTCTCAACCCTCAGCACAGGTCCCTATGCCGGAGGGGAAGGGAGCGGGATCAATGGCGGCGGTGAAGGGAGGGGGATCAATGGTGGCGGCGGCGGCGGCGGCTCTAGGGCACAGGTCCCTGTTAGCACGCGATAATTTTGTGCGGCAGAAACGTGGATGCTTCGTTTCGTTTTATATACGATGACATTGATCCTATCGTTTACTCGTATTTTATTTTCTAATGACAAATGTAAATACCTCTGGCCAGTGTTGTTCCCCCATCACAGCGCATAGCCAGCAATCTGCCTCCACCAAATCGATTTCACGTGCGCCTTGAATCAGAAGACGTGGTAACATGCTTAATGCATGCCTGCGCGGTAATGACGAACGTGGTGGGGGCCGGCATGCATGGCCGTCTCTGCATCTGGTTCCATCCATGACCGGTCTCGCTGATCGTACTGGCTATCGGGCACGTCTCCCACCTTTCTTCTCCCATGAATGAACAGCGCCAATCATGAGTGCTCAACTCAGCTTACCAATTTGGTCGTACTGCATGATGCATGCATGTATTCACGCACGCACGCACGCACTTCATAGGAAAGCATGCATGCATGCATGTACCGGTACTGACGTGCCTCTTCGCCTTCATCAGCAGACGCAACGAATGCCGCAGGCAGGATGCATTTGGGGGTTGGCGTGGGGACTCACACGGAAAAGCACAGGTGGGGCCTGGGTGGCAGAGCCCTCCAGTCCCGTCACGTCCCGTCCCGTCCAATGCACGCACGGTGATGATGGCCCATCCAATGCAAATTACGTGACATCAATACTGTGACATATACATAGAGCATTAAATGTAGACAAAATATTTACATATTTGTACTTTTTCATGTATATCACGAGACGAATCTTTTAAGCTTTTTTAGTCATAATTAGACAAAAGTTGTCAAATACAAATAAACGTGATACAATACAGAATTGCAACTGTAACTAGAATCTAAACACAGCCGAAGTCCGTTCACCTGCACGCTGCACGCGGCACACGACGCGGTGGACCAAGACGTATATCAGCAACGTGCGTCACGCAATCCCGCTGGTAGATGCGCTGCGCTGGGCGTGCCAACGAAAGCGATGTCGCGCGCCGCACGACCTCGACCACGACAACCACCGGCTCCCAGCTCTTTGCACGCTACACCTGCATGCTTGCACCGACAAAACTGATGCGTGTGTACCGTACCGTACAAAACAACTCGATCCAGCGGAGTACAAATTCGATACACTACATACACGGGAAGTTCTTGTGATATGGTGCGAATAGACCACCTCTGTCTCTGTGTTGTCCTAATCTCGACTCTCGAGGCACAAACAGTTCCACACTAGTAGCAAGTAATAATGTTTAGTTTTTTATTAGGCTACGAATGTCACAAGAATGCGCCGTCTAATCGTTTTTGTTTGTTTGTTTCTTTCGATGGGATTCATTCATCCACGGCGCGCCGCAGGAGATGCTAACACACAAAAAAGGGAAAGGAAACAGAAATGATGGAGGCGCTGCAGGCTGTGCAGCAGCACTTGCTTGCACGTAAAGCGCAGAGGAGGCGTCCCAGGGATTTTGAGTTTGCCGAATAGAGCAAAAGGCAGGAGCAGGAGAGCAGGACAGGAGATGCCAAGCGTTCCAAGAAAGGGACACGGCCGTTTGCTTTGCTTCTGTTATTTTATTGTACCACCACCATTTTGATCGCCATGCCAATGATACCTATCGTAGTTCGAAAGTTTCGTCGTCCTTCGCTTTTTTGTTTCGATCGACCATACATCCAACCATCCAAAAAAAAAAGACTGCCTATCCATCGGCCACAAATAATTACATCCTTGATTTAGAAATACTGCATGCTGAGGGAAGAGAAGAGAAGAGAAGGAACAAGAGGGTTGTAAGCTTATTTGGTTTTTAGATAAAAAAAATACTAAGAAACTTTATGAGAGAGATAAGTAAGTTATTATTGGTTATGAGAGCTATTAATCTTATAAAACCAGCAACAAATTATATTATTAGCTTTGCACTAAGTGCTAGTATGCTATCCCCTAAAAAAAAGTATCAGGATGCTGCTATATCAAATTATACTTGTTTGTAACACTTACACAATGACTGATGGAATATATGTACCACTGTCACGTTAATTTCCTTCAGATACATTTTCGGCACGTTGCCAAAAACAAAAGAGGACTAAATCAACCAGGATGGATGGATGATTCAAACAAGCACCATCTTTTTATCCTTCTTGAAAGAATTCACGGATCACGGCATATGCACCGGCTTGAAGTTGCCTACACTCTTGCTGAACCCACGCATGTTCACACCGGGTCAAATATCGTCTGAGACTTTACCCCTTTTCCCTTTACCCTGCTATCACGGAACTGTTTCGTTCATCGGGCGCCGACGCGCAGCGCAGCGCAGGCAGGGGAACGTGCGGGGGAGACGACCACGGAGGGCTTGCTTGACGTGTAAGGCGGGCAACACAAGCAGCCGCTCGCGGCTTGCACTTGCAGCTGGGCGCGGCGTCGGCGTGGGCTCGATTCGATCCAACCCAACGGGGAGCGCGCAACTTGCGGCGGCGGCGGTTTGCAGCCCGCCGCAGTGCTGCACCGTACCTCGGCTTCACCCTGGTTCATTTCGCCAGTTGTCGTTCCCGTGGATGGCTTGATCCCTCTCCCGCGCCCTTATTACCAAAATCAAACTGGGAAGCAAGCCTTTTAGGCTGGCCATGTGCCCTTCATTACTACTACATCCTTCGCATCGCCAAACCTAGCTAGCGGTTCCCCTTGCTGTGTCTCTCTTCACCATCTATTTAATTTTTGTCAATTAATAAACGAAATTCGCCATGTGAATGAATATGAATATATCTCACCGATTTGAAATTACCTGTGTGGTCCATGATGGGGACAGTAATGATGGACTGCTGAGTACGTACGTACACGTAAAGGGACACTTGATAGTAGATAATTACTAGCGCATTTTGTTACTTCTATAGTTACGATCATTGCTACCGGTAGAGGCGTGTGTATGGCCGCTAGCTAGATGGCACGGTTAGTTGAACAACATGCAGACCGATCGAGCCGCACACGCCCGTGCCTTCAAATCATTCCTAACCCTCCCTCCCCGAAAACAGAAGCTCCAGGCCAGGCCGGTCCATCACTGGTGACACAAGATGCTCCTCCGATCCGATCACACAACCGTCCCATTCTCACCCAACCGAGCTCATCCACACACACACACACACACACACACACGCACGCACGCACGCACGCACGCACAAAAAAAAAAAAACGGGAAACCGATAAAAATTCTCCCACGACCACGAGGCCAGCCCGGGGAGGGACGGAGAAAACGAGAGCGCCCCAGAAAGGCGTCCGTTCGCGGGCGAAACCGGGCATTTCCACGCGCCGGCGCCGGAAAACGGCGAATCGGGAATGCGCCGAGGCTCCGTCCATGGCATGCCCACGTCCAGAAGGCAGAAGCGGATGGAAGACTTGGTTAATTAGTTGGCGGCGACGCCACTGCGACTGCCGTGCAGGATGCGTTCCTTCCGTTCCGGTTCCAGGAGGGGGTGCGTGAGCCGGCAGCGCTTGAAAGCACCGGGCCTAAATGCCCGATCACTGTCGACGCGTACTGTACACACCAATTCTCCCAGCTGCAGTGGCGCCTCCTGTTCCGTCCGAAAGTCCAAACCACGTATTCAAGTGTGCTTGCTTTAGGACCACCTCCCTCCCTTGCTTCTCTGATTGGTTAACCGTTAACCTTCTCAAAGTGGACCCCTCTCTCTCTCTCTCTCTCTCTCTCTCTCCGGCCCTCCCCCACCACATATCCGGTGGACAGTTGTAGGGAGGACAGAAAGGACTTGCTAATCATGTTACCATGTGTGTTAATAAATCCGAACCGATCACATGCTTGACGCTCCATCCACGTTAACTAGTAGTACTGTACAAGAGCAATAGCACCAGATGCATGCCGAACAAAATTGCGCGTTTAGGGGGGAAATTAAGTGCTTAGGTCTCGCTCGCTCGCTAGCTCCCACATGCAGCCTTGTGACGAGTAAATGTTTTTCTTCAACGTAATTGCGCCGAGTATGTTTCATCCAACCGCAATCATAGAACGCTTCAAAAAATAGGAAAGGTCACGGTCGCCTCAGATCTGCGCTGCACAAGAGTAACAACAGCAATAATAATAACCCTAATAATAATGTCAGCTTGGGCGAGCTCAAATTGACGGCCCATCTGTTGGATGGTCAGAATCGGCTGGTGGTGGTTGCCAATCTTCGTCCCAAAATAATAAGGAAGATCAATGCTATGGTCACTCCAAATAATGCAACGACGACCATACTGAAACTTATCTGTTCTAGTACCACATTATAACAAATTCAGTCTTCAGACTCCAATGATGAAGTTTTGGAGCAAATTTCGAAAAAAAAAGTACTTTTGAAGCACATAGCAGCAGGTTCTAATTCCAACCCATCCATCAGAAATTCAGAGCACTAAAATTAGCGGTCGAAGGGCACAGTACATGGGTGCTTTATGGGAGGTGAGATCAGAGAGCAGAGCATCATCGGTACTCTACTGACCGCGGATCCTATGGTACTGCCAGAAAGTATTAGTAACAAAATTGGCAATCATTAAGAGATTCCTCCCCCTCTAATTAGGGCCCCATCCATGGGGGGAGAAAGGGAATAATGAGGTGTGCATCACATTGGTTGTCTACCCTGTGGAGAAGTAGCTGATGCCACTCTCACCAACTTCCCGACTAAGACAAGAGAGGGGGAGAGATGCATGCTGCCCATTTTACTAGTATTGTGTATATACTAATGTACTAGCCAACGTTTGTTTTTTCTTTTCTAGTAGTCTAGTTTATTTCTCATAAATGTTTATAGTGGAAATGAGCCATTGGGTCATTGGGGTAGGAGGGTTCATGAGAGGGTTTAACAAGTGAGGATGGCTCACATGGCAGGAGTGAGCTCCAGTGGGCTGATCACATGTTTATCAAAAAGGGCTTCTTCTTGGTTGCTGCCTTTGGGGAGGGGAGGATCTTGTCCCTATGGGCGCAAAATCTACTCTAACCTCTACTTTCCAATTTTAAGTTTGCAAAAAAAAAAAAAGAATAGAATGATTAAGGTTTTAGTGTCGGTTTGGGGGAGTTAGTTCAGATGGTACACTATTGTTTTTCTTTTGAAAAACTGAGATGTTACTCTATCAATTGTGTATACAAAACCCAAAAAAAACCATGTCATATCAGATAATATCATACCATCTACTAAAATTGCCGCGAGATGTTTTTTCTGCACCCAGCAGGAACCACTGAATTTGTGGGGATTACTATGTTTTTTCTGCACCCAGCTGGAACCAAGGAGATCAATAAATTGACTTTTTAAATGAACATATCCAAAAATGGCTAATTCTTTTTTAGCAAATACAGGACAGGATTATTTTATCAGTAATGGTGCCCTGTCACTTTGATCTGGATGTGATGCGTAGCTATCTCCTACCTAAGACTGCCCACCAATGCCATTGTTGCAGAGAGATTAACAATGAGAGCTACCTTAGCTGTCCTACTCCAGCTAGCATGAATATACTTCCCAAATTCCTTAGTATCTTTTTCAAAGTAGGATAGTACAATGTGTAAACAAATGCCAACTTGGTAGATCAATATTTTTGTTGTTTAAAGCAAAGACAAGAGTTTACAAAACTCACAGTCTGGTTTTCTCCTTATAGATTAGTGGAAAAGTAAGCCGTCATGTGAAGGGAGCCTCGTGTCACATGCTACTCTACAAGAACAGGTTGTTGCTTGCCGGAGGAACAGGTCACGCTTATGATAAGTCACCCCCTAGGTAGCCCATGAGATCAAGGTATCAAACAATTGATAATTTAATATCGATATATGGTCTATCGCCTTCATTGGCCTTTTTAACTCTCCTTTTTCTGCGGAGCAAATGTAGCCAGCCAGGTTGGGAAATCACATGGACCGATACGCTCAATGTACACAGAGCTGTAATCAGATCACATGCAAGGTAACAAAGAGAAACTATTCCTTATTTAGAAATTCTTTGGACGCTGCTGGGCGTTTATTATTGTCTGGACGCTTAATAATGTTCATGGTTGCCGTTGCTTTCCTCATAAAAAGTTCTTGGTTAATGTATTCGGCTGAAAAGGCATATTTTGCTAAACAATATGATTAGATGTAGTTAACAATATGATTAGATGTAGTATATTTTAAAGGGCACTCGATTCAGATCTAACATTATCGCTAGATCCCTTGAGCTCGAAAATCAAACAAACAAAATCAGCCTGGCAATAATTGAGGAACATAATTGCAATTAAAAGATCAAAAAGGTAATAAATCCATATAAATTTGCCTGGGTACTAGTAGAGTTTAGGAGTAGCGTGCTGACTTGGCAGGCACTCATTTTACTTTGTGTCCACTCTTTTCCTTGGCTCAAACGGACCTTCGAAGGATCCATGAAGGGTTTATCCTTTTCTTGGGTCACATTCCAACCCATCTGTTTCGTAGGGGAAAAGGGCGAGGACGGGTTTACAGATAAATTGACTTGTAGTGATTACTGACTACCTGGCGTTGAGTACAGTTGTGACTTAGTGAGTGCAAGTGGGGGGTGGTTCCAGGAACCAGCTGCAAATGCTAGTTTAAGTGGCTGCTGTTGCATCTGGATTAAGCTGCTAAGGTGTGAGATTAATTACTGTAGATTGCTAGCAGGGCTGTCTGATGGCTGATGTGTCCATGCAAAGATTCCATCATGGAATGCAGTCTGCAGGCCCCACACATCTAACGGCACACGACGAGAGCCGACAGATCCGATAAAGAAGGAACTACTGTGCCTCGAATTCTTTGTTGATGCGCGAATTGTTTCTGCTTATACAGCCGTGTGGACACTGAGAGGTAGTAGACGAGATGGGAGACGCATCTGCATTGTGAGTCGTCAGTCTGCAAAATACTGACGATCTGGTCATGTTTGGGTCAAATAGATAGATTGAGATGGTTATTTTGACGAAGAGCTTCCGATCCTATAAATTTCCTGTGTTGCAAACATAATCACTGATTTTAGCCTGGATCTATTGAAGCCCCAGCAGTTGTGATCCCTAAAGTTTTGAGAATTTCACGTCCCACTTTCGGAGTGGATGGATACGGACAGTGCCTCTCCTCGCCTCGCCTGATTCTCATCCATATGTCGATCCATCCATCCAAGTTGGAGCTAATAATTCGTCGCCTCCAAGTACACACATGGACGCATGTGGGCATTCAAAACATTTCTCTCCATTTTTCATCCAAACTAAGCTGGTCCTGGTCCCCTCCCTGTCGCTGAGAGGCCTCATCTCCGCCCGCGCGCGCCTAAATAGAGATAGTCAAGCCACCAAAGCCGGGGAACCCAAACGGGAAGAGCGAGGTGGACTCGTGCCGGGCCAGCGCAGCACACACTTGCCGACGGACAATGAGGAGGACGCTTTGCCGTGCCAACGTAACGCAACCCCAGTGAAAAAAAAGGGGGGCCATGGCTGGCATTGCCCCAGCCCCCAGGTAGGTTAGCAACGAGATGGGCCAGGGCCAGCAGTCGGTGGTGGTGCCAGTAGTAGAGCGACTGAGCAGCAAGTGCCGTTGGCGTCATGACAGTCATGTCACGTAGTCACTCATGTGTGTTTGCCGGCCGCGTCCGCTCTTGCGCCGCGCTGTCCCGTGTGCGCTTCCAGTGAGCGGGCGGCGGGGCAGCCCCAGCCCGGCATGGGCCAAGCGGAACAGGGTGTACCCAACGTGCTCCATGCTACAGCAGTACGTACTAGCGCTAGGCCACGGCTGTTAATCATTACTTATTATTAAGCTAAATTTGTTCTTCGATGCTGTTCTGACTCTCCCATTTTTTATCTTCGATGTTACTACAACCTGTCACCTGGAATCTGTTAAATTTCAGGCGGCCTCGCTCGATCCGCCGCCAAATTTGTTCAATTTCGCCGTACTTCTTCTCTCGCCTTTCGATGACCGCGACGGTTTTACAGCGGAAACGGAGGAAATGAAATGTGCGGCGTCGCCGTCTCAGTGCCAGTCCGTCCGAGGGCCCGGAAAGAGTGGAGTGGAGCGTCACGTACCCGAAAGATGCTGCTGTCCAAGGCAAGGCAAGGTAGGGAATGGGAGTGGTCTCTCAACCAGACCAGACCAAACCTGACGTAAGTGGTTCCGGCTGGGTTGGGGACGGATGGCGACGGTGGCCCGTCCGTCCGTCCGTCCAGCTAGAGCGGGAGAGGGACAGTTGACGTTAGGTTAGGCGCCAACAAGCTCCTCCATGCATGCTGGATCCAGCCACAGAACCACGCCTTATTCAGGTAAAACCTCAATTTAATTGGGTTGGGCCAAACCAAACCACAGCGCACGCAGCGAAGGTCGACAGCGGCCACTTCACGCAACAAGGAATTTAAGACACCCGAGCGAGCTTGCTTTGTTTGTCTGTTCCTTCCTTGCTCGCAAAACCGCCGCGAGTTTTGTGCGCTCGGAACCGGCTCTCGCGTCCCGGTCGCCGTGACAACGAACGATCGTGGTAGCCGTAGCCAATAAGCAGCGCCTGCGCCTGTCCGGAGGCCGGAGCTGGAGCTGGAGCTGGAGCGGGTAGCTGCACTGCAGCTTCTCGTGGCGAGCCCGCGCGTGGGGATTGGCATCTGGCAGAAGTGATCCGAATTGGAGTGGAGGGGAGGGGAGGCCCACCCCTCCTTTCATGCTTGATCCCCAATCATATCCTCAGGATGACTAGTGGACACAGTCCCTCGAGCCCTCCTTCCATCCGTTCTCCTTCGTTCACGTGACCGTTATCGTCTCGCCCGTTTTCCCTTTCCCGTCTTTTCGTGGAATTCTAGTTTCAGCGAAGCTGGTAACCACCAATCTACGAGAATTCACAGTTCCATGAAAATTCACAGCTACGCCGAGGAGTTGGTTGGCTTCAGATGCGTCTATAAAGTGGGTCTGGACGAAGGTTCAGAGTGAACTGAGAACGTATAGTTAGTTTCCAGATTCACACATCGTATTTTCTACAGAGTCGCGGCTCAGTCTAGAACGTTGAGAATTTCTCTGAGCTCCCGTTAAAAAATTGGAATAGATAGGAGTAGCTTACTGTACTTTTTTTTGCGTGTGTGTTCTTCAACTCTGAAGACAGGACGGTAAAGTGATCTATCAAGCATAGTTACCTGGGCACAGTATAGCCCAAGGCACTGCTTGGCATTTGGTGGAACTGGACCGTGTGGTGTGGGGGCCTGTACCAGACGCGGCTATGCAAGACGCCAAAGGTGCGCACAGGCCCACTGCTTCATTCATCACCAAGCACTGCAATTAGTGCCGCCCATCGAACACAATGACCCACAAACGGGTTGTCTTTCACGATCTAATCACCCAACCTTGCCAGCCTCTACGATCAGATCAAGTACACAGTTCAAACGCAGCACCGGGGCCTATGGTTCACCTTTTTGCAGAGATGACAGACCACCAGACTCCACACCACACTGCAGTAAAAGGCAAAGGCTGCTCCTGATCAAACGCAGCGTGCTGCGTCCGTATCAGCGTCGTTAGCTTCGCTTATCATTCACAAGCATAAATATATAACCACCCTAGAGCCCAAGGAAACCCTGAGATCTGCACGGAGGGCAGGGCAGACGACCCTACTCACACTGCAGTAAAGCAGAGGCAGAAGGCTAGTCGCAGATCAAACACAACACATTACTATGCTCTGCTCCATCCGTATCAGCGTCGTTACCTTCAGTTATCATGTTATCACGCATAAATACAACAATCCAACGCCTCAAGAAAACTCTGCAATTTTCTGCTAGATTTACGACAGTACACGGACTACATCAAATACACCACTTCCTGAATGATTGTAGCATTTAAGGGAAAGGGGGAAGGTCATAATACTACAAGGGCACGAAAACCGCTGATGGCACAACAAACCAGCTAGGCTAGGCCTGGAAGCATTTTTTACACAATGAGCATTGGCATGGCAGGTGGCAGCTTCTGGCTACGGAGAATCATTGAGAAGATGAGCTACCATATTGCCACGGGTTGAACTCGATTGAAGTGACATCTGCCTCTTCGGTGACATCAGAGCTGTCTATGGCAGCCCGGTGCTCTGTGTACTTGCCGTTGTATTCATAAATTTCAATGTCACCCCATGGTGTAGGGGCGACCACATCTGTCATGTTGAACCATCTTGGAGTAAATTGTTCGCCCTTGGCCTCTCGAGTTCTTTTCTCAGCTCTCTGTTGTTCCTCAAGCCTGAAAGTTTGCAGAAACTCAGGGGTGATGTCAACTGAAGGCACGCAAACAGGCCGTTCGAAATTCCAATGCAATCATAAAGCAGAGAAGAGGAAAGGGCAAAATACCTGCTCTTCTCGGCGCCAGACTTAGACATGTCGCCCTTCTCAAGGGCATATCTATCAGGTCTCAACCGCGAATCAGATGCCAACAACTTCTTAGGTGCTGTGTCGAAGCTGTTTATTTTGTGTGCAAAGTGTGTGTACTGATACTTGTCGCCCTGTGGGGCAGGAGCAACTCTCCAGATCTGCAGAAAGTTAAGTATCACCAGTTCAGCACATCAGTTATCCACAAATATGTGACCAGCACTGCATCTTCTGTATACATGACAGAAATTATCCATATTAATTTACTTTCAAAAAATTATCCATATTAACAGAAAGTGAAAGAAAGTACGACCTCCTTCAGCTCTGTGCCTGGAAGAGGCTCGCCTTCTTGGTCACATGGTTGGCAACTCAGAGACTTATTCCATTTCCCTGTAATCATTATTTTGGGTTCTTCCGCTGCACTGTACACATACCCATCCACCTCATAACGGCCAGCCCTGAAATGTTAGGGTAAATTGAGACAAGCATTGACAAAGAAATACAAACTAGACTCAGAAAACTATAAGACAATAAAAATAATTGAACCCTAAACAATCCTCCCAGAAACAGTAAATGCATAAAAACGAGTTAATACTGAAACTGAATAATTTGGTAACAGAAACTGTCAACAAAACACAAAAGCGAGAATAAATTGATGGCCAGTATCATACCCAAACCAGCCGCATGGCTGGAAATATAGCACAACTTTGTCTCCAGTTGTCAGGTTTGTCAAGACCATCTCTCCAGGAGAATCAATCCAAGTACGCCCAAATATCAGGTTGTTAACCTTTGTTTGTGGTGGCACCAAATCCAACACGACACCAGATTTTTTAAGTGTCACCCTAGTCCTGTGACATGGAAATTATATTACAGGGTTAGATTTACTAGATTATGTAACAGGTCCCAATTCAGCCTTCAAAAAAGGTTTTGCATTTTATTCCATGAGCTCAGATAGCTCAAAAAAATTTAAGGCATATGGATCTCCAAGAAACAAATACAATTCTAACAATTCACCTTCCAACTGGGTAAATTTCCACTGAATTTCCCAAGAACTTGGTCTTCAACTTAGACGTGATATCATAAGTGAAATGCTCATTCTCACAGTGAGCAGCACCCATTGGGGGATGATGGCTTACCTAACAAAATAAGGGTAAAAAACATACTTAGCAAAATTTCTTGACAAAGTTGTCTCCATTCGAGATATCTGCAATGACATTTGTATCACCGACCTGCTCAGCAAGAAATCTAATGCCCTGGTGGTTAACCATCTCATAAGTCTCTCCAAGGATCGGATTAAAAGGCTTCCATGTACGCTGATATGCAAAGTACACGGAAACAGCCCATGTAGCTGAAAAATTGATTAACAGCTCAGTCACCATGATATGGCATAGAATGGTGGGAAAGGTAGGGGAAGGAGAAAACTCACAAGCATAAACCATACGCATGTATGGATCCTCACATTCATCCGCTTTGTCTAACAACTCACAGTATTCCATTAACTGCATTCAGTAGGAACAGGTAAAAACATTAGCACGAACCATCACATTAAAGATAAAGAGAATTATTTTCTGTATGAGGCTCAATAAATAATAGAAAGATACTTGCATCACATAATGGGTGACTAAATCAAAACTTCTAACACCCTCCCCAATAACAGGGTCGCATTAGATTAGTTTGCTCAATAGTTTTTTTTATTATTGGACTCATGGCATTACAGTTAACCAAATTTCTACAGCAGAACACAGAAACACGACATTAAGAGTTGCCATACAACTCAGCGCTACCAAACAACCATAAGGTAGCTTGTAAGATCTTCTAATCTTATACGTAAGTAAATATTTGGTGAATGAGAAAATTACTACAACATTGTATACCGTTATGCATGAAATATTTTTTATAGGCAACGAGGATCAAACAATTGCAGACACATCCTTCAGTTATAGTTGAGCAGTGTAAATCTCAAGAAGTCTAATTCAGAACATAGTACAAACCTCAGCCATTTTCTGAAGCATTGTCATTGGCTCAAAAATTATGACTGGAAGTGTCACAAGTGATGTAACATCTGATCCTATGTACTTGTGCATCATCTTCCAATAGCTATCACGATCCTGCAAATTAAGCACATGGTTGTTAAATCGTGATCCTGAATCAGATAGGAACTCCAAGTGTAGGATCATAACTACTATGATTGTAAAATCATTGATTCTACTAAACATAATCATAAAATAAGAGAACAGATTGTTCATGAGTCAATTATCTAGTGAGACTGCATTTTAGAGTGTAGCCTTCAATATACATGTTCATGCCAAATTATATTTGTCGAAAGGTACAGTATTTAAACTGTGTTACTCTCTACTTCATGACCTACAGGAAAGCCTGCAAACATATCAGAACTACTATAAGCATGTGGTTGCAGGAATTTTTCGTCTAAACAGCTGTTAAGACGCTTTAAACAGCACAGTGGCCAACCATGTGGCATATTTAAGAGTTTTGTGACATCCAATGTGTACAAGTACAATGTAACTGTAAACTTTTCGAAACAAAAAAAGGAAGTGAAACTTAAGGAACTATTTCGTTCAGAATTGAGGTATCTTTTTAGTTCAGTAAGCTGAATGGAACACAAAAGTTTAAATGAAATTTACAATTGTTGATGCTGCCCAAAACTTTGCTCCTCCAGATTGGGAAAAAATCACAAAACCAATCATTTTCCATGAAGACTAATTATCCACACGGAACACCCTCCCAATTTGCAGGTAGTGTTCAAATAAAATGTATTCTCATGACTTTCTACTTTCTAGCAAAACAGTATTCGATGTTGATTCGTATTTCCTTACCTCCTGCTTCCATCGCCCCTTCAAAGCTTCTTCTTCAGCATCATCTGTGCCTCCATCGGGATTAATAACTTCCAGGCCTTCATAACCAAGCAGCCTACAGACATTGCATAACAGCTGTTACCAAATGGCAAGTACCGGAAACCCGTCTTAATTACTACAGAACAATATCTTTACATAGGAGGCCAATGACAACCCATTGACCACGTGCATGTGCATTACGTGAAAATTCAAGTCTGCAAAGGCAAAGTCTAAGAACAAAGTGGACTAAAAGTCTAAATTTAGGGAAAAGGGAAGAGGCAACAGATGTTGTGCTTATCAAAGTATGACCATTTTGAAGCAGGCCGAACTAAAATCTAGGACAAACTGTTGGCATCGAACTCAGTACAGATCACGTCATAGAAACTCCGTACTGCACATGTACATACAGTGTACACTTCAGAGCATCACATGTTAGATAATAGATACATGTAAAGGAACTATAGTCAGCCAATCATCCACTTTCTTATCGATAAGTGAGAACATATGGCAGCACATATGTAGCACATAAATCACTGTATCATAATTCGAAAGCTACTGGTCGAATTTACCAAATACCCAAGCTTGGAACTTAAGCGGAAACACTCGACTCGCAGTTCACCAGGATGACCAGGCGGAATCAGCAGCGGCAGCTGGGATCCGATGCAGGAGCATCAGATCACGGGCTGGAGAGGCCACGATCAGCGCCGATCAGCTCGGGCAGAGCTGTAACGGGTAGCTCGATGCGGATCTGAGGGGAGGAGAGAGGGCGCAGAGAGAGAGAGAGGGAGCCGGTGGCCGGGAGACTGACCCGTTGACGGATTTGTGGACGGCGGTGCCCCAGCTGCGCATGCCGGCGGCGAACGACGAGAAGAAGCCGCCGCCCGAGGAGGCGGCGCCTCCGCCCTGGTCCTTGGATCCCATCGCCGGCGATCT